>CM032058.1:23148140-23874931 GCA_018831715.1 Matsumurasca onukii | reverse complement strand
TATAATTTACGTTAGGAAAACATTTACTGTTGATTTATTTTAACCAGGCCTATTGTTTGGGTGAATAAACCAATGTTACAATGAGAATACGAGAATAAACAAATACACGGGATAAGTAGACATCTTTTCATTCAAATACAAATCATTTACAATTTATTGTAGACATTTTCAATCAAAAACAAGTTAGCTATGGGTAGCCTATTTACAAGAACATAATTTCTTAATTTGTATAATTTGCTCAGATAGTTGCACTTTATGCAACGCACCGGTAAATAGCTTTCTTCACCAAGGGTTACCAATTACAAATAAATTATTTGTTTTATTCTCGACAAATGAGTGAAATTCTTATGTTGGTTTCAAAATAAAATTCGCCTAAGACGTTTCGTTGCCCAATACAACAAAGTGTTTCAGTAAGGAATGATTTTGCCTTCCATACTCGTAGATATAAAGTTCACTTGGTGAGAGTAAAATCACAAACATATATTTGAATGTTAAAATAATCGGATCGGAGTAAATGCTTACAGTGTTCAAGTTTTGGGAAGGTCCGTTGTTTAGCCACCTTATATGTCTGCGACGTTCTTTGTGCGAATGTGTTAACTGAGGCGGACCCATAAATAGATTAAATAGTTTATAGGCTTATAGCAATACATATTTACTAATCAACATACCAATGGTCAGAGTTTCTTATTTCTGGTAAATGTTGCCTATTAAAAAAGATTAGGCAGTATTTGACTGATTGTGCGTCCAACCGGAATTAACGATCCCAGGTCCTCCCACGCCTGACAGCGTTAACGCGTCTCGAATCTACTGCCGCATCTGCGGCATGCTGCTCAACACGCTGGATGGCCGCAGCGGCACGCGTATATAAGCAATGTTACCGCTCGACCTCGCGCGCCACACCCACACAGTGCGGTGCCGGTATGCGCTGGCTGTGGAGCAGGGAGTTGATGACTTATTCCATCGCATGCCGTATCAGCTGTCTCTTTCCCTAAGTGTAAGTTCCTGCTTTAAGTGTTTCATCCTCGTCGCGACGAGAGAGTTTTTCTAGGATAAGAGTTACGAGTATTTGGTTCTACCGTCATATGGGGAGACACTTCTTAAACAGGGGAAACCGTTATGAGCTTCCCAACGCTTACTGGGTCAAATGGCAAAGTTATACATACAAATGTGTATGTGTGTGTCTGACCACCACTCTACATGTTGCAATTTAGGCAGTTTTACAAAATTTGATACATACGTTCCTTTTGTTACTTATAGGTTAAATTTATTAGACAGAACAATCGGTTCACCATTAATTCCCCTTTTGGTTGGTGGGAGGAGGCGCTTCAATCGTATTCTCAGATAGTATTAGAACTGGCATAACATTAATATCATTAGCTTATTTAGAAAATATTGTAAAAGGAAAAATTGCCTAGGCGGGATACGAACCCGAGACTTTCTGCCAATGGGATCCAAAGTATTTATAGTCACTAGTCTAGGGTTTAGATCAAGGTTTTTCACAGATGCAGACAGTAAGATTTGTAAAATCGTGATTTCTATACGGTTCATTGTTAGACACAACACACCTTGAATCTCACGGTAGACATTAGTATAAACTGAAAAGTTGAATCGTTTACTGAAAGTGGAGGTGAAATATGCCCGACTGTGGGAGGTCTTGGTTATCTAGTGAGTAGTCAGATTATGGAAACCATAGACCTAGTGACAGTAGATCCATCTAGTCCACACCAGCGAGGCAGCTCTACAGTGTGTTTCAATGTCAGTTGTTTCAACATGAAGCTTTAGCTATCAATCGTAATTTACGACGAGTTTGAACCGATTGAGTTGGTTTCAAGTCAACAGGTACGGTACGAGACAGTTTTTTATAAATCGCTATACATATTGCATACCCGTATGGTAAGCAATCGTTACTTTTGTTCGTTTTGGACAATTTCCTTTCGCGGTGTTATATTTGAGTTAAATTTGAAAATCGTGTAAAACTCAGCTGTTTTCGTTTGTAATAATTTTGGTAGTTTTGAATTGATAACATTTCCCTGTCAGTGTTTTTGTTTTATTTCTTTAGTCTCGGTCTCGAGAATTGAAACTTCTTTATTTTAGAAGTGCATTTCCCTTTTAGTATTGGCCTTTGTAATGTATTCGATTTATTAAATATATTTCAAACAAGTTATCAATAACATTATTTCTAATTAAAAGACTATCCAAATTGTGTTCCAAGGAAATCCTGTTTAGCGTCTACTACTCGTTATTTTTTACAAATTTAAAATATGCTGTACGCATTTGGGGAAGAACTTCGAATTCAAAAACCATATTCATTCTGGAAAAGAAAAAAGTCAATTAGAGAATCTTGTGAAGAAATATTTAAAGAAAATACATTATGGACTGTACCAGACATATAGGCTATTTTGAAACAATAACATTTGCTAAAGAAAATCCACATTATTTTACATTTGAAGCTACAAAACCAAAAACATATAATATAAGACCACAAAATATATTCGAAATTTATTTCCTAACAAAGCTTTTTACAAAAAACATTCAAAATGCAACGCTATCAAACTAATTAACAAGCTACCTCAAGAAATAACATTTGAATACAACCTGACAAAATTCAAAAAGAATTTTAAAATATCTAATTTGTAATACTCATTACTCCATCAAGATTATTTGGAGGATATCAGAGACTACATATGGTTCTAGTTTTAAATATCATTGTATTTGCTAGAACAATTTTATTAACTACAGCAGTTAATTGTTATTTATTTATAATTCTTTAAGCATGCAAACTGACAGTTGCATTGCAAACTTTACATGTTTCTGTTCATTTTGCCAAGTAAACCTTTTACATTTTTACTTCCAAATACTTTATATATCAAGTATTATATTACAACATATTTTTAAAATTACGTGGGCAGTATTACAGAATTGGTTCGGTGTGGAGACGTAAATCTCCCACTATAACTTACAAACTTCAACACCTACCCGTAAATTTAACTATTCTTCTAATACAACAGAAGCGTTCTGTAAGCAGCGATTATCTCTGCAACGTTAAACTGGCCGTTAAATCGCAAAAAGTTAGCTTCACGTCTGATGTTGTACAGCCGAGATGTTTCACTGAACAGTTTTTGCCGCAGAAGAAGACTTAACTAATCCTCGTTGCTCTTGCAGACAGCTCGTTGAGAGGGCCTGAGTCGTCCACGCATGAAATTAGAAACTGCAAAACAAGCTCTTACTCAGCATCTTCTTTAATATGTCGGCTCAGGGAAATACAAACCTGTTGTTCCGTATTTGTGAGTTTTCGAGTTTTCTTTACTTAGTTCTTGGTAAGGAAATACAAATATTTACTCTTTATAATATATCTTGTTGTATCTACAAATGAGTTCTGAACCGTTTAAAAGATGTATAGAGTAATTAAAGTGAATTTGAAGGGCATCTTATCCTACAGTAGCACTGTCAGATGGTCCCTACTTCAATGGTTATAATAGAAAGTGATAAAAAATCTTAAACTTCCCAGTTATAAAACAAGTGTCAAATCGACGAATCAACGGGCTGGAAATGAAGCCGGAAGCAGCGCAGAGCGGAAATGGGGAATCACTCATCAATTGTCATCAGCTCTTTGATGTTGCCGAGTTCCACAGAGAAGTGTTTGCTTTGTCATCAAACACAGGTGAATAACTGGGAAAAGAGCCGATACAGACGATCATTAGCGAGTTACACAAGACGTTGTTAAACAACCCATTAGAATCTTAGATCATTTATACAGGGCTGTCGGTAAACTGTCTGGACATACTTTGTAGACATGTTCCATGAGTCAAAACAATAGTATTTTACCAGATAAACAGGGATCTCTGGCGCCTTGTTGTCCGTCTGTCTGTGTGTATTTGTTTTACTAAAATAGTTATGACAGTAAAATTAATGCACCAATTTTCACTAAACTTTTGGCAAAATTTAAAACGTCATTTTCCAATTAAAAAATAACTATTTAATTTTGCTATCAAACTCAAAATGGCGGCCGTTTAAAGTTTTAAACATGTTTGTCTTACCGGCTTTTGCACGCCATGCATTTCCCCAGTCAGCTAACGCAACAACAATGGAACTGACTAAATAATTTTGATTTCGAAGTGTGTTAAATTCGTACGGACATCTCTACAATCAATGAAGTTGTTTCCGAATATGCTACCGTGTCGAAGGTCGTCATTTTGCACGAACATTAGTTTTACTGTCATAATCATTTCAATAAAAAACACATCCACACAGACAAAAGGGCAACGAAGCGCCGGAGACCCCTGTATATACGGTAAAATATGATTGTTTTGACCCAAGGAACATGTCTACAAAGTATGTCCAGAGAGTTTACCGACAGCCTATACAATTTCTGTACAAAGAATAAAGGTTTTCATACTTATCACATTTGAAATTTAGCCTTACATTGGCCAAAAAGCCCTTGATTACGCGATGGGAGTTCTGTTACACCCAGTACGATAAATAAAACAACCGGTTTGCTTAGAGAAAAAGAAGTTACAGGACTAGAGATTTTTGCACAACTCAACCACGATCTTTAAATAGTGTCACCTCATGTCACAAACAATTAAAACCAAAAGAATAGTTCAATTAATAAATCCATCACCACGCGTGGTTGCCATATCGTGCGACTCACTGCACACTGCACACTCCTTCATCCCACTATATTGACGCAGATCACTCTGTTCTCTAACGATAAGGTGTGTGCTTGGTCATATACCATTGGATCTTTGTAGGCACTCTAATGTATGTACTCATAACTACGAATTGTTAGTAGCAATGGGTTCAAAATCACAAATCTGGAATGAATGACCATCAAAATGTGTCCCTTAAATTGATTTAGATGTTTAGTAAACCTAGTTGATAATAGATACTGGTTTAATATAATTCCACTCAAGTAATTGAAAGTTCCAAACAGTTTTGTGTTGTGTTGTTGCAAACCTATAGTCAAAACCTAAAGTTCCTCTACTTCTTATCCAAATCCACATACGTAGTCTTGTCATTTCCCAACATCAGGTCAAACCTAACTAAAATAAAATCTGAATCAATGTCGAAACGACAGTTGCCCTTGAATTAGTCCAATACCAGTCGTAAAGCTGAGAATCAACATTTTACAGCAGGGAACCTCTAATAGACAGTAAAGTCAGAGATTACCCGAGATAAACTAATTTTTACTCCAGTCCTAACTGGTCGGTGGCAGCAGTAAAGAAGATGAGCAGTAAACAGAGACAAGTTTACATCCTGCCCGACTGGTTTATATGTGCTAATTACATTAGGTATACTAGGGGAAATGTTAGCCAAATAGTTGTGTACAAAAATATCATGTATCATCTTTCATATTTTAAACTACAGCACGATTAGTTAAATGTTTTAGTTGCCAATGTAAGAGATATCAGAGTTTAGACTATTGTTGCGGACATGTTCCATTCTCACGACGTTTCGGGATCCACAACGTGATCCCATCTTTTAATGAAAATGGGGATCAGATTGCAGATCCCGAAACGTCGTGATCATTTTGCTCACTAACGATAGAAAATTTCCGCAATAATAGTTTAACTCTGAAATTCTCCCATCGTCAACAAAAACTTTAAACAAAGAAGTAAGAGATATGTGTGAAATAAAATTTCTTAGTTATCCATGAAGTAGTTTTATGTATACTAGATTCAGGATGTTGCCTGATTTTCGTTATCAGATTAAGTATGTAATAACAAATGTTATGGTAAACACAGTTATGTGGATGGGCTAGTTAATAATTTTAAGAGTTCAGGAAATGAAAACAAGCTGAATGTGTATCTTGGTTAATGGTGATTATATTTGAAGTACCAGTATTTTACATACTAGAATGCTAAACTATCGACATAACTAGTTTACTTAACTTAACAGAAAATTTCAAAATATGATTGTCTTCCTTATAACCATGTTGAAGAAGGTTTCATGTAAGTATAATGAAAAAGGTTTAAAAATAATTAACATAAACTAAAATCCTCAATCTATGCTAATTAACCCAGGATAGCAAACTATACGTTTGTACATATTTTGTAAAGTTTAAAATGTTTGAAAAAATTAAATAACCAACATCTCATTATTTTGTTGAAAGATTGAAAGCGCATAAGGATTCAGGAAAGGAGAGTGTTTTTTTGGTCAATCAACTTCATTTAAATATGGCATTAACTTTACATTCGTAACAATTATTAGATGCTAATTAACAAATGTTATGTTGACTATAGCTTTCTTTAAACCTAGCAGGTAATACAAGTATTTCAGCTGAACTAAATATTTTTATTTAAAGATTTTAGATATACTTTATTTTATGTGTAATAAAAAGTTGTGGCGTAATAATAATAATAATGAAAAGTAAATAATAACTTAATTGAGTTAGTAAAAATAGATTGGTTTCATTGATAGGATTAGAACTTCTCCTCAAACTCCATCAAACGACTAGTATGTAATTACTTTCTGAAGGTTTTGAAAGCTAATAAGGAAATATCAATGATTATTCAATCAACTTATTTTACTACAGAGTTAACTTGTTAACGGAATAACTTATCAAATGTGAATACCAAATTGCATGTTATCATAGTTGTCTTCAAACCTACTGCACCAGGGTTCAGTTTTAATAGTTTAATAAATACGTTTCATTACTGACCCACAAATGGAATGCAACTAATACTCGTGTTTCATCACTAGGTCCTAAAGTGACATTTTTGACACGAGGTTAAGTCAATGTCGAAGGCGCAACCGAGAACGTTAAGTGACCGAGGGTCAAAAAGAGTGATGGACAATACTTTTTGCCATGATGCAAATAGTAAAGGCATGTCATTAAATGTTTGAATAACTATTATAAAGAAACTTAAGTAAACATTGTTTTGAACTCAGCAATCTGCATTATATTGTTTTGAAGAAACAGCTGTTACACTGATTTGCTATAAATCAGTGTTAAAATTCAATACAACCAACAAGAGCGTTCAATGTAATAAATACTCTGTGAGTGCGTTGGACCAGCCACAAAAAAGTGACAAATTAGCACGTCAATACATATGTCTAAGGCTGTTTTGGAGCAATATGACAAAAAAAATTTACTGCAAGAATGTTAAATATTTCAATGTGCAAACGGTATATTGTGAACAGTTCCTGTGGGTTTTGCGCGATACCACTGAGCGGTTTCAATGTGGTTTGTTTACCACTACAAATACTTCACTGAATTCTCGTGTTAGCTAATCTATGGGGGATTTGTGGGGTTTAAATTCTTGTTTCCCACATGTAAATATTCAAAATATTTTGTGTGCGAGTTTTTGTTGAAATATTTAAGTTAAGGACGAGAATTTTGAATATTACATATAGCGTTTCTTTTCTCGTATTCGTTGTGCGAGGAAGAAATACAGCAAATACAAAGTATATTCTGACATAAAATAATAATTTTTAGAAAAAAACGTTTAGGTCCACGAGAACAGGAATATAGGCGTAACAACGGAACAACTAAAAGACTGACTAGTAATAATAACACGTTTTTTTTAATACGTCACTACCTTATTTATGACAGTATTATTATCTGTAATGTAAAGATAGCTGTACGTTTGACATTACCATACAAAGTAAAATGAAATGGTAATTTATTTAATGTGCCAACGTAATTGATAAAATTAATGAATTTGTTAATTTTTTCTCAAATTTAAATATGTTCACTCATTACATGAAATCAAACATGATTAGGTTTTAGTTGAATCCGTCATTATTGGCAAATCAAGTGGCTAGGAATATAGTAAACAATGAAAACTCGATTGAAAGGCTATTTCTACTACGTTTCATGGAATTTTAATTAATCAACATTTACATTGGAATGTACAAATTGAACATATTATTGTAAAATGGTTGCCTCAGGAATATTTGTACTGAGAAAACTAACAGGGCATCGCAGTTTGAATGTACTCAAAATGGTATACTACGGCCTAATATTACCTCATTTTCCTCATGGAATATGTGGGGTTTGAGGATCGCGTGCTGAGTACAAAGTAATGCAAGTTTTCGTTTTGTTATAGGAAGCAATTCAGATTATAACTAATTCCTATGACCGTGAAACTTGTTGAGAACATTTTTAAAGGCTGAAAATGATGACTCTAAAGTGCCTTTATATATTTGGAACTATTATGTTTAGTACCATCAAATGCAAACTTGTTAGAGGCAATTGCATTCACTGTTATACGTAATATAAGACGTACTATTGTGTTTTCTTTTTACTCAACTGTAAAAGGTAAAGTTTGTCTTGTTTAACGGGGACGAGTTAGGACTAAAAGTCCTCTCTACCTCAACCTCGACCTTTACCTAGCGTCGTAACACATTACAAATGTAGAGGAGGTGATCGAGGCGACTGAGGGGATCCGAACCCGCGCCACCGGGTGATGGAGAGCATCCGGGTCGCGTGCGAAATAATCCAACACGAAATGCGTAATAAGATATTTGTACTTTAGGAAATAATGTATAAATTTTTCACACTTTAGTCACTAGCTGGCTTATTTTTATTTTATTTACATGTCTACGAAGTAAATAAATAATATTGTAAAAGCAAATAATAGATAAATTAAATAAATTCAATAATATTTATAAAACCAAACGTACAGTACGCAAAAAGTTCCTTATTCTACGGGTTGACTTCTTTTAATGGTTTAAATTTTATACTAGACGCATCATCACAATGCTTCATAGCAGCCAAACGCACTGGCCTACCATTATCCATGCAGAATTATGTTGATAATAAAAGTGTATAGGTTTCCAATATCAATATTGGTATAATCTATTGGCCATTCAACAGAGCGAGGCTATTACCATAGATATTGTGTTTGCCGAATACATCAAAGTTTATATCCGAGCTTAAACCTCCTGGGCTTTACTTAACCTGAAGACTAGGCCTACTTCGTGTTAGAGATATATTTTAAATTGGTCATTGATAATTTTTGGTCATTGGGCTATTAATTAATGACCCATCCTAAGGAAGAGTCGGCCTTAGTTTGTAACAAGACTACACCTCATAACTCATTACTACCACTCAACACACCCATCCCTCACCAGACATTTGCCTTAAAATACCCTCATGAGAGTGGTCGGCGTCTCAAATAGTGATTTAGTGATTGTTATAATATCGTATTAAAACATAGGCAAAACAAATCTAATATGCAGGGCAATAGGGGATTGGAGTCATCAAAAATCATTCATAAGCTAGTAGAAAAAGCTTTTGGAAAGGATAATAATTCCGTAATAACCCTATTTTTTGCATTTACAGCGGTCTTAAAAACTTATGATATATTCTCGCTGTACAATAACAAAATTTATCTACTAAACACAAAATACAGCAGTAAACACTAAACCTATGACTGTTTCTGTAGATCGTTTAGCTTCGTTATCCGTCTGCTTCTACAGTCAAAGTCGTAACCGTCCTGAAGCACTTATAACCTACTATAATGCCGTCGAAAACCTACTTATAGCATTAAAGAAGACATTTAGTGATAAAATAAAACACTCAGGATACACTTGAAGAGCAGATCCCAATAGTTGAGTGATGAGACCTGCTCACCATCAGTCATACACTGACAACCACTTACATCACAGAGAACATCTTCATCTTGTGGGTGCCGTTTAATACACACTGTGTCTAGTTGACAATATTAAGTGACCGAAAACAACTATATTCTTTGATAAACTTTCCTAGATCGTGAGTCCAGATAGGGATCAGTGTGGTAGCTGTACAGGGTGTCACAAAAAAGAATATCGCGCTATGCAGAACCAGGAATCTACATACAAAGTTAAGTCGGAAATTTCGTGTAACTTTCTTTTAGTTTTGGCTCAGTGTAGCCGTAACCCACCATTTTGTAAATATTTTAAAGTAACTAATAATTCAAAAACCCTTTGAGATGTTCTTGTGAAACTTGGTATAATCCTTAACTGTTTTCCTAGTAAAATTTTACGAACATATGTTTTCTCTAACTTATCAAATTTCAAAATGGCGATAATTTAAAACTCAAATTCAAATGGAAATTGGAATTTAACTTTTAAATGTACATACATTTGAAATTTGATGAGTAAGATGCAACATATTTTTGAAAATTTTATTAGGAAAACACTTTAGGTTTATACCAAGTTTCACAAAAATATCTCGAAAGAAGATAAAAAACATAACCTTATATAACCCGTCATTTCTGTTTACACGCGCAATGTTTAAGGTGTCTGCAACTTTGAAAACTCTTACACCTGTCATTACTGAACGCTGTGAAATACGCTTCATTTCGAAGGACATATGATACAGGCTCTCTTACCATATGACTCGTAATGTTTTATTACTACCACTACTTGTAGGAGGTTATAGTAAAAATGGCTGATAAAAATCTAAATGCGTATACTGTGAAACTGCATAACGGAGACTCATTCCTTAACATAAGTGCATTAACATTTTTAGATATGTTTGACGGGAAACCTCCATTAAAAAGCAAATTTTTCAGTGGATAAAAGGCCCACTGAGACTGGCTTAACGGGTACCTGTTCTTCAAGAAAGAGCTCAATAGGTTAAGGCTAGTTTTGAAAGGAGCTAATAGGATGGCCAATAACATGGTTCTCTCTCCAGATCTAACACCCTGCGATTTCTTCGTGTATAATTTCATAAACAATAAGGTTTATCGAACTAAAAATACGATCCTTGAATAATTTAATGAACTGGTCGAACACTTTGGGAGGTAGGCCTACTGGTACAGCTGTAACGAGAAATGTTAGAAAATATTAATTTTTGGAAAGGGTATTGTGTGTCCGGTCATCTTGAAATAGCCGTGTTGTTTACTACGTTAAAAGTTAAAATTTTGTAAGTATAAATTGAAGTTACAAACAACTCTCGAATTGAAGTTAGTACAACTATTTAAGGTATATATGCTATTATCGGTCATACGAGTAGGTGTACTAATCATTTACGGACATGCTGTAAACTTCACAGTGTCATAAATAATTCAAATGTTGTCCAAAACGTACAACCTCCTCTCCTAAATTCACTTTAAAAACACTGAAGAGTTAACCGCTACTTAATCAACCTAATGAGCATAATTACAAAATGCCGTGTTGAAATTCAATAGAAGGCGTTACACCGCGTCATACGTTATCAGATTAAAAGGTGTAAACAATTAACTCTAAAACACGAATAAGCTCCCAGTATATAATTATCTCTAGCTTTTTACCGCTTCACATGAATGAATTGATTGCTCAAACGGAATACGTTGTCGGTAATTAGGGATTTCAGAACCACAAAGGCATTAGTGCATATCAAAGGATGAGTGTTTGTTCATAAATATTATTGCTGTGTTATTCTAATGTTCGGTGACGTCAGCGTTTGAGCGGAACGAGAGTTGTGTTTAATTTATGCAGATAGTTGTGTGTTTTGAATTAATAATTAGGTGGATAATTGTTAAATGTACGGTTATAGTTTCAGTTAATGTTCTATATTATATATTGCTCTATATCAATTATTTAATCTTGCATATAAATCACATAGTGATATAGCTGAGTGGTCTTCATTTACTAATAGCCTTCTATAGAGACCATATATAAAATATTCTGCTGCTTATCCCTCATCCTCTCCTATCTCAATCATTTGAGGTATATAATCATTGTGACTTTCTATTAGCAGCTTTGAAGGTGATATAAAGGCCCAAGTAAATGTTGATGTTTGTTCTCAGCCGAATGATTTTTTTCGAGTGGTTCAGAATTGATGCCTTTAGGTACACAACTTGTAGTAATGTAAACAGACTATGTTCTATTTATCAAATATGTGGGGTTTATGTCAAAAAGGAATCGAAAACTCAGTAAACAAGAGTCTTATATGAATCGGATCTCTATAACGCATACTAAATGTCAGAGTAACGCATTTGGGTCAGAGTATCTTGGTATGGAACAAAAACTGTTTTTGTCATTTTGCTCTAGAAGCTGCTTTAGACACATGTATTGATGTGCTAAAGTGTCCCTTTTAAACCCAGGTTCCTAAAGTAATGTTTTGATGATGTGTTTCACTCTAGACAGAAAAATCTTTTTGTAGCATAGACATCAGCTGGTTCAACGAGATTGTTTTGATTATTTTGAATTTCAACACTCACTTAAAAATAAATCATTGTAACAGCTGTTTTTTCTAAACAATAATTTAGTTCAAACTACTGAGTTCAAAACAATGTTTACTTTGTTTACGTGTGGTTATTTAATACTAAACTATGAATATGTTTACACTCACGGGTAATTAACAGCTTACAAGGGTACACATTTGATTTCATTTAAATAGTGTTTAGTTATGTTATGAATTAAATGCGTGTCAATGAAAATCTTGATGGTACACAGTAGTAATCATGGTGTAATATTTATTTATCCTATAAATACTTTCGGTTCAAGTAAAATGTAATTTTACATTATTGGCTAAAAAAAATTATTTAAGTTTTCATTTCCAGAAAGAAATTTATCGAACGAACACTATCACACAAAATAAACTATAAGCTAGCCAAGAATAAATTCTAATATCTCACAGTCATGGGCAAGTTATTGTCTAGCTGAATGAAATCAATACCATTGCTTGTGGCGAGGGAAGGAATTACTAACGACAGGTTTAATTGGTGGTGCCCGTATCATATGAGTTGAGATGACGGTTATTACGAGTGATTATTGTTGAGATTATGTGCATTCAGACCTCCCACCGAGATTATGTAGTGAGATCTATGTTGTCGTTGACAAGTAGTACTGGCTGCATATCCAGCTGATGAAATAAATTGTAACATAATAAAGCGTCTAAAATTATTCAGCTGTTACTTCCAACTAAAGAATTTAAGTAAATTTAAAATTCCTAGTTCTCTTAAATGTTTTGTCCATTTTGTAAAATGTACAAAATACACAGTTAAAATCATGGTTCAGTGTTTTAACATGGTATTCAATTTTCTGTCCAGTGTACCTTAGCGGCTCCGTGGCGGTTAGGTAGCGTGCGCAACTCCTGAGCTCATCACTTCGGTGGCGCGGGTTCGATACCCGCAGTCAATACTTACAATTTGTTAAGTGACTATACGGTGATGCTATGGAAAGGTCGAGGTTGAGTGGTAGAGAGGACTTCACAGTCCTTACTTCGCCTCGTTAAACAAGGCAATTGTCAACTTTACCTTTTAAATAAACGAGATATTATAGCAGTTTGCATTACATTTAAAGCTCAATAGAAGCGTTGAACAGCCTCGTCCCTAAAACTAGTGATTTGTTGAAATATGCCAGCCTTTATCAACATAATTGTTCTGGTAAGTTTGTGTGTAACATATCTTTGTCATATAAAATCACCAGTTTGTCCAGTTATTGAATATCTTACAAGCTAAGGCTAGCCTTATTATTGAATATATTCTAAGCATAGGCAAAGGTACTTTTTTAACCGAGTATCGGCAAAACTGTTTAAATATACGTTCTATTTTCGGTTTATATACTTATGAGTTTGTATTGTCTATCTTCAAAACACAACAATTATTTGCTATCTGTAACATTATTAATACCGAGAAAACTGCCAGCTCTAAGGCTTTTTTAAGATTTAAAATATTGACACCCAAAATAATATGAGCATTTTATAAACTGTGATGAGCTTTAAAAAGTCAACCTCAGTTAGAAAACACATGATCGTGAAGAGGTCACTTAGTTGTGAAGAGCGGCAAGCACCGATGCGGTCACGTCGTTGTGGTTGCTTCGATGCGGTTCACCACAAACACTTTGCTGCATAGATTCATTGTGGTTTACCGGTATACGCTTTAGACAATGATTGCGGCTAACTGCTGGGTTCTCGTCATCCACGTGCAATTAGAAATTTCATTGTAAAATCTATACGATACTGTATTTGGCAACAAATAGGTACGTTTTTTAGGCGTTCGAATTTAGAAAACTGAATGGTAAAAGCGAAACTAGCTTCTAATCATAAATTAAGTGAGGTTTTCTATTTGTTGACTGGCTAGTACCCGTGTGGTGATAATATAATCACTATGAACAAACCCACAACCTTAAATTGTAACAAGTTCCATATTTTCGATTTTGTTTACAAAACCCATAATGTTTATTATTAGGTATTCAACTTCTACCAAGCAGCGAGAATAGCTTGTACACTACACCTCGATCTAACCCGGCGTGTATTAGGCCTAAAAAAGAGCAGACAGTAGGCGTTAGGGCGAGGTTTATGGGACAGTAATGGCTGGCCCCTGCTGAGATCTAGGCGTGATTCATGTCTTCAACACTAGAGGAGATATATTCAGTAGACATGAAGACCTGAACTATACAAAGAGGTTATTAATGTATCAATTATGGTGGCTCTATTGCTCTTGAGTTTTAATAAATATTCCTTCGTGCTCTTCTTGCTTCGTTTTCGATTCTGTAGTTGTCTTCTCTTGTTTGTCTACCTCACCAATCTAATCTGCCACGGTTAAAAAACTGTATAACAAGTGCAATGTTTTAGTGAATAGTCTTGAAGTTACCTTTTTATGTTGTCTCTCCAAACTGTTTACTACTGCCGTGTATAATCTTGGAGCATTTTATTATCAAGCGAAGTGTAAGCGATTGGCTATCGTAGGATCACAATAATAAATACTATGTGCAATGAAGTAAAATGTAATAAAACATGTTATCTTTATCAAGTTAAAGTTAGGAATCCCATAATTATACTCTCTTACACTTAACGATAATTGTTCGACAACTTATTTCTGTTTGACATGTTGTATACGTTTGTAAATGTAAGATTCGCTAGCTTATGAGTAGAATATTGGATAATTACACATCATATTTTTCTGATTCAACAATACAAACAAACTTCTCATAAAACTATTAAACCAAACGTTTTAAACTTAAAATTTCTCAGATATTACGTTATTGTTTATTATTATTTAGTGATTAGTATCCTTTGAACATTTACGTGCCGCAGATAAAATGAAATACTTTCACTTATCAGTTCCTTCAAAAATGTATACGCTTTTAAGTTAGATATCACCTTGAGGGTCGTACTAATTTACGGCACTAGAATAGCATTAATTAAACAACAGTTGTGTTGACGCTTATCACTAAATTATATATATATACAAATTAATTGTCATTCTTCTTTTTTAAGTAACTGACGTAGTTCCATATTATCGGTCTCTCCATACTTACCATGACTGAGGTGTATGTATGGTGTACATATTTACACAACATATTATCAATGCCTGTGGCTGGTATGTGCTACGTGCTATGCTGTACTGTTGTACACACATATGTGCAGGCCAGGCCTGTATTAACCACAGATACTGCACTGGGGTCAGCCGCATACGTAGCGATAGAGACAGGATTATCTCTGACGCTTCCCTCCCCACAATTGTTCTGGGGTGCCTAGGATTAAATATATTGTTTGTTGGGCCCGAACAAACATATTAGAACCATTATCTTAGGTAAAGGGGCGCTTTGTTTATCAAGTAGCTACTATTTGGGTTTTTCATTGATCAATTGCCTGTTATAGCTTCATGCGATTCATCTGATTTTCAGTAGGATGCTTTAAACAACAATATGCCAGAAAAAAAATCTTACAAAATTTGTTTTCTGTTGATCTGTTCGAAGGTGTAAACAGTTAGATCTTTATTGGAATTGCAAGAAAACAGCTACCTTGGAAAATTTTTTCTCGAAATTTCAAATAGGCACATTATTTTTATCTTTCTTTTTGGCTCTTATATACAGTATATTTATCGTGTGATTCTAGGAGTTCAGTCAATGGGCAGCTCTCTGTGGTACAATTTTGTTTACTTGTCTTTTAAATTTTAAACGTGCTTGTGTAAGTTGTAGTTTTGTTTAGGCTAGTTGTTATCAAATCAAATCATTTTATAGTTGAAAAACAAATTAATGTTATATGGCAGTTGCGTGACTGGTGCCTTGAGCTGATTGCTTTTAGGCTAGGTTTAGGTGTTCACTTAAAAACGGTAGAAAACTAAATAATATTTTAATTCCAAACCCTTCAGGTGCACTAAATGTCATTCAAACAAAAGATGGTTTGTAGAATTTAACCTTTTATTACAAATGTATTTTTTGGAGGTACAATGATAAGAAAGGTTGTCACAACTTATGAAATTGAAAATGAAGGTTTATTAGGACATGCGAGTATATAGTCAAAGGTATTTATGAACTATACTATTATAGAATAAGTTGGATAACTTCTTATTTTCAAAATTTTATATCAAATTTATCAAATAATAATACAAAGACAATTGAAGACAAAATGTGTGGACAGAACCAGGTTTGAATTACACCAGTGCCCACTGGTGGTGTTATGCTGACCATTACACTATCCAGCTCACCTATTTATGCCTTCAAAATTAAGAGAAAGTACTTAAATCCTGAATGTTTATTCAAAACATGTGATTGTCAATAAAGCAACTTTTAATAACTATTGGTCAGCAACATGTTCTATAAAATGACATTATAGGTCTTATTTTGTATAAACGCTAAATGGCTGTTAAATACTAAAAGTTTGAAAAAATGTGTAAACCAAACTGAGTTTGGATTAGTTTTTAATTGTATTTCACGTTTATACATCAGAATCTATAAACAACAATTGTAAATCGTTTGGTCGTTAAATGTTTTGGTAATCTAATATATGAGTAGAAAAAATATCTTTATTTATATTTCAGGTTCCTTATGCACTTAAATAATGTGAATAAGTTAGGACCTATAATGGGTCCTAAAATTCTTCGTTACCTCGGTACCCATCATTTTGTATTGTTTGTTATACCAGCCCTTATTTATATTATACCAAACTAAATTATTTTAAAACCACTATTAGTATAAATTGTGACTGATAGCTTAGAGAAATATCACATTATTTACGGTATGTTATAGACACGCCAAGCTAGCATGGCTCAGTATACAGCTGTTGTGTTTCAAAGATTACAATTAACAATCATTGTAATCACCTGAGTTTGCATCAAAAAACATAAGCCAATTTTGTTTAAATTTGAACAATATATCTAAATAACTGTTGTTTAAATAAGTAAATAGTTTGGCTTGTAGAAATTAAGATATCAAAGCATCACTTGTAGTAATGTCAAAATTATGTAAAACAGCAATTTAACAATATGTATGCCTGATCCATCTCTATAGTTTGTAACTCAACACCCATTGTATGCTATTTACATAAAGATTTATGTTGTGACAAGGCACTGCTTTCGGTTTTAACTTTTGATCCAGATTAGGTTATTGTTTTCAACATCGTATATTATTGAATAAGTATGTTTACTAAAGTGGGGAAAGAATCATAAAATCATAGTTTGAATGTAAATCCTGATTATTTAAATCGCTAATAATGGACTAGCCCAGCCAAACTTACAAGACAGCCATACATTTTGCATGGTTACAGCCTTCAAATCAGAATAGAAGATGTACATAGTACTGTCAATAGTATTTTTGTTCACAGTGCATCCAAATTATTGTAACATTTGGAGCTTTGTATGTGGAAAATATTTGAACACGAGAACTTAGAATTATTACAGGGGAATAAAAATTCTTGGTTACTTTATTAAAAATCACTCGTATAGTTTCTTCTTTATTGCTATTCTTTAACATAAAACAGGCATCTTCGAATAACAGATGAGGGTGAATTAATTAGTGATTTTTTTAGACAGAGCACAGCTTATGGTCACATTAGATTTTTATTTGACGCAATATTTATTTTAATACTCATTAAATAACAGATATAAAATGTATTTATTTTCTTGATTATTTACATAATACATAATATACAACATCATATAAAGCAGACAATTTAAATTCTATAATAAACAATGTAATCTTCTACTGCAGGGCTGAGATCTAATATTTTAAATGAATACAGTATAAAACAACTAGTAGTTAACATATTGTGAAGCAAAATAGACTATTATAAAATAACTTTACTATGATTATTTATACAATAATCAAGAAAATGTAGGATCTCAAAGGCATTGCCTGTTTGAACCTTCAATTACACTTGAATAAGAGTATGAATAAAAGTTGTAAGTTAAAACAAGATTTTTTTAATTTTTTGATTACTTAAAAAATAATTTTTATACATACGCAGATTAAAGATTTTGTTATGCGAACTCCCGGACCAAGGCACCCAAGCGTTCCTGGGATGGACGCCAACACAGACACTGCCCAGCAAAGGCAGCCGGATTTTCGCCAGCCCATTGCCAGTCATGAATAGCAAGGACCGAGAAGCAGGATGTTCACATCTTATAAAGTCGCTTGCAATCACTATTGTGGCAATATTGTGAACAAGAAATCTATATTGTTAGTTCAAAGCCATCTCTTTGGTATTCTGGAAAATGTGTCTGGTTAAGAATATTTAATGAAGTCAGGTAATCTATTGAACATTCGAGGAGCAATAAACTTAAAGGTTCTGGTAGAGTAAGTTTTATTTGGTTTAGGACTGGATAAGTATTATGGTTTCTTAGTTTACTTCTGTAGGCAAGAATATCATATGTTTTGCAACTTATCAAAAAAATAATTTCAATACCTTAAATACATAGAAATGTTTAGAGGCAGAATTCTTAAATTTTTAAACAGAGGACCTGTATGCTCAAATTTGTTTATAGGACACTACTTTAATGAACATAACAAGCAACAAACAAACATTAAACTTTTTAAGATTCACAAAGTAAAAACAGATATCTCTATAAGTATGTTTGTTCATGTTCTTAATTACCTTTTTTATTCTTTTATTCTTCAAATAATTTTGGTACCAGCTTAAAGTGGGAGTTTGTCACCCATTTAAATCTTATCGTGGGAGAGCTTGACACAATTTATTTCTTAACCTTTTCAGATCACAAGTCGGGCATGGCTCAACATGTTTATAGAACAATCTAATATACACAAATTCAAACAATTCTTTTCCCTTTTACTGTTGGCTAGCTAATTTTCTAATTTGTTGTGTCATGTTTATAGTTACTTTTCACCTGAAGACGGATCACATGCCAGATTCCGAAACGTCCGTGTAATATTTCAATCTGAGAAATTTTACTACGTCAGCAACAAACTTGAATCATAGAACGGGCTATAGTATCTGTGCATCCCACCCTGCTCAAGCCACTACAGTAGATCAAGTTTGGCCAATACTCCAGTGACGGGACTGTGACAAACTGTTGACAGCTGTGATTGGTGAGTTGGTCCAACAATTTGTCCACAGTGACGTCACAATTCACGCGCGTAAACATTGTCTGATCTATTGCATGTCTGGCAACTTGCAAACTTAATGGATGAATAACATTATGTATGTATGTTGTTTTAACTTGAACGGGTGTTTTAATTTAAATTATTTTTGTATGCTGCTTTTGTATATTGTGTTGAATATTGAATTTATTCTAGATAATACCTCTCATTTATTGTAAAGCGTTAGATTTGAATGCAAGCACTTGATTTTGTCCTACCATTCGTATTGATTCTACTTGACTTCTTGTTATATTAGAGTTCGGGGAGTTTTAACGTGATAAGCGTTTTAACATAGGAAAATGTGTAAACTGTGTTTAAGTAGGTTAATTTTTTAGAAGGTAGACAGCTACTGCCTAGCTAGAAGTGTGCTGAAGCATACTAACACAAAAATGAAATACAATATATTACATAAAAAATATGTATTTGATAGTTCCAAAATCTTACGGTAAGTTGGGTTTAAAATTTTTAATAGAACATTCGTTGTTTGATGAAAGTAAATGTTTTAGGTTTTATATGTTGCAACTTTAATCGTTATTTACTTCCGGATAAAACCTTTTCATGAAATCGCTTTAATTGTCGTTTGCAGGGTTTGCCCGCGCTTGCTCAACCACCACTTAAATATAGCTATCTTGTCAGAAATAATAGTCATTTTACTACTTAGTAGTTTATTAGTAGGGTATACAACATGTTGCCTAACTATGTGAAGGATTCTGCACATAAACAAAAAAGCTTGTTTTTACGGTCATACTTGTTATCCGTGAATGAATATCAACAACATGACGAATGAATAGCAACAGACAACGAGCTCAAAACTACTGGATTAGATTCATGTTTAATTTGAGGCGATATTATCATGTCACTCCGTTTTATTGCCAACTGTCAGTTCTTAAACTCAAGGAGCTTCGCGAATTTCACATCCTGAAACTTCTGTTTGCAATCTTAACAACTAAGTATCCTGTTTACTTGTCTGAGTGGTTCACATATTCATGTCGAGCATTAGTGCCCGTAACACTAGACGTGGTAGTTCATTATTAGCTATACCATCTCATCGCACTGCTATATGCAACAAATCCTTCAGTGTCCATGCATCCTCGCCTGTGGAATTCCCTTCTGACCAGAAAGGGACTCTGAGAGGCGCGCTCGGTTTGCGGCCGGGGTCAAAGATATCCGTGCTGTGAGTGACCTAGTGATCGGTAATGTCTGTGGTCGGGCGATGTTGACAAGAGTATGAATGGCGATGGATGATTGTATAACTATTCTACAATACTAATTATTATTTTACATCCTTACTAGAAAAAAATACATTTGTTCCTCCTTTTTTAAAACATAAGCGAATCCTTTGTTATTTTCTACTTTGTTTAATTTAGATGTAGGCTAACATTAAGTTAACTTATTGTACATATACTTGTATTACTATGTGTCAGGTTGAGTGGTAGAGAGGACTCTCATAGTCCTAACTTTCGCCTGACTAATAACGTGCTGTGCTAGTATTACCCAAGAGGTAAAAGTTTATTTCACAACGACAAAAAGGAATTATCATGGTACTAATTTATTCAAATCTATTACACTAACCAAATCGTGCAACGTAATACATTCAAAACCACAAACTTGTCGCAAATTTCAGTCTTCAATGCGGATAATATCAGAATAAATAAAATCGAGTAAGTAAATATATAAAGTTGAAAAGCAGGAAACAACAATTAAAACTCGGAACGACGGAAACCTCTCCGGGGAGCTATGGAGCCCATGTTGATGGTCGAGTTGAGACAGGAGCATATTTCCCACTTTAGACTTGTATCTGTAGTTCTGAAACAAATGTTATGTTGTGGAATATATTTCGCTTGTAAGCTTGTATTCTATCACAGAGGGTTTTACATAAGCAAATAAATTAAGTAAATCATTAGTTTATTGCAAGATTGTTATACCAATGTCCAGCAATGGTCAAGTTATATATTATAGAACTAAATCTTTCATTCATTTCCTTGTAAGCTAGTGGCATTTGTATGTGTTGAAAGGACGTTTGTTAGATGTAAAAGCAGGGTAGTGTCAACAGTTTTAAATTGGTTAGTTCCTATCGCCTATTACCAACATTGCAAAAGTTCGGATAGGATATTTTTTTTTTAAATGAAAACTCTTGAAACATTTTTAAGTTATTGGCATGAACTAAAAGACAAAATTAGCTCAAAACTTGCCCTTTCACGAAAACGAGGACACATAGGTACGTAGTGGAATAGAAAAAGAAAGATGTATTGAAATAATCCCAATTTTAAAGCTCCAAAACCATGTGGTTTAACAATATTTTATTTGCAGACTCATCCCGTAAAATGAAAGAAAGAGGGTTAGGATGTTAAAATTTCGGCTTAACCCTATACTTGCTACATAGAAGAGTAAACAGTTTGGTTCATTTTGAAATATCTTCCAACAAACTTTATCATGCTAGCTATTTAGAAGTAACAACACAAGTCGGATCAAACCTAATTTTATATGTTACATTTACCTTAAATGAAGCATAATATAAAAACAAATTATATGTACTGGCCCATAAGATTGTTTTACAAATATGTACCTTAAACTACACAAAGACAAATGACATTATTTATTGGTGTTATATTGTACGATGAAAGGGTCGGTGATAATTCTAAGAGAACAGTATACAGGTACTGTAAAAGGTATTCTTTATGTGTTCTATAACAAAACAAAAAACAAAACTGTGTACGTTAGGGAAAATGTCTTAGTTTGAGGAAATCACAGTTTAGAATTCCAAAACTTGTATATATCCTTTGTTTAGGGTTTGTTGTTGACGATGGGAGGATTTCAGAAGTTGAACTATTATTGCGGTCATTTCCATCGTTAGTGAACAAAAGATCACGACGTTCCAGGATCTGCAATCTGATCCGTCTTCAGGTGAAAGGCCTAAAACATAACACAAAACGTTTTGTTTTGTGATTCGTTTGAATTTACTCAGTGACTTGTTTACTTTCATAGTGTGGCTTGTGTTTGTATATTGTAGTTCTATTACTAAGATTTAATTTTTGTTTGACTTTATAACAACTAATGTTGTTTGGTAGAGTTTTACTGGTCAGTTACGCTGACTACTTTTAGGCTAACTCATTTTTTAATGTTCTGTTATGTTTCAGGATATTTTTTCAATACGGGATCATGTTGCAGATCCTGAAACGTCGTGATTTTTTTTGTTCACTAACGATGGAAAATGTCCCGCAATATGATTTCAACTTCTGGTTTTATATATAGATATAAAAATATCTGGAATTTGGTTACACTTGTAATCAGAAAGGGTCTCACTCACAGGTCTAAGGTAGACTGGCCGGCAGCCAAGGATTCCACGTCAATAAATCCGTGAGTCTTGACAAAGCTTTGTAAACATGTTCATCAAAGATTGTCAATAATATTAAATCGAGTTAAATAAATACCACACGATATTAATAATAATAATGCATTGTCTTTATTACTTTCAACAAAAGGTTATTAGGCCTTTGTTTGAATTTGTTTAACTCAAAAACAATAGAAAATGTTAGTAGTAATGATTAAACCTCAGAGGTTATTGGTAACTATAATGTATATATTTAAAACAGTTTACACGTGATCATCCTCCGCTGATCCTAATAAATAAAATCGACGTAATTAACGTGATAAAAGTAGGGATACAACGATTTCTATTACTTAACTTTAATTTTACCTACTTTTATAGTTGCATGACGTCAAATTATCCTTTTTCGGATTTTGAGGAAGTTTTTGATCAAACTGTTGAGTAAAATACAACGTTCATTTTCTACAAGTAACTCAACAATAGTTAACTATATAATGGGCTATTTTACGGGGAATACTTTCAAAATCAACTGTTAAGTTCAGTTAAGTTCCCGAGACTCTAGAAGCTGAAGTGTTCTGTACTTTGATTGATTACCGATGTGAGGAAAAGTGATTACGAGTTTGGAGTTTGGGCAAAGTGACACTAAGTAGGACTCTTCTTCTGCTCCCTCTAGAGATAGATGTTGGTAAACACAGGGTGTTTTAAAACTCCCCTCAAACTGTTTAAAATACTTGAAACTAAATTAAGTCAGAACATTATATTTTATTTGCCTACAGCCATTTGGTATTGGTGCAGCTGTAGTTTATTCAATGGTTTAATTCATACTTCTTATTATTTATTGGACTCAATCAGCTATGATCTACTACTATCCGACTAATGGAGATGAAATGGCAGCAGTTTTCAACTGTTAAATAGTGTATGTAGCCCAAAAACTCTATATTTCACATGAATTTAAGAAGAGAGTTTTTTAGTCAACTTAGTTACAAACAACTTGATACCACGATACAATGAGTAATGTGGTGCGCAACGTACTAATATAAGCGATTAGTATCATATAAAATACTCGTGTTTTGCGCAATATTGTCTCATATATTTTTGTTGTGTATGACCAAATCTTAATCGACTCTCATTTTTTGATTAACGTATTTTCATTGAAAACGTCTAAAAGGGGTATGTTGCATAACTTCTGCGAAGCAAGCCCCTTTCAATCGATGACATTATGAAAACTATAATCGGCCGCCGTGCTTTGTTCTTAGGGGTTGGACGGTTTAAATTATTTTGCATACCTTTATCATGTAAGTGAGTAACGGTAGACGTTTCCGGCAGGATTACATTAGGTGCGTTCAAAGTGGACGAAAAATCATCTCAACCATCATCAATCACAACGTATAACGTAATTTGCCTTTAATTACAAACTATGTTGAAAATTGACCTTGTGAAAAGCTTAAACCGCTACCTTTTGAATAAAATCATCTTTAGGAAATATTTACCAAACAGTACTTATTTCTTTACTTGCGTAGTTTCAAGGTCCAAAGGTTTCTAAAAGCCAACAAAATTCAATATTGCGCTTGACACATGAAAGTACTCTTAGCACTGAAACTGGACCTTTCATCAGTGCAAAGCACTCACAGTCAAAGTAAGTGTGTGTGCTTTAGTGCTGGTTAGACATTAAAGCATAGCAGTGATCAAGCACCATCGGGTATACTGTATTGGTGTCTTTGATATGTGTTTCAATGTAATTGATAAGGATATTACGCCTTGATAAGGAATGTTGCATCGAGATTTTCCAAGATGCAGAGATGTTGCATCGTAGTTCAAAATATACTTAAGTTAAAGAATTGCTTTCTATAAAGTATAACTGTGTATTCAAACTTTGTTTAAGCCATTATATTTAAGTTGAACGTGTATGTTTAAAAAACATAGTGTTTGTGTTTCTATTTTATTATTACACATAGAATTCGGTGTGTTTTTTTTTATTATTGATGGGACATATCTATGTTGCAGGACAGCTGTTTGTTGTTTTAAGGTCCTCAGTATTTTAAAACACGTTCAAATAATATCAATATATGTAAACCTTTGCCATTTTAAAGCATAAATACTCGTTAATTTTGCTACTCAGCCGACACTACAAGGCAAGCTATCAAACGAACACTCCCAATAATAGTATCACTCAATATATCTAATATAGCTCTCATGTGGTTCTGATTTATAGCAAGAAATAAGGGATACCGTGTTAAATTTATATTATTCGTATTGTATTATTTATTTCGTAACGTTCGATCTGTATATCGGAAGTAGGCTAGTAACTGAAATCATTCCTGATCTTCTAAGTTTAAAGTTTAGTTTATAAACAAAATATTTATTCAATCAACTTTGTCAAGGGTCGGCCTTACGTCACCACTGTAATTAGGACTAATCACATCTTTCATACTCACAGGGCCATTAAATAATATAATGTAGTTATACAAGTTGAATATAATATCTGGGTTATCTGTGAGTGTGTGTGAGTGAGTTGTGTGTGTGTGTGTGTGTGTGTAGTTTCGTCCGTTTAACTTTGGTCCTTTGTTTGAACAGCTGGGCATGTAAGATAAACCAACCCAGGGAAAGTGGAATTCACCGCACTCAGCTCAATATCGATAGATTTAACATTAAACTCCCTCTCAAACTAAAAATGTTATGGTAAAACATTAGTTTCTGATGGGTTATAGTTTTAAACGTTTATTTATAATACTATCAATAATTTGTCAAGGAAGTGTTACTTTACTCAGAAAATTGCTTTTGTTAAGAAATTATTATGTATGACTTTGCCAATGCATGTAAATTGTTAATCTGGCTAAATAAAGAATTTGACTTTGACTAAAGACAAAAGGGGACCATTCATATTAAGTAAGAGACTATTTCCCGCCCTGACGGAAAATGACAAATGAACAAAATGGCTGCTAAGACTGATTATCCCGCAACAAGTTTTGAAACGTTTTTACGCGATGTGTAAAGATTATTTCTTGTTTTCTTGTAATGGGCATTATGATAAACTTATCTTAAGAGTGTATACTATCCAAGGAATGGTTATAGGGGCACTTTATGTGCCTGAAAAATGACATTGCTGGCTGACTGATGACTATTATGGTCTACGGTCGAAAATGTATGTGCCTGTCAGTTGCTTGAAACTAGGAAACCTCGCGACAATTCAGTGGCTTTCCACGGAACTCAAACTAAATACTCAAAATATTGTATTTAACAAACTTTGCATTGACAATGTCATAAATACATTGTCAACAATTATTATTGTTAAAGGTATTATGTTCCTAATTTATTGTTAATATAACTAAGTAAAGTTAACTTGATAAAACATTGAAATATAATATCTTTTTAAGAAAGTTTTTAAACTTTTTTAAACTTAGACATTTATTGCTTTTAAAACTGATGGAAGCTTATTATATATTATTTTTATGTAAGAGAAACTTGTTTGAAAAAATTTTTTGTAAGATCGAAGAATTTTGATTCCTGACATATATATGTTGGTCTTTTTCAGAAAAAGATTGTTGCACACATTAGCACACTCAAAAACAAAGAGACTGTTAAATTTACTTTTAACGAAGTTCTATAACTATATTGAAATACTCTGCTCTCATGTAATGACTGATACGTTTTACCTAACATCTTTTATAATGTAAGGGTGGATTTGAGTCCTGATGGAGGCTTCACAGTTCTAAAAATGTGATTTAAATGTGTTTTCACGTATCTGAGTAGGCCTATGGGGCTTTTGTAAAATGACAGTACAAATAAAAACCTCCCTTCAACCCACCTTAAAATAAACTTTCTTTTTATAGCTTTAAAATAACAATAATAGTATTTATAAAAGCAGCTTTTCTTGAACTACGATTTTCTGCACCGTCACTCTTTTCCACCCGTACCACGAAACCCCAAAACAAACGTACACTCATTGTACTGATGCACAGTCCTTTCCACCTTTGTAAGGAAAAACCTTATTCGTTTATGAAAACTCTAAAGAATTTCCCTTCCATTTGCTGCTGTGTGCGTTACTGTTGATTATTGGTCTGATTCATGTCAGATTGTGGTAGTCCGCTGGTCCAAGCCAGCTCCAATTGGGCTGCCCGGCGGCTGGCCAGGCAGTCAGTTAGTGTGCACCTGTCCCTGGCCGTGGACGTGCTGGATTTCTCTATTTGTCTTTTTTGTATTTGGTAAATGTTGTGTTCAAGTTGTATTGTTTTCTAGGCTAGCTGTTAAAACATTAAATAAGTTAAGGGGAAAAATGGACAAATAAAGGTTATTTGGTAGTGGGTTATTGGTCAGCCTGAGGCTAAGCCGAATTGCCTACTGTTTTGTGTTAATTTTTACCTGAGGTCACGTTCCAGGTCCTAAAACGTCGTGTACTTTTTCTTCACTCAAAAACGATGAAAAATGTCCGTAGTAATATTTAGCCTTTAGAAATCGTACCATCGTCAACAACAAACTTCAAACAAAAACAGTCCTTTAAGTAGATAAAATTAAATCCCTTACTAAATCTCACTACTCTAGGCTGAAACGTATGAATAGTGTGTTTAAACTGACAAAACTCTCGCCATTTAAACCGCTTGCAATACAGTAAACAAAGTTATGTTTGGAAAATAAGTGCTGTGGCATGACTACATGAGCAGCCGAGTCCCAGGACTGCTAACTTTGAAACACAATGTTCAACACAACTCCATTGTGGTATAAGCTGTGTTCATCTGTGTGTTTGTTTGTATCATCTGCATATTAGACTAGCTACGGCGGAACTCAGCTTTTGGTACACAGCAATGAAGTAGTGTGTGTACATCAAATATACATGCACTTGTTCTCGAACCTATTTTGCATGTTTGGGAATACTATTGATTTTAAAAATCGTGTATTAGTTATTAACTAAATTATATGCAATAGATCTCGTCAATAAAATTTCAAACCAGAATCTTCAACAAACATAATATAGCATTTGGTTATACCGGTATACAGTTTAAACTTTAAATAGGGTTTGGGAACCTTTTTTCACTCATTTGAAAATTATGTAGCAACTTCACTCAATCTAGCTTTTGATTGACAAGCTCAATTGGAACTAGGGTAACAAAGCCATGGACCTTGCGTAAAAGGACCTTGACTGTATTCTATATAACATGCAACAAACACAATATGTATTTATTAACTATTGATGCACATATAAATAAACATATCCCACTACTCCACTACCTTTTCTGTGAAATTAAAGCTGTATACAGGACTATAATGTATAGCCTATACTGTAATAATAGGACTACCCCATTTCGTAAAAGCAAACCTAAAAAAAGGGTGCAGTATAACATTTTCAACCGGTCCATGAGGTGTGTTGGTTGAGAAGTTTAAGTACTCCTTTAATATTTTATTTAAATTTAACATGTGGTTTACGTGGGTTTAAATACATCAACGAAAACCATGGGATCCATTATTAAGCAAATTTGTAGATTTAAGTATTTTTCACCCATTAAAGTAATAACTAACTTATAACCGCTGTTTCATCTGTTATTACCGATAGTATAAACTGTGCCAACAAACCTCCAGTTGTCTACTTTTATTACTGTAGGTGTAGTTTAAGTATGAGATGAGAGCGTTTGTAGGAGCCGAGTAGTGAGTAGCATGTGGGATATAGGCTGAAGAGAGTAGTTAATGGGTTGGAACGTATATCCCAGATCCTCTTAGCTGAGGTCG
The DNA here is from genome assembly GCA_018831715.1 of Matsumurasca onukii. Classification (NCBI taxonomy): domain Eukaryota; kingdom Metazoa; phylum Arthropoda; class Insecta; order Hemiptera; family Cicadellidae; genus Matsumurasca; species Matsumurasca onukii. The sequence continues at coordinate 23,846,649 of CM032058.1, read as the reverse complement.
TAACTTTAACAAGTACTTTGCAGAATACTTGGGACGTTACTCTGGCATTTTCTTAGCTGAAACTTGGTTCCAGTATTAGCCATAGCATAACGTGTAGGAAGTAATCGTGGCAGTGTCAGTAGCGTGTGTGTTTGATAATCGGAAGTCTTGGGTTCGATTCCGGAGCTGTCGAAACACCTTGTGATTGGGAAGACACGTTAAGCACGTTATTGTTTTCTTATATTAAAAACCTATTTGGGTCTTAACGTAATCATAGGTATGAAATGAAATATAAAATCATATGAAACTTGTACTAAAAGTCCCAGGTTTGCTGGCCGTTATTTTGTCTTATCTGATTGGCTGCATATCACTTAATGGCTATTTTTTATTGCACACAATATCATGAGTGAGAAATAAGCTTTACTAAGCTACGCCAGTATTTTTTCAATTGACAATCTACGAGTTGACAATTTTGTATGATAAGTATTACAATTAACTTAAAATAGTTGACATGCGTCTTCCAAACGCATCTAAGCAATATTATTTTAATGTATTACACATTGTACTATTGTGTAAAATACCTTAAACCTCAGGAGACAGCTTCTTATTGAAATTTAACAATTAATTAAGTTTTTGTTGGGTGGCCTTTCAGAAACAATGTTTCCATCTTAATTCAGTCCAAACACCAATCTGGTAAAGGTAAGGTTTAATTACGTGTATCTCTACCACTGAAGCTCAACCTTTACCTATCGTTACCGTATAGTTAATTTACAAATGTAAGTGGTAATTGCGGGGATCGAACCCGGAGCGGAGGGATAAGCTCCGGAGTCGCGCACGATTCCAACCCGCCACGGGTCCGCTAAATTTGGTGACAGTTGGTGTTTGGTCCGAGATCCCAACAAAACAAATGTATTGGATTGTTTGTTCTCAAACTTCAATTTATTATTTACTTTAAAACTGTTCAAGTAATTAATACTAAGTTCGAAAGTACGAAATTCACAATATACCTATAACGATAGGTTAGCACCGTGTTAAAAACGCATACAAGTATTTTAAAACCTTCAACTGTTGACGTATGAATGAAGTGTTCGTATTTTTCAACTGAGAAAACACTACACAGAGATTAGCGTTTGTTTCAGTTGAGAGCTATTGTTAGATATACAGAGTGGGTTCAGTTAAGTCCTTCACCTAGTTGATATAACAGTCCAGGGTTCCATCCGAGTGCTCAAACATACCCACACACATCCTTGTTGTATTGATTTTGTATGAAACAAGAATATTTTTAATAGGCTTAAAACTGTATATCCTCTAAACCTTGATTAAATTCCTTCACTGGGCCTAATAGTTTTGCACGACTGTAGTTACGTTGATTTACGGTTTCTATGTAATGTTAAAATGACTACAACACATATTTGTTTTGTTAGTTTTACCTCAGACTGGTTATTTGTACAATTTGTTGTCAATGGTTTAGAATTACGAGTATATTCTAGTCAAAGAAACGCAAACAACTCATTCTTAGCAAAAACTAACCGACATGGTCAGCAGTTCTAGAACAAATAAAGCAAACATTTCACATGAAACAACGTTGTTTATGTTGACTTAGTATGCTGGGAATATCGATGCAATAGTGCTTGTCTGTTTATAGGTCCCTTGGAATTGCACCAAGTACGTCCTGTTTGTTTGTATTCTATTGTACTTTATCTACGTTCTACAACGTGACGTAACTTTCAAATGCACAATGGTTAGTTTTCGATATTTGAACTTTCCTTTAGCTTGTTGACTTTTTTCGTTTAATTTTAGTAAGATTGGATTTGGAGCGGGAAATATTACATATTGGATAATTATATACTAGTCAAGGAAGTGTAGTTTTAATAATCAGGTTTAGCATGTGTAAATACATACTTTTATATATGAATTGTATGATAAGGTGTCCTAAACGGATTACAGAAGTATATTAGAGTTTGAACGATGAAACAAACTTTCTTCTGGAAATCGTACATGAGATTTCAGAAAATATTTTAAGATTCTTAGTATACATGGTGTGTGTAATACTGAAACTCACAAGGTCAAAACTCGAGATTTTTAAATACAAGGTCGGTCATATTGTACATAGTTTTTACTAAAGACATTCTCGACATTTTGTGAAACAATTTGTTTAAACTGTTGTGCCATTATTACAAAGCTAGAGCTATGAACATGTGTCCGTAAGCTTTTACAACCCTGTGGATAAACTATAAAATTCGATCAAAATATGAAGTTTACGTATTATTTGTCATAATTTGACGAGCTTTTAATGGTATGTAGTACAAGCATGTTTTTAAAACATTTCTAACCTCAAAATCTATGTAAATATTGAAGTTGCTATTATCATGAATAAGTCAAAAATATTAAACAGTAGAATGGCATATTTGCATATCATTGTAAGGTAAAATTCATCTGAACATTTTGTATAAAACACTTTTGTCGTAATTCGTTTTAGAGCTATAACAAAAACCAATTTTAACCTTGATTTTACCTGTATTTTAGTATAGTTTATACGGTCGTTTGACTTGCTTGGTACCTAACTTAAGAGCCACAATTCTAATAAAATAGTTTTCTTGGTAAAAACTCATAAAGTCTATAAAACAAACATAAATAAGAATATAACAATAATTGTTTGCTGTTATAAAACAGGTTGTGGAAAACGGATTAATTTGCGGTTGTTATTGCACACTTTGCAATATTTTTATCTGTGTTACATCAGCTGATTGATTTCTCAAAAGATGTTTGTATTGTTGCTGTATTTAAAATTTCTTTACATTTGTTGCATTATTCAAATAAAATGATAACTCATTTGGCTGAAGTAAATACAACAGCTTGAGAAATCAATCAACTGATATAACACAACATATAAGTATTGCAGAAATTGATGCATCTTCTTTCCACGACTGGCACTCTACCACAACTCTGTTTTACTAACAACCTAAACTATATTTTGTTGTTTTATGGTTTCAAGAAGAACAATTTTGTTAAGGGTGGCAAGCAAATTGGAAGTACCAAACAACAAAATACAGGCTTATCAGGTGCTGTTTTTGTTATAGCTAAACGATAATTACAAAGAGACCGCTGTTTTGCTACAAAAATGTTCGCATTTAAGTATCAGCATGCAATATCTTTTGTTTAATATTCTGACTTGACATGATAATAACTGGCTTAATGTTACATGAATTTTGAGGTTAATGTTGGCAATAACACCCACAGCACCATTAAAACTCGTCAGAAATATGAAATAGTAAACTCCTTATGTTTGTCGGGTATAGCGGATTTGAGGGCATCTAAAAGCTTGCGCATTCATGTTCATAATGGCCTAACTAACAAATGATTGCAACATATCAACAAACCATTTCAAATGTCGGAAATTATCTTCTGATTAAAACTGTACGAACTCACCGTGTATTTAAAACTCGGTTACCGTGAAGTATTATTTTACACAACCTACTGAAAATATTTTCCCTGAAAATCTCCATGTACATTTCCAAAATATGTACTCCTCTCAATCGTTTAGGTTACACATGAAGCCACCATGTATATGATGTCTATTTATGATTGTGAAAATGATGATATGTTTGTGGTTAACAACCAGTTCTTCATGGTGACTATGCGACTATTATCCCGCAAGATTTAAAGCAATAGTTGAAGTTTGCTCTAATCACAAAAACTTTCATTGGATATAAAATTTGCTAAATTCTTCTCTTTTTACAAATTTACTGAAGCATACTAAAAATATCGAAAAATAATCCAGTTTAAATATGTTTACTTGCAAGAAGCTTAAAACTGCTTTCAGTTTGTTCCCGCGATATTATGCAAATTAACATAAACTTGTACTCATTACTTGAAGTAAAATCATCTATGAGTCGTTTTGGTCTGAGTCCACAATGTTATTTTTACCATTATTACCACCAAACAAAGCCGGTCTTACATCACTAAACCGGTAGGCTCAGAAGTATGAAGGATTGTTTCAAGACAATATTTGTTGAGTTAGAGTGTTGAGTTTGTGGTGAATGAAGAATAACTAAGCAGGTTACTAGTGCTCTCCTTGACTCAACTCAACAAACAAACAACTCTCCCGAGATCAGAGAGCATTTTCACAACTTTCACAGCGCTTTATTCTTGAAAGTCATGAAATCAACTCGTTTAGAACAATGTCTCTGTTGGAAAGGTCTGAAGCTCTGTGTTTGGGCTGACCTTTCAATAGAATAGCTTCAATTGCCAAAAGCGTCACATATTTTTAAACATGAAAAAGTAATTTAATAATTGTTTAAAGACATAAATAAAATTTATTGAAGCCTACTTCCTTATTTAATAATTAGTTATCGAAGTGATCGTCGTCAGATAAGGTTTGCACTGTCATAAAACTCTTGAAGCAGTCCTTCATTAAACGTCAGAGCAAGAATGGAACATTACCAGCTCTGTTATCAGAGGTTAGAGTGTTGGACGGATGTTGGTGGGACAGGATTGTGGTGTACCGACTGCAGAATGCAGACCCGTATTACATGTCTCTGTGAATTCAAACTCACTGGACTGTACGTAGCCTAGAGAAACATCTACATGTTACAGAGTAAGAGCTGCATGTGGTGGTGGGGTAGAGTCTTGTGGGTATTTATTTATTTTATTGGCTGTTAATGTGTAGACATGTTGCTGTCTCAAGTGATCATTCAAGATTGTGTATTCCTAAATTATTACATTGTTATCTTTTAATGCTACATTGTAATTGGGCATTGCCTGTAATGTAAATCATTGATGAATAAACACATTGAATTGATGGAGCCAAGCAGAATAGAAAACATCTACATGTTACACAGAGTAGAGCTGCATGTGGTGGTGGTAGAATCTTGTGGTGTACCGACTGCAGAATGCAGACTCGTATTACATGTCTCTGTGAATTCTAACTCACAACTGTACAAAGCCTAGAGAGAGAAACATCTACATGTTACAGAGTAAGAGCTGCATGTGGTGGTGGGGTAGAGTCTTGTGGTGTACCGACTGCAGAATGCAGACCCATATTATGTCTCTGTGAATTCAAACTCACACTAGACTCGTAGCCTAGAGATAAACATCTACATGTTACACAGAGTAAGAGCTGCACATGTGGTGGTGGGGTAAGTCTTGTGGTGTACCGACTGCAGAATGCAGACCCGTATACATGTCTCTGTGTTCAAACTCACACTGGACTGTACGTAGCCTAGAGAGAAACATCTACATGTTACACAGAGTAAGAGCTGCACATGTGGTGGTGGGGTAGAGTCTGTGGTGTACCGACTGCAGCAAATGCAGACCCGTATTTACATGTCTCTGTGAATTCAAACTCACTAGACTGTACGTAGCCTAGAGAGAAACATCTACATGTTTACAGAGTAAGAGCTGCACATGTGGTGGTGGTAAGTCTTGTGTATACCGACTGCAGAATGCAGACCCGTATTTACATGTCTCTGTGAATTCAAACTCACACTAGACTGTACGTAGCCTAGAGAGAAACATCTACATGTTACACAGTAAGAGCTGCATGTGGTGGTGGGGTAGAGTCTTGTGTGTACCGACTGCAGAATGCAGACCCGTATTTATGTCTCTATGAATTCAAACTCACACTGGACTGTACGTAGCCTAGAGAGAAACATCTACATGTTACACAGAGTAAGAGCTGCACATGTGGTGGGGTAAGTCTTGTGGTGTACCGACTGCAGAATGCAGACCCGTATTTATGTCTCTGTGAATTCAAACTCACACTGGACTGTACGTAGCCTAGAGAGAAACATCTACATGTTACACAGAGTAAGAGCTGCACATGTGTGTGGTGGGGTAGAGTCTTGTGGTGTACCGACTGCAGAATGCAGACCCGTATTTACATGTCTCTGTGAATTCAAACTCTTTACGTAGCCTAAGAGAAACATCTACATGTTACACAGAGTAAGAGCTGCACATGTGGTGGTGGGGTAGAGTCTTGTGGTGTACCGACTGCAGAATGCAGATTATTTACATGTCTCTGTGAATTCAAACTCACACTGGACTGTACGTAGCCTAGAGAAACATCTACATGTTACACAGAGTAAGAGCTGCACATGTGGTGGTGGGTGAGTCTTGTGGTGTACCGACTGCAGAATGCAGACCCGTATTTGTCTCTGTGAATTCAAACTCACACTGGACTGTACGTAGCAGAGAGAAACATCTACATGTTACACAGAGTAAGAGCTGCACATGTGGTGGTGGGGTAGAGTCTTGTGGTGTACCGACTGCAGAATGCAGACCCGTATTTATGTCTCTGTGAATTCAAACTCACACTGGACTGTACGTAGCCTAGAGAGAAACATCTACATGTTACACAGAGTAAGAGCTGCACATGTGGTGGTGGGGTAGAGTCTTGTGGTGTACCGACTGCAGAATGCAGACCCGTATTTACATGTCTCTGTGAATTCAAACTCACACTGGACTGTACGTAGCCTAGAGAGAAACATCTACATGTTACACAGAGTAAGAGCTGCACATGTGGTGGTGGGGTAGAGTCTTGTGGTGTACCGACTGCAGAATGCAGACCCGTATTTATGTCTCTGTGAATTCAAACTCACACTGGACTGTACGTAGCCTAGAGAAAACATCTACATGTTACACAGAGTAAGAGCTGCACATGTGGTGGTGGGGTAGAGTCTTGTGGTGTACCGACTGCAGAATGCAGACCCGTATTTACATGTCTCTGTGAATTCAAACTCACACTGGACTGTACGTAGCCTAGAGAGAAACATCTACATGTTACACAGAGTAAGAGCTGCACATGTGGTGGTGGGGTAGAGAGTCTGTTGTACCGACTGCAGAATGCAGACCCGTATTTACATGTCTCTGGAATTCAAACTCACACTGGACTGTACGTAGCCTAGAGAGAAACATCTACATGTTACACAGAGTAAGAGCTGCACATGTGGTGGTGGGGTAGAGTCTTGTGGTGTACCGACTGCAGAATGCAGACCCGTATTACATGTCTCTGTGAATTCAAACTCACACTGGACTGTACGTAGCCTAGAGAGAAACATCTACATGTTACACAGAGTAAGAGCTGCACATGTGGTGGTGGGGTAGAGTCTTGTGGTGTACCGACTCAGACCCGTATTTACATGTCTCTGTGAATTCAAACTCACACACTGACTGTACGTAGTAGAGAGAAACATCTACATGTTACACAGAGTAAGAGCTGCACATGTGGTGGTGGGGTAGAGTCTTGTAAACCGACTGCAGAATGCAGACCCGTATTTACATGTCTCTGTGAATTCAAACTCACACTGGACTGTACGTAGCCTAGAGAGAAACATCTACATGTTACACAGAGTAAGAGCTGCACATGTGGTGGTGGGGGGTAGAGTCTTGTGGTGTACCGACTGCAGAATGCAGACCCGTATTTACATGTCTCTGTGAATTCAAACTCACACTGGACTGTACGTAGCCTAGAGAGAAACATCTACATGTTACACAGAGTAAGAGCTGCACATGTGGTGGTGGGGTAGAGTCTTGTGGTGTACCGACTGCAGAATGCAGACCCGTATTTACATGTCTCTGAATTCAAACTCACACTGGACTGTACGTAGCCTAGAGAGAAACATCTACATGTTACACAGAGTAAGAGCTGCAGCACATGTGGTGGTGGGGTAGTCTTGTGGTGTACCGACTGCAGAATGCAGACCCGTATTTACATGTCTCTGTGAATTCAAACTCACACTGGACTGTACGTAGCCTAGAGAGAAACATCTACATGTTACACAGTAAGAGCTGCACATGTGTGGTGGGGTAGAGTCTTGTGGTGTACCGACTGCAGAATGCAGACCCGTATTTACATGTCTCTGTGAATTCAAACTCACACTACAGACTGACTACACGTGTAGCCTAGAGAGAAACATCTACATGTTACACAGAGTAAGAGCTGCACATGTGGTGGTGGGGTAGAGTCTTGTGGTGTACCGACTGCAGAATGCAGACCCGTACATGTCTCTGTGAATTCAAACTCACACTGGACTGTACGTAGCCTAGAGAGAAACATCTACATGTTACACAGAGTAAGAGCTGCACATGTGGTGGTGGGGTAGAGTCTTGTGGTGTACCGACTGCAGAATGCAGACCCGTATTTACATGTCTCTGTGAATTCAAACTCACACTGGACTGTACGTAGCCTAGAGAGAAACATCTACATGTTACACAGAGTAAGAGCTGCACATGTGGTGGTGGGGTAGAGTCTTGTGGTGTACCGACTGCAGAATGCAGACCCGTATTTACATGTCTCTGTGAATTCAAACTCACACTGGACTGTACGTAGCCTAGAGAGAAACATCTACATGTTACACAGAGTAAGAGCTGCACATGTGGTGGTGGGGTAGAGTCTTGTGGTGTACCGACTGCAGAATGCAGACCCGTATTTACATGTCTCTGTGAATTCAAACTCACACTGGACTGTACGTAGCCTAGAGAGAAACATCTACATGTTACACAGAGTAAGAGCTGCACATGTGGTGGTGGGGTAGAGTCTTGTGGTGTACCGACTGCAGAATGCAGACCCGTATTTACATGTCTCTGTGAATTCAAACTCACACTGGACTGTACGTAGCCTAGAGAAAACATCTACATGTTACACAGAGTAAGAGCTGCACATGTGGTGGTGGGGTAGAGTCTTGTGGTGTACCGACTGCAGAATGCAGACCCGTATTTACATGTCTCTGAATTTAAACTCACACTGGACTGTACGTAGCCTAGAGAGAAACATCTACATGTTACACAGAGTAAGAGCTGCACATGTGGTGGTGGGGTAGAGTCTTGTGGTGTACCGACTGCAGAATGCAGACCCGTATTTACATGTCTCTGTGAATTCAAACTCACACTAGTCTGTACGTAGCCTAGAGAGAAACATATTCATCTAAGAGATTCGTGCCGAAATTCGTTCAAAGGACTAAACATTCTTACTTTTCTATCAATTTACATTTACGAAGCTATCATGTTCTGCCTCGATAAATGCCGTCTTGTAGAAGGCAATGAAATTCATAATCATGGTACGCGGTTGGTAGACATCTTCAGAGTTGAATACTATAGACTGGAATTATTTAAAAAGTTACCATCACAAGCAGGGATATTATTGTTTCAAAAACTACCCTTACATATAAAAAATCTTCAACATTCTAGATTATTTAAAGCAAAATTAAAACTACCTTGTATCCCTCTCTTTTTAAAGTATAGAAGAGTTCTTAGAGGACTCGCTTACTACTTAAAAGTCTGGACAATTTTCATAGTTATTTTATAATCATAATAAGTTTTAAAGTTATTGGTATTAGGCCCCTATTTGGCTAGTGGTTAATATTTTTTTTTTTACAAGTATTCTTTTGTTATCATAATGTACCAACACATTATTTTATATTGTTCGGTTCCACTAGGTTCCATTAATCACCTTAGCCACTGGCCCGTCAGATCGGGCACGGTTCCGGCACCGACACGAAAGGGGCTCCTCGTGGTGGCTAATGAAATGTGCACCTAAACCTAAGGCCGGTTTTATGCATGGGCGTCACTGGACGCGCGACGTCGCGCGACTAGGAGTCGCGTGAAATTTCGGTCATCGAGAAGGACGCGCGTCGGAAGTGTTTTCCGCCTTTGTTGTTTTAATCCATTTCTGACTCAGTTGCACAGGAGATGAAACCCACAAGTTTTATTTTTTTGATTCCACAATCCTTGGAATTGGTTTAGTTGTTTGTTGAGTTTATTGTTTTTTTAACAGCTCTTATGTTTGTATGGATTAAGTTCGTTATCAGATTATCAAATGTAGGCTACAGTGTTATAGTTACGGTACTTATTCTGTCCGAAAAACATCTTTTCGAGAGTAATTTATCATCCAATGAATCTTAAGGAAATGTACCTTTTGGGGTTTTGATCATGATTTTAAATAGTAAGTTAAACGTTAAATTACTGCTTCTGGACACTTTAAACTTTTGGTTACTATTCGGTGTTTGGAAAGAAATAATTTATATTTCATCACAAAAAACATTAATTGACTTACGCGAAATAAACACGATTACAACACATTTCAACTTGAAGCGGTCTATAGAACACCATTAGTCCGTGCGACGTCGCAGTTGCATAAATACACCGATTTGAAACAATGTATTTAGAGGTGACGCGTCAGTGGCGTCGCCCGAAGTCGTGAGATACTGACGCGGTTTCTCAGGGACGAGCGACGTCGCGCGACGTCACGCGTTCAAATGACCTTAAGCATAAAACTGGCCTTAAGGTTCCGTTCCAGCAATTCCTTGAAAATCCCAGCCTAGGGATTGTGACGTATTTCACACCAATGAGCCCAGTTGGCTAAAAAATTCTACTAGCCTGGTTATTGAAATATCACGTATTTAACGAAGTCGAATCTCGATCAAGCTTTTCTCCCCGGCCGTAAGTTGGAGAAGAGAGAAATATCGTTAGGGGGAGTGGAGGGTCACGGAAGGGTTTTCCTAGTCCCCCTATAGCTCGGTTGTTAATTTTATTTAAATACGTATTATCTCGATCAGTTGCAAATTTAAATTGTCCACAGACAACTGGATATTCGTCATCGTTGAATTCATTTGGCTGTGAAACCAATCAACTGTTTTGCAGAGTACGGTCTCTTTTCTCTGTGGGGCAGCGCCGTATGCGCATGCGCCAACTACAGCTATCACTGTCAACTAGTCAAAATAAAACATGGCGGAGGTTATGTTTTGCCGATTAGCGTAGCGTCAACATTCTGGTGTTTTCTGTCAACGCCAGTGCGTGTCCAGTCGTTGTGGATGTAATTTAATTAGTGGATTATATAGGCTAATTCATATCGTGAATATTGTTGTATATTACAATAACAAGCTACCAAGTATCTGGGCTAGGCATACACGTAAGACTTAGAATTTCATGGTTCGAGGGCTAGCCTAGGCTATGACTGCAGGTAAATACACTAGGTAAATACACAGGTAAATACTCACTATCGTTATTTAAACAGTCCTTCGGTGTTTGTTAGCATCTAGCCTATATAATAATTCTTATTTCTAGTATAATCTTACTTTTAGGTTAGGGCTAGATAGTAGGCAAGCTAGGGTCGGGCGTTTAAAGTTTGATAAAACAGCATCCCCGTGAAGATGACCTACCTTTAGGTCGAAATGTACATCGGAAACTAACAGCACCCTAAGGTCTACAGGCTATTACACCAGGTAACTTAACTGTCAAAAAAACCTTAAAGGTGGAAATAAAGAACTAGTTATTTGATGAAACGTAATTTAACCCCCTTGTAAAATTGACTCGCACTATGATTGGCTGACTGACGAGGGGCTACGATGGAATGTATGGGAGAGAGTGAGTGTAAAAACTGTGTGTTGAATGGGATTTATATAAGAGAGTGAACGAATGATTATAGACACACAATATAGTAAATTTTTAGATGCAATAAAATTTTTATTTATGTATTTATCTATAAGGATAATCCAAAACTACACCGCGGTGGTTTAAAGTTAAATATATTTGAACTTGGAAATTGCACCATTTTGGACAGAGCAAACCGATTGAAATCAGATTGACAGAGGTTATCTCTATATCAAATGAGACCTTCAATGTGTCGAGTTTGGAATCAGATTAAAGGTGAGCTTATATAGGGTAGCTTACAATGTACAGCATACTCGTACTTGACCTGAATCAGTTTAATACAGCTATAGCTACGGCGATTAAAATATTAAAACTGTAAAATATTTTCAACTAAAAATTTGTAGCATTCTACTGTATATCATTAACACAGTCCTTTAGTTTGATACCTAACAAATTCTAGAAAAAGAAAACTTCTATCGTTGTTATGTGCGTATTGATTGACCCAGAATTTGACAATAAACGTATCTACTACACCTTGAAAATTTCCTGAAATTGAACGCTAAACGCGGGGTCCATTCAAATTTATTTGATTCAGATAAATATAGTTTAGCGTTTCGGCTCAAACGAAGTACTTTTAAAGTTTCTTTTTAATTCTTGTTTTGACATTATTCTAGTTACTCTGATAGCTCTGTCTAATTTTAATATTTCGTCATTAAACTTTGCATACACGTGAAAAAGCGAGGATACATAATAATATCGTACTACAACAATGCCTTATGCTAATTTACTTTACCAATTATACATTAATTTTAAATTCTGCATAAAAGATAAATATGTAGTTGTTTCATGGAAATAACTTCAAAGGACTTTGCAAACTGACCAACCACTGAAGAACCTAAGATACAAGGTTTTTTTAATCGGAAAATGTACCCACCGTTGACGGTAGGGATGAGCTCTGGTTTGCTGCTGGTCTAGGATAGAGGTGATGGGTCTGGATGGAGGTGGTCCATCCTGGCGCCCTTTGCTCCTGGTGTCCGGTCAGTGTCCACTGTAGTGCATGACGTCCTGCCAGGTCCTCAGCTTCACGGCAGGAACAGAAGGTCAGGGGTGGCAGTGGCGATGGTGATCTCTAGGACGGCGGCAGCCTTGTTGACGGATGGGGGCCAGTGGAATTAAAGTGGTAATTCTAGCAGTCCTTACTAAAAATCGCACATTTTTAAGGAGGAAAAGTAAAGTGAAAAATAACTACGCGTAGCAACAAGCACTATCGTGAATTCCAGCGAACTTCCTACAAAAATGGGGTTTATGCTAGAAGATTGCATTAATTTTTATAATCCGCGTCCAATGACACCTAGTATATAAACAGGTGGTGTATATAAACACGCGAACCAAAACCAACTAAATCCGAAAAGCTACCTAGACTCGACGATGGCGGTTTGAAGAATTGCATCAGTTTTGCGAATACGTTTAGATCGTCCGATAGCATCACCGGCAATTTCTCCAACTGAGATTGCGGTGGGTCCCTCAGGGTAACCGGAATAGTCGCCTGACAACAGCTCCTGTGCACAGGCGAGTATCTCTTCAGGTGATGTAGCAGCAAGAATCTATCTCAGTACCTCCTGTATATGACTTACAATCACCGCCTGAATAATCCCTGAGGATTCCGAGGGGAGAAAGATGGCAGTATACGTGATAGCAAGGAGAAAGACGGACATGGTAGCTGATTGACTTGCAGTGTACGGTGTGGATGTAGCCATCACCCCAGGTGTACCACCGCCACTGCTACTGCTGTCAGTTTGGCCGTGTGTACATTGAGAGGGCTGTAGCCCACTGCCGCTACTAGTAAGCCTGTACTCTTGGCTAGTGCCCACAGTAGTAGGAGGTCCCATCTGAACAGCCGCTGTCTGTAGTTTGCGGAGGATCTCTTCGTCATTTTACCTCGCATGAGGCAGCGGTACCTCGTCAGCGACGTGGCATGGTTGCGTGAGTGACAGTAGATGAACCTCAGCATTGGTGGCAGCCGGTCCGCAAAGGTTTGTCAGGTTCTTCATGTCACAATTTACGTTCGTGCTGTACCTAGCTGTCCTAGATACGCTGAATGCATCGAGTGTGTCATTGTGACGAGCTCATGGTTGTATCAGGGCTTCTTGCCTTCGCGCCCATGTACGCTTTTCTTCACACTTTTTAAGTTAGTATCGGTCACTCTCATTTCGCCTCAGTACCACGTGTACCTGCACGATACCCCGCGTCACCGTAGAGGGCACGTGTACCTGCACGTAACACGTGATACCGGGACGAAAGGAGGGTGACCGGTACGACTAAGTGTGGAGAAAAGCACATGTTTGAAGGTAAAAGCTATATACGAGCTCACGGTCATATCGGGCTTCTTGCCTTCGAACCCGTGCGCTTTCTCCACAATTTCTGGGTCGTATCCGGTCACCCTCATTTGCCCGGTTGCCACGTGTACCTACATGATACCCGCGTCACCGTTATGGAGCTGCACGAAACACGTGATACCGGGACGAATGAGGGTGACCAATACGACGAGTGAAAGTCATGGGCGCGAGGCGAAGCCCTGATACAACCATGAGCTCGTCACAATGACTCTCTATGTACTCAGCGTATCCAGGACTGCTAGGTACAGCACGAACGTGGATTGTTTATGAAGAACCTGACAAACTTGCGGACCGGCTGCCACCATCTGTGAGGTCATCTACTGTCACTCATCGCAACCATGTCACGCCTTCGGCTGAAGCCACCATGCGAGGTAGACCTCAACGAACTGCAAGAGAGCAGAAAGTGTTTAGATGGGACCTCCCACTCCTGTGGACATTAGTTAAGAGTACAGGCTTACTAGTAGAGACTGTGAGCTTCAACTCCTCAATGGACACACGGCCAAACTGGCACCAGTAGCAGTGGCGGTGGTACATCTCGGGTGGTGTCTACATCTACATCGTACACTCCAAGGTAATCAGCGATCATGTCCTCTGCTTCCTTGACATCGAATCCACAGCCATCTTTCTCCCTGCTGACTCCTCAGGGATTACCCAGCCGGGACAGTGAGTCGTATACAGGAGATACCGAGACCGTCCTCTGCCACCACAACGCCTAAAGAGTATATCAACCGAGCACAGGAGGTGGTTAGGCAATTATCCCAGTCTCCCTGAGGGACCCGCCGCTATCTCTGCAGCAGGAATTGCCGGCGATACTAATGGACGTTCTAGATGTATTTGCACAGCAGATGCAACTGTTACCGATGTAAAGTATTCAGACACGACCTAAGGGAAGTAAGTAATCGTGAATCTAAATTCCCCGGCCACCCGTTACCTGTTACCACTTTGGCGGGCCTTTTGCAAACCTGTAACAGACAAAAACAACAAACCCATAGACATTTGGAAAATCAAAAGTATACAAGTAATTATAATATACTCTGTACAGATCAGGTTGAAACCTGGTCTTGGCTACTCTGCATGGTCAGGTGAAGGGAAGCAACTAATTTAAATCATTAAATCTGGAAACATTTATATGTCCAGCAATCGTCAACATCTTAAATTGTCTACCCATTCTGACATACATTCGTTTATACGCTCACTCTATTCATTCGAATTATCCACTCTAGTTCTTTTGCGACTCATCACTATTGGTTTCCATATTTCAACCAGAATTATTCAGAGTAGACCTGCATCAAAGTGTAGTAGGCTACATCAAAATTTCTTATATGCTCAAATGAAGAGCAACAGAAATAATTATTCCTATAATGGAATGATAATCCGTTCAATTTTGAACATTTTCTGGATTAAAATAAAGTGTCAGCTTCCCATGAACACAATACTACGTATTTAAGCGTAAAATGTTAAATAAGCAACCTTTAAACCCTGTATTTTGGTTTGCTAAATTTGCTTTTAATTTCACTCTTCAATGCGTCCCTTATTGTTAATGTGCCCCAAGATTTCTTTATTTCCTATTTTAAATCATAGATGAACTAATGTGTTTAAATTAACTTACAATAGGTAATATTTCTGATTGCTGTTACCTACCTTTGCGTTTCGAAGGGTGGTCAGTTTGCAAAGTCTCGTCGTTGAAGTCATAACATAATATATTCAAAACCTCTGGAGATTTTAGTTAGTGTATGACAAAATAAACATAAATATATAAACATCGAAACTGTTCTACAATAACGATTTCGTCAAGAAAGTATTGTAAGTAATTCTTTTGAGCCAAATAAAGTTGTAGTAAAATTGGGACTGTCAAAATAAACTAAATATTAGTCCTTAGTAGCAGCTGAATAGAAGATATTTTTAACATTTGAAAAAAAACAAATCTAAAATTCGGACTTGAATATACCTTATTCAATCAGGTTAGACAAACCTTCAAGTCTCAGCCAATCTCTTTAGTGCCAAAGCAGTAAGCACTGTACAAAAGGTCTATTGATTTTAAAAAAGCACTTAGCTCATCTGAAAAAGAATCTTCCAGTAGGATGTTCTACAAGAACCAGCCTGTCTGTACTTAAATCAAGTTATAAATGTTACAAATTAATAGTTCATATATTTTCAGCGACATAAAACACCCTCTCTGGGTGTAAGTAACACCAAAAAGATCATAGGTAGTCATTCAAAATCTAGTCTACATTGGGGTTTTGCAAACATTTAAATATAACAGTATCTATATATTAGTCCATATTAGGAAACAACCCTTTAGCTTTGTTATTATAATAACTGTAATGTAGGTAATATATTCTTAACTCGGCTTGACATTTCAATGAAGGACATAAGGGTCGATTCCAGACCGTGTACCAAGGATACCTTAAAGCAAGTTTATTTTAGCTGCAATAGATGGCACAAGGTTGCAAGGGGGTACAATTAGGAAATTGTACACCTACTGAAATTTCCCACCCCATGTAGTCTGATGTTCTATTCCTGTAAAATGAAAACTTAAATTTTATAACTCACGGCTCTGTGTGACAATTTTACGTATACGAAGTCCTCTCTGCTTACAGCACAATATTTATACACCAAAATGATGATTAATTTAAATATTGTTCCCTAGCAACCGTAATATACCATTATAAAAATAATAACATTTATTCACTTGCGTTTTATTCATCTGCTTCAAATTATATTTCAAACATTTTCAATATTATCTTTAGAATATAATCACAACTTCCATCAAAACATTTTATTTGTCTATATGAATATATTCTCAATTACTTTATCATCACCTGTTTAAAACATTGCCAGCCCAAAGAAGAACTATGATTTATTGATGGTGAAATACTGTATAGATATGTATACGAGTATATACTGTATAGATCGCCAGATAAAAATCCAATCCAAGACGCTTTGACGAGGATGAATATTTCACCTACCGTTTCCACACTTTGAGCTCCTACATAGCGCCTTTTGTGGGTAAAAAAGATAACAATAATTTTAGTCAAGAAACATCACAAGTTATAGTACACTATCTCAGTCGTGTTTAATGTTTTTAATTAATTAATCTAACCATACCTTGTAAAATTTAGTTTATTTCCTCATTAGGTCCTGAAGAAACGCTTTTTGCTACGAGTTAAAACAGTTGAATCCAGCTTAGCATGTAAATGAGAGTGGGCCAAAAGACACATTTAGGACGAGTTATGAACAAAACTTTGTTACCAAAAACACATTGAAATATACTCGTAATTTTCAATATGAGTTGTTAACACTTTTCAAACTCTAAATAAACAGTGGTTTGAATTGGATATAGTCTTGTTTATATTCTTGAAAAGAAACCGATATTACTCTGGTGTGTTATTAGTTAAAGAAGATTGAAACAGCTTCATTCTGTGTTAAAAAATTAAAATTAACAGATCGTCACAACAAATCTGTCTTTCCTGGGAATGTAGTTCATGATTTTCAACGTATCAAAAACTATGTTAGTTATTTTTGTTTTAAGATAAAAAGAACAAATAGTATTTATGGCACACAAAAGCTGAGTATCAAGAGTCATATAGCTGGGGCTAATATTGTATGTTTAGTATTTTAATATTAAGATTTTATATTTCTATAGGAAAACTTGAAGAAATTAATGTTTTGAGCTCAGTAGTCTGGTTATATGCTTCAAGGAAACATATGTTATGATTACATTTTAAATTTGATCATATGGGAGTTTTTTTAACAAAGTGGTGGCCGCTTCCATATAACCGCAGTATAATGTATAAGAGAACGTAAAAAGCGGTAACTGCTTTCCTAGGGAACCCTAGTTTAAAGGGTAAAAGATCATCAAAACATACTTTTTTCACCTATGACTTTAAATTATAATTCGGTTTTTATATAGAACGAAGAAACACACGAGGTAGGACGGGCTTCTACTTCTAGGACAAATGAGGGGTGAAATATTCATCCCAGTCAAAGCGGCGTAGATTGGATTTTTATCGGACGATCAGAGAAACCTAAATGCGTTCAAGACACCCTAAACGGCTATGTTGAGCGGGAGCAGAAAACTTTATATTGTTTACAATGTACATAAAAAACTAATAGGAAAGATATATTTGGTTCAAACCTGTTTTACATGTTTTTGATAATACTCGTACTAATGTAAACTAAAATAACACAGACAAGCGTGTACAAAGTTAGTTCTTGAGTTTTTAAAAAACGATACTGTTAAGTGAAAGACTACTTCTATTTTATAATATGTTAGTTACATACACAAGATGGTGAACAACAAAACATAATACAAGTATTGTTGTTATGTTCTTTGTCATAGAAAATCTGGAACAGTTGTCATATTACGAGCTGTCAGAGCTGATAAGAACTTGATAGATTACTCAGACTAACTTTCTTCAGGACTGATAACAGCTCCTAACGTTCTGTTAATGATGCAAGAGTGCATGAGAAGGACATTTCGATTTATCGTTTTTTCTCCGGTTTATGTTTGCCTTTGAATTACAACCACCTGTTTTCGGGTGCCGTTGGCTTTGTTTGGACATCTTATTGCTGTTCTTGTTGCCAAAAGAACTTGTATATTTAATTTTACAAATTGAAGAACTTCCGTCCAATGGGTGACTACACTCGCTCACTATACAAAGCTCATTTTCCGTCCTTTTAATATGGAAGGTAATACAGTAATAAATTCAAGTCAAAACAACATTTGGACTCTAAATCTTTGCAACCACATCCATGCGCTGTGAGATAGAACGTCCATGCTCGTACATGAAATGGTATTCATTGTAGGTATTTATGGTATTCATTGTACTGTATTACCTCTTGTAGGTAATTAAGATAAATTAAACTTAAGCCTCAGTTGATATCAGCTGTGATGGGTTATAATGAACCAAAATAAGAGGATTATAAACTTGTAATCCTACTGGTGAAATTACCGTTGAATAACGCGCTTCTATTTTCGTCGAGTTGAAATGAAAAATTCGTACATCATATTTCATATTTGGGGGAACTATGTCACATCGATATAGGCCTATCCTTTCTATTGTAGTATTATTGTAGTTTCATTTATGTTTAACTTTAATTATTACAGACAATTTACAGATTCGGTTTTATAACATATTTGCGGATATTATTGTTCATAAAGATAACTCCGATTGTTTATGCATTTCTACATTTTTTCTTTACACCTGAAGTTATTCAGGGTTCTACTCATTTAATATTTGTATTTAATTAATACATTGTTTCAATTGTCATAATATTCTTTGTAATGCACTTAACTAAAAGTAGAAAATATTATACTTGTAAAGATCATCAACAACAAATACAACAACCACAAAAGTTACCTAATTTTCTTGCCTCTTGTTAATAGTGTAAACTAAGTTTAACATTTCAAAATGTTCTTGCAGATCCCGTTCTTAATATTCTTCCTGTACACTTACTTACTGGTGTATATTTCAGGGAAGAAAATGCATCTCTCCATTGAGACAACCGATACATCAACGTGATGGACATTTATTGAGACTGATTCCTTAACTGGAAACTCAGTAGAAATCAACATAACTTTAACGTTCCCCAAGCAAATGCTTAAATATAATAAATACCTAACAATAAATTAGCTTAGAGGAATCGGTTGTATAATTTTTAGTTATGTTGTATTTGTTTACATGCTTCTTCCCTCCTCTTTGGTTGCTTTTGCAAAAACGAATAACAACTTTTGAGTGTTGTTTACATCAAAATAGTGATGTTTCTTCTTTAATTTTGAACGTGTCAAATAAAGTCGTCTTCATAATAGGTTCCTATGAGTATCTTAGTATTTTTAAAATATGATATGGCCTACTTAATAAATTTCATATTTTTCAAATCTATTAAGCTAACCGAGTACACAGAACATTTTTGATGCGTTTGGAAACATCACTGAATATTTACATTCATAACATTCAACTATTAACGCTTCGAGGTTGACTCTATACTCTTCACTTGATCACTGGTTATCATAGATTTATGTGTGAAACTGAAAAAAGATGTAATAAATCTCTGAAAGAAGAAGAGTTCTACTCAGTGTCACTTTGCCCAAACTCCAAACTCGTGATCACTTTTCCTCACTTCACATAGGTAATCCATCAAAGTACAGAACACTCCAGCGTCTATGCTCTCGGAGTCGGCTCTTTAGCTGAAACTTACACACAGGTCGTAGGACTTGAGGAAATGCAGTCAATATAGATGTGTAAACTTAAGTCTAACATATGTCAAACAAACACCGTTTGTTTTGGTGTATCTATGTTGATACAACTTTGGTGTATCAACATAACACCAACAGTTATGTTGATTTCTACTGAGTTTCCAGTTAAGGAATCAGTCTCAATAAATGTCCATCACGTTGATGTATCGGTTTGTCTCAATGGAGATGCATTTCTTCCCTGAAATATACACCAGTAAGTAAGTGTACAAGAAGAATATTAGAACGGGATCCGCAAGAACATTTTTAAATGTTAACAAACGAGTACTGTTTGACATTATAACAGAAGAATATATTCTTGTTGTGGCAAACATTTTATTCATCTTATCAAAATATAAAATCAACAGTGTGTGGTTAAGATCAAACATGAAACTGGACCTCATGTGTGTTGAAGGAAACTGAGACTAATTCCACACAGAAATGTAAATATCGTTACACTCTACATACGACAGGTTACCTTAGAGCTTTAGACTAGCCACAGAAACCGAACTCTGCTCACACTCACCCTTAGCTAACTTACCAACCCCCTCCTCTCATCCTTACCCCTACACTGTGTGTTGAGAGAAACTGAGACTAATTCCACACAGAAATGTAAATACCGTTACACTCTACATACGACAGGTTACCTTAGAGCTTTAGACTAGCCACAGAAACCGAACTCTGCTCACGCTCACCTTTAGCTAACTTACCAACCCCTCCTCTCATCCTTACCCCTACACTGTGTGTTGAGGAAACTGAGACTAATTCCACACAGAAATGTAAATACCGTTACACTCTACATACGACAGGTTACCTTAGAGCTTTAGACTAGCCACAGAAACCGAACTCTGCTCACGCTCACCCAGACTAGAGATACATCCACAATATTTCCCCTTATTGTAGTTCGTTTTGGAATACCCATATTGAAGTTGAATTAGTTTTAGCTAACCATCAACCTCCGCTCCCTCATCCTTACCCCTACATTGAGGGTGATTGTGGTGAATGTTTTTCGTGGATGTTGAGTTGTAGCCTTTCTAAAATCTAGGAGCCGACTGTTCTAGCAAATACTAGCCACAGAAACCGAACTCTCACGCTCACCCTTAGCTAACTTACCAACCCCCTCCTCTCATCCTTACCCCCACATTTAGTTACTTACCCATAACAATCCCTAACTAACCTCCTCACATCCCTTACCCACCCCTCGTTTACTTACTCACCTTTACCTAACTTACTATCTCCCCCTTACCCCTACCCCTTCACTTAGTTACTTACCCTTACCTAACTTACTTAACCCCCTTACCACCTCGCTTACTATCCCTTACCAAGTTTACTAATTCTCTCCTTCACTCTTACCCCTAACTTACTCACTCACCCTTAGCTAACTTAATTGAACTTAATCTTCTTGTCAAGTTACTCTAAAGAGACTGAACACCAAGCTTGTCATATTGTAAGCACCAAGATCCAGGTAAAAGAAGAGACATAGGTTTTAGAAATTAAATCTGTTTGAATGTCCTATGTCCTGGTTTTCCAAAGGTTAACAATATTTTAGCAACACTCTTCTTTAGGGTTGCGAAAAAATAATTATGGAAATACAGAAATGTTAGTCCATTGTAAAAGGAATACTAGACTTGGTGGGAAAACAGTTACACAAAAAACTAGTTAGGCGGTGGACACCAAGTAGTATAGCTATCCACCGATCTTAAACACCCACCAGTGTTAATTTAAATAATTTTAAACAAAACCAAAGGAATTTCTACTTTAAGTAATAAACTCGTAATTAAATGGACGGAAGAACATCCGAGTATTTTAATTATGTTATAAAATCTGAGTTAATTAGACGTAAGTCAAAGTTTATGGCGACTATGATGGCTCATAATGAACCTGAATAAGAAGATTATGAACTCGTAATCCCCTTTGGTAAAATCTCTTTTGGTTAGACACGTTCCATTTGTTGCCTTTAAATACATAGTGAAATAAAACTCACAGTAAACCTGAAACTCAAAGTACGTTAATGAATTTTGAAATAAATAACTACATTTAAAGCATTTATTTACAATTCGGCAAAGTTCCGAAAGATCAGAATTGATCCCCTGATATACACAGATATATAAGAATAATTAAATAGTGTCTAAGGTATATAAAAGTGTTTCAAAACTGCCAAAGAGTATATATTAGGTTTTGGGCATACTTCCCTCAGTATTTTCTACAACTGGGTGAGACTGACGTGGAACTGGCCCAACTCACCGTCATTGTTCTATAACTATATAAAATATCTTCTTATTTACACCGATCCATAGCAAAGATTTAGCTTAGGGTACAGCTTACTTGTCTGGTATGGATAGGACCAACTTTAACCTATATTTGATATCAGAGCAAGCTGACGTATCTATTCCTTTCACAGGAAACTGAGCAAACAGACTAAGTTGAAGTAAGTGAGTCCACTAGGTTGTAATCCTTTTAAGATTTTGACATTTTGCAAACCATCTCTCTACCTTACAAGTCATTAGTACAGCCTTCATAGTATACTGTTACCCGTCTGAAATTAACTAATTATTGAAACAGCTATGAAGAGCAAATTTGTATTAGGTGTTCTAGATTCTTGCCAAGTGTGGTTTCCTCTAAGTCTCCTTTAGTGACTTATATATCTTCTCCCTAAGGTTGACTTGGGCTGATAGCCCCACATTTAACAGAGGACTTCACATCAGCAGTAAGTTTTCACAGTTTACCTCTTCCCCTCAGTACCTACCTGAATTCAAGCGTTTAGATTTACCAGACTGTAAACTTACTAAAATATACGTATTTGAAACAAACCACCTCGAAGGTAACCTACTTAAGTTACCTCATCAGATATTTGCTAGCTAGGAAAATTATAAAATACAGAGAACAATCTATACAGATTTTGCTAAGAATTGTAAATTTGGAACGAATATCAGTATTCATTGCCCTGGAAGCTTTTGGCTTCCAGCCAGTCTACCTAAGGCTCGAATTTCAATGTGGCTGAACTGCAAAACAATAAATTCCCTTCCTCAGACGATCGAACAAGACGTAGTTAAAGCTGAGAAGTACAGGTGGTAGGTGTATTTTAAAGTAGACTTTGTATTACAATAATTTGTAAAGCTTCTTGGATGCGCATGTATGAGTATACGAGTAGGCACTACGTTGTTTTTAGATGTTGGCCCAATCAAAACTTATAGTGATTTTATGTCCATTTACTTAAGTTATAGATCAAACTACATTATCTTTTGTTGACCTTGAAGTATGAAGAATAGTCCCTTTTTTGAGACTGCAATCCTCTGCATCTGAAAAAGCAGTGACATTTTAAACGACTCCTTACAGGAATCTCTACATTTAAACGTCATGATATTAATGACGTTTAACTTTTTCATTTTGTTTAGTTCATGAGTTTGCTTTTGAAATTGAACAAACCGTAAACTAAATAAAATAAACTATTTGAAATAAACTACTTAAAAGGTAACATACTTAATTTACCTTATGTGATATTTGCCAGCTAGGAACGTTATTTACAACAAAATACAGAGAAGAATCTATAACAGCTTTTACTAAGAATTGTATTGTAATTGCAGATGACTTAAGTCATTTTTGAGTATTAAAACAAGCTCCTTGAATAACATAACCTTTCCTTCCCCACAATTATTGCCACATAGTACAGTTTCACATTTTGTTTCTTCTTTGTTTATCTTGTGTTTTAAACTAAAATGTATTTTAACTCCTATTTGAATGTATGTAGGCTCTCTTGAGCAGCGTATATTGATCATGGTCGTACACTTTCTGTATTCAACAACTGTCAGCGGAAAGTCTAGTCATTTCAACACAACCGAAGATTTCCCCAAAGAGTAAAGTTGGGCAAGTCCTGAGCTGTGTTCACGCAATCTAAGGAACACTCTCCATTGCTGAAACTGCAGAATGTACGGTTCCAGTGATATTTCCGATTGTTGCGAATTGAAAACGTCTATTACGTTTTACGTAAGATATGCTGTGTTCTTGTCTAATAATTAAATTGTTTTTTATACGAGTATATTCTGTTAGGGTAAGGAAACATCAATCAACATTCAATGGATAAAATACCATACCCTCTAAGAACCCATTCCGTTTCTGCACTATAAAAATAAAAACTGTTAAGTTGTTGTGAAATTAACTTTTGGATTGAGTTTTAACAGTCTAAAGAAAGGAAAACAGTAATTTTGCACAGCCTGTTTACATCAGGTGTTTTTTTAATCGAAGGATATTAATGCAACTATATTTTGTATGTATTTTATTTGTATGGTAAGAAAAACTTAGAGTATATAATATTAATTGTAAGTGCACTTTCAAAACAGAAGGCACTGTAATAATCAAACGGTTTTGGAACTTCGCCACTAAGTTACGGGCTGTTTTGAGTCTTCATAAAAATTCAAAGTATTCAGGTATATAAAAGGGTATAAACCAAAATATAACCTAGGATGTCTTCTACTTTAATTATATATGGGGTTATAAGGTTATGCCCACTATTTTAGTAATAATGCAAAATGGAATAAGTTGATAGTATCACCTAGATCTTTATAGGATTTACATACATTGCAGTAAACAAAATATACAACTATACCCAATCTCGAAATTACTTTAGTTGAGATTTACTTGTTCAAAACACAGGTTAACGCTGACGGAAAACCAATCAACAGAATCAATTTGGATCAACGGGTTTCAATCCCGTTGACAAACAAACGTTTAAAGCTCTGAACAAAATCGAAAAAAATGTTCTCTCCCTCATCTAGCCAAATGTACATCGGGCAGAAACAGATTAAAAGTAATGCATAGTTGGAGGTAGTTAATTTTTATAAAGAACGGTTGTGAATTCTATGAACAGATTTAGAAATAGGCTTCTTTTCGTAAAAGAAGTGTAAAACATACTACCATGGGTGCCAAATGTACCATTTTTGTCTGGTGGTACTAATTAGTAATATTGTTATATCCCAGTTACATATAAAAATTGAGTATACTGCTTGGTAATACTTATTTGCAATATTTGAAAAGCTATTAAGTTATGCACCGTTACCAAAAATTAATTCTAAAGTTTTTAAACTATTTTTATCATTCTACTCTAAAAAGCTGCATTAGAAACATGTATTGACGTGCTTAAGCATCACTTTTAAACCCATGTAAATATAGGATTGTTTTGCTGATATTTGTCTACCTCGTGAGACATGGACATCAAATGTTTCAACGAGTTTGTTTTAATTTTAACGCTGACTTAAAGACAATCAGTGTAACATCTGTTTCTTCAAAACAATATTGTTCAGACTGCTAAAGGTCAAAACAATGTTTACTATCAATATTAATTATTTCTATTTATTAATTATTAATATTTATTTATTTCTAACTATTATTTTCACCTTGACAAAAGGTATCGTTCACCACTCGTTCTTATAGAGTCTTTATGACCCTCGGTCATTTAACGTCCTCTGCTGCGCCTTAGACGTTAACTTGACCTCGGGTCAAAAGTTAGGGCCTAGTGATGAAATATACTTTTGAATACTTTGCTTAAAGAAAACCTATTGGTATTCCAATGATGAAAAAGTAGAAACTGTTTAAAAACAGCCAAGGTCGGTTAATTCAGAAAATAGTAAATTTAGCTGTTATAGCTGTACGATGTATTACACTTTTATTTCCTGAAATGGCACATTCCCAAACTAATAAAGAGAGCTACAGTTTAAAAAGGATTAGAATGTATAATATTTATCTTAGTACGATAACACAGTTAAACTCTCGCTATAGATTTCCACATTAGTATAAGGCACCTGTGCATCGCTTTAGATTAACATTCCAGGACACGCCTATAATCATAGTAATCGAATTAGACGCTAAATTGTTTTAAAACAATATACAAGATAAAACAGGATACAGTAAAGAGACAATGAGTTCTGCCCGTGTTTTATGATTACCATTAAAACTATTATCTATGTTTTAGACACATTCTTCCTCAAATTCACAAAGCTAAAGACTTAAGACTGATGTAAATAATTGTGAAGTTTATAAATAAACAAAGAGTATAATTCTTACCTCCGCACAATGTCTACAGGGAAATCAGCCAGTCGTGTCGATACACTTGTTTACAAAACAATACAACTCCAAAACAAGGTTGTAACCGAAACACGTAGTCCTGAAGATGTATTTTGTCGTAAACATATGGAGTTACTAACTTCAAAGGGTTAACTAGTTTGGGAAACAAAGTCTGAAAATAATATTTACTGTCAAGGTCTGAGTTTTCTTACGATAATTTGACAACATCTTTTATTTCAAAACAAGTATTGTAAGAAAATTAAACATTTTAGCCTGTCCTAAGCCATGCATTTTTACCAACAGAATTCCAATAACTAATTTTTCTAACCTATTCTGGAACATTTTAAACGTGTGTTATCAAATAGTTTTATGTGGAAGGTGGCAGTTTAAAAATTAAGAAAGCACATCAAACATTTCAAAACATTATTGCTTTAAATTTCTCATTCGGCACTCCAAAAACCAAAAGAGCCAACTAGGGGTGCGTTTTACGTTGATTCCTGCAGCTAGTTTCAAACGGCTTGAGTAGTTGCGATGTTGTTAACAGTCAAAACTGATAAGAACTTGATGGATCACTCAGGCTAACTTTGTTGAGGACTGATAACGGTTCATAATGTTCTGTTAATGTAACAACAATCTGCGACAACATTTCATGTATCAGTTGCACTACCTTTATGTATGTTTTTGTTTACAACAAATAAATATATTTTTAAAACGTGTTTTAAGTTGCTATCACTGGGAAGAACTCGTACAGCAAGTTGTCGTCAAACCTGTATAAACGAAAAATATCTTAAAAACTGTTGGAATTTATTACACTCGATTGTTCCAGACTGTGGAATCAATTCTCCAAGTAGAGGTTTTGTTCGCCTGAGGTAGACTGGCGGGAGGCCAGCTGTTTTTACACCGATGAATACCGATCTTTCGCGGAAAACATCCGACATATATCACGTGATCATAGCCTTCATTTACTTAAACTTGGGTAACATTCTACATGTTTCACCCTAAATGTAAATATTTAATGATTTACCATAATAATAATAAAACGTCTTTATTTGGTTTAACAAAAAGGCAACGTTAGAGCTTAAAAGCCCTTTCCACCACTTAACCTCAACAAAATATATAAAAACAACTATAACTACAGACATAATATTATAAATAACAAACAAACAAACAAAGTGTCACATGAAGGACTTTTAAATAAAATTGAAAACAAAACAAAAGAAGAATGACAAAATTTTAAACAGCTAAATACGTTGTTTACTTGGTTTTAGACTAAACTAACTGCTTGGAATCAGCGGAATTTACATCGTTGTTAAAGATCGGCTCTAACTAGGTGGCGTTGCAGGCGTGCATTGCTCTTGTTTACAACTATGGTTTTAATATTTGTATCCAACTTTATTGGGAGTTATTTTGTTTTAAATTGTGTGAAACCAATAGTTTTATTTATTCATCAAAATATAAACATGCTATGTTATGTATGTACTAACCGAGTCAAAACTCATCAGAAATTGTCACTAATCAAATCAAAACAAAAGTTACTCGTAAATAAACAATACTTCTATGTATTTGTTCAACGAAACACGTTTCTAAATTGAGCTATCACTCAGCTAATACCAGTTTTAACAATTTCCGTAAACTAGTAAAGAAAATATCGGTGTTGTAAGTTTACATTGAGCTAATGGAGAATAAACCCAGGATGCGTTGGTATACGAGGTGTGGCAGAAAAGCAATTGACTGGTTTGTATCCTGCGAAACTGGTAACGCTACAATTCTGACAAATAGTCATAGCTTGTTTAGCTGAACAACTGGCCATCATCGAGCGTTAATATAATTAGTTAATTATTGTCACGTGAGCTGTAAACAAACTTCTAGTAACACAGGTGTTCTATGTGCGTCCCAAAAATGAGTGAGAACAGTTGTTACGAGCAACGTAACAATCAAATCTTGTATCAAACTTGGAGAATCGGTCAGTGTGATGTTTAAAATGTTAAACCAGGCTCGAGGGAATTTCTGATCCCGAACTCAAATTTTTCACTGACGATTTTTTAGCCCAATAGTGTCCGCGTTCCTTACGAATGCAGAAAAATGAATTAAAATAAGATAGAAATTACAATTTAACAAAATAGGCCTATCTTCTTCACAGTGAGGGTAGTAACATAGTCCACTCGGCACAAAAAACAGCACAACGAGAATTGGGGACAACCGGCCCTTAATATTTAAAGGTAGTAGAGATGCTATTGACATCATTCATACTAAACATCCAAACAGTGCCAAAAAGGATACTGAAAAAGGCAAAAGAGCTGATAAATTATGTAAAACACAGCTTAGAGAAGATAAATCAATAAAAACAGGAGGTAGGGAAGTAGCTGGCAGTCTGCCAGTCTACCTTCAAACCACGGTAACTCACACAACCTGGCTTTGGTTAAACTGAGTGTTCTCCCAAGTACCAACGGACTCATTACCACTCATAGTTTAAGTCATGGTAAGGGTGCACAGAACGACATTGAGGTCTGGCCCATGAGTTATAGTTATTAGTTTCAGAGTGTGCAGAAATGACTCACCTCGCGTCAACTTGTCAACCGTTCATTTGGTGGCTTTACGTGGTTTTGTAAACCAAAATGACGATGTTCTTTACTTATCACATGTAAACTATGTGAAAAAGACTTTATATGGTGGATCAGAGCCATTATTAATTTTTTCATCTTAAAATGGGATTTATATCACCAATAGTACTGTATTTTTTCGTTGTTTGAAGTGAACTCAAAATATAATACAGTTCAGAAATTAGGTTTTCAATTGAACCTAAAGAACAGCGTTTTAAAACATTAACTTTAAATTTGACAGTTTTGAGCTAAAAGCAAGTGTTACGACGTCGTTTTTGTACTACAAATCACTACTATCTTTCTCTCCTGCTCTGTGTACCCTTTGAATATTAACAATATACGTGAGACCTTTGTCGTTAAAGAAGATATAAAACAATACTGAATATTCTTTTTAAAAAGTAAATTAAAGTTCTAGGTTTCTACGTGTTAGAAAATGCCGTTGATATAAAAAATTACGATAATTTTGGAAACTTAGAGTAAGACAAAAAATTAAATAATTAGAAACCCACCAAGTTAAGTAATGTATTATCTCAAAAATAATTAACCTTAAGTAGGGCACGAGATAGATAACGGATTAAGATGGAAGAACTCTGCAGGGGTATTTAATTTGGAGTCCTTATATTGTCTGGTGATTTAAATGTGACATGACTTTTTTTAACAAAGTCAATCAAAGTAGTTGAAACACCGATCATGTGTATTAATAATCAGCTGCTAAATCAATAATAGATTACTAAAGCTATGGTTTCCTAGAAAGCGGTGACCGCTACATTACGGCCGTAATATGACGGTGAGTTTTGTTTTCAATGCAGTCATATGAGAGTGGTTTCCTAGAGAACGGTGGACGTAAAGTAGCGGTGAAAACTAGTTAAAGTTTTTCTCGCTAGATGACACATTTTGTTTTGTAAACAAAAGTCTATCTTGTCTATTACAATATACGTATATAAAACTTGATAACAAAAATGAACAACATGTCAAAAGTTGTTTATGTCAACATCTGTTTAAATATTGTTTTACGTCCACCGACACGGTTACGTTCACCGCTACATTACGGCCGTAATATAGCGGTAACCGCTTTGCTAGGAAACCATAGCTTAAGGTCTTTACAATACTTTTGGTTGTAACCTCCTCATATACGAGTATCTTAATATTGTTTACTCTAAACCTTGTTCAAACTTGATTATTATCAATCTTCTCCAGGACACCATGTTTCATAATGGGTAACAAAGAAAGTTCGCATCCGAATAGCTAAGAAGCTACCTGTTCAATTGTTGGTACCATCTGCTCTTGCTGACCGCTAGTATCGGGTTTTGTACAGACAAATAGCCAGTCAAGATTTAAACTTTAAACATATATTTTATCTTGTCGTTAATATCGTTAATCTTTATATTAATGTTCAATTAACCGTAAATAGTTGATAACTAAATTTCTTTCAGCTTTAGATAGTAATGAATTCATAACGCTTCAAATTCATTAGAATTAATTCACCATAGTTTATTGTTCAGCCTCACAACAGTTGAAAGCGTGAGAAAATTAGAATTTGGGAACTTGCTGCCCAAAAGGTTAGGAGGGCGTGTGCTGTAATGTTATCTAAATGCGTGTGACAGTGTCGGATGCAAAGGAAAGTGAAAGTGTTCACAGTGTCAAAGGCTCAATGTATGTTCTGAAAGCCTTTTTTGCATTCAAAAGCTTTCATATACATGACCAAAATAGCTCCCAATGTGTTAACGCATTAGTTGCTGCTTTAAATGCACATTAAAATCAGTTCTATTCAGCCCTCTAGTTTAATTAGCTAAACTATATTATAATCGAACTTAGGTTATTTCAAGTTAACTTGTATTGAATGAAATAAGTTTGTTTTTCTTAACCATTCTATCAAAATATTTCTAACCGTATTAATTATTTCAATTCTAAATTTTAGTGCAATGAAAACTCAAATAAACAGTTCATTTCGTCTTCAGATTTATAGCAAAGATTCAATGACAAGTGCGAATGGAAAAGCCATTAGGATATTGGAATAAGATATATTGCCAACTTTTGGGACGAAGATCGGTATTCATTGCCCTGGAAGGTTTTGGCCCCCAGCCAGTCTACCTAAGGCTTACAAA
Source organism: Matsumurasca onukii (assembly GCA_018831715.1). Lineage (NCBI taxonomy): Eukaryota > Metazoa > Arthropoda > Insecta > Hemiptera > Cicadellidae > Matsumurasca > Matsumurasca onukii. Next base: position 23,815,910 of record CM032058.1, on the reverse strand, counting down.
AATTGTGTCCCGGATTCAAAATAGAGATTTCATTATAAAACAACATTTAAGAACCCCTATACATTTAAGAACCTCATTGTGCCATTATGAAAATTAATTTATTTTACTAAACATACACACACACTTCACCTCGTTAAACAAGACAAACTTTACAAACATTTTTTACACATAGGCCGTTGCTGCTGTACGTAACGTTTATACAAACGTAATTGTTCATGAAAGTTAATCAAATTCACTTAAGTTTGCTTCTAACGGTAAAATAAAAATTGTTTTGTTTTATTTCTTGTAAGTGATTTATAAATAAATAACCCATTACACACTGTTGTAAGACAGTTTAGCCACGTACCAGAGGTGGATATCACTCGCGGGGAGCGATACATCAGAGTGATTGACTAGTGATTGAGACAGATCACCGGCACTCTGGGCTCTAAGAACTCCTGGGAGAACAGGGAGTAGCACACAATTTACGTTGCCAGACCTATCTATGATGATAGCTTTCATTGCGTTGTTACACTAAAAACTAAAACAATATTCAAATACAATATTATAACCTAACGCTGTGTAAATAGTGTCATTACTTTTTCTTACAGATTGTTTTAACAAGGTCAGTTGGTTGAAAATAATACATTTCATCACCAGGTCCTAAAGTGAAGTTTTGGGACAAGTTAATTAAGTTAGCACAGTCAAAATCCCTTACGAGAGAGGGTGAACAGAACGGTTTGAGCCGAGTAAAAATACTTTTTCAACAATACAAATAATACTGGAACACATTTGTTTAATCTTATAATGGGAAAGCCCAATGTAAACACAGTTACACAGTCATGTTTGCAAGTTACATATGTTAAACTAGTGACCTGGAAACGATTTCAAAGTGCAATATATTTATAAGAAGGAGCGTTAAAATTCGATGACACCAGTAACCAAAAAGGTGGAAAGGAACAACGGACGCATTTCCTGTATCCATGGCTTAGTGAGAAGAGTCATAGCTTGCAACGCATGAGATCGTGGGTTTGATTCCCTGCGCGGGCACATGGGTTTAGACCGATTTACCTTAAAAGCATTTTATAAAGCCCAGAAACTCACTAAAATTGTTTTAACCCATTAAATAAAATGTATTAAACAATCTTTGCGACTTCTTTTTGAAGTTAATAAAACTTGTCAACTTTCTGTTTCTGTTGTTAGAGATGATTAACTTAAGCTGTGTAATTCATGGAATATACAGTTCAAAGTCAAATCGTTGGATCGGAAGGCAGACGTTTGGCAATGTTTAAACACGGTTGGATAATACAACAACATGAGTCATGTTTCTGTGTTGATTTGAACAATATGTCAAAGTGACGTGGTGATCAAAGCTCCTGTGGTGAATCCAGTTTGTGTAACGTTCAACTGGATTGATTTGTTGGTATTTACGTTTCATGTTACATATGTTCAGGTTAGTGTTTTCGTGTGTTAGGGCCGTTTTTCAATTCTCTGCTAACCAGCTGGTTAGTTAATCGCCGGTTAAGTTGTTTACAGTCTGCAATGTTTACATTTTCATGCATCGTTCAAAACACTAATGAATTATTAAAGATTATTCCTGTGATAAAGGTGCTATTTTTCCTTTCTGTATTGAATTTAACATGAACGTTATGCTAAGAAAGTTAATAATTACAAACTAAAACACTAAAATGTAAAATAAAACGAGCTAAAGTAAAAGGCTTAAGCTTAGAAAAATGTCCAGCTTTCCTGTTGGCTGGAATCACCAAGTTAAGGTTGAATTAAAACGGTCCTTAGTGTGTTGAGTCTCTTGTTTATAGAGGATAAAATCCTGCATACAAAAGTCCAAACATACTAGGAGTTACGTATCTCATAAACTATCTGTCTAGTAGTGAGGATTATGCTACTAACAACTGTATTTTATATTTACGAAACTAGAAAACAACAACGTATCATCTGTGAATAAGTGGTTCAATTTGCCTCATGAAAAATAAATATAAATTGTGTTTGGCTGTATCCAGTTAGGATATGACTGAGCCAAGACAGTTTGTGAGATTAAAACCTGTTTTAATGTATAAATTTGTTTAAAACCTGCTGATAAAACCACTGTATGTTTTTGAATTTTGAATCATATTTCTAGATCTTTGGCAGTTAGTAGTGGAGTTTAGACCTTTTCCCAGTTACTAGAGTAAACGTAAGAAACGACAGATAAAGCTGACCATTACCTCTCATCTGGGTGTATTCCCCGCTGATGTGCAGTCTTCTGTTTAATACGGGGTAATCAACCTCTCTCACACCCGGTCCAGAAGAAACATAAGTCACTACTTCCTGATCCGTAAGAGCTTGCAATTTGGCTTTTAGTTTCAACAGCGTGGCCTGGAAGATACTTTCAGCTCTCTGACATTTTACAAGTTTGATGTTTGCTGATATGTTGTTTTGTGGAAGAAGCTATGAAAACTAGGGAATAACTTAATACCAATAAAGGAAACTACTAAAAGTGATGCTATAGCAAAATCGTCTTCAGCGTTCAGATGTTTAGCGAGCTGGTATAAAAGTGCATCTTTATACCAGCTTTAAGAGTACTTACGGTATTTAAAAGTACTTATGGTGAACGGACGAGGAGTCTAGAGGGTAGGGGAGATTCCTGAGATTTCTCGCTGAGTGTTGTCGGGAAAATTGCATGTGAATTGTGAATAGAAAGGTATTGTGTATATCAACAGGGATGGTAGATTTCCCTAAAGACAACAGTAGGAAAGGATTACGCTCTTTGTTTCTTCACAAATAGAACTCTCGTAGTTTCAACCAACTTATACAAATCTATGTTAATAATATTTAAATTTTCCTTTTATTTTTCTTTTGTTTGAACTTGTGTATAATTTATGTTTTCTGGTAATAAAAGTACGATATTTGTTAGACACTTATTGCTAAATGAATGATTAAATAAAACCCTTACTATTTGGTTCATAACCAAATTATAAGTGTTCTTCTTTGTTTGTTTTGTTTTTAAGTAAAATGCTCATAAGTTTCAGTAAAAGTGTTAAGGCTTTAATAACTGATACGTTCCGTATTTCAATGTGGTAAGATACTGGTTTTGACCCAAGTAACACCACTTATTTTACCTTGTCAATTATGAATACAATCATAACTAACTGTTATTTCACAGTTAAGCATTATTTCAAAAAGGTTATTGGGTTATTGAGATGATTTATTAACAGATAAACATTAACGAGCAGTCAAATCCAAATTGTACAAACTCGAATCCATGAACCTAGGCTTGTGAGCAATAATGTGTCACAAATAGGGTTAGAGGAACAGCTGACATAGTACGTTCAGGTTCTCAAACAAAACCTTAATCAAACGCCTAATTTGCCCAATGGTGCTTGATCACCGGTGTGCTTTTATCTTACTCAAGCACTAAAGCACTAAATCACAAACACTTACTTTGATTGTGAGTGCTCTGGAACTGATGAAAGGTCCAGTTTCTCTGCGAAGAGTACATTCACGTGTCAAAGGATGGACACAGGATTTGAACTCTTCAAAACATTGATTAAAAGTTTGCTTGATGAAAAAGCGTTTATTTAAATGCTTACACTTGAACTCAAAAAGATTTTATTGCTCTTGTTACGTTACAGATAGACAGACAGACAGGAATTTTGTCGACGCCAGTTTCGGTCTATGCAAAGTTTATAAACACCAAATGACCTTAACCGATAGATTTTTGCAATGTAGATACAAAAGTAGTATTTTATTTATATAGATTGCATCAAAATCTGATGAAGTTCACTGTTTTAGATAGTTAAAACCATTTTTTCATATAAACTCCCCCCACCCCAAAAGAGTACTTCCGGTAGTCCGATGTTGCTATAAACAGACATGACCAAGATATTTACAAAAGACACATGTGTACCAAATTTTATGCAAGTCGGACAAAAAATGCGACTTGTTGAGAGTACATGTATGCATATAAAGTTTTGAAAAATTCTCAAACGTGTTCTGGGGGTCAGAATCGGTGCAAATTTCATGGTCCTGGGTTTGGTTCTTACCATGAAGACGGCATGAATATCTAATTTTCAAAGGAAATTCGGTAATGATGTTTCCTGTTCCCGTACCGCGGCACTGTACCTCGCTCTTCACGCCACGCATGTTCAATGGTCTGGGTGTGAGCCCCAGTGTCGGGGTTACTGTAAGCTTTTCAACAATCACTCTCCATTTTAGTGTCAGGTAAGTCGTATTTCATTATATAGCTGTCAGAACCATGTTAATTTAAGTACTGGAACAAAACCACTTACGGCTACCTTATTCAATGCCACCAAAATCAGTTCGTTCCGGGCCTTCACACGTTTAAATCTGGTTTGTAATCCTTCATTGATCACATATCTCAATACGTACACAGTTAGCGTTCACAAAACTATTGTAAAAAATTACCCCCTTCCCCTCCTCACCAAAATTTGAACATTACCGTCAATCGAGCAGTTTACGAGACTGAACACCCTGTATATAATTATGCGGGTGTGTGTGTGTGTGAGACCACTATACAGGTAAAATCTTTTATATGATATGGAAAGCTCAAAACTACTTACAAGCTTTGTTCTACAGCGTTCCGTTCTATATGACGACATAAATGAATTGCTCGATTTCCTATATGAACTCGTCTAAAGAATAGTAAACTCATGCTGTGCGCTTTCGCAGCCGTAAACATATAACCTCATGAATAATACAATGCGCTTCTTAAATGTTTGTTTTGTCAGAAGTCAACAAACAATCATTAGTTTTGTAGAGCATTCAGAGCTATCATTTTATGTTACTTAGCAACGTGTTTTGTGTTTCGTACAAAAGTTTTGTGAAACGAGACAAGAAGCAGCCGCCATTTCTTGGTAAGCTTGGAGGAAGGTATGGTGAGTGCGATTCTTTGTTCTAGTACATGTAAATATATATACATAGTAATATACCTAAGCGTTACTTGGAAAAGTAACAAATTCACAATAGACTAAACATGTCTATTAACACTGTCAGTACGGGTGTCACGTTACTTGGCTCTGGTCTACTAAAGTAACGAACAGTAACGGATATGATGAGGTTATAGATTTACTTATTACTGTCATTTTTAGACAATAGTTTCAATAACTATTGTATTTTGTCTAAGACCGCGTTCCTCTAAAGATTACGTACGTCTGTTTACTTTTGATGGTGACTGATTCGCAGGATCAAGTCAGCTCTTGTTGCTGCGTGTTGTCTAGTTTTATCAATCCAAGCTCAGTACAGGAGATACCCGTACTGGCAATGGATCAGGATATAACAATGGTGTATACCACGCTGGGGTTGATAGCATAACTTTGAAAACGTTGTGAGTTACAGGTTATCAGTGTGACAGCCGACTCCGAGATGTTACACGGAAACTGTGAACTGACTGCAAGCAAGACCGACTTCACAAGCCAACATTCAACTCATTTCACATTACTTCCTGAAAGGAAACTTTTTTAATGTTGATTGCTCGAAAACTTGGTTTAAAACATAGTTTAATAATTTGTTAAAGTTTCAAAACCTGAATGTAAACACAAACTTGAATTATGAACTTAGTTGTGTATTTGTCCCATAGATGGCTGCAGGTGAGTCTTCTAGGGATCGTTTTAGTTCCTACGTCAAAATTGGAGAATTCAATGTTTACTGTCTTTGATTTTGTGTATTTTTTCATGTGCAAAAACTGTTCCGAGAGTTGAAGAATATTCAAGAGGAAGATTGAAGAACATGATCAACGTTTGCACAGTGAAGCCGAGAGACTGTCTGACTGGAACATCCCAATTCTGGAAACGTCTGAGACGATAAAATGTGTGAGTTTAGACAAAAAGTGGACAGTTCAACTAAACATATATCATAACTTAATACTTACATTAAATAATGTGAATTTTAAAGAAATACAGTGAATTTCGTACAGGGTCATTAATTTATACAGGGTGTCTTAAAATTAACTTACATCGTTCTTAAACAGTTTTGGTTGTTGAGACATTTGTTTGTGATTGCTGATGTTTTATTATGTTTTCATGTTTATTTTTCAGCGTGTGCGAGAGATGGAATTTTGAAGAGTACAAGACAACTGTAAACTGATGAGGGTTCCATACAACATGAACTTAACGGAAGAAGATTGCGATTCAGACACAGTTGCGATGCCAATGTTATTTCAAATATGTAAAATATACAACAAATCTTTAGTTTGGAGTTTGTGTTTGGTGTTTCCTATTCGGTTCCGAAAAAGCTAAACCGTATTTTCTAGTTTTACACGAATAACTATAGCAAACCGATGAATCTGGAAAAATGATTATAGGACATTGTTTCCGATTGTTTTTCTTGTACGAGTATAATGTACATCTTCTATACCCATGTTCGCTGTCTGGTAGTTAGTAAAATGTGTCAACAAACATAAACACCAGCTTTAAGTGTAGCGTTGCGACGTAAAATAAACGTCAACAAAACATAACAATAACATTCACTAACACACACTTCATACACGTTGTAAGAATGTTCATGGCAGTTTGTTTCTGTCATTCATTTATTTATCAATATTTATCACATTCTCGCTTCAGGGACTGATGTATTTATGTGAACAATACGACGAAGGGTTGTTTTCATGGTTTGAAAGTCACTAAATGTAATGTTGTTTGTCAAGAACCATCGTAAAGTAATAAACCCAACGTTGTTTGATAACAAATTAGTTGTATTTGATGCAGAGGTTTCCATGAATTTCTTTATTAAAGAAATAAGGCATAGGACATATTATAGAAATTGTGTTCTGAATTTAACGTTTCCTAAAAACGAATTTCTGCAAACGAAAACATCTTTTCAACATAAATCCTCTTTACACTCAGTTTCACCTTTGGTTACCCTCTCTACCAAAGGCTAAAGTGACTTTCAGTGAGAGGGTTCATGCAGATTTTGCGACCGCTTTATTGTAAATGTCGAAAGTCTGGTCCCAATTACAATAGTGGACAGGTTTTGGTTTTCATCAAAGTCGAGCTCGCCAAGGTAGCCTCGCACATAGAATGGTGGCATAAAATGTGAATCCGTCAAAGGAAAGAAGACATTTTACTTAAAACCCAAGGCCGTTACCAAACTCATAATGAGCCATTAACTCTGAACATCATAAGAATAATTGGACACTTTAGGTCAGATAATGGATAGAGAAAACACAAAATTGGAGCACAGCGAATTATGGGAAGATGATTAGAGGGAAAAGGTCAATATGCATGTGATTTTTAAAAACTGATGCGTACATAGGTTTTATGAGATTTTTGATTCCATCTCAGTGCTTAAAAGTATACAAAACACGTACTACTAGATTTAGTTTTTAAAGTTGTTCTCCCACAAATACAACTTTACTTTTATTCAAATGTGTAAAAATCTTTGTTTAAAGTTTGTTGTAGATAATGGCAGAACTTTTGAGGTTGAGATATTATTACGGACGTTTTCAATAGTCTTTTAGTGAAGAAGAAGAACACCACGCTTCTGAATCTGCATGGTGTCGCTTTCAGAATAAAAGTACGGTAACCTAACACATAACACAACCATTAAAAAATGAGCTAACCTAAAAGTAATCAGCGTAAGCTGACCAGACAACCACGCTTAAGCAAGCTTTCCGAGCAAACGGTTGAAGATACGACACAATTGATCAGGACAATAATAAATGTGTAGAGGATTAAATTTTAAAGATCGTATGAGCTGACAAAAGTTAAATATCTGTTACGGTTTATCTAGAATTTCACCTTACAGTATTGGGCTTATACATTTTTACATGTAATGAGGTCTTATCAATGACGCCGTTTTGAAAATAATAAAATTATCAAACTTGTTAATAGCCTATGTGTTGACCAGGTATATAAGCCACATTTCTGTAAAGTTTAAATACAATTGGTCCAGTGGTATTTGCGAAACAGACAGACAAACACCATAAAGTTTTATTTATTAGCAATATATTTAAAGACTAGACCTGCAGTTTGACATATAAATTTTCAGACAACGTTCACAGTCATACAAGATGACTGAACTAGGATACGAAGATATATTGAAGCAGTTATACATTTGCTGGCCATGTCGGAAGTAGGTTAAGACGCGTGCTTAATGACGTAGAACTTGCCACTGAGATGCTCTTAGCTTTAACTCTCAATGGTTTTACGTTTAATGTGTATTTTCTTTTCCGTCACAGTTTTGATCATAAAAAGTAACTTTTCAAACACACTGTATAGTGTACGGGTTACAAATAAAAAGGTGTCAGTATTTGATTATTCAAACCAATGTTTAAAACAAGTATTAAAACCCCTAAATATTTGCCGGCGTGGTGGCTGAGTCGGTAGTGTGCGAGACTGTGGATCTGAAGTTTGCAGGTTCGAGCCCCACCTCAGCCATGTTAATTCCACACAGGCTGCATAGACTCATGGTGACTGGCGGATTAATGAAAAAAACGAATTATTCACTCAGAGGCAACAACCTATTAGAATGTATACAATTCCTTAATTTCTATTCACAATCCGGCACGAAGTCATTTGTTCTCCGGGAAATCTTCTTGGGTAGCTAGTCTCGGTGTGAAGCTACGTCCCACTCTGGTCGCAGATGTCTTTTGGGTGGTTACCATGGTTACAATTTAGTTCACTCCTACTGTGACTCACTTACTATTGCACACAGGAGAGATGTGACTCTGTATCTTCACGACAGTATTCGACCCAAGAAATGTGGCCCTGATTTGCGCACGTCCACACGCTATAAAGAACTGACAGACTAACTGGGCTGATGAAGCCCGGGAACAATCCAGAAGCTATTCAATCAATGATGGCCATCTTAACTCTTAAGCTTTTAAGCGGCCGGTGTCATCCAGCTACTGAGGATGACTTTCCACAGCAAAACGTTTAGCAGTACTTATGTTTCAACAGTAACGTGTTGTAAACTTAGATCTTAGTAATGATGACCATGGAACCTTCCAGGCAGTAGGTGATAAGTGTCAGTCATCAACCTCCCGGTGTCCATCAACTTTAGTCATCATATTCCCGGTGATGCCATTGTCTTGCACTACAAAGGCTATCCCCGCCGACACTGACAATCGTTACAGTATACAGTTCCTACAAGTGATATTGATTTCATAACTTGAACGAAACTTAACGTTTGGATAACCCTCAAGACAAGTTACAGCGGCTTTGTGACTTTGTGGACTTTGTTACAGTGACTTTTATTTAAATTCTGTCGTAAAGGATAAAGTAGAGAGCACAAGCATGAATATTACTACAGGTAAAGTTTCGATGTACGAAGTTAGAAAGTAAGGAAAAGCACATCAAGTTTAGTGGCTGTACAAAACACGTCGCTATATGAGATGCTACGATTGCTTTAAACCTCTTTTGGTTTAGGGTATGTAATTGTTGTTTTTTGCTGTTTACAACAACTGGGTGTTTGGTTAGTTAATTAATCAAAGGTTAAAGCACAAACACTAAAACCCCTCAAGACGTTTATTTCTTTGTTATACAGCAAAGGCTAGTTTAATCACCAAATTCATCACCGAGCGAGGTTGCTATATCAAGCGCATCAATGTGGAGTACAATAGGTCATCCGCACGTGGTGGTGATTGGTAATGGTAAAACGTTGAAACAATTGTCCTATTGCATTGAATCTCTGACGCTCTATTTTCTATGGTTGAGGGTTTCATAGAACGTAACCTTTTTGGAGGGCTGCGCCACTTGTTGTGATGGGCACACGCTGAGCCACGGACGCACGCTTTCAGTAGTTTGTTAGGAGATTTTAAAGTGTTTTAATGTTCAAACCATTGATACTGTAGAATACTGTTATCACTGCCGCGATCAATTTAAAATTTCTTTGTCTACTTTGAGCTTCATAACACGACAAAACTTGCTTTATTGTTCTTAAAGGCTACATTCGATTTTCGTTTCTTTCGTCAGTGTACTCCTCTTTTTTAAGCGACTTCAGATAAACGAGGAGGTTATACAAGTTAACCTGCGGCGATTTAATAATTTCTTACTATTACGATACTTGTATGTTTATAGTTCAGTGTTAATTGCACTTTACATCTTCTAACTACCTTCCTTTATCTATTCTGGATACACATTTTGTATAGAGAATTAATATTTCTTTTGCATAAACGCATTTTCGTTTGAATACCCAAAATTTAGAGTTACATAAAGTTAAAGAGGATCTTTTAAGGGCCTTTGTTTTACAATTTATGGTGTCTTTTGCAATAAAAAATGCAACAAACAACATTATGTTGATTGAAGTATGTATTTAGATCTGAGATAGACTGGCAGGCAGCCAATGCTTCCTTGTCAATGAATCTAGAGTTTCTTCTGACAACACTTTAACATATCGGATATTTTACTACGGTCAGTCGGACTCTAAACTCTGCTAAGTAAACACATAAGAAATAGCAACATTAAAGCAACTTTGTTGTAAATATAACTTAAAACTTTCAAATGCAATATTACATTTCATTTTAGGCTGACTGGATCTTTCGGAAACTAAGTTTTTAAATTATTTTTATGGCTCTGAACCCTCTTTATCAACAGTGTTTTATTCGTTTTAATAGCGTTGCACAATATACGAATTTTGTGTTTCTCAAACAATGCGTATTTATTTTTTTTTTTTTTTAGAGGTGAAATTTTATAGCATAGCCGACACGTATCCACAAGCGCTACTGTGAAACTTTGCAAATTTCCAATAAAACCGAACAAGTTTTCCATGTATCTATTTTAAATTAGACGAAGTGAGGAAAAATGATTACGAGTTTGGAGTTTGGGCAAAGTGATACTGAGTCAAAGGTGTATGTACATATGAGGTTTCGCCATTGGACTCAGGAGGTGTTGGGATGCAATAAACTGCAAAAACACCTCTTTACGACGTTTCGTTCTATTTGGCGAGAGAATTAAAAGTATATATTTTCATAGAAAATTCTCTAACAAGTACATGATGTATAGATTTTCAGAAAACATACTTTTTATCTACTGCGGAAACTACACCAAATTAAACATGTTCCTTCAAACCACATAATTATATTTAGCATACGAGTTTTACCCATCATAATAAAATATTAATTGATAAATTCGATAACCTAGGAAAAAAACCGAATCACTGGCTATAAATAGTGCTATCTACTAGTATACTCTATTGCTAAACAATTGACTTCTCATTTCTTCCCACGTCTCCAGAATATTGCAGTCAGCTGTGTTTGGACATTTCAACTCTAATGTCACTCTTACAACTGCAAACTGTAAACATAACTTGAGAATTATCCCTTGCAACTGTTGGCATTCAGTGCTTTGTAGTTTACAGACCTTTATTCAGTTGGAAATTCATATATAGCACACCTCTTAACGCTAGACCTTTTTCAAAACTCTTTACTGAATGTAGCTCAATACTGATACATATCCTCTCCAAGCATATATTTTATCCGAAGCTACTTAGAAGAGGATATTAGGGTAGCTAATAAATTAAAACTTTTTATTTATAACAAAACCGTATAAACTGAACATGTTTCACAAAAATTGAAAGTATATCCACTCAGTTTTATTTATTTAGTTTTAGTCCTAGTTTCAATATATTTCGTTTTGGAATGCAATTATATTTCAATATCTGAATCAATTACACTCAAGAGAGGCTTTTGAAACATATTATACCTAAATATCAGTAAGGCAAAAAATGAAAAGTGAAGCAAATGGTTTACAAGGCTGCGTTGTGAGTATATAATTTGCTATTGTTTGAAAGTAAACTTTTACATCTCAATATCTCAGGCTGCAGGCCGAAGAGTCCTCGAGAGACCTTAACCAATTCCAACATTGCAAGTACGGGTACTCCCGTGAAGTGGGCTAATCTTTAATGACCCAATTTGGGAAGAATCGGCCCTAGAATGTAGAAAAACTACAACTCATCATCCACGAAAAACATTCACCACACTCACCCTCAGTGTAGGGGTAAGGATGAGAGGAGGGGGTTGGTAAGTTAGCTAAGGTGAGCGTGAGCAGAGTTCGGTTTCTGTGGCTAGTCTAAAGCTCTAAGGTAACCTGTCGTATGTAGAGTGTAACGATATTTACATTTCTGTGTGGAATTAGTCTCAGTTTCCCTCAACACACAGTGTAGGGGTAAGGATGAGAGGAGGGGTTGGTAAGTTAGCTAAGGGTGAGCGTGAGCAGAGTTCGGTTTCTGTGGCTAGTCTAAAGCTCTAAGGTAACCTGTCGTATGTAGAGTGTAACGGTATTTACATTTCTGTGGAATTAGTCTCAGTTTCCCTCAACACACAGTACAGGGGTAAGGATGAGAGGAGGGGTTGGTAAGTTAGCTAAGGGTGAGCGTGAGCAGAGTTCGGTTTCTGTGGCTAGTCTAAAGCTCTAAGGTAACCTGTCGTATGTAGAGTGTAACGGTATTTACATTTCTGTGTGGAATTAGTCTCAGTTTCCCTCAACACACAGTACAGGGGTAAGGATGAGAGGAGGGGGTTGGTAAGTTAGCTAAGGGTGAGTGTGAGCAGAGTTCGGTTTCTGTGGCTAGTCTAAAGCTCTAAGGTAACCTGTCGTATGTAGAGTGTAACGGTATTTACATTTCTGTGTGGAATTAGTCTCAGTTTCCCTCAACACACAGTACAGGGGTAAGGATGAGAGGAGGGGTTGGTAAGTTAGCTGGGGTGAGTGTGAGCAGAGTTCGGTTTCTGTGGCTAGTCTAAAGCTCTAAGGTAACCTGTCGTATGTAGAGTGTAACGGTATTTACATTTCTGTGTGGAATTAGTCTCAGTTTCCCTCAACACACGGTACAGGGTAGGATGAAGGAGGAGGGTTGGTAAGTTAGCTAAGGGTGAGCGTAGCAGAGTTCGGTTTCTGTGGCTAGTCTAAAGCTCTAAGGTAACCTGTCGTATGTAGAGTGTAACGGTATTTACATTTCTGTGTGGAATTAGTCTCAGTTTCCCTCAACACACATGAGGTCCAGTTTCATGTTTGGTCTTAACCATAGACACTGTGGATTTTATATTTTGATATCTCTATGAGTTGGAATTATTTGCCACGATTGCAATATATTCTTCTGTCATAATGTTAGATGGGTTTTATATATGTGTTTTATGGTGTGTTATATGGGTTTTTATAATGTTAGATTTAAGTTTACACTTACCTCTATATTGACTGTATATTATTTAAGTCCTACAACCTGTGTATAAGTTTCAGTTAAAGACATGTTCTGGAGTGAGCTAGAAGCTGAAGTGTTCTGTACTTTGATTGATTACCGATGTGAGGAGAAGTGATTACGAGTTTGGAGTTTGGGCAAAGTGACACTAAGTAGGACTCTTCTTCTGTCGGAGATGTATAACATTTTCTTCAGTTTGAGTTCACTAGTGATGTTACAAAAGAATAGTTTTTGATAACCAGACATGGAGTCAGAAGATATTGTCAACTTTAAAAGTTCGTTGTTGGTCGTTGAATAAATGGAATAAGACTATTTAGTGAGGTTTCAAAAATTTCAGAATTTGTTTTTTCTATAAATGAATAGAACTGTGTGGAACTTGTATAGTTTGAAATTACTTGAGTAGGGCCCACCAAATTTCAAAGTTACTCAGATCACAGGAAATTGTAGGCAGTGGCTTGGATTTATTTTTTTTTTCGAGTTATCAGAATATATATACTTTATTACTAGTATAAGTTATATTACTAAGTTATTAAGTAATTTATGCTTTGTGTATTTTACAATATGTAAAGCAACTAACAAGATTGTTATTGAATCTTATTATTAATAAAAACATGGCAGTTTATTTGCAAAAGAATAATTTAATTTTAATAAGCCAAATAGGGGTTAAAAAATTAATGGTTATGTTTTACGGGGTTAAACGTAAATATTATTCATAGGTAGTTTGAGAAAGAAAAGATTCACTAAAAAAGGGAAGTTATTCATAGACACTAATAATAATAATATTTATTTTCATCAACAAAAAATATAGTGTGACAAAAACAAAGTAATACAAAATATGTATGGCAAAATCTGAAGGTGATTTTGTACAGGGTAAAGACTAAAAGCTGACAGTAAACTAGTTATATTCTTAATGAATCAATACTCTTAATAAAGGGGGGTTTATCGGTTTATAAACTATGTTACATTATAAAAACATGATGAATTAAATAATGTTTTAGTCTAGTCTTAAAACGTTTAAATGTTTTATATGTTTTAAATCTTGCGGAAGTTTATTTTATAACTTCACTCCCATTTGACTAGGTTTCGTAGTCTTTAGAAGATATTTGTTCTGTAATTTTCCAATCAGCATTGAACATGTTTCCTAGTTTCGTAATTGTGAATATCATGACCTCTAATTAAGTTATAATGGTTCAAGCAATATACAGGGTGTCTCATAAGTAAAGTGCCAGACTCTGGGAAAAGGTTATATGGGACAAAATTGCAATAAAACCATCGGTTTTTGGTTATCTGGTGTTTATATACTTTGCAAAGACCGAAACTGGCGTCAAAACATTCCTGTCCGTCTGTCTGTAACGTTTTAAACGCATATTAGACCGCCTATAACCCAAGGTCGGCTAAAGCTACAGCAGTGAAACTTCGTTAAAGCTTAGCTTATTGCACTGAGTGTATTTACCTATGTTTTGTATCAATACAACACCCACAAAATAAATGGCAAGGGACCAAAATGGACTCTGAAAATGTTTTTTTAAACATTTTGGACCGCTTATAAGTCAGCATCGGCTGAAACTTTTACTGAGCAATGACACTTTGTTTGAGGGTTAAGCTAATCATGCAGTGTGTCTTTAGCTACATTTGAAGTCCATATAACATCCTCAAAATAAATTCCACAAAACCCAAAGCGGGCTATAATAACGGCCGAAACGGCGGAAGTAACTATGACTCTCACAACGTAGCCAACACTTATAAGGAGAAGATGATGAACTAACAGGCAAACTAAATGGTTTTTCTAAAGATACATAGGAAAATATTTTTTGTTTACTTTAGTTTATAAAATACACACCCAGCTATGTTAATAAAGCCCCGAGGCGAAGCGCGAGTACTCTCAGCTAGTTCCTACTAAATGCGCCATATGACAGCTGAATGAAGTCAACCCCACAGCGAGCCCCAGCGGACGTTATGCACCCTTGATGTACTGGAATCTAACCTAACCTAACTGAACTTAACCTAACACAACCCTGTGTAACTCAATTACTTCAATCTGACTAATCTAACATAACGGGATTACACTCATCTAATCTAGCCTAACCTATCCCACCTAAACGATTGATGACGAGTTTTATCTTTAACAGACTGTAGTGTAACACCACGTTTATGTTTTCATTTCAGTATAACGTCACGTTAAAATTGAGAACTTAAAAACTTAGATGCAACTGTGTTAAACTAACTTCCGAATGAACTAAACACATTTATAACTTTACAAAGAAAATGTATACTCATATTGTTATAATATTGCTTATTTGAAAAACTTAGAAATAAAAGATCTGCATGATTCTAAAATGTGGTAATCTAAATATAAAACTTCTCTTGAAGGTAGTTCAGTAAGTTGAAAGGAACTCATCCTGGCCAGAACTTGAATAACAGGTAAACTTATTCGGACAGTTTTATAGTTATAGTTAAGTAACCAAACGTGGTGGTTGGATCTAGGCCAGGTTACAATATAAGTGTTAGGTTTGGTGAACTGCCAACACTTCATAAGTTCTGCAAAAACTCAGCTTTCCCTTCGAAAAAAAAGTATTCGTTTTAGAGATTACCAAAAATGGTATCGAAATAAATTAAATTACGTGCGAAGGGAATAATAGATGAATCGATGTAATATTAACAAACGTGAAAGTGATTTGTTGAAAGTGTTGCGTTTGTTTGGAGCTCGTCGAAACGTTGGACTGAACTGTCAAGCTCAAGAAACGTTCCTAAAATCATTAAAATCTGAAAAAGCTAAAAATATTGCCCTTGATATTTAAATAGTATTTCGGAAATGTTCCGTCGATTTTGAGTTAATAAAAATACGACGTTTCGAGATCTAAAATCTGAGATTCAAGAGAAAAGCAATCTAAAACATACAACAAATGGCTGGCTTAGTTAGTGATAAAGTGTTTAGAATAATGATTGCTATATCTGGGTTTGGTTTTAACAAGATTTTGCTTAAGGATATTCTGTGTTTTGAACGTGGTTCTAACTTTAAATTGTCTACCTAACCTTTTTAATTTTTCCGGTAATGTGACACATGAAGAATCGACATACGCCCCGGTTTTTAACATCCTGATTTTCTAACTCTCTTTGTCTAACTCTATGTTGTTTGCATTGACAGAGAGTACCCATTCTTAACCAAATCACTGTCTACTCTTTTAATTTGTTATAACTCTTTGTCTTGATCTGATCACAAACTTGTAGCTCTATCAAATAATGAGTTAACCACTTCTTCTTTAACCAATTTTTATGGTTGGACAAAAAATTTTTGAAAAAAATTACCCCCTTTTCTCTTTTTTATATGCACATCCTAAAAAGGAACCTTATTTTGGATCTCTTTCTCCATGGCCAGGCAACAGGAGAGGGAGATTTTGTTTAGATGCCCAACAAGTTCATTCATATATCGTCTCCATGCAAGAAAACAACAAAGGTCACGTTAGAAAAACTCCACCAAATCTTCGAGTTGGACCCAGCTAAGGCCAAGGCCTTTGCTCAAAGTCCTCCATGAAAATAGGCAAAGATAGGCAAAATCGGTGACCCCATTGTCATACTCTCATCTTGACTGTAAACGTCTATAATAGTTTTTGATCTAAGAAATTGTACCACCGTCAACCACAAACTTAAAGTAAAGAAAATAATGTTGTTAAGCGAATAAAGTAATATCTATACTGTTTTTGTTGTAAGTTGTCCGTTGAAATATATATAGAAGCCAATAAAGACAAAT
Organism: Matsumurasca onukii; assembly: GCA_018831715.1. Lineage (NCBI taxonomy): Eukaryota > Metazoa > Arthropoda > Insecta > Hemiptera > Cicadellidae > Matsumurasca > Matsumurasca onukii. The sequence goes on along the minus strand of CM032058.1, from coordinate 23,799,037 downwards.
TCTGTTTTGACGAAACCGTAGGATGAATTCAAAACCAAAATACCCACAGGTTTTTAGCATACAATACTTGTCATGTTGCTCTAAAAATCTCTTTCTGACATGTTGCAACGGAAGTTCCATAGCTGCACTCTTATCTCCAGGCGAATAAACGGGATGTTTTGATGTTCATTTACTCCCTTAAACTACGGTTTCCAGGAAATGCGTTTCTTAACTGGCATTTTTAACACACAAAAGACGCTATGTAGGAGCTCAAAGTGTGGAAACGGTAGGTGAAATATTCATCCTCGTCAAAGCGTCTTGGATTGGATTTTTATCTGGCGATCAGAGACTTACAAGAAAGCCTTTGAAAGTCACCTTAGTACCTTACGAAGAACAAAAGCCTCTTGAAAATCTATTTAAAGTCTTGCCGTATAAGCAAAGATGCAGCTTGAGAAATTAAAAAAATAACCATACATATTAAAATATCTCCAATTGAACCATCTTCAATCTGACTGAAAACTTTCTTAAAGAATTAGGACATGTGTATGGTATTCTTCTTGCTAGACATTAATTTTTAATCGAACTATTCCTTCTTGTTTTCTCGACAACTAGAAGAGCCGTTGTTCGCATCTCACTTTAACAAATCAATCAATCTATAAAACAAAATCTTGATTAATTTTGTACAAAAGTGGTACATTTAAATAACGCCATGGTCAACAAAATGTTGGAAGAAAATAATCTTTGAATAACGTAGTATGGATATAAACAGACATGTAACTATTAAAAAATATTAAGTACGGGCTTTTTGCATACAAAACTAACTTTTAAAAGTGACACAAATATTTATTTAAAAAACAGTACATTTTCGGTTTATTCTAGGTGTGGTTCAGCTTTTTAAGTAAATACAAATATTTATTAAAAGATGTTTGTACATCTTAAAAAAAAGACAAAGGTTAAGCTTTTGGTTAAAGGAACTTTTCATCCATGCAAATTAGTTTCTTTTCGATAAGCTCTCATTGATGTTTTCTTTTTTAAATGGTTTGATGTTGTGTAGATAAAATATATTGTTAATTTACAAGAATCTATACAATCTATTTATAAATATAAGAATCCATTTACGAGTTAAATAGTTATTTAGAAGAAACATGGACCAAAAGCTTAACTTTTTATTCAATAAAACCACTCTTACCGTTTCTTTTGATTTAAGGTATATTATTATATTTGTCAGGTTTATTTTTGTAGTGTTCATAACCGAAGGCTATATGTGTGTGGCGATTTACAATTGCATTTGTTATAAGTATCTTCACCACAAACTTCAAAATAACCTTCTAAAAGCATAAAGATCGGATGATATTCAGTTTAAATACACACATTTCAGGTTAAATTCTCATCTACAAACATGTATGTATTGCATTTGTATTGCTATAGCTCTTCTTCGTAATATATAAAATTCAAATATGTACTTCATTTAAGAGACTCGATTAGACAAATTGCTTTTAAACTAAATGGATTTTAAATACCATTAATTAATGATTTGTATGAATACTCAACACATTCAAAGCTGGTCCGGTGTGAGTTTGAATTCACAGAGACATGTAAATACGGGTCTGCATTCTGCAGTCGGTACACCACAAGACTCTACCCCACCACCACATGTGCAGCTCTTACTCTGTGTAACATGTAGATGTTTCTCTCTAGGCTACGTACAGTCGGTGTGTGAGTTTGAATTCAAAGAGACATGTAAATACGGGTCTGCATTCTGCAGTCGGTACACCACGACTCTACCCACCACCATGTGCAGCTCTTACTCTGTGTAACATGTAGATGTTTCTCTAGGCTACGTACAGTCCAGTGTGAGTTTGAAAGAGACATGTAAATACGGGTCTGCATTCTGCAGTCGGTACCACCAGACTCTACCCACCACCACATGTGCAGCTCTTACTCTGTGTAACATGTAGATGTTTCTCTCTAGGCTACGTACAGTCCAGTGTGAGTTTGAATTCACAGAGACATGTAAATGGGTCTGCATTCTGCAGTCGGTACACCACAAGACTCTACCCCACCACCACATGTGCAGCTCCTCTGTGTAACATGTAGATGTTTCTCTCAGGCTACGTACAGTCCAGTGTGAGTTTGAATTCACAGAGACATGTAAATACGGGTCTGCATTCTGCAGTCGGTACACCTAAGACTCTACCCCACCACCACATGTGCAGCTCTTACTCTGTGTAACATGTAGATGTTTCTCTCTAGGCTACGTACAGTCCAGTGTGAGTTTGAATTCACAGAGACATGTAAATACGGGTCTGCATTCTGCAGTCGGTACACCACAAGACTACCCCACCACCATGTGCAGCTCTTACTCTGTGTAACATGTAGATGTTTCTCTCTAGGCTACGTACAGTCCAGTGTGAGTTTGAATTCACAGAGACATGTAAATACGGGTCTGCATTCTGCAGTCGGTACACCACAAGACTCTACCACCATGTGCAGCTCTTACTCTGTGTAACATGTAGATGTTTCTCTAGGCTACGTACAGTCCAGTGTGAGTTTGAATTCACAGAGCATGTAAATACGGGTCTGCATTCTGCAGTCGGTACACCACAAGACTCTACCCCACCACCATGTGCAGCTCTTACTCTGTAACATGTAGATGTTCTCTCTAGGCTACGTACATCCAGTGTGAGTTTGAATTCACAGAGACATGTAAATACGGGTCTGCATTCTGCAGTCGGTACACCACAAGACTCTACCCCACCACCACATGTGCAGCTCTTACTCTGTGTAACATGTAGATGTTTCTCTCTAGGCTACGTACAGTCAGTGTGAGTTTGAATTCACAGAGACGTAAATACGGGTCTGCATTCTGCAGTCGGTACCACAAGACTCTACCCACCACCACATGTGCAGCTCTTACTCTGTGTAACATGTAGATGTTTCTCTAGGCTACGTACAGTCCAGTGTGAGTTTGAATTCACAGAGACATGTAAATACGGTCATTCTGCAGTCGGTACACCACAAGACTCTACCACCACCACATGTGCAGCTCTTACTCTGTGTAACATGTAGATGTAACGGCAATATGCAGTTCCAACGATACACAGGATATAGCAACAGTTTGTAAATACGTTTGTACTTTTTCAGATTTTTCACAAGCCTAAATTGAAGAAGAAGTGAAAGAATGTATTTAAAAATATTTACTATCTCATTTAAATTAAGTATATCTATGCTACCGTGACTTGCATGAGCGTAAACGTTAGTAAATCTGTTCAACCCCATCAAGATGAAAGTTGGAAATAGGTATTTTGGAGCCAAACCATCTGCTTAGTCGAAGTAAATTACTTCCATATCCAATGTTTATACACATCATGTCATTCATTATGCATTTCTCAAATCCTAATCACCTAATCTTCTTTAACATAATCAGAAATGTCAAGCTTAAAGAAAATTGGAAAAAGAACAAACAACCATTGAATATTGAACAGTACGTCACGTTGTAGGACGCAGGTAAAGTACAATAGAATACAAAGAAACAGAAAGTATTTGGTGCAAGTCCAAGGGACCTATAAACAGACAAGCACTATTGTATCAATATTCCCAGCATACTAAGCCAACATAAACAACGTTGTTTTCATGTGAAATGTTTGCTTTATTTGTTCTACAACTGCTGACCCATATCGGTTGGTTGCTATGCTAAACGCGAGCTAATACGTGTAAAAGAAATATTGATAAGAGAGAGTGGGTGACAGTTTTTGTAAGATGAAACGAGATGAAATTTGATTACATTTAATTAACTTCAGTTTAAAAATTAGAATTTGAATCAAACTTCTTACAAGAAATATTCATTTTAAAGCGATTGGGCCTTCAGTACAAGTTACATGATGTACCCATTTATATTGTTTCTCTCCTCTCTTACATCTTAATATTTTTAGATTATACCAAACTAATCCTTCATATAAGGAAACAATATGTTAAATGGTTAACGTATCTTCCAAAACACAAGGGTGTTCGTCAACAGCTCTGGAATCGGCCGAGAGTTCCATTATCACACACACATACACTACTGACACTGCCGATGACTTCCTACATAATGAGGCCTACAGCTAATGGGCCAAGTTTGAGCTGAGAAAATGCCAGAGTAACGTCCCAAGTATTCTGCAAGTACTTGTTAAAGTTACGACCTCAGCTAAGAGGATCTGGGATATACGTTCCAACCATTAACTACTCTCTTCAGCCTATACCCACATGCTACTCACTACTCAGCTCCTACAAACGCTCTCATCTCTTAGTCTTCGTCTTTACAAAACAACACCTACAGTAAATAAGCAGCTGGAGGTTTCGTGGTCAGTTTATATAATGGGAGGTTGTAAATGGAACAGTGGTTATAGGTTGACTTTTACTTACTTAAGTTTACAAGGTGAACAAGTAAACTACTTAAATCTAAAGCAGTACGAATTTCTTAAAACATAGTAACCGACTTCAAACCTAATAAAATCAACACAAAGGGAGAACACCATGGAGGATGGAGGACAGAATAGAGAACATTATGGAGAAACACCATTGAAGATACACCGTAAAGCACCACAACATGGAGGATAGACCATGTAGGGTACATCTTGAAGGACTATAATTAGGTCCCATGATCCCAAGAAGTATAGATCACATAGAGCATACACCTGGAGATTTAGCTCGGGATTACCCATTATCTAATATTGTCCCATGCCCCAGAAATCCCACAAACACAAATGCTCAGAGCGTAATTTCGTATGGAGTGCACTTTAAAAATACCATAAATATCCACGGATGATATTACACTGCCTAGATATTAAAAGATCATTTTGTTTTTTCTGCTTTTTCTTATATTGACGATTAAGACTATTGAGTTTAAAACAAGCTTAATCTCGACCACGCTTCGGATGTTGTACGTGAGCTTGTGCCAAAAAGCATCAATTTAGGACGGGTTAAAGACTATTTTTTCATCAACACGAACACTATACAGAAAGATTTTAAAACAAATTATGCAGCTAGTATATAAATATTGGGACTGTGAGGTTGTTTTCAAATTTATGTTGTAGTTTAGTAGTGTAACAACGCATTAGGGCCAGGCATCAAAGATAGGTTAGGCAACGTAAACTGTGCGACACTCCCAGGAGTTCTTAGAGCCCAGAGTGCCGGTGATCTGTCTCAATCACTAGTCAATCACTCTGATGTATCGCTCCCGCGGTGATATCGCCTAGAGAACCTGAATGAAACGTGTTATACTCCCAGGAGTTTTTAGAGCCCAGAGTGCCAGTGATATGTCTCAATCACTAGTCAATAACTATAATGTACCACTTCCGCGAGTGACATAGCTTATGAGAACCTAGATAAACTGTGTTATACTCCCAGGAGTTCTTAGAGCCCAGAGTGCCGGTGATCTGTCTCAATCACTAGTCAATCACTCTGATGTATCGCTCCCCGCGGTGATATCGCCTGAGAACCTAGATAAACTGTGTTATACTCCCAGGAGTTTTTAGAGCCCAGAGTGCCGGTGATCTGTCTCAATCACTAGTCAATCACTCTGATGTATCACTCCCCTTGAGTGATATCGCCATGAGAACCTAGATAAACTGTGTTATACTCCCAGGAGTTCTTAGAGCCCAGAGTGCCGGTGATCTGTCTCAATCACTAGTCAATCACTCTGATGTATCGCTCCTGCGGTGATATCGCCTTAGAAACAGCTAAACTGTGCGATACTCTCAGAGTTCTTAGAGCAGTGCCGGTGTCTGTCTCAATCACTAGTCAATCACTCTGATGTATAGCTCCTGCGAGTGATTTCATAGAAACCTAGCTAAACTGTGCGATACTCCAGGGTTCTTAGAGCCCAGAGTGCCGGTGATCTGTCTCAATCACTAGTCAATCACTCTGATGTATCGCTCCCCTTGAGTGATATCGCCTTAGAACCTAGCTAAACTGTGCGATACTCCCAGGAGTTCTTAGAGCCCAGAGTTGATCTGTCTCAATCACTAGTCAATCACTCTGATGTATCGCTCCCGCGGTGATATCCTTGAGAACCTGTAAACTGTGTGATACTCCCAGGAGTTCTTAGAGCCCAGAGTGCCGGTGATCTGTCTCAATCACTAGTCAATCACTCAGATGTATAGCTCCCTGCGAGTGATATCGCCTTAGAAACCTAGCTAAACTGTGTGATACTCTCAGGAGTTCTTAGAGCCCAGAGTGCCGGTGATCTGTCTCAATCACTAGTCAATCACTCTGATGTATAGCTCCTGCAGTGATATCGCCTTAGAAACCTAGCTGTGATACTCTCAGGGAGTTCTTAGAGCCCAGAGTGCCGGTGATCTGTCTCAATCACTAGTCAATCACTCTGATGTTCGCTCCCCGAGTGATATCGCCTGAGAACCTAGATAAACTGTGTGATACTCCCAGGAGTTCTTAGAGCCCAGAGTGCCGGTGATCTGTCTCAATCACTAGTCAATCACTCTGATGTATCGCTCCCCGCGAGTGATATCGCCTTGAGAACCTAGATAAACTGTGTGATACTCCCAGGAGTTCTTAGAGCCCAGAGTGCCGGTGATCTGTCTCAATCACTAGTCAATCACTCTGATGTATCAATATTCCCAGCATACTAAGCCAACATAAACAACGTTGTTTCATGTGAAATGTTTGCTTTATTTGTTCTACAACCTGACCCATATCGGTTAGTTGCTATGCTAAACGCGAGCTAATACGTATAAAGAAATATTGATAAGGGAGAGTATTGTTTTGTAAGATGAAACGAGATGAAATTTGATTACATTTAATTAACTTCAGTTTAAAAATTAGAATTTGAATCAAACTTCTTACAAGAAATATTTATTTTAAAAGCGATTGGGCCTTCAGTACAAGTTACATGATGTACACATTTATATTGTTCTCTCCCTCTTACATCTTAATATTTTTAGATTATACCAAACTAATCCTTCATATAAGGAAACAATATGTTAAGTGGTTAACGTATCTTCCAAAACACAAGGGTGTTCGTCAACAGCTCTGGAATCGAACCCGAGAGTTCCGATTATCAGACACACACACACACACTACTGACACTGCCACGATGACTTCCTACATGTAATGCTATAGGCCTAGCTAATAATGGAACCAAGTTTGAGCTGAGAAAATGCCAGAGTAACGTCCCAAGTATTCTGCAAAGTACTTGTTAAAGTTACGACCTCAGCTAAGAGGATCTGGGATATACGTTCCAACCCATTAACTACTCTCTTCAGCCTATACCCCACATGCTACTCACTACTCGGCTCCTACAAACGCTCTCATCTCTTAGTCTTCGTCTTTACTCAAAACAACACCTACAGTAAATAAGCAGCTGGAGGTTTCGTGGTCAGTTTATATAATGGGGAATTGTAAATGGAACAGTGGTTATAGGTTGACTTTGACTTGCTTAAGTTTCCAAGGTAAACAAGTAAACTACTTAAATCTAAAGCAGTACGAATTTCTTAAAACATAGTAACCGAGCTTCAAACCCTAATAAAATCAACACAAAGGGAGAACACCATGGAGGATGGAGGACAGAATAGAGAACATTATGGAGAAACACCATTGAAGATACACCGTAGAGCACCACAACATGGAGGATAGACCATGTAGGGTACATCTTGAAGGACTATAATTAGGTCCCATGATCCCAAGAAGTATAGATCACATAGAGCATACACCTGGAGATTTAGCTCGGGATTACCCATTATCTAATATTGTCCCATGCCCCAGAAATCCCACAACACAAATGCTCAGAGCGTAATTTCGCGTATGGAGTGCACTTTAAAATACCCATAAATATCCCACGGATGATATTACACTGCCTAGATATTAAAAGATCATTTTGTTTTTTTCTGCTTTTTCTTATATTGACGATTAAGACTATTGAGTTTAAAACAAGCTTAATCTCGACCACGCTTCGATGTTGTACGTGAGCTTGTGCCAAAAGCATCAATTTAGGACGGGTTAAAGACTATTTTCATCAACACGAACACTATACAGAAAGATTTTAAAACAAATTATGCAGCTAGTATATAAATATTGGGACTGTGAGGTTGTTTTCGAATTTATGTTGTAGTTTAGTAGTGTAACAACGCATTAGGGCCAGGCATCAAAGATAGGTTAGGCAACGTAAACTGTGCGACACTCCCAGGAGTTCTTAGAGCCCAGAGTGCCGGTGATCTGTCTCAATCACTAGTCAATCACTCTGATGTATCGCTCCCCACGAGTGATATCGCCTAGAGAACCAAGATATACTGTGTTATACTCCTAAGAGTTTTTAGAGCCCAGAGTGCCTGTGATATGTCTCAATCACTAGTCAATAACTATAATGTACCACTCCCCGCGAGTGACATAGCCTTGAGAACCTAGATAAACTGTGTTATACTCCCAGGAGTTCTTAGAGCCCAGAGTGCCGGTGATCTGTCTCAATCACTAGTCAATCACTCTGATGTATCGCTCCCCGCGAGTGATATCGCCTTGAGAACCTAGATAAACTGTGTGATACTCCCAGGAGTTCTTAGAGCCCAGAGTGCCGGTGATCTGTCTCAATCACTAGTCAATCACTCTGATGTATCGCTCCCCGCGAGTGATATCGCCTTGAGAACCTAGATAAACTGTGTGATACTCCCAGGAGTTCTTAGAGCCCAGAGTGCCGGTGATCTGTCTCAATCACCAGTCAATCACTCTGATGTATCACTCCCCGCGAGTGATACCGCTTTGAAAACATGGCTAAACAGTCTCCAGAATCACATTTTATACTGCTATGTAGTCTTAATGAACTTTTCTTTTAAAAGTAGAGAGTTTCGGTAGGTATTCTTTAAATAATTATATTGAACCAGTCATTGCTTTGCTTGATTTTGAAATAAAATACAAGCAGCTCTGCCTAATACAACGGTGTACTTGTATTGAAGCCTTATATTATGTTTTTATTTAAAAATGTCGAACCACCTAACTTTATGATAAGATAACACCAGTTTTGACCCTTTTGAATATGTTGATTGGTTATTAAACTCGTACATACATTTAATTGACCAGCAGAGTGTACTGAACCACTCACAAGAACTTAAAAGCATTACTCAAATCCATAATTTACTACGAGCTCCGGAAGCAGTAGTTACTAAATTTGTAATTGAATTATAACAAATTTTCATAAACGAACCAATATGCCAACATTAGCCCATGTATACTTAATAGGATGGATCAAATGGTATATAAGAACTAGGAAAAATTTCTCAAAGTTGTTATATAACGAAAACTCTATTTTGAGTCCAGGACACAATTTTTATAAGCCTTAGGTAGACTGGCTGGGGGCCAAAACCTTCCAGGGCAATGAATACCGATCTTCGTCCCAAAAGTTGGCAATATATCTTATTCCAATATCCTAATGGCTTTTCCATTCGCACTTGTCATTGAATCTTTGCTATAAATCTGGAAACAATATTTTGTTTTCGTATAAGATTTGTATTGGAAAAAAGGATATTTAAACGAGTTATGAAGCCGGACATAATTTGCAAGGCAAATAAAATACAACAGAACTTACGTATCAATATAAGGTTGACTAGTAATACCCAACTAGAGGACTAAATATACTAATATTACAGTGTATTTAAAGTACCAAATTATGTGTTTAAGAGCTATTTAAGGCGATGTATGTGAGAGGTTTGAAATGCAAAGAAGGCTTTCAGAGTAGATATTGAGTCTTTGACACTGTGAACACTTTCGCTTCCCTTTACACTGTTACATACATTCAGACAACATTACAGCACACGCCGTGCTAACACTTTAAACTTTGATCTTTGTTAATAAACTTGACGAGTGTATACGATGTCTAATGTCGATGACTTACATGTGACCAAATCGTGCGATTTTCGAGAACGAACAATCTTCCGCGTGCGTTAGTGGCTCTACTTGAGACTCTTAAAAAAATTCCTTCACAGAGCAAGCTGTGCTTAGGCTGCCGCAACTATGTTGAGATTTTACCTTGTATAACGTAATCTTTGCGAAAACGTACATTTTTTACGCCCGTAGATTTTTACCTCAATGTCGTTCTGTGCACCCTTACCATGACTTAAACTATGAGTGGCAATGAGTCCGTTGGTACTTGGGAGAACACTCAGTTTAACCAAAGCCAGGTTGTGTGAGTTACCGTGGTTTGAAGGTAGACTGGCAGACTGCCAGCTACTTCCCTACCTCCTGTTTTTATTGATTTATTTTCTCTAAGCTGTGTTTTACATAATTTATCAGTGCTCTTTACCTTTTGCAGTGTTCTACCTTGAAACTTTGAGAATAAAATAAAGTATTTCTAGTACACAAATAGGATTCTCCCAACTTCATTTTCCTATTAGAGGTTAAACTTCCATCTTTTGGTTGAGAGCTGAAGAGAACAAGTACTAGAATGCGGCAGCTATCTTAGCCACGCGTTAGGTTTAACGAACGCAATTGAAATTATATATGGTAGTTATAGTTATATGGTAGTTATATATAGTAGTTTACCGAGTGTATGTGTTCAACTTATCAATTATGTGATTTCCGCTAATGTAACTTGCTCAAACCACAGTAGCAAAATACAAAAAGGTCCATTTAGGATTTTTTTAAATTATTATTCAGGGTGTACAATTCATAATGTTACTCGTAAATGAAGGCTATGATCACGTGATATATGTCGGATGTTTTCCGCGAAAGATCGGTATTCATCGGTGTAAAAACAGCTGGCCTCCCGCCAGTCTACCTCAGGCGAACAAAACCTCTACTTGGAGAATTGATTTCACAGTCTGGAACAATCGAGTGTAATAAATTTCAACCATTTTGAAGATTTTTTCGTTTATAAATGTTTACTGACAACTTTTATAGAGTTTTCCCCTTGAGTTAAAAGTGGTTACAACGTAAAACACTCTTTGGGCTCGTTAAGTTTAAAGTTCATTTGTTTAAGGTTATGACCATCATTACTTAGTTAACTTAGTACTAAGTTAACATTGGTACAAGTGAACCAAGTTTTAAAATCGAGCGAAAATGGGACTTGTAGAGAGTAACATGTATATATATGAATTATACACATATTTATACACAGTTTTGAACAAATGCTCAAAACGTGTTCTGGAGGTCAGAGTTGGTGGTCATTTCATGGTTCCGGGTCAGGGTCTTAACACGCTGATGACAAGAACAACTTATTTTTAAGTAATTTCACAAGAACCTGCAAACTCAATATCTATATTTCCTGGGCACAACTGCTATGCAACTTCAGTGCGTATTTGGGTTCACATTCACATCTTTGTTTTGCAGTAGTATTGTTTTGTAAACAAGTGTATCATCACGACTGGCTGATTTCCCTGTAGACGTTGTGCGGAGGTAAGGATTATACTTTTCTTCATACACTTCACATTTCCACGTATTAATCTTAGAGTGAACATTGTGAATTTGAGAAATGTGCCTAAAATGCAGAAGTTGCTTGAGTTATACATATACTCCTTCTTCATGGGCAGAACTAGTGCTCTTCCGTTTGTTTTTTTGTTTTTTGTCTTTTTTGGAAGCGTATGTTATGTGTCTATTATGTTATAATCTTGTCCTAGAATCTTAAACCAAAGTGGTGCAAAGCTTCCTTTCATCAGAATAAAACCATTTAGTGAAAGCTGCATCATATTATCGTAATAAAATAAATTAAAGAAATACTGCCACATTTCAAATTGCAGCATATATGTTTTACGGGGTGTATGTGAACTTAGTGTTATGTGAAAATAATGTTCTTTAGGTCAAAAGTAGCATGAAGGCCATGCAGCTATCGATATCAAATTGACATGTTTTGTCTATCTGTATGAATGTGTGCTGTACTAAATAACTTTTGTTTCCCCAACGACTCATAACAATAAGTTCAAATTTAGTATCCTCAGTTATCACTAGTATAAAAGTAGTATTGGAAGTATGATCACTTAAAAACTATTCTGTTATGTACCACTCTCATTTTCAACATTTCAAAATTGGTGGTAATTTAAAACATTTGAAAGTTTATTAAAATTATTTGGTGACTATAAAAATAAACTTACAGTCCAATGTGAACATTGGTTAAAACTACCGAGATGTACCTAACGTAGCAAGACTAAATACAGGCGTTACACCGCGGGGAAAGCGATAGGGTAAAAAAGGCAAAGTTTGTACTGTTAACGAGGCGAAATTGGGACTACGAAGTCCTCTCTACCACTCAACCTCGACCTTTACATAGCGTCACCGTATAGTCACTTTGGAAATTGTAAGTGGTGACTGCAGGGATCGAACCCGCGCCACCGGCGTTTTCAGTTGTGCGCGATGCCAATCAGCCACGGGTGCGCTCGCATAGGGTCCCTAGGTGCGTCGCTCCTTTTTTTACATCTCGGTTGATTCATACTTTTTCGTCATTAGGCCGCCAATAATATTTTGGGGTATCTCAAATAGTGATATAGTGATATCTTCTAGTTGCAAAGTATTTTAAATGTGAATTTGGAATGAACTGGTTTGATTCTGGGAATTTAAACTTTAGACGGCTCTAACTTTGGACACATTAATGGTATACTACTGAATACTTATCACAATTATTATAAGCTACTAGCATTACTAAGAAGTATACTAAATTCAAATGTGATTGGAATACAATGATGATTTAGTACATAACACGTACAGACTTACAGAAATTATACATATGCCGTCCACTGTTTTTTTAACAAAGCTCACAATAACCATGTATAAAGATTCCTTCCAGCTGTTTATTACTTTTAGTCCATCTGTTTCTGTCCAATACGTTTGGATGGCTGACAAAAAGATATATTTTTCGATTTTGTTCAGAGCTTTAAACGTTTGTTTGTCAACGGGATTGAAACCCGTTGATCCAAATTGATTCTGTTGATTGGTTTTCCGTCAGCGTTAACCTGTGTTTTGAACAAGTAAATCTCAACTAAAGTAATCACGAGATTTGATACTGTTGTGCATTTTATCTACTTGAATTCACTGAATGGAAAACTTATCTCATATCCAAGCTTTAAATAGCCTGCTAATATCAACTTGTTCCATTTTGCATTAATACTGAAAATTGCATAACCATAAAACCTCTCGGATATTGACTGGGACTCGTGGCGTGGTCCTGTAATCCAGCTTCATGGAGGTCAGGTTTTGAGGATGATATAGGTCTAAAGCGGCTCAGATAGTCTCAGTGATCATCTGATGATACCCGCATCAACTCCCACCATCGTTTAGACATATCAGACCATCACCTGCGTGGTTCAGAAGTCACGTTAAGCCGTTGGTCCTTGTATTTCCATTGGTAATTGGGCTATTAATTAATGACCCATTCTAAGGAAGAGTCGGCCTTAGTTTGTAACAAGACTACACCTCATTACTACCACTCATCACACTCATCCTTCACCACATATTTGCCTTAAAATACCCTCATGAGAGTGGTCGGCCTCTCAAATAGTGATATAGTGATGAAGTAGAAGAAGTTCTTAATAATTAGGTTTCATTTTACATTATTCGTTTTGCGCTGCCCCAGACTGCATATTTTAGGCGACACAAGTTAAACTGTATTATTTTAAGTGTATATAAAGGCTCAAAAACAATACAACATTACGTAGTAGCGATCTAAACCTGTTCCAGTGATTAGTGTGTAGTGTCCCCTTCTTATGAAGTGCACTGAAATTTTGACTCTAAGATTAAATAAATAATGTGTGCTCACCTAATTATTATACAATATATCTAGTTTTAGTACTGTTCACTGACTATCAAAACACCCAACGTAAGCGTTTTGCAAAGTATAATGTTTTGTTTTCTTCCAGTTTATTAAAGTAACATTGAATTTCTATTACATCCCGCTGCTGTGTTCAAATGTAAACAGTTATGTTCGTAAATGAAAGAAGAGAAGTTTGGATCAAAGGCGATGTTCTGAAAGCTTCTTTGAATCGCAAAGCTCTATTTGGGCAAATTTGCCACTTGCTTGTTTGAGCCAAAGCTTCTAAACTTTTAAAGTAAAAGAAAATATATAGACATTCTTGTAGAGGAAATGTTAATCGTTAATCGTCACGGAATTTTAATCATTAACTCAGAATAAACAAATGTATTACAAAAACGTACGGAAAGGTGATTAGTTGAGCGTATAAATTACTTAAAGGAAAATATCTTGTATGGCATTTTGTAATATGTACATTTTGTGTACATCTTTTAATAGAACCCATAATAAAATATAGCCGACAAGTAGCAAATTTCCAATGAAACAATTTGAGTTAGAAAAATTCTGTTATACACTATTAGATATTTTTACAATTCTTTTTGTCTTATTTATTTACTCTATGGTTCTGTATAGTAAACAAACCACAACTAAACTGTTAATAGTTGCATTTGTATTGAAATAAGAAAGTTGTTTACTTTCCGTATCCTAGGCAACCTAGGCTGGTAAATGTATTTAGCTAGTTTAGAAATTAGTTAAAATAAATTTCTGCCCAGTGCCCTGAATGTCAAAATGAAGAAACTCCGACTAAATAATTAAACTGAAATAACTTTAAAACGGTCACTTCTAGAGCAACCAGAATTGTTTTGATCGCTTGAAAATATGTACATGAAGCTTTTAGTGTGTCAATGATAATATAAGACAGGAAGATAAACCTGTCTTATAAGATTTTTGGAATGATGTGCGTTGACAACCCCTGAATAGATGTCCCACTAGACGTTCAGCTTAAGCTTGGCTTTAGTAGATTTCCTCCCTGGAGGTCTAAACTCTAAGGTTTGGTGATCCATCTCTATCAGTAGTCGATCACGTTGACGTATCACTCCCTTTGCGATACGCAGTCACGTCACAGTCCTTTATCTAGCCAAGGAAACAAAACTGTTAAAAGGAATTAAACTTGTTAACTATTAACAAAACTGTCATACACGCCCTAAACATATGAAAGGTTGATCATTTCCTTAATTCAACGTTGTAATTCGAAATGCGGTCTTTAAATACACAAACGCTGACATCTGAAGCCGTCATGAAGGTTGAATTACCCACTGTAGTTACTGAAATTACGACTTTCTTGTTGGAAATTGAAAAATAAAGAAGTACATTAAATACAATCCAATAGAAAATTTTATATTTTGGTGAGGCCTTTCAGAAACAACATTTCTATCCTCCTACCAAACCCAAAGTTGGTGTTTGGTCTGAGGATAGAAACCTTGTTTCTGAAAGGCTTCACGAAAATATAAAGTGTTATTGGTTTATTTGATGTAGGCTACTTTTTAATTATTTTGAAATTCCAATAAGAAGCTGTTTCCTGATGGTAACGTTATGTCAACTAGTACAAGCGCATTTCAGTAGCTTACTAAAGGATGTCGAAAAATCTGGCTTAAAACCGAAACACTGATGTTAAACGTAATAACATGTGTTTACAATAACGGCCTCATTGGACTGCAACTCTCTGCATCTTTATTTTTTCCCACCTGGACTTCTCAGTTTTAACTACGTCTTGTTCGATTGTATGAAGAAAGGAAATTTGTTGTTTTGCAGTTCAGCCACATTGAAATTCGAGCCTTAGGTAGACTGGCTGGAGGCCAAAACCTTCCAGGGCAATGAATACTGATATTCGTTCCAAATTCACAATTCTTAGCAAAAACCTGTATAGATTGTTCTCTGTAATTTGTTGTAAATACCGTTCCTGGTTAAAAGATAAATCACGAGGTAACTTAAGACGTGTAATACTTTTCAGGTAATTAGTTTTAAAGTTTTATTTTTTAAGTTTATGGTTTGTTAATTTTTAAACGCTTGAAATCAACAATAGTTTCTTTTCAAAAGTCTCAACGCAGTAAACGTTACTTTAAGGTACTATTTTCGTTTCTTCATATTTATAACAAGAAATATTTTTTCTGTTTGGATTGAATAGTTGTCTGGAAGGTCTACTAGCGTTATTCAAAGAAAACTATTCATCTAATTCATCTTATTATTTGTAGTATACGCATACCATCGAACTATCCAAAATTGACGTTTCAATAACAAAACGCCTCCTCATTTTATTGAAGTATTTGTTATTTGTTACAAACTTTGTACATCTTTACAAAAGTAAATATTTTTGGAAATAAATATTTTTAATATGGTAAAATCACATATCTTGAAGGGCTGGATCTTATTAAATGATTTAAAAATTCAAAAACATCAAACTGTCTAATAAATAAGTTGTTTAATTCTGAGGACTTTCAAATGCATTTGTGGCATTCATCGTCAGAGACTCTGAATTAATTCTGACTCAGAATTAAACAATTTATTTACTAGACAGTTTGGTTATTTTGAATTTCTATGAAAAATCATTTAGTTGGTTTCAAATAATTTCTCTCTAGTGTGAACAGAGTTAATAATTCAACAGTTGATTTCACACCTTCGTACGTTATACAGTCACATTTTCCTAACCCTCATGTTTTGCTCTCGAAACTAATGTTTACGCAGAAACATCTTGCGAAGTTGTAACGAGATATCTAAAATGTAAAATACCTTTCACAAATAAGTACTGGGGGGAGCTGTGAAAACTTACTGCTGATGCGAAGTCCTCTGTTAAATGTGGGGCTATCAGCCCAAGTCAACCTTAGGGAGAAGATATATAAGTCACCGAAGAAGACTTAGAGGAAACCACACTTGGCAAGTATCTAGAACACCTAATACAAATTTGCTCTTCATAGCTGTTTTAATAAAATAATAACTATCAGACGGGTCACAGTATGTTATGAAGGTTGTACTAGTTATCAGATTAATAACTAAAAGCCGTTCCAGAGTAAACCCGGTGAAATTTCTTAGTTCCATTACTGTGGAAAACTCTTCGGGAACACAATCATGTTTACCAATAAGTATTCTATTCTGGAAGACTTAATACTGCTTTGTAAAAGATAGTACATTGTGGTATTTTAACCCATTTAGGAAAAACTCACATAATTTAGAAATTACAATTGTATAAGTACATTATGAACTACACCATAAACGCGACTTACTCCAATTAACCCAGATTTTATAACGGGATTAAAGTCAAAGTATTTTACTTCCGTTGAATTATATTCCTTAAAGTAGCTTATACCTTGTTTGTTCCCAATACACAAAGTTAGTGCCATGACTGACTGTCAAAACCTCAGCCGTATTAGTAATTTTATATCTTGTAATGTTTTAGGAACACCCACACGCAAAAACAAAACTGTCCATCCAAAAGGTGATTTTTCTTCCGCCTAGTCCAATAAAACCGTGTCCTCTTCTTGGACGCAATATTGTATACTATATTTAAATAAAATTTTTATTTCGGACTGGTGTTACGTTCTTGTATGTTTACGTAAGTGTACAAACGCTTTTTCAATTTCACGTTTTATCACAATTCACCCAAAGTTTGTTTTGGGCGCGTTAAGGTTTCTCTGATCGTCTGATAAAAGTCCAATCTACGCCGCTTTGACTGGGATGAATATTTCACCCCTCATTTGTCCTAGAACTTACCCCGCTCGTCTTACCTCTTAGGCTTTTCTCGCAGTTTCTTTTAAGTTTCTGAAAAATATACCCATGCGTTCAAACCATATAAAGTTATAAAATGTCAAAAAGTCAATGTACTTCATGCTTATAGTGACAGTGAATTGTAGCGTTTAGGTCTAGCTTCCTAAAAGGTGTTACAATAGCTAAACTATTGGTTATATTAGGTAACTGTAGGTATGTAGCGTATGTAACCATGGGCCGGAAGGTGTAGTGGTAAGCATAACCACCCGGTAAGTGAGAGAACCGGGTTTGAGTCCCGGTTCGGTTCACACAATTTGTCTTCAAATTTCTTTAGTAACATACGTTTAACTTTGTTGGATAATTAGTACAAAACCTTCACTTCTGGATCGGAGTGAAAGTTGTGAAAATACTCTCTGATCTCGGGAGAGTTGTTTGTTTGTTGAGTTGAGTCAAGGAGAGCAATCAGTAACCGCTGCTTAGTTATTCCCCTTTCATCTCAACACAAACTCAACACTCTAACTCAACAAATATTGTCTTGAAATATTTAAATGCGGCTAAGCGTCAGGAGCAGGAGCTCACTTTTAACACAATCTGAGAAACAGTCGGCCAGAGATTTTAACAGGACTACACCTCATCAGTCATCAAAATACTTCACTTTCACCATTCATCCCATAATCACCTTAAAACCCTCCAGGAGTGGTAGGTGTCTCAAATCAAAGTATCTGGTTCAAAGTGTCAGGTTCTCGACTAGGAGTTTGCTCCGAAGCGGTGATTGTATAAAGTACAGTCGGTTTACTTCACTAGTAGACCTCACGCTAACACATCCCGGTCAATTAGGTGCACGATTTTCCTTTTCAGCAAATCGTTACTGTTGTAGCGTGATTTCCTAATGTTAAGTTTTTTTAGTTAAGAGTCGTAATCCGCCAGTCACCATGGGCCTATACAGCCTGTGCGGTGACCGTTGGCTGTGGCGGGGCGTGAACCTGCAAACTTGTCATCCACAGTGTCGCGTACATCTCCTCGTGTACTCAGAACTAACAATGTAAAACCAAATAATGGGTGTCCTTAAATGTAAATAGAAATCACTCGTTTACCTCGCTTGACTGTGAGGGGTTTTAACACCGAAGTGTACTGATTTAAAGATCAAACGATTACTTAATAAGGGTAGCTATCTTCTACTACAACCCTACCACTAAATCACCCTAGCCCTATCTGCACGCTTGCGTAGACCTCCGCTATCTCCGGCGTAGATCTGGTCCTGGCAGTTCCTCTGCTGGGCTCTGCAAGATGCGTACCACTCGTGGCTGTGGTTGTACCCTCCGTGCTGATTGCTGGACTCTGCGGTAATCGTGCGGTGGGTAGGCTGTGGCCGCTGAGGTTCTACCTCAGGCCTGCTTCTCCATGAGTCGTGTACCTCTCACCACTGTCTGCGCTCCGACTGCTAAATGCTTATGCCGGATGCCGCGGGCAGGTGTACCCATCGTCACAACAGTTTCGCACGTTACCGATTCAGCCACCACGCCGGCAACGTAACCTGGCACTAATAGAACCTTGAAACTATAGAACTATCATCAAGCGAAGTGTATAGTGTCTAATTAACAGTACAATATAAACGGGGAAAATAAATTAAACAAATTAGTTCAATGATGCAACGTTGATAATCCGTTTCTTTATGCTAGTAGGAATCTTTATAATTGCTGGAACTTAACTTTTAGGTGGGGAGAGGGAAATACTCGATTTTCTTAGTTGAAGAAAAGATGTCGCGTAAAGTAACGTAATATATGTTTTACTAGTAACTGAGTCTACAAAAACAACTGTCGAGTCAATAAAACCTTTCATGAGGTAGCTATACCCGATGTTAAACCATAAAACTAAGTATTAATCAGGATTAAGGATTAATCACACGAGATGTCGTTTTGTATGTGTTCATGTATCCTACACTCTTATCTGAATTGAGTATTCCTCCCCCTATACCCACCGTCCCTTAAAACCCACATGATAAGCTAACAACCAAATTTCTAACATGAAATAGTTGTTGAGTTATAACGATTTGGATTATTCCGAGTTAGTTTGAAACTAACTTCAAATCAAAACATGTCCACAGAAAAGGCTATGTATTATAAACTATGAAATCTATTCAGAACCACAAGCTGCCGTAAAGTATTAGACACTATGAAATAGGGGTAAGTACACTCCATGCAGATAAACAGATAAGTATTTGTTGTGAGTCCACAGGACCTATAAACACTGACTATCTAGTATACATCCCTGGCATTGCTTGCACTAACTTTGCTATTTTATGCAAGAACTTTTATCTTAACAACAAAATAATACACACTTTTCAACCATTTCATTTTTTCTCCTGAAGTGGCTGAAAAGGTCGTATTATTGTCTTGTAAATCTATCACTGCCACTATTAGGGCTTTATACTCAACATCTTGTATCTTTGAATACGAAAAGTGGATTTTCCTTTTGTTTGAATTAAAACTTAACTGATTGAAGTTTAAAAATAACTTATATATGTTGGTATACAATTGTATTTGTTTCTATATATTTTTGGTTGTCTTTAAAACTGGTTTAGCATCTACATACATTTCGTGCGTTCATGAATGGAGACCTATGTTTCATCTTGGAGGAAAAGAAACTTAAAACAGGTTATTTTCAGTCCAATCATTTGAAGGAATCTTCCCACTAACAAAATGGCTCTTTAATCTTGTTCTTAAATCTCCTTAACGATCAAATCGTCTTCGCATAAAGCATATCCTGCTTATAAGCCTGTTTTGATGGAACAGAAAGCAGATTATAGCGTCTTAACAATGGCAACAATAGTCCAATGGCAAACCTGACATCCAAGGTGAGTTTGAAATGCCCCCACCTTAACTTTTGAAAAAGTAAGTATTTTGAATCTCTCTTTAGGAAATGTTTGTATAGGACTCTGAAGGTTGTTTTGACGTACTTTGCGTCAACCCTCCCCCACAACTTAAAAACAGGGGAGGTCTCCCAATTTTCTTAACTACAAACCCCCTTGTGCCACTTCAAAAGAAAGAAAATTTCAACACAAATTAACGTCGCCAAACAACTTTTTATCTCAACTTTTTTGTTATACTTATTTAAAGATTACAAGAAATCAGGTTTGAAATGACACATTTCTTCTTTAATTGGAAATGTTTTGACAAGCGACTTGAAGTGTAATCAACCAGAAATCCAAATTGTTTAACATGTATTACATCAATATTTATTAAACTTTATTGAGTGTTCTTGTCTACTATTAACAATTCCAGGTTCATACGTTTCTCTTTTAAATTATATTGTATTAATAGACATTATACAAATGGAAAAATCCTATATTTTACAATCATTAAGATTAAAAATTGAGTCAGAAATTGTATTATGTTAATCACTCCATAAAAGAAATTCCGCTACGTCTTTCCGCCAGTTAGAGTTTCAGCATGACTTCTTGTTTTCAAGTTCACTGTAGAACTTTGCTCCAGCTTAGGACGGTTTCTCTTCAAACAATGTGCTGTGGTGCACAGGAAGATTGTCTTGTTTGATAGCAGTGCACGTCCTGATGTCTCTCAGCGTTAAGATGCTGAGTTGTCAAGTTCACAGGCTGGAGAATGTGAAGATTAGATACGGTCAGAATGTTCCACTGTTTGAAGATATGTCTACAGCTGCCTAATCTATGAAATCCTGACATGGTTCAAAGAGCTCTCTTTTGCAGAATTGTAAGTTGTAACCGTAAATTCCGAGCTGATGATCCTCTCCATACGGCGATACCATAGTTTAAGAGGCTCTCAAGAGATCATGGAATAATAGATTTTAGAATGGATGCTAGTCATGTTTTCTCAGTTATGACCAGAGGAGTCAAAACATTTAATTTTTTGTTTACATAAAATCTGTTTTGAAACAGTGTTGTTTTTCTCAATGCTTTAGGTTATTTAAAGCCTATAGATTAAGACATTTTAGCTAAATACGAACGAATTCAGTTTTTAAGAAGATCTTCTTTCAAACGGTGTTAGATCAAGAGCAAGATCATTAACTTAAACACCTAAACCAGAAGAAAGCTTCATCACGATAATGTCCACTGAGAACTACATGAAGCTAAAAGTCTTCTCCATTTACCTTTATATCTTTCCATCAAGCATCATTACAGTACTTCAAGTCAAAAGAAAATCTTCTTTAGTTGAAAAGAAATGGAATCAAGTAATTTAACTATTAGCTTTAAATAACTTTAAATTAAATGTGGAGGAATTTACATTGGGTTGATTAATAGTGTTTACATTTAAGCTAATCTAGGTATAATTGGGATTAGTTTTTGCGCTTGGAGAATAGTTTAATTTAATTTATTCGTGAAACTGTATATAGTGAAAAATTGACTCAATGAATTAAACTTGAAAGTTATGAACTAGAAACGATTAACAACGTTAAGACCTTGTTAAAGATGTAAATAGTAAATAGCAGGATAAAACAGTAAAATATAAACTTGGTTAGATTCAGTTAACTAGCCGATCTCATATAAATAAGAAAGAATAAAAGCAAAGATATGTAGGAATATATATGTTGATTCAGCAGTGGCAAATGTGTCTAGTTTAGCAAACGTAGCACTCTTGTCTTACTAACTGTACTCTTTGGGGAAATCTTCGACTGTGATGAAATAACCAGACTTTCTGCTGACAGTTCTAGAATACACAGAGTATACAGTATACTATATACGGTGTGATGTATTTAAATTGATGTTTTGTATATCTTAGTTGGCCAGAATGTATTACGTGTGTTACAAGCATAGTAAGTTATTTGCACACACAGTAAATAGTTATAATCTTATCTTATATTACGAGGGCTATTCTTAAATACACATCTCTTCTAGAAACGTGTCATTATATTCATTTTAAATAGCATTCTTTCCCCTATAAGTTCACATATTAACTATAAAATTCAGAGAATTTATCATATTAAGGCACAAAGTTATCCAAGCTATTAAGTTATGACATTTCACCGCCAGTTCTCGGAAAAACTGACGAAATTCCCGCTTTAACTTATTTTAATTCGAAATTAAAATAGGGATTACGAGCAACCCTTTAAAGTTAAAGACAAATTCCAATATGTTTGGCTAATCAAAAAATTAGATGCCAAAAGTTATGATGGCCAATAATTTGGCTGGCAAAAATGTTATATGTAGAAAAATTAGAAAATCACAACGATAAAAGTCACTATTTTAGTCACATGTTTCGGATAAACATTCATATTCAAGTACTTTTCTAAATTAGAAGGCATAAATAGTTGGGCCGGATGGTGTACTACACACATAACCGCCTGGAAAGCGGGAGACTCAGTTAGCATAGAATAAGCATAACTGTTATGCTTATTCTATGGTTCAAGTATGAGTCAGGCTTTCTAATGACATATAATTTACACACATTGAGTCTTTCGTTTAACTGCTACACAACAGAAGTAAATTTCTAAACAGCCCTTGTGATAATGATTTTAAATAAAAGAAAATTCTAAATATTTACATTCTGAGATTTGGAACGGGGAACAGTGACATTTAAAAGTGTGTATTTTATTGTGTTACTCGGATATTTTAATCATATGGTTTATTATTAAAAGGTTTCATAAACATAAAGACAATACTACATTATTCGATTAATGCGTGTAATAAAGCTCATTAGAGCATGTATTGGGAAATTTTAAAATTCATTTCAATTAGCCCCTGAACTGTGTAGTTATAGACTAAAATTAGGTTATTACCTCCGTCAAACAGTTCAAACTTTTTAACAAACTGATCTAAATACAAAAGATTTGAACTGTTTGACGGAAGTAATAACCTAATTTTAGTCATTAATGGAAATGCCAAACAGGCATGTTTCTTTCCAATCTGTCAGTTAAAAAAATACAAAAGGGTAGTTTCAAACGTAATAGGAGAAACCCGGTCAGCTAATATTCATTTTCATGCGTAGGAGAAAACAATTTACCCTTTCTGGGCTAAAAATATCTTTAACGCCACCAACAATGTTTAGAAACATAGTTATCTCGACCGTAAGTATCTGAGACAAAATTCAACCAACGGCCTGCTCCTTTTGAACTTTGGTCAATGATAGTCATACCAAATAAAGCCTTTCATTTAAAAAGTTAAGACTATTAACCACATTACAGCTTTGTAAGCAAGTGCACATTTTGAGCTCAAAAGTTATCAGACAGTCCCATATTTCACCGGTTTACTGCTTGACAAAGTTTAGTACATAATATGGGATGAAAAGTTTTTACGTGTAAAGTTTGAATGTGCTTCGAGCCAAGAAGAATGTGCTACTTATAGTCTTGCAAAGTTGCATTTGTTGTTTAGTCACAGTATGTCAGCGTTCATGTTCATATTAGATGTTTCTAAGCGTATGTATTTGCTAAATTCTCATTGAACATTAACGTCTAAATTCTTAATACTGTTAATCTTAGTTGGTTAAAAAAATAAGATTAAAGAAATTAGATGCTAACTTGTGCGTAATGTTAGTTTACTTTTAAATTTAGTTTATTAGAGAATCACGCTAAGATGAGTTTTACTTTCATCTAACTTGTGCATTCTTTAATACTTTTGTTATAGTGATAGGACTTTTGCGTTATACGATTTCAGACAGAGATTAATAAATATATACAATATGAAGTTTTACAATGATTATATCAAGGCATCAAAGAGGTAGGCTGTGGAATTAATATTACAAGGCCTTTAATACCACCTAAAGTTATCGTGAAAGAAATATAATAACATGTAGAAACCAATATTGTTTTAAATCTATTGTAAGTCAGCTCTACCATGTAATTTAAACGGCACACGTAGCTGTATACATTTTGGAAATTTAGTTTTTAGTGTAGCACTCACATTTCATTCCACATTCCACATTATTGCCCTCAAAATACAGTCGTGTTTGTGTACTCATACTGCAATAAAACACATTTTTCCCCAGAACCAGCCCATAAATTGTAGTTTTAAATAGTTGAAAAAAATGCTTGCTTATCTCTATCCACTATTTCCCACTTAGGATACTCTCCTGGAAGATTTAAGATACAGAATTCCCCTGTAGGGCATGCGTTTTGCGTGATGTCTCCCACCAGAACAAGCGAAAGCGTTGGTTATTTCAACACATACTGAAGATTTCCCTGAAGGAAAGACCTTGGACTGAACTTCGGCTGAGTAAACTGAATGTTTTCTTGCCTGCCTTTTCCGATACTGTTTCATTTTTCGTGAGATGGCATCATTGTACAACAGCCCCGAGAGACCAACACAGAAGTTTGTTCATGAGGTCGACTGCTGGCCGTTTTTCAGTCCCTGAGTTTTCACTTATTTTAATTCCTACATAAGACGATCAGAAAGTTTTGATTATTTATAATGTTTATTTGTGACGTTTGAATTATTTTGATCCATGGATATGATGGTCGATTTCATTTGGTGGATGATTGTAAATACTTATGATATATTTGATTGTGCTGATTTACAATAGTTTTAAAACAATTGATTACTAAATTGGCAATGTTTCTTTCATACACACTTAAGTTCTAATGTAAATAAGTGCTCCACAGTATACTGTTATAACTGTATAATGCTTTGAGATAAGCATTGCAAACTCAATGCTGTATACATTGAACGTGTTGTACTCAGTAAATAAGTTACAACCACACAGTTATTAATTAAAACCACGAAAAATAAAAACACAATACTTCTGATAGTTTTGACTTTCAACAGACAGCAATGTTTCATATACCAAAATACACGTATTTATCACACTTTCATAAAGTTAAAAGATATTCTGTACAGACGTATAATTATTCTATACAGAAAAGGCTAGTTTAATCACCAAATCTATTACCGAGCGATGTTGCCATAAGAAGGAGATATTATTATTTTAGCAATAGCCATTGAAAAAGATAACAGTTGTCCTTTTTACACAGGTTGTATTCCCACTGAGCGCTTCACTACGAAGTTCACACTACCATGAGCCACAGTGTAACTTTTGCTTTGAGACACCGACCACTCTAAAGAAGGTATTTTAAGGTAAGTATGGGATGATTTTGAGTTTGATTAGGGTTGTGATGGACAAACAACTCTCTTGGTGATAGATTCGATGACACAAGTTCGTAGCCCTAACCCATTAGGTCTCTGAAAACCATTCTCTCTCTGTGCACTAACCTGCAGAACGGGAGAGGCCGTTAGTCCAATCATTCATCCAGCCCATTAATTGCTAGACTAAAGAAACACGAAAGTTATTTCACCCTGTTTGTAGACAACGGAAAGGTTAGTTTAGAGGAAACCTTTTCACCTCTAAGTACTTAAATAAAGTCCTCAATTTGGCAGAGGATTGAAGGAAGTGGACTGTGACAGTGGCGCCATCTTGTCACAAACAAACACATTTGTCACCCCCCTCTTGTATAAGTGTCACATTTACAGATACAGTTGTGACACATGTCTCAAACCCGTGACGGTTGACAACCGCATCACTTAGGCACTTTCAAACTACTAGTTGGAAAATTCGAAAAAATAGTATTTTAAAAGTTGTCTGAAATGTTTTTATTTTTATTTTGAAGTTTGTTTCTTGCAACTATAATAATAACTATTAGAGCACAAAAAGTATTCGTAGCTAATTGTTTGGAAAACATAATTTCTTGTTTGTCTTGAGAACTATCTTGTTTACTTTCTTGCTTTTTATTAGCAACGTCTTGTTATAGTTAAACGAGTTAGTTGAACATTTAATTTCAACTTGTGAACCTTTAAATACCATTTGATTGTTCATTCTTGATCAAAGACAGTTTAAACACTATTTCTAACTACTATGTTAGTCACTCTCCACTCTACGGCTGAAGCAAGCAGTATGAACATTGGTTTCAAGATAGGCCTGAGCCAAAGTTCTGGTTTGTCTTGTTGCGGGGAGAGAAGGGTTCAACTAAGCTAGAGGCTGGTAATTAGCACCATGACCGCTCTTTACTTAAACATTTCTTCGCCTTCGAGTCACAAATATACTTTATGATTAAAAATTCGTTGAATCAATATCAAAACCAAAGAAATTGCAGTTTTACATAGTTTAGTGTTTTATAAAGTGTAAATATCCTTGACCATTTCTCCTTTAGCCTAAATCTTATTAAAAAAATATTTTACTGGGTTGAGTTTACTTTGCAATGTACGATGAAATGTTTTCAATGGAATATTCAAGCCCAGCATAACGTATTGGTGTAACTAGAGAAAAAGGTAAAATATTTAGCTTTTGGAACTATAAAGAATCGAGGCAGCGTGCCTTCTTACTATTTTGGAATGTGTTTCCCTCTTACTGGTGTTTCAAGAGAAATTATTTCATACTGTTCTGAATAGTACTCGTAATAATTTCATACTATTTTCCTAACAAGTAACAAGTAATGACAAGTAAAGTGCATCCAACATTACCTTGCTATTCCAATAACCTATGACAAAGCAAGCGGTAATTTCGAAAACTTATACTTATTTTAACTTTTTTTATTATTACAATCTTAAAACTAGTATATGTGGTGATATAATAGGGTTACAACTTTCAATGATTTGTAAAATGACTGTATGGTGTAAGATCTAGAGGTTACAATATGGGTGTAAATAAAATGACCAACATCACAGATCAGACTTTTCGGCCACTTCAGAAGAAGTCTCTACGTTTCGGCCAACGTTTCGTGGAACTACACTCGTTGTCAAGGGCTTAACTTACACTACGCTTTATTTGACACTTAACCTAAGAACTGGTGCGAGCGTGGTATTGTAAAGTGTTCTGCAAGTGCATCCTGGGTGATACTCTTTTACTATCTAAGACTTCTTCATTTGACATTTAAGAGTTTGATCTTTGTTTTTCAGCATAGACAGAACTGAGTCACTTAATACTTGTATTCGCCATGTTTCTTAGACTACTTTATAGAAGTGTTAACTATAATGTAGTGTAAGGATAGGTTGAAAACGGGTGGAGTTTCCCAACAGCGCGAAACGTAGGGAGGATTTCTTTAAAGGTATGAAAGGTCCAAACTGTAATATGTGTATGTACTGTACGTACTTTTGGCTCAGATAATTTTAAAATGACTACATATATTTGGTTTCATGGAGTTAACACCAATATAATCCTCACACTTCTTGTAGCGAACCTTTTATGTCATGTGTCATGTTTGTAAACTCTTTAGTAAAAGGACAAACCAGCAGAGCAGATTGCCAAAACGATTTTAATCTTAATAACATTTCTTCATTAAAACTAATCTGCTTTGCGTTTCTGGAAATGTGGACAATGTAAGCTGCTTACGAAGGACGGCTTTGAACAAACCACCTTTGGGTTATTTATAAAATGACTATTTATGTATTTCAGGAAATATATTTTCTGTGTTTAGCTTAATGGTCTAAATCTTATAGTCGATAGGTATTACTCCTTTTCACACAATTACTAAAGATCAGAATTCAACTACAACCAGACCAACACGCAGCTAAGCGCTAAAGCGCCGCTGGCATCAGCGAATCGAATTTCCTTTGCAATTTCTTACTCCAATTCGCTCTGCTTACGTGCTCGGATCAGCCTTCGACCTCAGACTTACGGGGTTTACTCCAGTAATACTCCAGTATATACTACATATTATGAAAGGAAAAAGTATTTCCAATTTCAATATAATCGGACTACTCATTCCACTGTAGCCAGAAATCATTATGTTTGCCACCATCTAAACAGTTTTGGTGGATTTTCATGATTCTTTGTATACTGATATATACTATCAAAATAAATTCAGTATATTGATTTAAAATTTGATCCAAGTCGGATGATATTTACTATTTTAAGATTATTAAAACCCCTTTTTTGGTGAAAAGTACCTCCCCAACCTTCAAAAAAGGTAAATTCCAGTAGTCCGATTTTCCTGGTTACGAACTCGACCGAGATATTTACAAAAGGAACATTAGTACCAAATTTTGTGACAATCATAAAAAATCGGACAATCTGTAAGTGTTGAAAATGCAAAACGTGGTCTGGGGTAGAAGTCAGTGTAAACAAAACTCTGGGCTTTTAGGTTTGACGCATTACAATTTTACAGATAGTTAAAACAGCACCATTCTTATATGAAACCCCTGTATATCACCTATAGACATGTTTAAGTTAGCGTTCAATCTAACAGAAAAACACAAATGTTACAATTGACACAAAGATTTGCTTTTTATTACTAAGGTTGTTGAACATAGTTGTACTAACCCTGCACACAATCTGAGGATTGATTAAGTAATCTAGACTAACAGTGTCGTGTTAGGGTTATAATGTAATGAAGTCACCTTTGTTTACAAGCAGACAATACTATCATATCCCTATGGAGCCCAACTCAGCTGTTGCATCTGACAAACCAACTATTTAGATTGGACACACAAATTAATCTCCATCGTGAACACAAACAAGCTTTCACGTTTAGTAAGAATTTGCATTTTTCTTTGGAATCTTAAATTAATCTGCCTAGAATATATTAAGTTTAATGTATTAGAATGTATTAATTTTGAAACTATTCTCGCAGGCAGCCAGGGTTACAGTTTCTTGATAACCTATTAAAGTAGAGAACAAATATCTAAAAATACTTCTAAAAATACTTGTATTTCGTTTCAGCCGCCATTTTAATACCAGCCATTTTCAAAGTTGGAAAAAACGTTACCCAGTTGGTCAAATTATTTTAAAAACAACGTACATACCTAATTTCACGCTATTATCACGCCAATAATAATTTATACACATAGCAGCCGGACTAAAAACCGTTACCAAAGTTAGAAAAAATTACGAAACCTGTTTCCTTTTATCGTTTAAAAATCATGCCTTTAAAACTGGTTAAAAAGATTATTTTTCAATACAAACAAAACAGTATCTACAAAATGGTTAGTTAGTTAATTATACACTAAAGTGCAGTTAGTGTGTTATTAAACTACAGCAGAAAGCAGGGTTAAACATTATTAAACAAGAGTAAAGTTTAATCTTTTACACTTGGCTGCCTCTGTTTACTCTGAGATATTGGATCCTCTCTCCCCGCTACTATTTCCCCGACTTTTATTTAGAAAATCATACAAAATATAACTAGCCATCGTCTTTTGAAATGTATTTGGACTGAAATGTATATAGGCCTAACCATAAAAAGTGAAATATGTCCAACATACGTACTGCAGTTTAAACTACTAATGTAAATAAAATTGTGTAATATACTTATAGCTTTACGCTTAATGTTTCAATTTAGTATAACATTTTATATTATACCTTGGTTCTACGGTATTAATACACAATATAGCACATCAATGTTGACGTCTTATCAAACCACAAACTCTAAATTGAAACTCGTATGGCCTTAGTTAGAATCTTGTATTTTTAAAGTAGCCGTCTTGAAGTAAATTTACATTATCATAATTATTACATTATTATTATCAAATGAGACTCTTTATCGCATAGTTTGGTCCACACTCTGTCGGCTTCAACCCCTAAAGCATTTAAGATGATAAAGGAAATAGTTCATTATAATGACCAGCTGTAAAAATAACAAAGGGTTTTCAAGTTATAAACCACTAACTGCAATGCATCAATAAAAAATATGTTCAAAACACGATTGAGTTTTTAAAAGTTTCATATAATTTTAATATAAGAGCGATTTTGCCGGTTAAGGCATCATCAGTTGTTTACAAGACAGTAACATCTTTACAAGACGAAATAAATATGTTGTCAGTTACACAATTTGTAAATTTTTTATACAGTTGCTATCCAGTTGGAATTCTGTGTATTATTTTGCAAATGAACATGGAAAGCCCTGAAGTTAATCTGTTTGTCAGATCTATTGAGTGGCGGTTGAAAATCAAAACCATCCAAATATCAAAACCCTGTTCTTCTAACTGATGGGATTCACCAGGGTATTTCAGTTGAACTCACTTCTGAAGTGAACGTTTTAATCTGATCTGATTCAGATTGAATAAACAACATTTGAAAAATACTTGTTCGTTGTCCTACTTTTTTTCAAATGTTTACAATTAAAAAATAAGAATAGTACTTTGATAGAAAACTTAGATTAGAACATACGCTATGTTACAGGTTAAACTATATCTTAAATGACTCTTGATTCCACGCCATATTTCCATGTGTAGCTATTATTACGTCTTAATTAACTTATCTGTACTTTCCTAAAAATTTTAACTTATCCGAATAGTTTCGTCCATGATTATAATGCTTACAAATACTCCTTTCTGAGAGTCTTTACATTAAACAATGATATTTTCAGTTTTGTGACAGTAAAAATAGGTTATTAACACTTAAAATATGGAAGAGGAAAACCATTCCAAAAGAGTGAAATAGAGCCAATTTCAAGACTGAGTGGTTCAAACATTCAAACGAGCGAAATTTCACTCTTCAAGGGCTTCACTCCCAATTTTAAAGTGAACTGACCTTCGTCTGAAAAAAAAACATTGAGTGTAGCTACATTTCCTGAGTGTCTCGATGAGAAAATGTCTTCGTCAGACTTCACATCGAAACTGACTGACCATGTGACAGCCTTCATTACATGTTTACGAAAGAAACTAACAACCTAATTCATTATCAAATGGCAATGCTTAAGGTCAATGAGTCTCTTTATTATTTTATTTATGTTTCATTAATTTATATTGAAGGATATAGTGATGTTTCTAAACTAAATATTTTTCTCTGAGCTCAAGTTATCTATGATGTTTCTTTTTAAAATTGTGGTGTTTACTCTAACTTAGCAAACGTACACACTGTTTGAACAAATCGCTATTAAATCAATCCTTTATATTTAACAATCCTTGGTGTTAAGATAAAATACTCTTATTATTCATGATTACCGCTGTAAAAAGATACATTAAAAAATGTTAAAAGCTTTCCTCAGACTGACGTATTGTGTGAAAATAAACACTGAAATGTCTGATTTGTCATTAAACTCGGTCGAGGAAGAACAAAGGATCTGGATTTAATTATACGACTTT
This sequence comes from Matsumurasca onukii, assembly GCA_018831715.1. Lineage (NCBI taxonomy): Eukaryota > Metazoa > Arthropoda > Insecta > Hemiptera > Cicadellidae > Matsumurasca > Matsumurasca onukii. The sequence continues at coordinate 23,767,607 of CM032058.1, read as the reverse complement.
AACAAGGAACAAGGGTTTGGTTTATGAGATACGCTTCAATCCCACAAAGCTGATTATTGTTTGCTCATATTTCAACTTTAATTTAACATTTCTTTCAGACAATAAATGGGAAAGGTACAGTTTTAAGATTGCGTTGAAAATGATGGTACTATATTACGTGCATAGAAAATCTTTGTTCAAAATCGTCTTTTAGACAATTGACGCGCTGAAGTGTCACTTTAAAACTCAGGTAAAAAACTTTTTCGATGATCATTTTAATGATCTTTATGTGGTATGGGCTGTTTGTTTCATTGAGTTAGATTTGATTTTAACACATTTATAGTAAATCAGTAACAGCTGTTTTTACAAACAATATAAATCAGACTGCTTAATTACAACATAAAAAAAGCTCACTCATTGGAAAAGACTACTAGGTATATACAAAGTTTATAAAATAATAATCCAAATTTATGGTCTAAGTGCCACGATAGTGACAGTCAACCAAAATAATTTAAATTCAATAATTTCATTTTATACGAACTGATCAAACTTTAACTGGATCATTACTATATCCAAACTTCATACTAGGTTGATATTTCGGCCTCGCTATGGAGTATCATCTTTAGTCACTGGTTGGCTGAAACACCGGTCGCGAAAACATAATCAAACTATTATTATTCAAAATCATCATCAGGCAAAATCAACTGTGTGAACCTTTCACTGGAGAATAACTTAAAGAGATAAAGAAAGAAGATAATATTAAATACAGCTTACATCTTGTGTTGAGCCAGTTCTGCATCATAATCAAAGCAGTATTGAAATAAGCAAGATTAGGTTTAAATTCATCTATAACCGCCTACAACAAGCAGGTCTTCTTAGAGACTATGTGGTGGTCATAGCTCAGTGGTACAGTGCATGCTTCGCACCAAAACAGCCCGGGTTCGATTCCCGGGCGCAGTGATAACTTTTCACGAAGGCCACTACTCCCCGTGGTTCAGAAGTCACGTTAAGCCTTGGGCCCATTCCATTGGTCGTTAATTAATGACTTAATCTGGGGAACAGTCGGCCCTAGTTTGTAACAAGACTACACCTCATTATCCATCAAAAACACTCAACACACTCACCTTTCATCCCATATTCACCTTAAAATACCCTCAAAGAGTGGTCGGTGTCTTAAATCAAAGTATCAAAGTATGTACTTATTAAAATAATATGAATAATCTGGGAAACTTACATCGAAAAGTCCTTTTACGTTTGTCTCTGAAGCGTTTGTGCTGTTGAAGTAAAATTGACTGAACTGCTCAGCCAAATACTGCAGTTCTGTGAGAGAACTTCTTTTTCTCACATCAGGTGGGATGAAATAAGTCATAAGGCTTGTAACATTTGCCTCTGCTGCAGGTAGCTCTAGAAATTATTTTATCGGTTACACGTTAAATCAAACCACTAACAGTATAGAATTATCACGTAAACAACATCTCAAATTTACTACGTGGTTCGTTCTTTGCCCGAAAATTACTGAAGATACTTTAAAACTTACATATTATGCATTGTTTGAACGTCCCATCACGCCAAAAAGCATTTTAGTAAGTATTTCTGTATGCACGGTCTAGGTCCCTTGCTGCAGGCTAGTCTTGTTATGGTTTCTTGATGGTGAGATCGCGGTCTTTGGCACAGTATTACTACTCTTCGGTCCCTCATAAGCTATAGACATTTGTAAATAAGGGTAACGGCCCATTGACATGGTTTACTACACATCTAGTTCGCGAAATCTCAACTTATAGGTCGAAAAATACCAAAGCCAACGATGTGTTTAAAATTGTTTGCCGATGTTTCGTTCTTGAGTTTATTATCGCTTCTCTCCGTTGGTGGCCTTAAACGTCCACGGCTTCTTGAACAGATAATGGCTGCCAACAGTTTAGTTTACTTTAGTTTCAACTTGTAAATCTCTTGGGTCCAAAAACATACACACATACTTTTTGTATGACTTGCACATATTATGAGACACTTAACTATCAAAAAGCGTACATATAGGGTGAGTTTGACTTTTGAATGCCCCCTCAACCTTAACTGTTGACAAAGGAAATATTTTTCAACCCATTAAGGAATGTTTTTATAAAACTCTAAATTTTGTTTTGACATACTTAGCGTCGTTGAATTTGCATTAAACCCCTTTCTTTTTAAGTGCCACAAGAGGTCTTTATTTAAAGAAATCGGGAGACCATCCCCCGGTTTGGGAGGGGGTGACGCAAGGTACGTCAAAACAAACTTTAGAATTATATAAAAACATTCCTTAAGCTTGGGGGGGACATTAAAACTCACCCCGTATAGGCTGCCAGTTAAGAACGGAGCTTCGCAAAATTGGGTATCGTTGGTATTGTACTGTTTAGCCTTTGAGGGGTCGCAAAGTAGGAGTGCTCGTAACAAACTTTTGACTTACCCCTCTGTGTCTCGTTTCGTACGTGGGGGAGCCTTAACCATCGATCAAGTCAAAAAGTTAATAATTGACTCTGTATATTATTTTCATTTAACAATCTCACCTGGCAGTCCAATGAGTCCTTCATCCCTATTGAAACCCATGAGAAAAGGTATAAGGGAGTCTTGCTTCTGATCCATCAATGTAACGGGCAATTCAGGAAGGAAAGGGTTATCACTGGTCGTCTTATCAACAGTTGGAATGAACTTGACTCCCTGTCCGTTGGCTAGATCCTAAGAAGAAAAATAGAACAATATGCGTCAAAGTGACTTTTCATTTTAAGCGAATTTTCATTGTCATGCATTTTTATCGCTAGATAAGACGCAACATTGTAGAACAAATGGGAAAGCAGTGTTGACCTTCCCAACACGTATTGCGTAAAATGGCAAAACGTTATATACATAAGTGTATATTATACTCGTAAGGATTAGCTCCATGTCCTATGAAAATTCGGTAATGATATGAGAAAAATCGACACGATCGGCCGAAGAACGAATTGATCCTGAAAAGCATTCTATCATTGTATATAATAGACTTAAATTAATTTGACATGAAAAATAAAAGTGTAGAGCAACCTCAGGTGACGGGGATCCATAAAGAGCAAATTGGTTGATTTTGACGGCGTCAGTAGCCATGAGACAGTCATATGCTGACGACACGTTAGTAGAGGAACAGTTAAGAAAGCCTGCCAACTGCAGCGCGTAGAACAAAGAACCCTCGTTGCTCCTAGCAGCCCAAGGACTAAGACTAGCCCCACTGTCGCCTATCACACTGCGGAACAGACCTGCAACCCACGTGATCAAATAAAGACCAGAATCAATAATGATAAAGTCTACTTTGGATATAATTTAATCCAATTTATAAATAATTTAAGATACGTTTTAAATTGGAGGTTTATAAAAGTTTGGTAAATGAGAAACCCCCAATACTTCGAAAAAGTATTTTTCAACCCACGTGTCACAATTCCTTATTTTATTTGTTTTTGCTTTCTTTTGCATAAAGAACTACCCCCTATTTTTGATTCACCATGTAAATGCGGTAGCGAGATTTTAGAAAAATCCTGCAGAAGACAATGGAAGAGCTGTTAAATTTTAGGATCTGGCTTGTGTCAGCCTGGAAATACGACATTTAGTTTTCTTGTTAGTAACCCTACCAAGTCAGCCAGTAAATAGTGATCGGCTAGCTTATTTAGAAGATAAAAACGTGAAACACTTGTCAAAAGAATGTATAGAATTTTATTTTCGCAGTATTGACTCAATAAGTTGAAAACAATCAAACGCAGTACTGGCAGATGCCCTACTTTCAACTATTATCGAGCGCTATTTTCAGAATGCAAACAATATCTTCCTTACAGATAACCTCCCCAATACCTTTGGATAAAGGAGACAGGTAATGCAGATGGACACAGGCGGAGCCTGCGCTTTGGCCGAAAATGGTTACTTTGGCCGGGTCTCCTCCAAACTTGGATATTTCGTTTTGAACCCAAATCAACGCCAGTCGCTGGTCCTTCAAGCCAGCGTTTCCAGGCGCTTCCGACGTGCCCAAAGTCAGGAACCCTAGAAATTATTTATGTCGTTTTGGATGTTTTTACTCAACATACTCATATAATACGTCATCTATTAAGATCAATAAAAATAGATTGATTATTTAGAGTTGAATACGCAATATACTACTATTGAAGAAACTGTGCTGAACACTACAGCGTATGCACAGTTATGCATCCCAAGAGCTCTCAGCCTGGTGGATAAATAAACAAAATAAAAACTGGATTGAAGCACTTTTTAAAGATCAAACTCCAAGATGAGGATTATGTTTATTTTCGTCTTATTATTTTGTTTGTTAATGCTTATGTGTGAGTTGGGGTGGGCAATAGAATTCCGTTGAGAGAGGGGTGTAGTGGTTTCTTTGAAATTTGGACGGACTTTATAACGGCAACATTTGGTTCATCATAAGATCAAGAGGCCAAACACAGTCATTGAGAAAATTTTTCCTTGCTATTTCAAATAAGCTAACAATAAAATTTGATTGCGTCCGTAAACACTACCATGGTTTCTTAGTAAACTAGAAAGGGCTAGTGTCTAGCGGTGATTAAGGGTCTGGTTTCTCATTTAGTGGGATATAGGACCTTAAGAGAGTATGTCTTCTTAGCACATTCCCAACATCTTTAATTAAGCCACTTGTCGCAGTTTGGCTGAAAACTATCAACATTTTTGGGAATTCAGATTTAGGACATCTTCCAAATCTCATCAGCTAGCGACAGTCACAAAATTAATTGCATCAAAAGGCGTCAATCAAGTACACAAAAATAAATTGTCGATACTCAAAACTGTCTGTTAACTTCCTAAGTGGTGCATGCGTTTGGAGAAATTCTGTTATATTTTTTAGACACACCGGAACTAATAAGGAGAACCGGATACTCACCGAAAGGTCCAAGTCTGTAGTTGATCGAAACAACGGTTATGTTCTGAGCGACGAGTTTATCAGGACCCTGGCCGGAGTAGTTGCCCGAGCCAGACAAGAAAGCACCTCCGTGGATCCACACCAACACTGGGAACCCAGAGTCTGGATGCAACTACAGACAACCCCAGAAACATTCTTGATTAAAGTCAACACTTTAAGAAACACAGGAACGTGATAAATTGTTTTGGAAACACAAAAGGTTTTTTAGTTTGACCATTCAATGAATAGGATTGCACCGTGGTTTTAATGCCTGAATTAAGGGTCAAAATGCAAGCTGTGCTACGAAATTCGATCAAGGTTATCAATTCGATCGTTTGTAAAATTCGTCTGTAAACACAGAGAGCAGGTAGCCTGCTGCGGGTTAGACCTGTCAAGTAACCTTGATGGTGAAATCACGGCCGCTGGCACAATATTACTATTCCTCGGTTCCTTATATACTTTTTAGATAAAGGTTACGGCCCATTGACATGGTGTACACATCTAGTTCACGAAATCTCATTTTAGAGTTCGAAAAAATACCAAAGAAAACAATGTGTTTAAAATATTTTCTGATTCTTCGTTCTCGAGCTTATTGTCGTTCCACTCCGTTGGCGGCATAAAATGTTTACGACTTGTTTGCACAGATAAATAGCTGTCAACCGCTTAGTTTAATTTAGTTTCACCTTGTTGTAATGTTCTCAGAATCCTAAGTAACAAATCTCTTTTTTTATAACTTGCACATTAGACCGCTTGGAACCAACATATTATAGGCTGCTAATAACGGAACGTGGACAAATGTGTTAAAGGTATCGTTGACCTTTTTATTAGTATAGCCTTTAATACAGCTTAGTATAGCCATTAGTATAGCTTCATATACAGAGTGTACCGAAAACAGTAAGTCACAGGTTCTAATCTCGGGGTTTAAGCATGTAAGTATATGTCATGTTATACGTCATAGGAAAGCTTATTTTCTTTAGTCTCAGACATTTCAATAAACAATATTAAAAAAGGGTTAAGCTGTTTCTAAATGGCAGCATTAAGTGATTTGACAAATCAATGGTTTTGCTAATAACAATTAAATATAGGACATAATTTCAAATACAAAAGTTGTAAATGATTGAGCTAGAAGACCCGACTTATGGTTTGGTTACTACAAATTTGATACAAATACTTATTCCACAATTCTCCGGGTACATTATAGGGTTTTCGATGGAAAAATGGAAATCATTATTTTGTTACGAGCAAGAGTAGAAAGGTATAAATGCACAAACGTTCATTGTTGTACCTCATCGGTGAGGTTTGCCAAGCAATGCGAAAAACTAACATGAAAATACCTAAAACCCGCGATAACATTTTCATTTTATTTATATGGCTATTATAAACACCAATAAAAGTTTAATGAATTTGGATAAATCTTAAATGCAATCTTATTCACATTTATTTTCTCGGAGTAATAATTATACGCGTGGGGCTCAAAAATAATTTGTTATTATATAATAGTACATTCTTTTACCCAATAAATAAAATGATTTAGTAAAAGGTTCAAACTTACATTGGGGGTATACACATTGAGAAAAAGGCAATCTTCGCTCATGGGTGTGGTCAATGATTGGAAACAAGTAGCTCCTTCCTTCACACAGTCCTTAGGTTCTGTCCAGTTTGTAGCAGGCACTGGGTCCTAAACCAAAATAACTAATCATTAAAATAACTAACCAAAAACGTCCAAAAATAATAAATAATTGTATTTTACTAACATTTTTCATTAGCTGAAGACCGACTTATGGTTTGGTTACTACAAATTTGATACAAGTACTTATTCCACAATTCCCGGTACATTATTGGTTTTCGATGGAAAATGGAAATCATTATTTTGTTACGAGCAAGAGTAGAAAGGTATAAATAACAAACGTTCATTGTTGTACCTCATCGGTGAGGTTTTGCCAAGCAATGCGAAAACTAACATGAAAATACCTAAAACCCGCGATAACATTTTCATCTTATTTATATGGCTATTATAAACACCAATAAAAGTTTAATGAATTTGGATAAATCTTAAATGCAATCTTATTCACATTTATTTTCTGAGTAATAATTATACGCGTGGGGCTCAAAAATAATTTGTTATTATATAATAGTACATTCTTTTACCCAATAAATAAAATGATTTAGTAAAAGGTTTAAACTTACATTAATACACATTGAGAAAAAGGCAATCTTCGCTCATGGGTGTGGTCAATGATTGGAAACAAGTAGCTCCTTCCTTCACACAGTCCTTAGGTTCTGTCCAGTTTGTAGCGGGCACTGGGTCCTAAACCAAAATAACTAATCATTAAAATAACTAACCAAAAACGTTAAAAAATAATAGTCTAAGTTGTATCAATATAAGTACAACTTTAAGTCACGAGTTGGCACGCTAACCTAAACCACCAAAACCAAGTTTCAAAAGTATGTATAAAATATAACATAATTCACATTCATTCTCATAACCTTACAGTTCGAAGAGCCCAAAATAATTTTAGTGTACCAGAGTACGGGATTTCCAACCATATGTCAACTCAGTTCGTACACTTTGGAGTTCTCATCTGTCAGTCTGTTACTATGAACTCTACTACTATACGTCATTAGTGTTATACATGATTTTTGAAACTGGTTTCAAAAATTGTTGGCCAAATTCAAGTTAATCTAATGATTTCATGTCCTTAAACGTGTATGCAATAAGTTTTAAATCTCAGTCACTATAGTCCTTTCCTAAACGGTGACTTAGAATGACCCGGTATTTAATCATGTATTGTTACCTTGAAGCGTAGAGGTCCTACAGGCGGGGTTGCGTAAGGGATACCTTGGAAAGCGTAGATGGCTTGATTGGTCCAATTGGAGACAAATGTTCTTCCCCTGATGACGCCATTTGTGATTGTCACCTCGGGAGAGTCATCTGTTAAACTAAATGTAACATTGTTTTAAACTGCCATATACAAAGAGGCATTCGCAACAAAATTAACATTGTTTAGAAGAAAATAAACTTGAGCACAGTCGCGTGCGCAGTAGGAACGGTAAAAATTACAATGTAATCTGACTCATTAATGTAATACACAGACACAAAAGAAGTACAAGTTTAAGGTAAAACTGCGAACCTCACGTCAACGTTGTAGAGGAGCATTTAGTCGCTATCCAAGAGTTTGCATTGTTCAAAATGATATTGCATTCATACATTTAGTTCAATTTCTCAGATAAATGATCATTTTCACATTGGGATATTCCAGTAATGCGTTTGGAAGCCGATTTTTCTTTTATACAGTTTTTAATAAAGATCTAACGTTGCATTTTGAAAGGTTGGAGCAAGTTTGGGTACAAAGAAACTTTTCAGGAAGTACTTCGCCTGGTCCGGACTGGGTATATACGTAATTTAATAACTAAGAATAAGAATAAATAAGAATGAGAGTATTGTTTATTTTCTTGAAATATATACAAAAATGGTTACAATGCATTTGTTATAAATAACTTTTAAATAATTACTAAAGAAATTTGAATACAAAAAGGTTTGGACCGAACCAGGACTTGAACCCGGATCTCCCGCTTGCCGGGCGGTTATGCTTGCCGGGCGGTTATGTTTGCCGGATGGTTGGCGTTTGCCAGGCGGTTATGCTTGCCGGCGGTTATGCTTGCCGGGCGGTTATGCTTGCCGGGCGGTTATGCTTGCCAGGCGGTTATGCTTGCCGGTTATGCTTGCCGGGCGGTTATGCTTGCCGGGCGGTTATGCTTGCCTTGGCGGCGTTTCGCCGGGCGGTTATGCGTTTGCCAGGCGGTTATGTTTGCCATGGTTATGCTTGCCGGCGGTTATGCTTGCCGGGCGGTTATGCTTGCCGGGCGGTTATGCTTGCCGGGTGGTTATGCTTGCCGGGCGGTTATGCTTGCCAGGCGGTTATGCTTGCCGGGTGGTTGGCTTTGCCGGCGGTTATGCTTGCCGGGCGGCAAGTGGGAGACCCGGGTTTAAGTCGTAATAAGTAATAATAAACTAACATTGTGTACTTAACATGTAAAACAAACTAAGCATCTCACACTGAGCATGAGAAAGTAAATTTTTGAACAGTTCTCTTTTCAAGAAAATAAAATAGGGTCTCTGAAGGCAAAAGCCTTTTAAGAGGTTCTATCTATAAAGTAAGTTATAATAAGCGCTTCAGAGCAATTTAAAGACATTTCAATTTAACTTATAAGTCCCACAATATAATATGAAACATTTAAATTAATTATACATTTTTCTACCTGACTTTTTACACTATTTTTACAATACTATAAAGTAAAATAAACACACATTTAATATTAAATACAAACAAGAATTATTTATTAAATGCTGCAATTAACAAACTTAAATCAAATATTTAAAAGGTTTGTTCACGCAGGGCTACTTGTAATATTAGTAAAGAACAAAAGACGATTAACCTAAACACCTGGGATGATGGGCTAAGTCCCGAAACCGGTAGTGTGGGTAATCAAAAATTATAAAAGGGTACTTTATCGTCTTTTGTTCTGTACTAAAATCAAATAACACCTCTGAACTTACAATAACGTCCGTACATCATCAAAACTATTTACCCAAAGTGTAATTTGTTTCATAAAGATCTTTATGTTTGTACAATTTAAAAATTCTATAATATTCAAATACTTTAATAGTCAAACTTATTAAGTTATTATTTACTTCTGCACTTCTACTTAAATGTACACTACCTGACCAGTGGTATGTGCATTTAAATGTTACTCCAGTTCTAATGAAACCCTGCATTAAAATTAGAACCTTTTATGTAATTCTGTAACAAAACTAAGCTTTAATCAGAACTTTTGCACTACTCTGTCTCACTTCTTTACCAATATACGAGATGTCTTAAATAAATGAACACCGACAAAGAAATATAAAGAGCTAATAGCACTGGCCTATCTAATGTTGCTTTGGTAGTATGCGCCTTGAAAAGTTGAAATGAACAGTAATACAAATAAATATAAAAGTACAAATAATTAAAGTTGTACTAATCATAGAATAACCTTTAGACACGAAGAGCTTCATGCTTATTCAAACTTTACAAATTTATATTTTGTTTTATCTTTACGTTACTTTATACAATTTTTCATTTTTTGTTATTGTAAGCTTGATAGAGGTTTAAATCATCGAAATGTAGCGGCAACATTCTAAAAAACTATTTATTTTATTTTAAATGTATATGTATACATGTATGTACTATCTAAGGTCGGTTTTGTCCGATTTTCATTAAATTTGGTACAAATGTTCCTTTTGTAAATATTTCGGTCAAGTTTTGGTCAAAAATGTGGTTATAATTATCTAAAACAGTAAATGTCATCCATTTTGATGAAATTTAAAATAAATAAGTATTTTTAAAGTACCCACCAATGTCAACTAAACAATATGAACATTAGAATTATGAACATTCATTGAGTAGTTTCAAAATGGCGGCAAAAAGGCGATTTTTGGTTATAACATCGTTATTTTAGTCCGATTTCAACCACCCCACATAGTAAATAAAACAAACCGATGTAGACACAATAATAACGAAGATAGACTTACCTGTTGCCAACAGCTGCACAACACACTAACACTAACAGCAACGGCAATACAAACGCATTGACCATGTTCCGTCGTTACAAACGCGACACTGAGTCAGGACTGTGTACTACCTCTTATCTCGCTACACGTTAACTGCCTCTCGTATGATTCATTTTTCAACAAAGTGTTTCCGTTCTCCATCATATACAATCTAATCTTGTAGTGGTTAGATAGTGAGCTGTCTGTTTGCATTATAGCTCGATAGTACTTAAAACGTTGAGATAAATCACTTTACTGACTCAAAACCAACCTTTTTTTAATCTGACCCGAAGCCACATTACTTGTTGCATAACATATACGTATATTGTGCGTTGATTTAGCTATGTATACATGGTAGCGTCACCGGTGCTGCGACGCACGTCGATATTCTGGAGGTGTACATGGTAGCGTCCTACCGCGCGGTGCGACGCGCGTCCGATATTCTGGAGGTGTACACATGGTAGCGTCCTACCGCGCGGTGCGACGCGCGTCCGATATTCTGGAGGTGTACACATGGTAGCGTCCTACCGCGCGGTGCGACGCGCGTCCGATATTCTGGAGGTGTACACCGTCGGACGCTACCATGTGTACAGGGCCTTATCAAGAACAAATACTTCCTCAAAGAGGCTGCTAAAGTAAACAGCAAGTAGGTAAAATAAATATATGTTCAAGATCTGCAATTAAATCCCGTCTTCAGGTGACAAATAAGCTAAAACAAACACAAAACAATAGAAAATGGTCTAGCCTAAAATAATTGGCGTACGCTGACCAGTCAAACACAACCAACCAACATATTAAGCGTGGGTGAGTTTGTGTGAGACCACTCTTCATATCGCATTTCGTCCGACCATTATAAATGTTCATTTTGTAAATCTCAAGGATTAAGTTCGTTAACTAGCAAAATCGGTTCTCTAGAAACGCACTTTTGAGAACGTTTCCCCCAAAAAAATTGCTATTCAAACTGTAAGAGTTGTGCTCCGATTTCAAAAACTTGTGGTATAAAGATTTACTTCAGGAAAAACTATTTTCCGGCGACATATTGGTCTGGCTGAACGTATTCTGTTTATTTATAGTATGCATGTTGGGTACGGTGTCATAAATGTTTAATCGATATCAGATCATAAATACAGTTTAAATTAAATTAAAATTAAAGATTTTTTACAAATTTTTTAATGCAGTTTATACAGAATCAATCCTAATTTTTGGAAGGGAGAAATACTTGGTTGATGTTCCCCACTACAGAAAATTCACTAGAATGCACGATAGCGTTAAGTGGCTGTGTTTTTCGCGACACCAGTTTTGCGCGACCGTCAGTCCACTTTTGAAACTGTATGTTAAAACTATGCGCGTTTCTTTCTCCAAATCGCATTTAACTTAAAACTGTGTGTGTGTAAGATCGATCAATTATCAGTAATCTACGGATAGCGTATGATTTGCTACCTTCTTAGAGGAGTATTTGCTTTATAGTGGATTTGCAACGTTTTTCCATCGGTTACTAATGTATGGTTGTTTGGTCGAAACTCTTATTAGATGAAAACACTATTCACTAAACTTGTAATAAACATAGTCCAATGTTTTCTTTTAGTTTTTAAAATTAAACATTGTTAATACATTTTTATATTTTGATAATCTAGTTCACAGAAAGGGCTGCTTATTGTATTAACAAAAGAGACAAATAAACTTTGAACTGCCCTGAATATTTTAATTTGGACACTTCTATGAAAACAACACATTAAAAATCAATCAACAACTAAAGAGCTTGGTTTAGATATAATAGTTCATCACCTGCCTAGAAGATTTTATATTTTTGTCTAATGTGTGTTTATTTTATACTTTGTATTTATTTTATTTTACTAACCTAGAGGTTTTACACGTAAAGCCTTGGTTTCCTAAAGCGGTGACCGCTACATTACGGTCGTAATATGACGGTGGTTTTCAATACAATCAGATGAGAGTGGTTTCCTAGAAAACGGTGGACGTAAAGTAGCGGTGAAAACTAGTTAAGGGTTTCTCACCAGGTGACAAATATAGTTTTGTAAACAAAAGTCTAGCTTGTCCATTACTACATACGTAAATAAACTTCGACAACTAAAATAAACAACATGTCAAAAGTTGTTTTTGTCATCATCTGTTTAAATTTTGTGTTACGTCCACCGTCACCATTACGTTCACCGCTACGGCCGTAATATAGCGGCCAACGCTTTCCTAGAAAACCATAGCTTTATTCTACAATCTTTATACACTTGAAAATGGTCTAAGCCCGGAAACTAGTAGTGTCTATCATAAAATAATTAATAAATATTAAATTGGGCAAAACTACATATTAACAAAATACTCAAACCACAGATAGTGTCCAAATTAGAACATTCAGGGTACTTCAAAGTTTATTTTTTTCTCTACTACAATATTTTAAATCAATCTACAGTTTCAACAGATGTTTAGTGTGTGGTTGTTTACTAACCTAACAAATTATTTTATTTATAACAAATTAAATTATTGTATTTCCATGGGAACACAAAATAATTTAGAACGCATATTTTTATAGAAGAATGTTATTGAGTGAAGCTGCACGCATGGCTATCGTATGGTGAACCGTGAGTCTTGAACAATTGTCTTTTTATAACATCTTTAAATGTGTAGGTACAACTAGTGCTAACCTTTTTCAGAACAAAAAAGGGTGTTGTTATATATTTTACTTCTAAGTTAATTGTATCAGACTTTCGTTGAACATGTTTAAAGAGGTATAATTTAAATACGAAAACTAAAAATCGTATCACATTTTCGACCAAAACTACAAGGGAGAAAATTGACCTTCCAACACAAAGTGATTTAGTCTAATATTTTTCACTCATGAAATCACTGAAGCAATAAGGATGTGCAAATGGCAGCACTGCTCTGTCGCGCTTCCTGGGGTTCTCTTTGCTTGACGCGCACACCAGTCACCACAGGACATAACTACATAACTAACTTATAACTACGCGTTAAAACAGGTCGTTTCTAAATTCTCCATATCATAACCACCCTTCGATTAATTAGGTACATTTGAATCGATAAATATGCAAACTTAATAAGTTATTTCACTTCTAATCGTGATTGGACTTATGTAAAATAACTATCATGTTTGAACTAACAGATGGATATTTATGTATCCAGTATTGAATTTTGTTCTCCTGGTTTTGCTTTTCACCTGATTCGTTCTTTACTTTTTATTTCTTAATTTAGTTATTTAAGAAATGTTTGGGATGATCATAAAACATATTCAATATTAATATATAGAAATTGCAACATTCTAGCCGTTCTTAAGTAAAAATGCTAAGGCCGATAACATAATATAAAAATCAAGTAGTATGCTGTATGATTTTAAATCACTTTTCAAAGTTTTGCATAGCTTCCAACGGCTTCCTATGTGGTAAAGAGACACGAACGCTAGGTATAACTGCAGGTATAACTAACCAGGTATGATTTCTCAGACACGTGCACAGCGTAATGTTCCTGGATGAGAGGTATGAACACTGGGACTCTGGAAATATCGCAAGGAAGTTACACGACACTTGGGACATTGGATTCAACCAAAAGAAAGAATAATATTGAAAAATGGGACTTGAACCTGAATCTTAAGGGGACCCGGGTGATTAGAATACAGGGATTCAACAAGAGGTAGAAGAAAGCATTGAAGACGTGGAACGGGGGTCTGAAATTAGGGACCCGGTGCATGGGGTGGATCAAAAAGGGAAGAAGAGATTGAAGACAAACTGGGGCCCGAAATGGCCCGGCATATAGGGATCAAAATAGTGGACAAGATGGGAATGGGACCTGTGGAGGGTGGAAATAGTGGAAGAAGAGTATTGAAGATGGAACCTGGGGCCTGGACCCGGGGAGGTGAAGGGAATGAAGAAGAGGAAGAAGAGCATTGAAGATGTGGAACCTGGGGCCTGGAAATTGGGGAACCGTGAAAGCATACAGGGACGCAAAATGAAGAAGAAGAGTATGAAGATCAAAGGGAAACCGGGCTCAGAAATCAGGACCCGTGATAAGCATACAGGATCATTCGAAAGAAGAGCATTGAAGACGCGGAACCTGGGTCTGAAATCAGGGACCCGTGATAAGCGTACACAGGATCGTACGAAGAGGAAGAAGAGCATTGAAGGCGTAACCCGGGGCCCGAAATCGTGGACCCGTGATGTTAATTTGAAGAGGAAGAAGAGCGTTAAAGACGCGGATCTCCCGTGGTCTAACTCGATTTTAAGGTAAATAAATATGTCCATATTACGGTAATATTATATTTTGTATTATACTAATAGGCTATATTAGTGAATTAAATTACCCTTAAACCCTTTTAGATACGTTCGAGTCTCTTTACCACGTGTTGTTTTCCCAACCACAATATCTTTTATCGTTTCTGGCAATTGTTATGACCACTAATTACTGTTATTACTTTAACACAGTTGGTTAAAGGATGGTTGAAAGCACATGAAATAAATGCAACTAAATTAACGTCAAGGAGCCAACTTCATTTGTTTAACTTCATACACATTAATTTATATAGTTCATATCTGTAAACCATTATATTGAAATAAACGAAGGTACCGTAAGCTTCATACCTTGTGAGGTCTGATGTTACAAAGGAGTTCGCCACAATGAATTGTATTGGCCAGCTTCGTATGATCACCAGTCCTAGTTATAAGTTTAAAATGTGTATACGCTGTTTCCATGTTTACACGTGCTCATGTAGACGCACGGGAGGTGATTAAGCTGCACATTGACAAGCAAGCTTCAGCTTGATTCAAGCAATGACTGCCAGAATACAATACAAGGTGTGTAATGATCAACTGAGTCCTAGTTACACGAGGCTGTGGTCGTGTATACGATGCTTTCATGTCACACGTGCTCATGTAGACGCACGGAGGATTGTCGCACATTGACAAGCAAGCTTCAGGTTGCCAAATGACTGCCAGATACACAATACAAGGTGTGTAATGATCACCTGAGTCCTAGTTACACGAGGCTGTAGGTCGTGTATACGCTGCTTTCATGTTTACACGTCCTCATGTAGACACACGGAGGTGATTAAGCTGCACATTGACAAGCAAGCTTCAGGCTTGATTCAAGCAATGACTGCCAGATACACAATACAAGGTGTGTAATGATCACCTGAGTCCTAGTTACACGAGGCTGCAGGTCGTGTATACGCTGCTTTCATGTTTACACGTCCTCATGTAGACACACACGGAGGTGATTAAGCTGCACATTGACAAGCAAGCTTCAGGCTTGATTCAAGCAATGACTGCCAGATACACAATACAAGGTGTGTAATGATCACCTGAGTCCTAGTTACACGAGGCCGTAGGTCGTGTATACGCTGCTTTCATGTTTACACGTGCTCATGTAGACACACGGAGGTGTATTGCTGCACATTGACAGCAAGCTTCAGGCTTGATTCAAGCAATGACTGCCAGATACACAATACAAGGTGTGTAATGATCAACTGAGTCCCAGTTACACGAGGCCGTAGGTCGTATACGCTGCTTTCATGTTTACACGTCCATGTAGACACACGGAGGTGATTAAGCTGCACATTGACAAGCAAGCTTCAGGCTTGATCGCTGACTGCCAGATACAATAAATACAAGGTGTGTAATGATCACCTGAGTCCTAGTTACACGAGGCCGTAGGTCAGTATACGCTGCTTTCATGTTTACACGTCTCATATGTAGACACATACACGGATAACAATGACATTGACAAGCAAGCTTCAGGCTTGATTCAAGCAATGACTGCCAGATACACAATACAAGGTGTGTAATGATCACCTGAGTCCTAGTTACACGAGGCCGTAGGTCGTGTATACGCTGCTTTCATGTTTACACGTGCTCATGGACAACGGAGGTGAGATTAAGCTAACATTGACAAGCTTCAGGCTTGATTCAAGCAATGACTGCCAGATACACAATACAAGGTGTGTAATGACCTGAGTCCTAGTTACACGAGGCCGTGGTCGTGTATACGCTGCTTTCATGTTTACACGTCCATGTTAACGGAGGTGATTAAGCTACTCATTTACTATACAGCTTCAGGCTTGTTTCAAATAGTTTGATGTGTACTTGATCTTAGCTTTTGTTCCTATTAATTGGAAAGTTTTACCTTATTTACTGGAATTGAAATAAATAATCAAATTCGGTGTGTCAAAATAATAGAATTTGTTATGTTCCAACAATAGACTGAATTGTGATAAATGTCAAAGTCAAAGTCAAATCTTTTATTGCCATTTGATACAATGTACATGGGCACAGGTCAAATATATAGAATACTGTACCTTATTGCTTAGTCTAATTTACCATACATGGGCCAGAAATTCGCTAACTTTATAAAAGGCATGGTCGAGCAAAACTTGTTTGAGTCGCTTTTGAATGAATTGTTGGGTTCCAGTTTCAAGGAGATAGGAAGAGCATTGTAGACGTACTCCACAAAGCAAGAGGTGGTGTTCGGAAAAGGCTGTGTGGTGTCTTGGGATTTGGAGATTGTGTTTGTTGCGCAAGTTGTAATTAGGATTTGCTGCGGGAATAGGAAACAGGGAAAGGTTTCTTTTGACGAAGGATAGTGTTTCTAGGATGTAAATTGAAGGAAGTGTCAGAATTTTGTGACGTTGGAACACCTCTCTGCAATGATCACGTCTCCTCAAATGGAAGATTGTACGGATTGCTCTTTTTTGAAGAACGAAGAGATGTTCAGTCCTGGATGAACTGAAACCCCAAATAGAAATACCGTATGACAGGTGTGGGAAGACAATACCGTAGTACACCGTAAGAAGGTTTTCGATATTGAGCTGATATGATAATCTTCTCAGGACAAAGATTGCTGAACTAACGGATCTTGCCACTTTGTCAACATGGCTTGCAAATTTAAGGTGTTTGTCGATGACAAGGCCAAGATACTTGGTGGAATCCTCAGAGTTGACCTCTGCCTCCCAGAAGACTTGACAAACCATCGTCACCTCTGTCATTGATAGAAAACACAATCAAACTCATTCTTCTGCGTTGACCTTTAATTTGTTTGATGTGAACCATTGCAGAAGACCGTTAGTTTCAGAAAAGATGCGTTGCTCAAGGTGTTTTGAGGCTTCGGAAAATACCACTGCTGTGTCATCGGCAAAAAGACTGTTGCCATTTTGGATACTGGTGTTGATGTCTGACAAACACCAAGAAGAGCAATGGACCCAAAATCGAGCCCTGGGAACTCCCACTGACATGTGTTTTGGGTTTGAACGATATAACTGGACAACTGAGTCTGTACCAATGAATGGGATTTCCACATGTTGTTGCCTTTGAGACAGGTAAGACTCGATCCATTGAGAGGGAATTCCACGAACCCCTACTTGATTAAGCTTATTAAGAAGAATTTGATGATCTACAAGGTCAAACGCCTTGCTAAGGTCAAGAAATACCCCAGCAGCCGAATGGCTTTTGTCAAGAGAAGCGACAAGCTGATTGATGAGCTGAAACATTGCGTGTGTTGTAGATTTGTTTTTGATAAACCCATATTGATGAGCGTAGATCACATTGAAAGAGGAAAAGAAATCCAGCAATCTCTGTGAAAAAGCTTTTTCCATGACCTTTGAGAATGTTGATATCAATGCAATCGGCCTAAAGTTGTTCAGATCTTCAGTTGAACCTTTTTTGTGAAGGGGTCGAATGATTGAAGTCTTTAGAATATTAGGAAAGCAGCCTGAACAGAAAGATCTATTGATGATGACAGTTAAGGGTTTTGCAATGATTTCACTACAGCTTTTGAGTAATTTGGAAGAAAATCCATCAAAGCCAGCTGATGACTTTGATTTCAAGGAATTGATGATCCGTATAACTTCTTCTTCAGAGACTGGGGTAAGTACGAATGAATTTGTCATGGATCGACATCCAGGCGTTGTTGAGGATGATTTTGAAATGGAACAAGGCAGAGCACGTTCGGCTACACTAGCGAAGAATTCGTTGAAAAGGCTGGCAACATTGTTGGGGTCGTGCGAGATGGCGCCTTCATTGTCTCTGACGCCAAAATTTTGAAAGAAAGATCCAGATGAATTTGGTCTATTTTCGTTTACTACTTCCCAGACTACCTTGGAAACATTGTCAGCACATTCTATTCTTCTAGCCAACTGAGCAGCCTTTTCCTCTTTGATCTTTATTCTGAATAGACGCTTCACTCTCCGATACTCCACCCTTTCACAGCTATTCCAATCAGAGTCTTTACTGATTACATATAACTGCCTGGACCTATCACGTAGGGAGGTGAGTTCAGATGACAGCCTCATACGACTCTTGAATTTTGATGTGGATATTTTGACCTTTTGCAGGGGGAATGCTGAATTGAAGTAAAAGTCCAAGATGCTCATGAAACTGTTAAACATTTCGTTTGTGTTGTTCAGATTAAAAACTTCCATCCACATTTCCTTTCTGAGTAAAAAGAGGAAGTGACGAATGTTTTCATCGTGGAAACAACGTTTCCATTTGAATTGTGGAACTTGATGGGACCTGACGACTGAGTTCACTTCCAGTAACTGTGCGTGATGGTCGGACAATGATGACGCCAAAACATCACAGCTTACATCATTCAGAGGAAAATCAGTGAAGATGTTATCTATGAGGGACCTAGAGCCTTGGAATTCTCTTGTGTATGAACGAACCGTTGGACTGAGACCAAAAGAAGACATCAAATTCAAAAATCTACTGCTGTTGAAGTCATTGAGGCTAACGTCAACGTTGAAATCTCCGGCAACGATACTCAAGCACTTGGACATTTTCAAGCTCTCTAAACAATCGGATAAATTTTGGAAAAACAAATCCAAGTCACTATTTGGTGGTCTATAGATAGAAACTATGAGCACGTTTCCTTTGAGAAGCTCCAACCTAACAGCAGAAAGCTCAACGACCCCTTCCTGACAGAAGGCAGAAACGTCAACACACTCAAACTTGAGCTTGTTCTTCAAGAAGATGCATGATCCACCACACCTTAGGTCCTGTCTACAAAAGGAAGCTGCGTTTTTGAATGAATGCATTCTGACCATTCCAAATTCAAAGTCCTTCAGACCATGTTCTGACAGGCATACTATATCCGGTTGTATTTCGTCCAGCAAGATTTGAAGTTCATCGATCTTATTTGTCAAACATCTAATGTTTTGATGAAGAACCTTAAAACCAAAATTCTTTGTCACGTGGTTGGAATGTGAGATGTTCGCTTGTCTAAAAAAGGAGGATTAGGAGTCACATTGACAGAAGCGGGGTGCTGGATACAATTTTCAGTATTGTACTGAACTTGGGATGTGTTGGGGAAGCCATTGGATCTGTGAAAAATTCTAGTGGGAATTTTCAAGGGAGGAAATTCTGATGAACTATAGACATTAAGGTTACTACGAGAAAGGGTATTTTCTTTTGAAAGGCGGGCGGTTTTTACGTTGGATGGAAGAAAAACTCTGGTTTTGATAGGTTTTGTGGAGGGGGTGTTTGGAGGTAAACGGATATTTTGACTGGAACTGTGCGTACGAGACTTAAAGGAAAGTATTGAGCGACTAATCAAATGAGCGAACGCTCGTTTGCCTGCTGGATTGAAATGGAGACCATGCCTTGTAAAAGCCTTCTATGAAAGTGAAACTGAGACATGAAGCATGACTTATTCTAGAACACAAATCCGATAACTGATCATTGATAGACACGATTTTCCTTTCGAATTTCAAAACATCTTTCCTTAAAGGTACACTTACAACTAAAATTTTACATTTTGTTGGTGTTTTTAGAAAGTTGTTTAGCTGTTCCATTATCATGTCATCCTTACTGTTATCTAAATCATTAGTGCCTGTCATCAAAATCAAATAGTCGTCTTTACTCATTTCCTTCAACAGTGGGTAGGCGGTGCTAAGGACTGTGGTTGTTTTTCCATTTGGAATGGTATCACCACGAACTCTACAGTTTGTAAGTTTGAAGAACCAAAGCAGCCACGTCTCTACCGTGGCTGTCAGAAAACAAGCGAATCGAAGGTTTAACATGTCCTTCGGCAACCACTGATCCACTGTTGTTGGACTGCAAGGTTATAGCTTTGATCGAGCTACTACTTTTAATTTTTGATTTAAAAACCTTTTTATTCTGACTTTTTCTGATTTTTTGTTTGCTTGGGTTTTTACCCTTTGACTGAATGTTTTGATTAAGTATTTCCTTTGTAGACTCAATTTTATTATTATCAGTCAAAGGACTGAAGCTATTTTTCAGTTTCAAAGTGTTATCTGAACTTTTGGTTGAGAGCAAAATTTAGCTGATTTACGAGAATGCACCTTTTCAAACACATTATTTTTGCCATTGACATTCTTAGCAAGATCCATTTCTTTCTTTATTTCTTGCCTAGCATTCTTAATCACCTCGTGTCCACAGGACACGCTGTCTGACTGCTGGTGACATAATTGACTCTCAAATTTGAACTCTTGGAAATCCAAAACACAATTGAGTTGTTTACACAAATTGAAAGCTGGGTCACGATTTAGAGGAGAAAGAGAATCAAAATGACTGAAATGGCCATGACAAGTATTCACAACCACAAGACTCCAATGTGATCCCTCATTATTGAACCCTGTAAGATTGACATCATTACTGGCTGCGTCAGATGAAGCAAATAGGGGACGGGCGTTAGAAACAGGAGCCACAATCAATTTGTAAGACTTTAGTCTTCCGGTAAAATTGCATGCACTTCCCAGCTTTGCAGAATTACAATTACACATAAGGTAGGTGGCAACACAAAACGTCCTTCGACGATGCCTAAGTCCGTCCCATATCTCTGCATCAGTCAGCATACCCTGTATCTTACTGCTAGAAGCTAGACTATTACTTAAGCTATTTACAGGATTGGAATGCACAGGATCACTTAATACACTTTCCACTTGCACTAGCGCACACTGGACAGGTTGAGTGGTTTGGGACAGTTCGGCTGAAGAAGTAGCGGATTGTGTCGAAGCTGGTGCTGGTGAAGAGATGACATCAGTTGGTGACGAGTCACTTGAAGTCCTCGGTGTCTCTGGGTCAGTCTGCGTGCCTTGGTCTGTCAGTAGGTGTGGACTAGAAACCGTCTGCGTAGATCCGGTAACTGCCAGGTCCAAGGTATCCTCTGTCAATGCCTCCGACTTTGGAGCTTTTAGCTTAAGTAGTTCCTTCTCCAAGTCAATAGATTTATTCGTCAGCGCATCAGTCATGTACTCCAGCTCAGCAACCCGCTGACGAAGATGTTGATTCTCCTTCTCAGGACATTTGAATTTGGCTGGTGGCGGAGTTATAGTAGTATAAGGCGACAGTAACTCAGTCAGTGAAGGCGTGTCAGTCACTTCCGAATGCTCAGAGTTCATGCTGATGTCAGTTGTGGGAGTCCGGGGCGCTGACTGGACAGTTTGTACTGGAGTGGCTGGAGACAAAATATTACTGGTAGAAGGAGTCATTGGAGGGGGATGGTTGTGAACCCCAGATCCCTTTAACCTTTTAAAAGCCAAGCCTGCATATTCTGGTTAAACATCTCCACTTCACATCACCATTTACCAAAGTTCTATCTTTACGATAGTTAAAACTGTCATAGCTAACCCAAGTTACCCCTGAAGTTTTTATTGTTTTATACTCATAATTACTTTTGCTGAAAGTAAATTACTAAAACCCACTGCAGATTACTACGATTTTAATCAGCGGGCGCCGAGTGTTGCGCGATGCGGCAGCCAGATTGTCTGGTGTCGATAACCTAGATTCTGGGTCAATGTAGATAGTGATAACGCCAGTGTCGGTATAGCGATAGTGTCCGGATATGGAGGCTCTGCAGCGCCAACTTCGATAGAGAGTTGCTCGTACTTTTTGTAGATATAGGTTAATGTTTGGTATTGCTAACAGGTTAGAATTTTTGAGCAAATATTTTCATCTTACCAAACGAGCCATACTGCTCTAATAATCTAGAATACTGTTACACTTTAGAAATAAATCAATTTAAATTGAACAAAACTGTTGTACAGAGTTAAAGTAAGTCAAACTGAAGAGCGTCATAGCCCATGTAACAGTAATACCACGCCCACTATCGCTATAGGAAGGACGTTATTGAAACTGTATGAACGCATGACTTTGCGACCAACGGTGAAGTGACGTTCTTCTACCTCTTTATACCTTAAACCGATTTCAATTTATTCTGACAGTGGCCATTTCTAAAACATGTTCATATGCTTTTCGCCGTTCGCTTCAAATGCCCAACCCTCCGGTGGTTGAAAATCCTTTTAGATTGAAGCCGTACGGATCAGGTTTTCCTTTTCCAAAACAAATATCGAGCATTTTAAATCTTATGTTCATTTTTTATATATTATATAACAAAATTTGAAGAGAAAATTTGAACTAGCCTTTGACAAGAATTTTTGATAACACATTTTTATAAGGAAACCGTTTAAAAATACGTAACTAAAGTTAAATCTTTAATTCCAATTCTTGAATGTATACTTTTAGGCTAGCACGCTTAAAGTTTTAAAGTAATCGTTTAAACTCTAAAATAATTCCCTCGTCAACATCAAACTCTTTGGCTACCAAAGAATGTTTCTAAACTTCGTTTTGACTGAAACATTGATATGGCATTTCAGATGTGTGTGATTACCATGCTAAGGATTGGTGGAAACACGGTTTCTAGCCTTCTATGAAAGTGAGAGAAACTACATAAGAAGCATGACTTTATTCTAGAACACAACCATAACTGCTTATTGATAGACACGATTTTCTTTCAAATTTTGAAACATCTTTCCTTAAAGGCACTTACAACCAAATTTTACATTTTGTTGGTGTTTTTAGAAATTGTTTAGCTGTTCCATTATCATGCCATCCTTACTGTTATCTAAATCATTAGTCTCACAAAATCAAATAGCTGTCTTGCTTATTACTTCCTTCAACATGGTGGCGGTGCTAAGGGATCAAAAGGCTTTTTCCACATGAATGGTATCACCACGAAATCTACAGTCATAAGTTGGAGAACCAAAGTGTAAGCCACGTCTCTACAGGGTGAATGTCAGAAAACAAGCAACCTTGGGATATTAACATGTCCCCTAAACCACTGCATACACCTTTGTTGACTGCAAGGTTATGCTTTAATAAGCTTCCTACTTTTAATTTTTAATTTCAAAACCTTTATATTCTGACTTTTTCTGATTTTTTTGCCGTTTGCTTGCCATTGACTGAATGTTTTGATGAAGTATTTCCTTTAGACCCCACCACCTTCTATTATTATCAGTTAAAGGACTGAAGTTATTTTTCAGTTGAAGAGTGTTATCTCAACCTCTTTATTGAGAGCCAAAATTTAGCTGAATTACGAGAATGCAGCTTGTTCAAACACATTATCTATTTTTGCCATTGGATTCTATAAGATCCATTTCTTTTCACTTTTGAAGAGCATTCTTATCACCCTCGTGTCGACAGGACATTGTCTGACCAAGTATGTATTGACCACAAATTTGAACCTTTGAACCAAAACACAATTGAGTTGTTTTGCCAATAAATTGAAAGTTGGGTCAATGATTTAGAAAAGGTTGAGAACCCAAACACCTGAATGGCTATAACATTTGGTCTACAACCACAAGACCTAATGTGATCCCCTTCATTATTGAACCCCCAAAGATTGACATCATTACTGGCTGACGTCAGATGAAGCAAATAGGGGACGGCGCAGGTTCAGGTCAACCAATTTGAAAAGACTTCAGCCTCCTGCAAATTGCATGCACTTCAAGCCGCAGTAAAGGAATCATCACAAGATCATAAGGTGGTAGTGCACACAAAACTCCTTTCCTTCTGGGACGATAAAGCCAAGTCCGTTGAATATTTTGAATCAGTCAGCATACCCTGTATTCACGCCACTACTACTTGTTTACTACAGGATTGGAAGCTGTGCATCACTTAATACATTTCAGTTGCACCTAGCACACACCGGACAGGTTTCGAGTGGTTTAGAAGTTCGGCCGAAGAAGCAGCGACTTGTAAAAGTTGGTGCTGGAGAAGATGACATCAGTTGGTGACGAGCACTGAAGTCACCTTGCTGGGGTCCTGGGCCGGGGTCTGCGTGCCTTGGTCTGTCAGTAGGTACTGAAACCGTCTGCGATCCGGTAAACGCCAGGTCCAAGGTAATCCCTGTCAATACGCCTCCGGAATTTGGAGAGCTTTTAGCTTGGCAGTTGGTTCTCCAAGTCAATAGATTTATTCGTAATACAGTCATGTACCCAAGTAGCTCAGCAACCCGCTGACGAAGATGTTGATTCTCCTTCTCAGGACATTTGAATTTGGAGGTGGAAGAGTTATGTAGTGGCGGTTGTCAGCGGCTTCCATCACCTGGAATGCTCAGAGTTCGCTGATGACAGTTGTGGTCCGGGGCGCTGGACTGGAAGTTTGTACTGAAGTGGCTGAAGACAAAATATTACCGTTGAAAAAGTCATTGAGGGAATGGTTATGAACCCCAGATGTGCTCTGGAACCTTTTAATGGCTGAACAATCTTTAAAGAAGCTGTACATATTCTGGTTAAACATCTCCACTTCACATCACCATTTACCAAAAGTCTTCCTCTTTACGATAGTTAAATGTCATAGCTAACTTTAAGTTACCCCCTTTGAAGTTTTATTGTCTTTATACTCATAATAATACTTTACCGAGTATCATGCTTAAAGCTTCCACCGCATTAATACAATGATTTAATAAATGGGCGCCGATTTTTGCGTCAAGGATTATGATACAAGCCAGATTGTCGTCGATAAATAGGAGGTAGATTCTGTAAGGACAAGTGTAGATACTGATAACGCCAGCTCAAGGTCGGTAGATGTCAGGTAACTGGATAGTATATGCCCTGCAGCGGCCAACTTCGATAGAGGTTCCTCGTACTTCTTGGTTGTAGAATATAGGTTAATGATTTGGTATTGCTACAGGTTAGGAATTTTTGATATTGCAAATATTTCATCCTAAAATCCTATAGAGCCAGACTTAATAATTACATGAAGCTAAGATACTGTGACTTTAGAAATAAATCAATCTGTAAATTGGAACAAAACTGTTGTACAGAGTTAAAAGTCAGTCGAAGGGTCATAGCTCATGTACTGCACAGTAAACCATGTGACTAATGTGTGTTGATAGGATCTGTTATTGGAAAACTTGTATGGGAACCCATGATTTTATCTAACGCTGAAGTGGACGTTCTTCTTACCTTAATTTTAACCATTTCTTTACTAATTATTGTGCTTCACATTTCGTGAAATAATACGTGGAACATATGTTTACGAAAATGCTTCGGGAATAAATACCAACACAACTGTGTATTCCCCCACAGGGTTGAGCTTCTTTGAATGGATGTTTCCAAGCTACAAGTTTGAAGCTACGAGATTGGAATTTTTATTTTTTATTTTAATAATTAGAGAAAATTAAATTTTTGATAGAATTTTGATATTTTTATGACTATAGACACTAAAGTTAAATGAATTTTTACTTCTGGAATGTAATAATTTTAGCTCGTTTCTAATGTTTCAAAAGTAAATCGTTTAAAAACTCTGATAAAAATAATTCCTCGTCAACATCAAACTGTACACAAAGAATGCAAACTTCGAACATTTGAATTTAATTCTACTGATATCATACCCAGATGTGTGACATACTAATATGATTGTGTGAAACACGGTTTCCACTTATATCAGTTCCAATATTTACCCAGGGTGCACCTCGAATGTTGCTAAAACATAACCTTGTTTTGATTGTGTCGGTAGCTTGCCGGCACTGCCCCGCATTGCAACATGTGTTGTTGTTTTTACCATAAATCAGTTCGATGTGCATGCAACTTTGATAAATATATTAATGTGTAAATCATTTTACTAGTTACCAATTAAAAGTATAATAATTTTTGTATAAGTGGTTTAACGTTATAACTTACTCTATTATTTTGTTTCACGTATAATTTAAAACCAAGAGACTATTTGCTAAGAAAAAAGTAAAAGGTAAAACCTTGTCTTTTAAAGCAGTTAGGACAACAAAGTCCCCTACCACTCAGCTCCTCGACCTTTACCTAGCGTTACGCATTGTCGTTTACAAATGGTAGGACTGGGGATCGAACTCTGCGCTATGGGAGTTACAGCTCCGGTAGCGCACGATTCCAACCTGCCTGGGTCCACTAAGAGGTAATGTGTCGCAGTTTTCAAATTAAAAGGCTCAATATATACAAATGGAGCTACATTTTATACTTACTAGCTAAAGATATAATTGTGTTCAGTATTCAGAGTCTAATTGGTTGGGTTTTACGAGACGAATGAAAGAAAGACTTATCGCCAATCGCTGGAGCCCATGAAATTAAAAGTATGCTATAGAAACACATGTGGAATTGTGTTGAATCAAATGCGTTGAGACAGCCAAAACAGGCTTATGCAATACTATCCTTGATCATCTAACTTCCTCTTTAGGTTTTCCACCATTACAATCATTTAAGAAGGAAATTTGTTTTTTATTTACATGCTTAAAGTTCACTGACGGTTCAAAGTATACTTCAAAATTACAAATAACAATTCAAACCCAGTGTTCTAAACACTTTCCGCTGCCGGACCAAAGCTATCGACTGTTCCTCTACTTGGGAAGACGGTGCATTTACAAGGAAGTTACTTGTTCATGTCCGGTGTAAAGTAAGAACCATTACTTCCTAAGTAATCCTGACACAAGAGTTACTTTATCAGACAATGTAACACTCAGCAAAACATTACTCTAGATACCTTTTACCTGTTTTAGTCACTAGAAGAAACAAAGTTGCAACTAATTCTTTGACTTTTACTTATCTTTATGTCGCAAGAAGGTTGATTACAAGCCCGCAAGATGAGGTCGCTGCTCCCGGTTACCGTACCTTGTGACCCACAACACTGGTCCTCGTGTTAGACCAGGTGCTGCGTACTGCATGCAGTTCACGTCGCCCCTTGAACACCTCGAGCCGCCGCACGGTGAGGTCCTACTGATCAGGTGATTCCCGAACCCTCAGCCGATTCTTGAGGTCGAAATGATCGCCGGTCCTCGCTGGTTAACACGGACTATTGTCGGATGATGCTGCTTCATGCCGTCGGGTCCAGGTTAGGTGGGTTGGCTGAATACAGGACCTGCAGAGTACCTCCACAGGTGATGTCACGTAACCCAAGCTTCTCCCGTCCAAAAGCTCACACGAACCAAGTCGTGTGGTCGCCCGCCCTGTTACACGGGCTGAAGAATACCGGAAGTTGTTCCTCCGATTGAAATTGCCCGAAGCTCGGTCCTTCCACCAGCTTGTCATCCAGCATCTCACTATGCAGTAAGTGTGTGACCTCGGTCTGGTCTCGCCAGTTCCACGTTCACAGCTAGTGCCGCCTTGACTGCCTCTGTCCACAACAAGATCAGCTGATCAGACAGTTTCGTAACAGCACGATGACGTCACTGCAGGCTGTTCAGGTATTTGTTTATTGTATTGATGAGCAGGAGTGTCAACAATACCTTGTTCTTGTTATCAGTGAGCCGGTACTGACATGTCGGGCAGAGACGAAGTTCAGTGTTTACGTGCTTCTTCAGTAGCTGATAAGGTGATGCTGCACATTGACAAGCAAGCTTCAGGCTTGATTCAAGCAATGACTGCCAGATACACAATACAAGGTGTGTAATGATCACCTGAGTCCTAGTTACACGAGGCCTGGGTCGTGTATACGCTGCTTTCATGTTTACACGTGCTCATGTAGACACACGGAGGTGATTAAGCTGCACATTGACAAGCAAGCTTCAGGCTTGATTCAAGCAATGACTGCCAGATACACAATACAAGGTGTGTAATGATCACCTGAGTCCTAGTTACACGAGGCTGTAGGTCGTGTATACGCTGCTTTCATGTTTACACGTGCTCATGTAGACACACGGAGGTGATTAAGCTGCACATTGACAAGCAAGCTTCAGGCTTTTCAAGCAATGACTGCCAGATACACAATACAAGGTGTGTAATGATCACCTGAGTCCTAGTTACACGAGGCTGTAGGTCGTGTATACGCTGCTTTCATGTTTACACGTCCTCATGTAGACACACGGAGGTGATTAAGCTGCACATTGACAAGCAAGCTTCAGGCTTGATTCAAGCAATGACTGCCAGATACACAATACAAGGTGTGTAATGATCACCTGAGTCCTAGTTACACGAGGCTGCAGGTCGTGTATACGCTGCTTTCATGTTTACACGTCCTCATGTAGACACACGGAGGTGATTAAGCTACTCATTTACTATACAGCTTCAGGCTCGTTTCAACAGCTTTGAAGTGTTAATTGGATCTTAGCTTTTTGTTCCTATTGATTGGAAAGTTTGGCCTTATTTACTGGAATTGAATGTAAACTAATCAAATTCGGAGGCAAAACTCAGAAATAATAGAATTTGTTTTGTTCCAAACAATAGATCTCTAATTGTGATAAATGTGTCTTGATAGGATCTGTTATTGGAAATTTTTATGGGAACTCATGATTTTATATCTAACGCTGAAGTAGACGTTCTTTCTTACCTTTAATTTTAACCATTTCTTTTACTAATTCACAGCTTTAAATTTCGTGAAATAATACGTGGAACATATGTTTACGAAATGTTTCGGCATAAATACTCAACACATGTCCTTCCCACAGGGTTGAGCTTGAATGGATGTTTCCAAGCTACAAGTTTGAAGCTACAACCCACAATAAGTCTGTGCATTGTTCTGTATTCCATGTAGCATAGCCCTGGGGAATGTCGTATATCCCTTCTTAGATTGAATCGTACGGATCGTGTTGTCTTTTCCAAACAAATATCGAGCATTTTTAAATCTTATGTGTCATTTTTTATATATTTAAACAAAATTTGAAGAAATTTGAACTAGCCTTTGACAAGAATTTTTGATAAGCACATTTTTAAAAGGAAACTGTTTAAAAAATACGTAACTAAAGTTAAAGTTTAATTCTAGTTCTTGAATGTATTACTTTAGGCTAGCTCGTTTTCTAATGTTTCTAAAGTAATCGTTTAAACTCTAAAATAATTCCCTCGTCAACATCAAACTGTACACAAAATGTTTTACAACTTCGCACATTTGACTGTTTCTTTGATATCATACTCCAGATGTGTGACATTACCACATATGATTGGTGAAACACGGTTTCCACTTATACCAGTTCAATATTTACCCAGGGTGCACCTCGAATGTTGCTAAAACATAACCTTGTTTTGATTGTACGGTAGCTTTCCGGCACTGCCTCAAGCATTGCAACATGTGTTGTTGTTTTACCATAAATCAGTTCGATGTGCATGCAACTTTGATAAATATATTAATGTAAAATCATTTTACTAGTTACCAATTAAAAGTATAATAATAGTTTTTGTATTAAGTGGTTTAACGTTATAACTTACTCTATTATTTTGCTTCACGTATAATTTAAAACCAAGAGACTATTTGCTAAGAAAAAAGTAAAGGTCAAAACTTTTGTCTTTTTTAAAGAGGCAAAGTTAGGACAACAAAGTCCTCTCTACCACTCAGCCTCGACCTTTACCTAGCGTTACGCATTGTCGCTTTACAAATGTAAGTTGTGACTGCGGGGATCGAACTCGCGCCAGCGGAGTTATCAGCTCCGAAGTAGCGCACGATTCCAACCTGCCTCGGGTCCACAAAGAGGTAATGTGTCGCAGTTTTCAAATTAAAAGGCTCAATATATAGACTGGTGCTTACATTTTATACTTAGGCTACTAATAAAGATATAATTTTGAGTTCAGTATTCAGAGTCTAATTGGTTGGGTTTTTTATTGAATCATGAATTATAGAGAAGGACGTTACGAAAAGAAACACTTATCGCTGATCGCTTGAGCCTCATGACAATTAAAGCATGCTATAGAAACACATGTAAATTGTGTTGAATCAAATGCGTTGAGACAGCTAAAACAGGCTTATTCAATACTATCCTTGATCATCTAACTTCCTCTTTAGGTTTTCCACCATCACTTACAATCATCGCGAAGGAAATTTGTATTTTATTTACATGCGCTAAAGTTCACTGACGGTTCAGTATACTTCAACATTACAAATAATACCAAACCATGTTCTAAACACTTTCCTTGCCAAACCGACCAAAGCTATCGACTTTCCTCTATCAGGAACAGGTGTGTTTACTTACAGCGAGTTACTTTGTGTTGATGTCCGGTGTAAAGTAAGAACCATTACTTCCTAAGTAATCCTGGACACAAGAGTTACTGTGACAATAACACTCAGCAAAACATTACTCTAGATACCTTTTACTGTTTCAGTCACTAGAAGAAACAAAGTTGCAACTAAGTCTTGACTTTTTTTACTTTCGTTTTACAAACATAATTACACTTACCACAAAGAATCAAGTAATGAAAATAGTTAAAGCTGTATTCTAACAAATTTAATTAGTTGTAAATACAGTATTTTGTTTAAACAAATATTCGTCATTTTAAATTATTATCACCAAGACTAATTCACATTATTTAAGGAACGGTTTTTTCTTTAGGAACTAAATTTTTACCCCAGGGCCCAGGAGTGTGATCCACAATACAGTGGTGACTTCATAAAGGTTCTATGGCATGTGAGTAATACATCAAACTCAAATGCTTTTTAAGTCAAATCTAATAGTGAAATTTCAATTGAAAGTGAGGATTTTAACAAATCTACGGCGTTTTAAAAATAAACATTACGTATAAAATGAACTCGGAAACGGAGCCATTGTGGCCGATTGAACTAATTGACATTTTCGTCAATGAACTCCATTGACGAACTATAATATAATACACACTAAACTTAGAACCTTTCAGAAACTGTTATAGGACATTTTTAAAGCCTGAAATCCGTTTTAAATGGGAGAGTATATAAAATATGATACTTATGTTTGTATGTTCTGATAACATATGTTTTCATTGAATTAAGTCTCACATAATAAAGTGCAACGCTACAAACCCGACTTCAAAAATTAATTCAATAGAAGTTACGGTAGTTAAACGCTCAAAACGCTTAAACTTTAAATCGCCACCTTAAATGTTTGGACAAATATTTCCAACCGAAGCATTCAATTCTACCAACACAGTCCTTTAGTTCAGTATGTCACACATCCAATTAGAATAATCCTACCAAAATACAGAATGTAAAGATTTACCCAAACACTAAAACTTTGTCAGGTAATAAGTTTGGTATAATCTCAAGTTTTAGATTAAACATCACGGTTATGAAGATACTTCTAGTAACATATTGAATCAACAAAGATAAGCAAACTAACATTGACAATGAGGAAATATACTTTGTCAAGACTGTTTCGTTTGAGTCATCATTACAAGTGGATTTGGACAGCTAAGTTTGCGAACTATGTACCATACTACTCATGTAATGCATGCATGACCTGATCAAAATACTTTAGTTTTATGTTTTGGCGAAGTACAACAATTTCAAAACATTCAAACTATCTGAAGATAATCTATCACAAATATTCTTGGTTACTTATACAGTGTCACAAAGATTTGGTTACAAAAATGTGTAGTGCGCTATGCAGAAGCGGATTCTACATACAAAGTAAATCGAAAACGTCTTGTAACATGTTGTTGATTTCTGCTTAGTTTAGTCGTAATCCACCATTTTGTAATTTTTTAACATAATAATTAAATCCTGAAGATATTTTTAACACTTTGTATAAACCTTGTTTTTCTTAATAACATTTTCAAAACATATTTTGATCTAACTTATCAAATTTCAAAATGGCTGACATTTAAAATTTCAAAATCAAATTCAATTTGATTCCGTTTGATTCTGAAATTTTCAAAACGCCATTTGAAATTTGATAAGTTCGATCAAGTTATGTTTGAATGTTATTAAAAAAACAATGAAGGTTTATACGAATTCAGAAAAATTCTCAAAGAGCCTTTGCGTTATTAAATATTTTCAAACCTTTACAAAATGGTGGATTACGGTTAAACTAAACCAAAATAAAAACAATTTTACTGGACACAAAAAACAAACCTCTTTGTTTGACCAACTGTCGCACAATAAACAAGTAGTTGCGTTTTGTACAAAAGCCACAACAAAAAGTGAAATGTGCACAAAACGTTGTGGAACAATAACTCCCGCTACACTTGTCAAGTAGATTTACCTCATGGCTTACCAAACCCGAATCCGTGTAAGCTGACTTTGAAACAGTATGGCAGATTTCACGCTGTATGAAACAATGTATGGAATCGACATTCAAATCTACTTCTCCCTAAATAAATCCTGACACAACGGGCTAAAAACGAATACATTTATCTTTGAAATATATACACTGTGTCTTTTAAGTGTTTCAATATGTTATAGTTTCTCTGTTTGAATTTTGTTGTTGATAGGAGGCTTTCAGATTTTTAAACTATGAGGACATCTTCCATCGATTAGCTTCGCGGTGTTTCGGAGGTGTGAGTTTTGCCAATAAATTGGTTTCAATAGCTTGTAATTATTCGATCAAAAATTATCTCGCCATAGATTGTTCTTACACTCTCCAGTCATTAGAATTAGTGTACTTATAGATTAATCACGCGTTGATAAAATCATCAAGGATGCAAGGCTAGTGCTCAAAGTGATCAATATCTAGGATACCTACTTACACAGAATAATCTTCACCAAAGGTTGCATATCAATAAGCTTGTGATGTCCAGCAAAGCTATGTAAGGGCCATACTCCAATACAGGACTTGACTTTGTGAAGAACATGCCTAGCTGCTTTGACTGCACTTGGGCTGATGAAATGTTCTATGAGATGCAGTACACTACACTTTGGTGAATGTCCGTGAGGATTTTGTTTGAGTTTTAAATATCACTCATTTTGCAAACATTTTATCTATACCCAGGTATCTCGATCTATTAAACTTTCTAAGTGGTTTTGCTACTGTTTGGCTAAGATGCTGGGAGTTTCAGGAAGAAGATGCCCCTCCTCACGGCCCCCAGGGCAGAGCAAAGAGTCGCACGTGTAGCATATAAAAGCGACGAGGCACATCACGTGAGCACCTCATCACCAGAGTACCTAACAAACTGTAATACAATCCGCCATTTTAATGAGTAGCCTAGTTGCCATGGTTACTGAAAGGAGGAAAATGCAGAATGTCCGACTGAAGTTACAAATTATACCTAGGTTGGAAGGTAAAGGGAGTTTTAACCAAAGTTATACTTATTTTGGAACACATGTCATGTATGTACCACTGTTTTACAGGCTTCAAATAAAATGCTCAAGCATCGACTAATATAATAAATAATTAGCCAATGTACTATTCCTAGGCAATTTTAAAGGGAAATTAAACATAGTTTCACTCGAGAATGCTGTATGGTCGATAAGGCATAGAAAGGAAGTGAGCCTGATATCTGTTGAAGTCATCCAGGGAAGATAATTTATTCCAGGAGTTCAAATTAACGGACTGGAATGAAGGAACGACTTGGGCACTGGCCAGATCAAGAAACCTTCCTCTTTTGGCAAATCACCGTTTTGCAAAACTTGTGTTTAAAGCTTTAGAAACTCTCAGCCGTAAAATAACATACCATATTTGCTATCGTTACGTATTTTCTCCGTCAAATGCTTGATGAAACTTTAAAAATGTGTTCATCTATATTTCTCTACGAAGTCACAACTTTGCACACCTGCAGTTTTGAAAACTGCATATTATGGTTTCGTTCAACCTTATATTCAAATTCAAATTCTTTTATTCACATCATAATATGTAAAATTACATTTCGATGCAAGTCGAGCAATATCTCAATAAATATACAAATAACTCTTAAAATTCTATAGTAAAACTAAGACAGTTTAAAAATAGCTTAATAAGGGCTAAGAACAAGTCAAAGCTCCAAGACAAACTGTAAATGACCCTTTGAGAGATATCTTAGTCTGCGTTTGAACATATCTAGGCTAGGTAATTGTTTAATTTCGCCTGGAAGTTTATTAAATAAATTTATACCTTGATAAAAAATTGAATTTCTGCAAAGCTCCAAATTAAACATAATTTGAGGCGTTAGTTGTGATTGGTTCCTTGTGTTTATATTGTGGCAAATGTTTATGAATTTTGTTTGATTTTGAAAAATATAAATAGCTGCAAAGTAAATTATTAATGAAATTACGGTCAAGATGTTCTCTGTCTCAGAAGTGCCCTCTACAGCTATCAGCCCAAAGCCCCCAAACTATCCTTAGTGCCCTCTTTGCAAGACGAAAACCCAATACGTTTTGCCTGCTGGTGAAACCCCAGAATATTATGCCATAAGACAAAACTGACTCGAAGATTCCATGGTATGCAGATCTTGAGTTTCCTAGTCAGCATAGATAGAAGAATTTAAATTCTTACAAAGATGATCAATGTGGGAATGCCATTTAAGGTTGTTTTGAATACAAATCCTAAAAACTTGGTGCAATGTTGTATTCTAAATCCCAGTTGTTCAATTTGAAATGTGTTGTTGGAAATGGGGCCGAGGAGAAAACTGTACTATGTTGGATTTCAGGCAGATGAAGTTTATTAATGAAAAACCATTTGACCAACAGAGATGAATAAAATTCAAACGATTTTCTCATTGAAAAGAAGTCAGCCATTGAATAGAAGACTAGTGTCATCGGCAAATAGAACAGTGTGTGGAATATTGGTTGAAGTTGGAAACATATTAAGATAGATGAAGATCATTAATGAACAATAAAATAAAGAAAGAGGTCAAGGACGGAACCTGAGGCACTCCTGTTTTAACCTGAAGATGTTATTCAGAACGATAGGTATTAAAGATCATGTTCAATTTGAACATTTTGAATCCTGTTCATGAGATATAAAACAAACCAACGATGAGCCTGTCCTCTTATTCCCGTACTTTGAAAGTTTATAGAGAAAATTTTATGGTCCACTATTGTCAAAAGCACCTAAGGTGCAAAGAGACCAAGCAGTCTCCCGATTCAACTTATGGTTTTATATGACTTATGGTTTATGCTTTTGAGAATTGTTCCAAAAACAAAGGTAATGAGAATTTTCATTTTACAAAGTCAACCCAGGATAATTCGCCGTCTAGGTATCTGAGATTCTTCTTGTAGACAAGCATTTGAAACACTAAAATGTTGACATTGTCCTCAACCTACATCAATGAGGTGTAATATATTGCCTATCTATTAAATGCAATTTAGTTCAAGGTAGACAAATTCATTACCACAATACTAGATTAGCCAATTCGTTCCGTACAAACCTTATAGGTTAAACTTGTTTATTCGCAGCTACCTACCTAGGTGGGTGGTAGTAAATTATTCAACAGCTCCTAAGGGCCGGTTTCCCCAACGCAGTTTAAAGTTAAACTAGCGGGATAAATAAATTAAACTTGAGTTTAGTTAAGATTTCGGTTTCCCCAAATTTAAACCTGGGTAGCACAATTGTGAATAAACTAAACTAAACCAATGGTGGTTTAGTTGCATAGCATAAATTAAACTAGAAAAGTAAACAGTGACATAACCTCAAAAATGTATTAACTTATTGTTTATTAAACAGTCTTTACTTCTTTTCGTA
Source organism: Matsumurasca onukii (assembly GCA_018831715.1). Classification (NCBI taxonomy): domain Eukaryota; kingdom Metazoa; phylum Arthropoda; class Insecta; order Hemiptera; family Cicadellidae; genus Matsumurasca; species Matsumurasca onukii. The sequence goes on along the minus strand of CM032058.1, from coordinate 23,731,581 downwards.
AGCTGATCCATGAGTTATGATGTGTGTATTTGGATGTGTAGTAGGCTATCTTAATATCTTCTTAATTCCAGCTATGGAAATCATGATATTTTTGAAGTTGTTAAGGAGGAGATTTTGAAATCAGGCTCCCAGAAGAAGAAGGAACTACGAAAATTAGGGAAAAAATAAACCACTTTCACAAATGGGGACGACATTGAATTTTTCGAGAGGTTTAGAATGCGTAAGGAAAATGCTCACTCAGTTTTAGGTTTAATAGAAGATAATTTGAGATCCTAGAACCAACACAAATCGGGCACTTACTCCAGAACAACAGTTTTGTGTGCCTTGAGGTTTTAGCCTCGGATAATTTTTTCGGGAGTGGCAAAAGTTCCCTTCAACAAGTTCCTTATGCTTATGGGATACTGGTCTGTCTTTCTGCATTCTAGGATTGATTTTTTGTCCTTCACTAAAATCTAACTAAAAGCGTTATTACACTGTCTTTTAAGTTTACTTCTTTCCTAGTTTCTCCATCACTACACAGGACAATTTAACGAAATAATAAACCAAACTCTGCGACTGTTCACAATAAATTCACGAGAATATAATGTAAACACAAAAACAAAAAACATAACAATATGACTTCATTAATTTTCTTTACATTCGCCAAAGAATCAAACAAAACCAACATTCAGGTTAGCCAACCACCGAGTGCGCGTTTATTTTTAAACGAACCGAATAATAACAGGAAACGAACGCCAGTTTATACCCGAGTTTAAGATTAAACTAACTTAAAAATAAAACTAGTTTAACAAAATTTTGGGGAAACCGGCCTAATGGTTAAAATTAGCAAAATTTAAAGCATTTAAAATTGATTTAAAACATTTTCTAATTTCAAAAACGTTTTACAGTGTCGAAGATTTTATCAGTGGTAATTGGACGAACCATAAAGGTTTTCAATTAGTTGTTGCTGATTGCTACAAATAAAAAAACAATTTCTATAAAGTTTCAATTTAATTTATATAAAATCATTATTTTCAACGTATTTTGTTGTTGTTTGTTATACGTAAACAATTTTTATTGTATGGTCAAATGAATAAATAACTTTGTATTTGAAAAATTACTAATTTCTTTCATACAGATGTTACTTGTGTTTACAACTGATAATGCCTTAACCGGCGAAAGCGCTCTTGCTTTTTAAATTAAACGAAACCTTTTTTAAATGGTCATGTTGTGTACCGATATTGTTTTAATTGTCTGCCAGTTTATTGTACAGTTCAACTCCAGTTTAATTGGGTAATTCCACGTTACTAAAAATAACAGGCAATGCCGTTCAAAATTCAAAACGTAACTATAGAATCATTATCACAACTTGATGAAAGGATTATACGAAGGGGTAAAGGGTACGAGTAAAAAGTTTAAATATACAGTACGCCTCAAATGTTGGCGCTTATGTGAATTTAGTGTTGGCCGCTTAAAATGGAAAATATTCCAATCGGTTAAAAACTACACTCTAAACAATGTATTTAAAACAAACACAACACTAGAGATAGAAAGAACAAATCACACACTATTGATTGCTGAATCCTAAAATAACTGTTTTAAGTTCAGCATATTGCAATAACAATATTTACACTAAAAAATTACATTTCGCAATCATACATTTTTCAATCAGAGCCATGATTAAACTTCCAACATTTATCTCAATAGCCAATTAAATATCCACTCGAAATAGTATCAATTTCAGCGTCTGTTATATAGTGTACCTATTTATTAAACCTGGTAAATAACAACTTGATTTGTTTAGGACTTGCACCCAATAAAATAACAATGTTGCTCTATTATTCTGCATTTAGTTCACTAAAAGCTATAAATTATAAATTACCAGCCTTTTTTTTCGTTATGCTTATATAACGGCTTTCTACTCTTTCCCTGTGCCCAACCTAAAATGGCACCAAGTTATTTCAGTTGCTGCTTCATTCTTCAGGCGTCAAACATTTATATTTGTTTTAAAATGATGAATCAAAGCAAGTCGGGTTGAATATTTATAAACGGTTGTCGCGGTCGGGTGAAGATTCTTCATGTGACTAATGACTCATCACCTGGTGCTGACAGCTGTCCGTCACCTGACAATCAACACAGCTGTTGTAGCTGACAGCATATGTGTATGGATACAACTCAGTACAGTATGTATTTATACAATACAATGATGTGCGCAATGTTGAATCAAAGCAAGCCAGGGTGAATATTTATAAAACGGTTGTCGCGGTGTGGAAGATTCTTCATGTGACTAATGACTCATCACCTGGTGCTGACAGCTGTCCGTCACCTGACAATCAACACAGCTGTTGTAGCTGACAGCATATGTGTATGGATACAACTCAGTACAGTATGTATTTATACAATACAATGATGTGTACAATGTTGAATCAAAGCAACCCAGGGTGAATATTTATAAAACGGCTGTCGCGGTGTGGAAGATTCTTCATGTGACTAATGACTCATCACCTGGTGCTGACAGCTGTCCGTCACCTGACAATCAACACAGCTGTTGTAGCTGACAGCATATATGTATAGATACAACTCAGTATAGTATGTATGTATACAATACAATGATGTGTACAATGTTGAATCAAAGCAACCCAGGGTGAATATTTATAACAGCTGACGCGGTGTAGAGGATTCTTCATGTGACTAATGACTCATCACCTGGTGCTGACAGCTGTCCGTCACCTGACAATCACCACAGCTGTTGTAGCTGACAGTAATTATATGTATAGGTACAGCTCAGAACAGTATGTATGTATGGAAACCAAAGAATATTGACATTTTCTTTTCAATTCTTGTGGTGGATTTAGTATTTAGGTACATTGTCGATGTCTTGGATTTATCAGATCTAGCAGCTCTCCTACTTTCTGATGACCCTCGTAGATCCTCTCCTATTAAGAGATACTCAAGGATATTGCCTCAAAGTCTCAAATGCTACTAAGGGCTCTGATTTTTAGAAGGGTCGCTACTTCTTAAGAGTCAGCTCAGAATTAAGAAATAAGGTGCGATTTGACAACCTTGATCTTTGAACTGTACCATTTGTATTATAATACTCGTATGTAGCCCTGAAAGAATAAAACCGGAGTAGTGGAAGGGATATTCTAAGTAGCTCTCTATATATTGAAACACGCAGTAATCAGGTTGTTATAATATTATAATTTTAATATAAGTTTGGAGAGCGGCATATTTCACAAATCGTCCATTGAAGTGCATTCATGATTACAAATTTATTATATCCAGTTTTAGGACCTATTGAATCACAATTATCGTCTTGTTTAGATGCCTGAAGATCCTGAGGAAGAAGAGTCTTATACAGCTGATGCGCATTTTGGTCTAAAAAGGCCATCGTCGGAGCACTAAGTCACTACACTAGAAGTAGCATCAGCACGTAAGATTCTTGTTCCTCAGGATCTTCAGGCTCTCTAAGCAAGATAATTGCATCTATGACTTTAATAATATAGGAAACAGCAGTTATTGTAGAATTGGTAATTCTAGCTGTGCTCATGATGTGCATCAGCGTGCGATTTTAAACAGTTCAAGGCGCGTTTTGGTAATTACAATAAGTATTTCCAAACTGAGTGGATTTATTTGCTCAATTACTCCTAAAACATATAAGGAACTCATTACATATTCTTCGTTTTTCACCAAAAGGTTAACTAAACGGTTGCCTAATGCTTACGGCAACACTGAAGCGGTTAAACTGGATATAATAGATTCCGACATCAGACCCTAGCTTAGAGGACGAGCTAATGAATTTACAGGGGTCCGATGCTGATCTAATATCCTAACAATATTCGAGCCGCTACGATAATAGCTACATAGATTGAATATTGAGCGACTGATAAATTTGGATAAACGGTCACCAAACAATAGTAAATCATGTTCTTAACAAGATGGCATTTTGAAACCACAGTTTATTATGCTAAGTAGAACTTAAATACATCTGCATAAGTACATCTTATTGGCACATATGCGCTATACAAATTTCGACTGCTATTAATAGTCTAGCCTCCGGTTTAAATTTCACTCTTTTACAAAAGGTTCGTCGGCTGTGTTTTCGTTTACATCATAAACTAAAGTTTGATGCTCAACGAGTATGATAACTCAAAAAATGAATTTTTAGTAGTTTTCTTACTTCTATTAAATAATTAGTGTCTTAGTTAAGAGCACGTTATCTGCTTCATTTGCTTTTTGGGTAATTACGAACTATAGTAACACTTTACTTTTCTAATATACCTTAAAACCCTTAACCGTTATTATGATTATATGATTAGAAGTGGTATATTGTCATCAAAAGTGACACCTTTTGACATGAGGTCAAGTTAAAACCTCCGAAGTGCAGCTGGGGACGTTAAATGACCGAGGGTCAAAAGGACACTTTCGGGCCGAAGGGTGAACGATACTTTTTACCGTCGTGATGCAAATAATAACGAGAAATAAATGTCGATACATATTGAAATATTATAAAGAAACTTAAGTCAACATTACTTTGAACTCAAAGTTATATTGTTTTGAAGAAACAGATGTTACGTTACACTGGTTTTGTATAAGTCAGTGTTAAAATTCAAAAAAATCAAAATAAACTCGTTAAAGCAGCTGATGTCTTTGCCACAAAAACATTATTAATATGATCTTATTCTCCCTAAAGCTATGGTTTCCTACAAAGCGGTGACCGCTACATTACGGCCGTAATATGACGGTGAGTTTTGATTTCAATACAATCAGATGAGAGTGGTTTTCAGAAAACGGTGGACGTAAAGTTAGCAGTGAAAACTAGTTAGTTTTCTCACCATGACATTTTGTTTTGTAAACAAAAGTCTAGCTGGTCCATTACAACATACGTAAATAAACTTTTGACAACTAAAAACAACATGTCAAAAGTTGTTTTTGTCAACATCTGTTTAAACATTGTGTTACGTCCACCGTCACAATACAATAACGGCCGTAATTTAGCGGTGAACTTTTTTCTAGGAAACCATAGCTTAAAGAGAAAACCACTATTACAATAATACCTTATTTACCAGCTTTTAAAAGGGACGTTTTAGCACGTCAATACATGTGTCAATAAAACACCTATTTACAGAGCAAAATGTCAAAATCTATGATCATTTGTTCTGCAGTTTCCTAAACATATGTAGGCCGGCAAGAAAAGTAATGTTTATTGAACTTTCACGTTTTTTATAAGACACTTTTAAGTCTACGTAAGTAACCCTGATAATTAAATGGATTATACATTGTAAGAAAGATGTACAAACAGTTTTAAATGTTGATAACAAAACTATCCACTATTCCCCTCCTAGTATTCTTGACATCCAATAATGAAGTATTATTTGACATAAAAACAATATACCGAGGTCTGATTAAATTGTTGGTCCTATCACAATACAACCAACCGTTTTAACCCCTTCCTTAAAAGAAATGTTGCTTATTAAATCTCAGTAATAGCTTCACATCAACTGAGCTTCGTGCCAACATTGCAACAAGTCACAAGAAACCCGCCGTATATGGGCTCAAGCAATCATATTACAGGTATATCAAATTTTTCTTCGCCCCCTCCATTTCCAAAACAACGTCCACTCGAAGATATCAATATTTCATTGTTGAACAACAACTCGACTCAAAGTTTCAATAAATACAAAGAAGTCACAGTATTAGTTCGGATTGCAAAAGCGTGTTTTTGGCCGGACTCTTCCAAACTGCTAAACTTAGCTAAGTTGATTGTCCAAACTTTCTTGTTTCTGTCTTTACTTTTTAACTTTACTCAAGTTAAAAACGTAGTTTTCTTTCACTCGAACAAGACATTCATGATTTGTCAGTTAACTTTAAAGATTAGGTCAAAATTGACTCTACTGTTGAGAATTTCATAATTAATTATACAGTTTTAAACGCTTGTACGTTTCTAGACGACCAATTTCTTATTTCGCGATAACCTTTGACTAACTATTGTGCTTCCACTTGTACTGCAGATCCGTTTAAATATTCAAACTTTCCTCAACAAATAACAAACTTTTATCTCAGAAACAAATTTGATTACTGGATATAAAATAGAACCTTTCATTTTTAATAAACGTAAGGTCAATGTTCGCAATGAGTGAACTAAAGTTAACGTTTGCCCTATGCTGGAATACCCATGTCTAAACTACGTTATTTAACGTCAAGTTGGGACTTCAGATAATTAGATAGTAAGTTCACATCTTGTGACGGGAAGTTTCATCGAAATAAGCTCTAGGCACTTGAAAGATAGTGTATTATCTTTCAAGAGGGCTAAGTGATTTCAGCATTATTTGGTGGATTATGAAACGAGATTTGGCTTACAATAAGTACATTAATTTAAATTTTATTGTTTTCTGTTAAACTATAATCATAATTAAACCATTCACTATGACATTATCTAATGATCCGCCTGTAGGAATTGTCCTACTTCTTTTCATTGTAAAATTACTTTGATTTAACCAAAAAACGTGTAGAGATCTTACGAACTTTAAGTAGTGGGACATAAACAGATAAACATGATATTTATGTATTTTATTAAGTTTGAATTCTGACTTATCTGAGGCATTTAGTGTTTCGATGTACAGGGTGACCACATATAAAATTATACAAGGTTGGTTGTCAGTTCAACAACTTTGCCGGCTCTAGTGGAACTTTTATGCGTACTTTACAAAGTTTTAAAGGAAACATACATTTTAGTTCAGTTGTTAGTCAACAACTCTTGGAAGGAAATTCATTTCTTCAAGTTTTCATCTTCATTGTTGTCAACGCGTTCTGAGTAATAAATCTTGACGTTGAGTTTCCTTTACACAACTTCAAGTGCAAAGTTGAGACACTATAAATTAGAACAACTGAATTTCGTATAACTTTAGCTCCGATTCCTGTCTTGTTCTTGTTCTGATTCGAAACCTTGCATTAGTCCTCAGTTTTTTGTTAGAAGATTCTTTACTTTTTAATAGTATCTTATGCTGATTATTTACTGGTCTGAACGGATATGTTTTGAAATCAATTAGATCTTGATTAGCTCCTATTGAAACTCATTCAGTTTAATTTGAAATTGGTTTATTTATTAAAAGTACAAAGTAAAAAAGCAGTCCACATAAAATTCGTCAATATTGTGTTTACTAAGAGAATATCAATATCACAGCCAATGCAATTAAAGGTTTTCATAGATGCTGTAACGATAACCTGTCTTATTCAATTTTACTTACATTCACAGTCGTATAACTCATTTATTGACACGACTACAAGGTTACTCGTTTAATTGTCTACAAAAAAAGATTGCTTGTATAAATCGTTAAATTATATCAACCCACTTAATGTTTATACTAAACAGTAGTGTGGTCGACAGAGTACTAAGTATTGAAACTAGTGATAACACTGAAATACTCGTGTAATCACCTACTTCAGTTCAAATGAAACGTATAAAGTGAACTATTTCACCTGACATAATACGACCGAGACCTGACTTAACTGCTCGCTTGTTATTCACGGACTGTAAGCCACTTACAATGGCAAATCCTCAACTCTTTTATCCTGTCTTTTGTTGTCTGACAATGCCATTGCAGTTTTTTAACCTGAACTTCATTTATGACCCTTTACGGTCTGATTCCTAACTACCGTATCTTCTATGTAGGTCAAAAGGTTCACGTGATCCACCGACTGTTTATTTTACAGGGTGGTTATTGAACTCTTTACAAATTTAACATTGTATGCCTATGCTATTATTGTACAAAGAAATATCTGGTTGATTTATTTCTGAAGGGAGGCATAAAACAATTTATTTTATATAGACTTATCCAGTATCATTTTGTATTTTGGACCATTTTGTAAGTCTGTTTGCATAGTTAGCAGAACAAAAGAATTTTATCATTTTGTGAGAACCTTGGACAACATTTATTTAAACATGTAAATTACTGAACATTATTCTGATAAGTTGATTGCTTATTTTGACTGTGCTTGTATTAGACATTCAACTTTTAACGAATAAAAACACAGTTTACTTTTGTAAACTTAGGAATATCAGAGTTTATTTAATGTATTTTATGGACCCTTAATGTAACTGAAATGTTATTTTTATTTGTGATTTAGCCAACAACACAAGGCAAAACTACAACACAATCACATGAAGAAATACTATCGGAGTTAAACTATCGAACTCGATGTTCGATAATACATTTGGCAGACAATGTTAAGGTTTTAAGGTCAAGAGTTATCTGTACAGTGAAATCTACACAGTAACAGTAACATTCAATAGCATCAGAAAGAGCGGGTTAAACTGTACAGGGACTGAGGGACAGGGCGAGATCTGGTGGACATGTCAAGGTTAACACAACGCCATTATCTACAGTCCGACATGCAAGCCTGGGGAAATCTACCATTCTGTAGACTTAATTGTAGAGTTATCTGTATCATAATGAAATCTGACAGTACCATTCAGTAGCAGTTCCTCTTACTGCACCATACGATGAGTTTATGAGGACAACGTATGACGCGAAGCGCGAAATAACTCAGGTTTACAAAAAGGTTAGTTACTAATGTCCTATTATTTTATAAAATGGCATTACTTTCTTTAAATTTTAATTAAATAACTAAAGTAGAAGATGAACCGCATTTAGTTGGTTTACAGTGTTTAAAATGCCGAATTATTATCAACGCAATGTATAACAGCTCATGGCATGTAATCAGCTGGTAGTCTTATTACTTATGATTTTGTTTGTTTACTTTTTGTTGATGATTTTATAGTTGTACACAATTACAATATTAATTTATCCAAACCAGTTTTACAGTTATTTTGCATTATTTTGTAACAGCTGTATTTATACTCCCTTGGGCTTAAATCAAACAAGAAACACCAATACCGACAAGTTTATGAAATGGCTTATTTATTTTAATGGTTTACAATTAAATCCCCTCTTAAGCTATGGTTTCCTAGAAAAAAGTTCACCGCTATATTATGGCCGTAATCTAGCGGTGAACGTAATCGTGACGGTGGACGCAACAAAATATTTAAACAAATGTAGACAAAAGCAACTTTTGACATGTTGTTTATTTTAGTTGTCAAATCTGATTTACGTATATAGTAATGGACTTTTGTTTGTGTCACCTGGCGAGAAAACCCTTAACTAATTTTTACCGCTTCTTTACGTCCACCGTTTTCTAGGAAACCACTCTCATCTGATAACATTGAAAACAAAACTCACTGTCATATTACGGCCGTAATGTAGCGGTCATCGCTTTCTAGGAAACCATAGCTTTAACGTTATGAAAAATTCAACTAAATAAAAGAATTAATGACTATTATTGTTATTTAAATCCTGTAGTGGATTTGTTGCGGCTGGTGAATCTGGTAGGTTAGTTGGAGAAGACGCCGCTAGGGGCTCTGTCTGATTACCTGATCTCCTGATGTTTACCTTCGGTCAGGTAGTTAGTTAGTGATTGCCTGATTCCTCAGAGACTGCATCAAGCTTCTACGTACGACTTACTCATTTTGGAATCAACACATCGTCACAAAGTGCAAAGATTTTAGATGTAATTTAGCTTTTATTTAAGTTTCAAAACTTAATAGGATTAAAACTATTTGAACCATCGAAAATTTATCTTGAAGCGTAATCAAAATCATCTTTTGTGGCAGTTGTCTCTTCAGACAAAAGATGAAACCGACAATTTACTTTTGAGATTAACTCTACACGGAAAAGATTGCTTCAACCACATGCTAAATGAAAATGTATATACTTTTGTGTTATAGTTTGTTGTTTGACAATGGTAGAATTTCTGAGGTTGAAATATTATTTTTAGGCTTGCGCTGTTTACTTTTAGGCTATCTCATTTCCTTATATTTTGTGTTATATTTCACCTGAAGAAGGGTCAGATTCCAGATCCCGAAATGTCGTGTTCTTCTTGTGGTTCTATTAAAAGTGGCATTCCAAACCTGTAATTCATTGAACCCAATCGTCTTAAGCCTCGTTTTGACATTACAATAACATTCAAATAACTGAACGAAAAAGGCCTTTAAAAACCAAACTGTTGCTACGGTTAGTGAAGCCACAAAAACATCTAAACCATAAAATCGTATCATAAGTCGTAAGACTACGAAAATATGTCACTTTCAAAATATATACCCCACAATAGGTAATCATCACATAGAAATACTTGGTAAAATCGGCAAAGCACGTAGTAAACCCTATTAAATACAATTATTAATATTGAAGTCAACATTCAAACCTAGTAGATGTTTGTGAAAATCTGACGTATGACAGGATTCTGACATCAAGCTTGAGGTTAATGGGCTTATAAGGGGATAATGGATATCTAATGCCTTAACAATGTTCGGCCCCTTACAATACAGCTTGATCATCATCAACGCCGATATAATATCTCTTTAAACAGTAATTCAATTTTTTGAATACTCATAATCTTAGTTTGAGAAATAAACCCTTAGTCTTTTGTTTAAAGTTTGTTGTCGACGATGGTACAATTTTGGAGGTAAATAAAAAATTAACAAGAAACATTCTGTTCTGGGACATGACTGGAATCATTGAGGAATAATGCAATCTAATATTCAAAGATAACAAGTCTCTTGGGAAGCCGTTTAGTCCACAAGTCCGACTATTGAAGTTTAACTGCCTTTTAAAGAGAACTTTCTTTGTAAAAGGTTTTCTTCGTAGACAAGTCAGATCAGGTTTTGTATTAGAAATAAAAACACAACTTCCAAATGTGCATTAGTTTGTTCCTGAATGTTTTTATGAAACATTTTAAACGCTCAAGTGTTCTCTACAAAGAACTATCACTTTGTAATACGTGCTTTTATAGAAATTAATATTTGCCCCTATTATCAACTTTAATACTGAAACCTAATAACTAACAACGTCTAATTTAAATGTTGTTTATGGAGAAAACGTGCACAGATTTCTTCTTTGTTTACATGGCTTGCAAAAAGTCATTATTTTAAGCCCATCATTTCTTTTATTAAATATTAAACATGTTTTAATTTAAATGTTCAAATCTACATTTTTTAATAGTAATACTATAGTTTACTGATATAAATATTGTGTTTTAAGTATAAAGTTAATTGTTTCCAAATTTCTTTTTAACTTGCTTTTTTCAGCAAGTCCGTCGTTGCTTTGATTTAATAAGTAAATCAAAATCTGGGTCAAGCTATACACAAAGAACAAAAATAGCAGTTTTATTTTGCTATAGCACATGATATACAGTATATATATTCTATATATAAAACTAAAGATTGTGTTATGGTAAGTAGATAGCGTATAGATGTTACATGGCTAAAGCCGGAAAATCAACATAGTTACGGCAGCCCGAGCACAGATAGCGCTGCCGTCTTTCTCCTCCCTCGGGTCCAAGTACTTTCAAGTTCGTCCGATGACGATGACTTAAATATGCGATTTTTCAGATCGAACGAACGTCGATTTTTTAGATTACGCGTTCGTCAGTGGCTCTACATTCCCTCGCAGCATTACCTGTGCTTAGGCTGCCGCAACTATGTTGATTTTCCTGCCTCAGCTATTCGGCATCCATTCGCCATCTACCTACCATAACATAATCTGTTATCAAACTAAAGGGTTGTGTTGTTGGATTTTAATAAGACTAATTTTAGTTTTAAAGGTTTGTTCAAAACGAAATAGTGGTGTTTTGAACCTTTTAGAGTTCTTAAGATGAATCGATTTTTTTTATAAACCTGTTTATAGATGATGTATCTCAATCTTCATAGTGCCTTGTCTAAAGTGTTACACGTTTATTCTCTTTTACACTTATATAAATTAAATTTACGCTAGTCAATCTGTTTGTTCACGCGTTCTACCAAGCGTGTGCCTTAAATTCGTCTGAACTGTAGAGTGCAGAATGCTTCCGCGATCACAGTTGTTTTATACGAACCTTCGGCATCATGGCTATTTGGGAGTCTGAGGACAAAATGAACTCCTGCTTATGACGGTAAACGTTCATGAATTGCTGTTCAATGTCTCCCAGTTCGGTCGCTATATTGACTTTCGTAATAGTTCTTACGTATATCACAATTTCCTTTTAGAAAATAGGTTTCCAGGCGTAGAGACAGGGTGGTGTCAACAGTTTCAGACTTGATAGTGTCCACATGTCTAGTTGATATACCTACCTTCCCGTCTACCCGCCAACCTTGGCAAAAGCACTCGACTGGATTTTCACAGTTAGAGTGGAAACAACAATGTATTGAAACGTAAAACTCGCTAATGATACTTTGAGCCACTCTGTGAGAACTGAAAGTGTAATGAACCTGAGTTTCAAGTTGAACTTGAGATCAACATTTGTCTGCTGTTTGGACAGTTGAGACATAATTACACTTTCTCGACGTTTGTTTCCAGAACTCGCTGCAAGTTTCTACAGAAAGTCGGGTGTTTTTCTAATCACTCTCTTGTCTAAGTGAGCTATTTGTTGTGGAGAAAAATGAGACTAGTGTTGCCGAAATGTGTTGTACGAAATAATATAAGCTTTTAAAATAAAAACTGTTCTTTTGGACTCTAAAGTGACCAGGTTATCAAAATTACTATGCTGTGGGTCACTGTTAATTATTAAAAAACACAGTTTGGCCTAACATAGTCCATAAACTATAATAAATTCACTATTTTAGTTTCGATTTGTTAATTATAGTTATCCATAAATATTTTTCTCTTTGAAATGATAATAGTTATGTACAGTTAAACTTGAGACTCCATTAGCAATCATTTCAACTTAAATTTATAACAATAATTATTCAAATGTAGGGTCTACTAAATTAGTTTCGACTTTTTATTTTGACACTGTTTTAATAAATGTTACTGATTGGTACGTCTGAATGTTATTAAAATATTTTATTGTAGCCTGTGTGGAAATTCCCTTCCTTTACTACTTCAGTTTTAGGTTAACCAACAACAGTACTTCTTGTATAATTTAGTAATGATCTAAACAAGTACTTCTTGTGTTAGGATACATAGTTATTATTTTACTATGACTGAGAGGAAGCAATCCGGTAGCCCAACAACAAGGGGCATCGAGTGGACTTCTGAAGTCTGGTTTACCACAGAACGACTGGATTAGAAGTGAAAGCCACCAGGACATCCTAAAGGCTCTCACTTCTGAAAAGTTTGTTTATTTACAGAGATTTAGGCAACACGATTTTTCAAACAATAAAAAAACGCTCATGATTTCTTTTGGAAGCTTCAGAAATCAATGGAAATAATCTAACGTGACTTCCAACCCACTGGGAGCAGCCAGTGAAAACAGTAGTTACCTCAGTGCCGGACATTTATTTTGGGCCGTTTTGTGCGAAGCACGGACTGTACCACTGGGCTATGGACCCCTCAATTTCCAAGACTATCGAAATAACATTGCATTTGGTTCTGTTTACCTTTGTACATCCTTTTGTGTCCACTGCTTTTAACAAATTTAAGGACTTTTAACACATATTTAAACATTAAACATTTTATTGTCACAATACAAAATTATTTGCGTTGGCAAAACAACAAACTATTAACAAAAACAACAAAAACTAATATACTGTAGTAAAGCCAATGTTAACAAATGATAATTGTTACTGTGTAAATTATGAAAAGCAGAACAATTTAGGAGGTCGTCTATAGTATAGTACGCCTGTTTAACTAGAAATTCTTTTAAAACTTTTTAAATTTTGAATTAGATTTTTTTAGCTTTAAATTGTCAGGAAGACAAAATATACAATTACAAATATACTACATAGTACATACTATATTCCACTATATACTACTTATATACTATAAAAAGTGTATACTAAATATATACACGTTTCTTCAAAATACAAATTTATCTTTGAAAATATAATAGATAAACCTTTTTAAATTAGAAAAGTGCTCTTAAGTACAAATTAAAAAATTTCCTTACTTTAGACTAATGTGTTTTTTATGAAACTTTTGGAATTAAAGTTAAGAGTTTTAAATTTTCTTGTTAGTATACGGGGTCACGCAAATCAACGGCTTTGTGGTAAAGTCAATTGAACCTTACGTTTGTTTTTGATAACTCAAAACATATATTTTGAATCATTTGAATAATATAAGTTAACCCTCTTAAACATTACTATACATACTCCAGCGAAAACAGTAGTTATGGACTATGGACCCCCTCAATTTCCAGTACTATCGAAATAACATTGCATTTGGTTCTGTTTACCTTTGTACATTCATTTGTGTCAACTACTTTTAACAAATTTAAGGACTTTTTAACACATATTTACAAATTAATACTACATAGTACATACTATATTCCTCTATATACTACTAATATACTATATAAACTATGTATACTAAATATATAACATTACATATTTGTCAGGCGATTCCATGCCTTATTGTATAGTTTGTATATTATAATATATTTACCATTACTGAATCATGCCATATAATGTTTGCTTTAGTTTATGTTCTTACATTATTCTAATCACGTAGTATTTACGTCACAACAAAGTTAAACTTGGTATGAAATTGAAAAGCTGAGGGAAATGAGTTTTTAATAACATTTTAACCATGGAATTATTCTTGGAGACAGGGCTTGCGCTTCGGGCTTACACTAATTACTTTGTTAATTGCTCTAATCGGATTAACCTCTAGCCAAGTCTGGACTTTACTTGAGTAACAATCTAAACATAGCTGTATTAATCACAGAAGGTGTTGAACTTAAAACATCTAATTATGTGTAATCTGGTCGTATTGTCTTGGAAATGTACCCACTGCTTAAACTATATTGTTTTTACCATCTCCAAGCTTAGAAACTTATCTATTGCTATTCTCAAAAGCTTCAACTTGCAGTTTACTGCACACGAAAACTGCTGTCACAGCACTGTTTGGTCATCGATTTAACCTAACTTGGCTTAAAACTTCGTTATAACGTTTTTAACCCTTATATGGATGTTGACAATGTTATCAACGTTGTGCAAACTATTCAAACATATTGTTGATGTATTTTTACTTTCAACCGGTGTAACGGCCGAAATTTGGTGGTGGCACAATTTCGCAACGAATAGGCCTAACGAAGTCGTCCTATCTAGATCGATAGATGAGGCAGAGCTAGGGTCCATCGCTATGCCTAGCCTGTGCATAGAAGAGACAGACACAAACTACTTAAAACCGCTCATCTAAGGTTGTGCTGGCAATATTTATTTATTTCCCAGCTGTAACAACCATTTAAATACTAAATATCGTTTGGACATAAAATACGAATAATTCGGGTAACAAAACCTAAAATTGATCTCGAATTGTCAAAATTCAACGCAAGAAGTTCCCAAACCCACGACGCTCGGGTGGAACCTAGGAGAAACCGAGACAACTTGGCCACGATCTTCTTGCTGCCCTGTTGAACACCTTTATACCATCTAGAGCCAGAGGGTACAACCTTGCTTCGTCCTTTAAACCCAATATCCAAAAGTTGTGTTGAGGATTGTTACTTTCGATGTGAAGACATCATCGTCAGGGTTTAGGATGAATTTTTATTCGTCCTAAACAGAATCCTAAGGGTTTCGTAAGTAGGCTCTTATTAGTTAAGCCTCTTATTTTATTAGCAGGGTGCCTTAGGCAAATTAAGTGGGACTTTCCTACTTAAGTCGTCCGTAGAGACGCAAACCACCAAATTTTCTGAATACCATGATGAAAGTTTACGCTCTTTGGGCAATTAATCATTTTAAAGTCTGAGCCTTAGACCAAAGCCTTTATCCAGGTTGGTCCCGTCAACGACCCAGGTGTAATTTACTCAATTTCCGCTTGAGCCCTGGATCGCACCCAGCTTCTGTACTGAGTGATTCCAGGCCGATTATTTTTGTAACATTTCAACTGTACACCAGGTGAGGGCAACCTACTCCCGACATCGACTTTTCTGCTCCACTAGGAAAAGTTGTCACACCTTTTTTAAAAATGTTGAATAATTTTGGAAACCATTTGAAGGTCAATTTAAAGTTGCATTTATAACATTGTATAACGTTTTGCTATACAACATACAGCAAGGTTAGGTGTTTGCTGAAAATGAGAGAGTGACGAGTGATGTATGGCTGTGTTTGGGTTCAAAGTTGGCGCCACGACGCTCCTCACCCCGGCGTCACACATTTACAAATCAATTAGCCTCCCGCGAACCGAACCAACCCAGAGTCCGCTACAATCTGTGTCGGCTTAAGTTATCACATATTTTTAGAACGATAGTAAATTGCATCTATTTTCACTTTTACTCTGATGTTAATAAAAATTTCTCACATACAATTTTAAAATTTGACTTGATAACTAAACTATTAATCTTAGAGATGTTAATACTTCAACGTGTTTAATTTTAACAATTTTAAAATTACAAATTTATGTAGTCCGGTAATATAAAAATTGATCTTAATTAAGTATGAAAAAAGTTGAAGAACGTGAAATACAGTGGTTTTTTTCTAACTCAACCCAACACTTTTCTATTAAGTATACAAATAATTATAGTACATAAATGAAATGCGTTGTATTACAATTATTACTTAATGTACATAGTTACATACATTTAACAACATTTATTTTAGTTTAGATGTTTAAACAATCCACCGTTAACATTTAACGCAGCGTTCCACTTGTGTTTAATGTCTGGAAACCTTCTTAAAAGTTGCTTAATTTATTTGTCTATAAGATATTTTGTACGTTTGTTTTAATCCGTTCAATATTTTGCGGTCTCTACCTGTAAGCCATATTTTATTTAATATGTCCAAAGGAAATTATCAAGCTAGCTTAAATTGGGAGATCTTGGGTACTTTTCTTCGTCAATGAGTCGGTCACCAAAAATGTCCTCTAGAAGAGCTGTGGTCGTGTCAGATGAGTGGCAAGTTGCGCCATCCTGTTGAAACCAACAGTTTCTTTCAACATCTTCCACTGAAGCCACAAATTCATAAACCATGATTTTGATGCCGCTCCGAGTTCAAAGTGGAGTCAAAACATACTGGACCGATAGTTCGTTTGCGAGAAAGTGCACACCACACCCCAATATTTTGACTATATAAAGGTTGTTGGTAGACCTGATTTTGTGCACTCCAATAACAGCTGTTATGGTTGTTGACATAGCTACTCAAATGGAACCAAGCTTCCGTCAGGAAACTGTAATTTTTCTATCATCTTAGACTTGCTGTACAGACCACGTCAATAAAATATGTATACTATTTACAGTGCCAAACGTTTTGCAATCGAGCATCCTCAAAGGACTTGTTGAGACCCGATTTCAAATCACTAATGTAATTTATTTAAAAGACATATATAATATAATTTGAAAAAACTGAGAAGCACCCTTTAAACATTTATTTAAACCACCACCGGTTTCGGAAATTATCCCATCTTCCTGGTGGTACAAAGCATCAGAGAATTATTATAATAATTTGTTATTATTATTGAATTATTTATATAATTATTTATTATTGAATTTGTAATGCTTTGTACCACCAGGAAGATGGGATAATTCCCGAAACCGGTAGTGGTTTAGATAAATGTTTAAAGGGTGCTTCTCAGTTTTTTCAATTCTTGTATTAATACACCAAGTATCCCTCAAAAGTGATCAAATATCACAAAATAATAATATAATTTATTTAATTTAACTGCTTGCAATACAATGAACTCCTTGATTAGGTTAATGCATTAGCATTTTGAAAATATGATCCACAACATGCTTTTACAAATAATAGACACACAGTTACACTTTAATCGTTCGTAGTTTTTAGACAGCGTGAAAAACCACGATGCTAGCTAGAGTAAACAAAAACAACGGATAAAATAAAGAGACTGAAAGAAAGAAAATCACACAAAAGAAATACATAATAAGAGGTTGTTCAACACCTTCTGTGATTAATACAACTATGTTTAGATTGTTACTCAAGTAAAGTCCAGACTTGGCTAGAGGTTAATCCGATTAGAGCAATTAACAAAGTAATTAGTGTAAGCCCGAAGCGCAAGCCCTGTCTCCAAGAATAATTCCCCGGTTTAGATACTATATAAAACTCATCTCCTAAATATCTTTCCAAGTCATATTTCTCTAATAAAATGTCGTTTTCACAACAAAAATATGCTCAACCATGAAACAAATTTTACTTTAACGTTTAAGAGGTAAATATTTCTATAAATATTTTCCTTCGCATAAAACAGTGCACAGCTGCTGTGTAGAAAGCTGAGTTCCCCCGGCAATATCTGTAATAATATTTACCTGGTTTGTTCGATATTTGTCTTCACTATTTATCTAGTATCCAAACATTGACCAACAACAGTGCCCCAAGGTTGAGTTCGTTTAGTATTGGCTGTTCTCTTAATACAACGGCAAACACTCTATCTAAATATTAGTTTCAGGTTTTATTGTGTCGGTATTTTCAATAAATCAATTTTAAAATATGCTAAAGGCGACTACATATGCAGTTAAATTTCAGTTGATTGTCTTAAACTACTTAAAGGTCGTTCATAGAAAGAACAGAAAATATACAAATCACGAAGTAAGGGTCTGATAGTAAAACTAAATTAGAGTCATTATTTTGTAATGTCTTTTCACCAAAGTCTAAATTAGTAAAGTTTTAAAGTAACATTGGAGAAAACGTTCCATTATTTGAAAACCGTAGCCTTCATCGTTTAAACACATTGTTGAACCCTCTTTATAAGGGCAAAACTGCAGTGATACGTAAATATTTTAAAACACTCGATATTACAATAATGTTTTTTATATAGAAGATTTAAATTAAAATAATTTTATAGTACAATACAGAATTTTAAATTTTTGAAACCCGTTTTGGTCAGGTGGCCCCCTTCATAATTTGCATTTCCCAGTCACTTGATCAACAGATACGGTGATATTTATTGGCCGGC
This sequence comes from Matsumurasca onukii, assembly GCA_018831715.1. NCBI lineage: Eukaryota > Metazoa > Arthropoda > Insecta > Hemiptera > Cicadellidae > Matsumurasca > Matsumurasca onukii. The sequence continues at coordinate 23,712,727 of CM032058.1, read as the reverse complement.
CTGTCCACCATACTTCATAGCTCCTGACCTTTTTCTTTCGGTGATTTTAGCTCTAGAATTCTTAGAGTCAATCCCTCCAGAGGTAGAGACGATTTGAAGAAGATAATTCGACAAGTAATCAACTACATTCCATTACATAATAATATTATGCTACGTCGAGTTGTAGAAACTCTCACAAAGAGGCTTCAAGAATATGTTCAATATTAAGAGGGCCACCTGACATTCATGTTCAAAGCAAATGTTCAGTTGTCCTCAATAGCATGGTTTAAAAAAATGGCATAAGGAAAATCTTTGAAATAATTATAAGTTGCCTGCTTTTTGTTGAAATTTTAATTTTCATTAGCACTAAAGAAAATGTGATATTGATGTTGATACTTGAAGTTAACGTCAGAATATCTTTTAACTGATGACCCCTCCTGCCTGTAAAGCTAAATTTATATTTGTAGAATCATTTTTAAAACATTTGTAAAGTATCTGCTTATAACTTTTCTTCGTGATACATAACAGGTGAAAGAACTTATTTCAATCCTTCAAAAAGTATAAGTTTCTGAGGATTTCCTGACTTTTACGACTCTCCCGCTTCCCTGGTGGCTGAACGACTTTCAGAAGTAATAAAAAGCTCACAAAAGCCTCAAACTTGTGTCGTCATCATTTCTAGGTTTCAGTAAAGGTGCACTTTGTTGGTCACAAACGTTCAATATTTTAGTCCATGGGTTGGTATCGCACGTGAACTCATCACTTCGGTGGCGTGGGTTCGATCCCCGCAGTCATTACTAACAGTTTTTCAACGGTGGTAGTACTGTTAAAGTACTTGTATTTTTGTTTAGTGTACATGTAAATGTTAATAGAGGCAGTCCGGTACCTTATGAAGAAATTCATATGCAAGATAGTTAAAATTATTAAGCAATAAAAAGTAATTCTGGGCTGAACTATACTAGGCAATTCATGTTTTACTGTGCAATGTTACGTATTCTTCAACATTAAACAAACCGGTCTTATTTAAATATAAGATGTCATTAGATATCACCTATGGGGATCTTAGGCTAATACTTATGATAACTATGTATTTCTTTGTTCTCACGGAATTCCGTGTTTGTATTTGTCTCCATTTGACGCCATCAACCTGAACTCATTTATCTGCGAGCTAATGATTGTTCTCCTGGATTTTGTCCAACAGTTCCGCCTCTGGTTTTGTCAGTTGAAACAGACGACAGTTTCTCAGCTGTTCTCCGTTATTATTCATCAACTGTAAACCCGTCCACACATTAGTTCCACTCTTTAATTCACCTGCATCTCCATTTGTTTTACTCCTATGTAATTTTCTGTTAAAGTTCTATCGAAATTGTCATATATTATAACCAGCTGGGTATTGTGTTTCCTTCGCTACAGGAAACACGCGACCACGTATGGCTAGTCCATTCCGCAGTCTCAACTGTATTTGATTGAGACCTTTACACAACCCAAGTATCCCCCAGAAGGTTTCTTCCAGCATAGAAATACCAAGACACGAGGCTATCAAATGAGCACCGATCCTGACCCCAAGAAGTTTGTTGCAGGTTAATGTCTTAGTTAATGATATAAGTGTGGGGGGAGGAAATTTTATTACTGGGTTTTGAACGATTCAGAAGTGTTTCGAAGTATTTGGCAAATTCCTTACAGTTGTCTTTATTGTTTAGGGCCAGATCTTAATAAATTTCTTTTTAAAGCAAAACATTGATTGGGACTTGTGGCGCGGTCCTTTTAAATGGAGGTCAGGTTTTGAGGATGATATAGGTCTAAAGCGGTCAGATAGTCTCAGTGATCATCTGATGATACCCGCATCAACTCCCACCATCGTTTAGACATATCAGACCATCACCTGCGTGGTTCGGAAGTCACGTTAAGCCGTTGGTCCTTGTATTTCCATTGGTCATTGGGCTGTTAATTAATGACCCATTCGGAGGAAGAGTCGGCCTTAGTTTGTAACAAGACTACACCTCATAACTCATTACTACCACTCATCACACTCATCCCTCACCACATATTTGCCTTAAAATACCCTCATGAGAGTGGTCGGCATCTCAAGTAGTGATTTAGTGATTGCGGATGATAATTGATTAGTTTAGTTTTACAGGTTTTGTAAAACTGTCTTGTACTTTTTAGTCTTTTGCCTAGGAATTGATCGGTCTCATATTTTCTTTTTAATTGTTTTATTAATTTCGCAGTTTCCTTTCTAAAATATAAAACACTGTTTTGAGATGTTATAATTATTAATTTGTTTCTTATTAACTTTCTTATGTTCATGACAATTCCCTACTTTATTTTGGTAAATGTGAGATGTACGATAACAATAACTGCGTTGTTGTTTAGTTTATACTTTATTGTGTATGGGACAAAATTTAAAATGTATTTGAAGAAAGTAAAAAGGTTTTGATTAATAAACTAAATTCTACTTAAATAAATTATGCAAATTAGACAGAATTTTGATTTACACGAAAGTTCACATGATACGATTTCTGCCTTAATTACTCCCTTTCTTAACTTTTAAAGTTTATTTTAAAGTAAATTCCTGTAGTCAATCAGCCATTGTGTTGGTTCTTTGGAAATAAAATATTATGAGGAAGGTTGATGCCACAATTGGTAGGACAACATAACACTCTTCATAAAGATACATTAGCCTGTCAACTGACTTAACCCACAAAGTAAAATACCACTTATTCCTTGTAAACTGACGAAATTGAAATGTAATTTCTGGTTGAGGAACTACCAACTGCTGACTATACAAATACTTGCAGACCGGGATGGAGTTTACATTTCATGAATAATAATGTCTTTGCAGACTAATATTTTATTCTCATTGACCCAAGTAACCTGGACTCAACTTTTCATGGTTGTTAAAATGATTGATAAAAACCATATGTGTTGCATAAACCTCTCAAAACAAAAAGGTATCGTAACCGTCAAAACTTAATTCTTGGCTGAAGTTTATTTCTATTTTACATCTACGATTTCTAAGACGAACAGATTTTTCAACCCCTCCCATTTAGTCGAATTAGCTTACTCACGCTAGTCTCAGGTCATTACTCAGTCATTCAACAGGCTTCTAATCTTGTGTTATGAACTTGTACGTACAGTAAAGTGCTTTAACGCATCAAACCATCAAAAATATTGTCAGAGTCTTAAATGTAATCAGCATTGAAACACTTTTGATCAAGATTATTAACTGTTATTTACTGTGAATGTATATGTATATAAAGTGTTGAAAAATTCTCCAAACCTGTTCTGGGGGTCAGGATCTGTGCTCATTTCATGGTCCCGGGCCTCGGTCCTACCATGCGGACAGCATAATATCTCATTTTTCAAAAGGAAACTAGCTAAAACATATTTATACTGTAGACAACGCAGAGGCAGGGAATCATTTGATAGGCTTCACAGTGGCCAACAATAATTTATTTTGACATACATCTCACTTTCGCAGAAAATAAAAAGTAAAGAAATCTTTGGTTACAACTCATTTCATAACTATACTATTGTTGGGACTCTATTGGGAGCAGATAAATTGGTTATTTGAACAACAACTTTGAAAACTGTGTAATCATTAGAGTTAAGTTATCTATTCGTGGTGTTGAGACGACATCTCAGTGCAAAATATTGTTTCTACCCAGCCGAACTGTACCGTATTGATACAAACCAAGGTAAAGAGGCTGGGGGTTATTGAATGTACTGTATTTGCTGTTTACCAATATCCAATAAATCATTTTGTCAGGCGAACAACAATACTCGTTTGTTATTTTGATGCGTGTTGTGTGAAATTGATGTTGTCAAATGATACTTCAAACTAGAGTTTTCAGAAAATTGTAAACTTTCAATTGAGTGTTTGAATTCCTTTAATTTAGCTTATTTACTTATTAAGTGCTAAATATGTTTTTATGATACGTATGTATTCTTTGTAAAGGGTTTTGCAGCAACTTCTTTTATCCACCTTAGGCCTAAGCTTATCAGCTAACAAATATCGATAAGATCAAATGACTTAAGGGTCTATCAAAAATAGATGGTTCTCTATTGATCGATATCCTTTTTTACTGAACTGAACAAATACCAGATTTGACATCGGATACACTTCTTATTTATACGTTATTACAATGCATCCAAAAGGCCTCTCAGGTCGGAGGGTTGCCAATTATGACAGGGAAGATTAATGGAAAGTTTGCTTTTGACTGGATTTCACAATGAGTCGAGACAAAGGCGATACAAAACTGTGGAAAAGTTGTTGAGGTTTCAACTGACAAAACCAGGCTTCGTCACAGAACTCTGAACCAGTTCAGGCTTTGTGATAAACCTGAACAATGGCAATTCAACAACTATCTCGTCGCATAGCTCAGGGATACATTAGGTACGCGTAGAGCACTTAGTAGCGTCATAACATCGAGATAATACTTAAATCAAACCTTCGTTATATTTTGCTAGTGTACTTTATAAAACTGAATGTTTTCACTAAAGGGCATAGGTTGTGTTATTAGTCCTAATTAAGGGTCCGCCTCAGTGGTCACCTCAAAGAAAGGCTGAATTCGTCCGCCCAAAGAACACACGACACCGCGCACGTAACAACTGTCTTCTTTACCTCATTTCATTTCTGAATTTACAACATTCAAATCGACGATAAACAAGAAACATTGAAGTTTAACAGTTATGAAATAACTATTAACAAAAGTAAAGAAGGTTGTGGTATTTTCTTAAAACTCAGTTTAAGGAGATTACAACATACAACGTTTGTACAAATTACAACGTCGCTTCGGTATAATTATAACAGTGAATGTCACCACACCTCTCGTTAGAAACACATTTCTGTGTACCTTGATGACTTCATGAGCATTTTCCTTTTTCGCCAAATAAATAGTCTTTAAAGTTTTGCAATTATGGTTCTTGTTAGAGTTTTAAGCTCTTTCCGTTGGAAGTTAGTTTTAAAACATCTAAAAATAGCTCTTATGGACGTTGTATAGACAAATAAATGAAAACTACTAGCTATTGGTAAAAGAAAAAGAACGAATTGTTTTTGCATTTAGTTGTTCTCAGAACGAAAGCTCAAAAATGGCGTAGGAAAGCTTTCTGTCTGTCAACAAGACAACATAAAACTATATTCGCCACAATACGAACATCTTCAAGAAGAAAAATTAGTCTTCACGAAGAAGATCATTGCAAAGTTTTACTCTTTAAACAAGGAAACATTGTGCATTTTTGCTTAGTTTACACAAAGAGGCGTCCATTTATTCTAATCGGGAAACCATGTACAATTGTACATCGCTGTTGGTGACAAAATCATTATCAAATTGCTTAGTTTTTAGGCGGCACTGCAAAATGTAATCACTGAAATCAAGCGTGAATGCTTAAAACATCCTAACAACGTAGTTAATGTGTTACACTTTTCTAACATCGGATTGTAAAAAACCATTGAATTCTTTGCTTTTACAAGAACAGTCAAACTAATGACTGTGGCAAAGAGTAATTTTCTATCTGTCTACCACCCTCTCCCGCCAATTAATGGAAGTATGTCACCTGTATTCAATATCTCTGTGTCATCATTAAATAAACAAATGGGGCTGAGAGCTTTCATACTCAGAAAAGGAACCTTTACATTAATGAATCTTTATTCACATTTGTTCCCAGTTTGCGTGAGTTCAGCTTTACAATCTCATAATGCGGAATCACATTTCTTTGTTTGGTTGTTGTTAATCACTCTGAATTCAACATTACTTTTAACCACTATATGTCTTCATTCAGTTGGGTAATTAAAGTAAGTGGAACATTATTCCTATTACTTTGACTTGTTTTGTTATTTTTATCCATCAACAGCCTTAGTTATCTAAAGCGCTTTGATGTTAAAGACACGTTTTAAAAATTAATGACGATCCTAAATTGTAAAGTTGAAGATTTACTTGTGTACAGTTTACTACTCCTGAGAGAACACTGCAACTGAAAATGAGACCTGAGTTTTAGTTCAACATTGATTAGTTCTTTTAATCATTAAATAATAAAGTAGTTGTGTAAGATTTTCGAACTGAAATATTTGAGAATTTTAAGGATAATCCATGCATTTTTTCAGATCAAGATTTTGGTTAGTGAGTTTTATTTTATGAAAACTATTACACTAAGTTTTATATTTGAACAATTCACCTCAAACATTACATTTAGGAAGTGTTGATATACATACCTTACACATCATCAAATCCAATATACTGTATGTACAGGGTTATTACAAATGATGTTCCCGATTTTGATTATAAATATTACTGGGTGGATTTGCTTTAAGACTATTTTGTTTGTACCGTTGGAAAGACAAACTCCTTAAGTTTTATTTACACTGGTTTGGTGGGTATCTGCTGTTTTAAAGTCAATTGTTGTAGGTGTTATGTAATAGCTGAATTAGAAGACAGGAAAGATTATTTTGTGTTAGTTTATCACATTAACCTATCTGTTATTAGTGTGAAACAACTTTTAGAACCAAGTTTAATGAAGATCATCCTAGTAACCACTCTATTTGCAAGTGGCACTTGAATCTTTCTGTTTTTTGTAAATATATGTTACTAATGGCTGCATGTGACATGGATCGGGCGCGGTTGTCCGAATGGTGATGTATTCCTAAACTGATCTCCGGACATCATTCCCTGTTATTTTTTCTTGTGGAGATACATCAAAGATAAGGTGCACACCACCATTACCATTAGCATACCTGTGATCCAGCAACGGATAGCCAATGCCTTCGAAGCAATTAATGATTGAAGATTTTCATATCAATGTATAACCAGTGCTTCATTATAAAATTAACGATGTCATATCACAAAGAGTACCCATATTAAAATTTATAGTTCTGAGTATATCCATAACTGAATCCATGAGTATCCAAGTATATCCATAACTGTAGTATAAGTGTCCTTAATATTTTGTTAAATAAAAACGTCCCTTAAACAGGAGCTTAGCTTGAATGTATGTTTATACTATTACAAAGTTTAAATTGTAAAATAAAAAGCTCAAACTTAAGTACTTGAGAGCTTCGCTTGGAGTAGGTGTTAAGTGTAACAGGATTCCGACAACAGCTAGACACCTGCAGGTTAATGGGCTTATAAGGGGCTAATGGATATCTAATGCCTTAACAATGTTCGGCCCCTTACAATACAGCTTGATAATCATTGGCACTAATGTGACTTTGCAGTTCAGACTGGCCTTAGTTATAGTTGGCTATTTACTTAATGCAATATTCAACTATTTAAATGCGTTTTGTACAAAAGTTTCTTCAACTAGTAATATAAGGTGAAAGTAGAGTTGACTAAAAAGCTACCAAGAGCATCGTAGTCCTAAATGTGTATATTAAAAGAAATATATGATAACTTTGTTCTCTTTCTCATCAGCTAAAACAAAGATTATGTTATGGTAGGTAGATAGCGCATAGTTGCTGAATGGCTGAGGCAGAGAACTAAAAATAGATGCGGCATCCCACAAACAGAATGCGCTGCGAAGGAATTCTTTCAAGAGTCTCAAGCTAGAGCCACTGACGTGCAAAATTGCTCGATTTGGTCCCATCCAAGTCAACGAAATCGGACAAGCTTGAGCATATGGAGCCGAAAGGGAAAACGGCAAGAGATGTCAGTGCTCGCAGCACATTCTGTGCGTGGGCTGCCTAACTGTGTTGATGTTCCTGCCTCAGCCATGTGACATCTATGTTCTATCTACCTACCATAACATTATCTTTGACAAAAACCACCTAAAGCTATGGTTTCCTAAGAAGCGGTATCTGCTATTTTACGGCCTTTTATGACGTTGAACTTTTTTCTAATCAATCATATGGGAGAGAACAGTAGTCGCTTCCATATAATTATAATATTACAGGCCGTAAATAAAGTTTCACAACCGTAAATAAACCGTAATACACGATCAGGACGTACGCTGTATTCTCCCAACTGTAAGATATTTAATATACCAAAGAAGGATCATTTTTGTTAATGCTACACAATACAGGCAACAAAAATTAACGAAGTAATCAATGTAGCCCAAGACTGTAAAACAGTTAAGATGTTCAAGCGGCAAGCAACTATGAAACCTTGCGTCAACTTTGTGCGCGCGACTTTTAGTCCCTTTACAAGGGTTTTGAGGTTTCAAAATGGAGTCGTTAACAAACTTAAATTTTGAGTTTAAAAGTCAAAAATGAAAGCAATATACGAGTATTCTATAAACGCGTAAGGTATTTTAAAACATTTTTCATTGCACAATTAAAAAAAACAATATAAAATTTAGTTTTCTATTGAGACTATACAATATATTGACCTTTTATTTAATACTTTCAAACTTGTAACTAAACAAAATTTGTTAAACTTTGCTTTTATTTGAGTCTTGCTAAAAGTGAAATGAAATTTGTCTATTCCATGCATAAATACTCGTAATTACAGTAACATTAGCATTTTTTTATATTGGAACTACTCCCCAAAAAATACTTGTGCTTGGGGGAGAAAGTATTTGCATTTGCAAAGTAGAAGGTTTTTTCACTATTTAATATAAAATTCATATTATTTTAGATTATAGATAAAACGTATACTCGTAAATAACGTCTTATAAGTTTCACTACCTTGTAGTTAGTGATTATGCTGTACAAAGTGCTTGTGGCCTAGTGTGACAGAAAACATTGTCACATTCACAAGCCAGACATCTACAAGTATTAGTTATCAACCGTACGATTAAATTACCTACTCATGGAGTGGACTAATGAAGCAGCACAGTACTAAAATTTTAAGCAGACTAATAAATTTTCTTTATACAAACAATTTGTTTTAAATCATATTTGTCGTAATATGTAATTTTAATTCTACGTTGTTCAACATCTGTCTAGTTTGTGCAAAAAAGACAGTTTTAAAATAATTAGAGTTATAAACAATCTAAGTATATTGTTGTTGTAGATGTCTACATATGCGAAACTAATTACTTTCGGTAAGCTAAAAACATATCAAAATATATAGTATGAACATTATTGTTATGAAGTTTACCAAACTCGAGTTACAGGTTTTCATCCTTAAGTACACATGTTTAATTAATTATCTTGTTAATTGGTTTAATAAGCTTAGCCCTGTCTAGACGTTGCTTGTTGTAATCTGTAGGAGAAATTACTTACTCTTAACTCTGAGAATTAAATCATTTTTTAAATATTTGCTTATTTTAACATTGCTGAATTCATTTTTTAGCTAAAGCACATAAAAAATATAGTTATTTATTTCTACTGTCATATTTACCAAAACTTCACAACAAAAGCTACATTTCTTAGATATTTACATGGCTAAAATTAAATAAATCATTAGTGTTTTGTTATCTTTAAACATTGAAGTACTTGATAAGACTTTTCAAATTGTTAACAACTAAAATATTATAAACAACATATCAGTACTTACAATACCAGTAACTTTAATAGCTTAACAAAAGTAGGCATTTCTAATCAAACAAAGTAATGTTGAAATGATTTAGATACAGCTTCTTATCAGATTGATTCATCATAATGATAGCATGACGCTAAACTCGCCCAAAGCTTGAAAAGAAGACAAATATGAATGTAGTTAATTGAATGCAACGTGCGTTCCTCTTTAGAATCATTACAAAAGCGTTCAGCCTCATTTGTGCATTTAATGAAGAGTAGTGATATTGAAGACTGGTAAAATACTTCATTCATTGATATAAAAATAACCAAAGGGTAAATAATTGTTTCTTGACATTTGCATTTATTAGTTTGACTATTTATGCAATCGCAATCGACATGAGTTTATGGCCTTGTTTAATACGCTTTCAGGAGCGAGGCGAATTCCAACTGCTGATGCGATGAATTTCGGCTCCGCCCCTATTTACATTAACGTCAACTTACGGCAAACTTCAGTATCTCTTTTGCAATGTTTATACCGTTTTTTTTGTGTGTTTTGACTGTTCAAAAGTATTTATTTCTTGTACTTCGATGTTGGCTATTTTCACTTAAGGTTAAACTCGGGTGTGCGTCAAATAATGATGATTTATTCTGATCTAAGTGGTTCGGAAGTCACGTTGAGCCGTTTGTCCATTTCCATCTAGGGCGTATTAGAGCTTCATTACTTTTTTTTTTTTTTAAATTCAGGTTCAGAGCTTTCTTAGAATGCACCTCTCTGTATAGTCACTTTTTCCGCCCCTACTACCCAGCCACTATTAATATAGATGTATCAACAATTGTAGCATATCTGATTTAAACATTATTCAGTTCAGCTTTTAAAACTTCAAGTACTGAACCCCAAGAAGAGAAATTACCTGTAACCTGTCCAATGAACTGATAAATGTTTATCTTTATGATAAATGTCAGACTTAAACTCAGGTCTCATTTCCAGTTTTAGTGTTTTCTCACTGATGAGTTTTACTGAGGAACTTTCGACTTTCAAGCTGAGGATTATCATTTATCTTGGGAATAAGTTTCTTAACAATACGGTTTTTGTTTCATATTTTATGTATTGCTTTGCTTTGCATTGAGATACATTGAGATAGTGGTTACTCTTAGAGGGTATTTTAAGGTGAATACGGGATGATAGTGAGTGTGATAAGTATTTTGATGGATTACATTTGAGTGATAGTCTTGTTACAAACTAGGGTTGACTGTTCCCCAGATTTGGGTCATCAATTCATAGCCCAATAACGAATAGAGCGGACTTCCTAAGTTGTGGGATGGTTTGTAAGTACATATACTTTCTACGTGAAAGCCCTTTTCTTGATAAAGCCAACATGTTTAAATTCAAACAGACCATGTATACATTTCTGGAAGTGTAGACTAAAAAACACTAAAATTATTTGCTCTTGGATGGCGTATATTTATTTTCACGCCAACAAAGATTTCTTTCTTTCATATTATTCCCTATCTCTACATTTTGGAACCGTCTTTCTTTTTCAAATCAACGTGTGAAACTATAACAGGCTGCGACATAAACTCTTACAGAACTAAAGGCAGTAACTGGGAGACACAGAACGGTTGTTCAGTTCGTCAACAATCTGCTAAATTCGTCAAAGATGCTACCGTGTCCAAGACATCTAGAGTCGCTCGTCTAAAAGCTGCGTTCGTTTTAAAGGCTTTCCACAATATTATGGTTCACATTTATGCACATTTATTAAGCACCAAGTTATGGACAATCTACTTAAAAGGCTGCTGGGGGAATATTCTAATGAATGAGGATTTGCGTGGATGAAAATAGTCAATAGTCGTTATTGACTGTTTTAATGAGATTCCGGTGTAAAGAGTAAATTCAAACTTTAACTACGAGTATATTTTTCTAAATTGTTGATAGTTGCAATAAAAACTATGTTTCGTAATTTTGCAACGAAATATTTTACTATTACTGTTAATTTAATATGATAACTTTGCTGGTTGCGCACACAGTTATTTGAGTGTTGAAAACCAGGGCGCAGTGGTGAAATTGGGTACTAAGCCCATGGCTACCTTTACCTGTAAGTTATACGGGAGATAAGTGGCGCTGCCTAGGATGTTAGCTGAGTAACTATTACCAGTTGCTGGCTACCATCCTTGTCTACCTAATATTGTATTATCTTTGATATCACGTAAATGAATTGTTTATATTGAGAAAGCGTGGCCTGTCCTCGGCTTGCCAAAGTTGATTCTTCAGGCTTGTTCACGAAGTTTTACCCTTTCTCCCCTCTCGCAAACTTGTGTTTCCCAACTCATTGTCTAACCTTGTTTCAAAAGCTCTCAGAAGACCAACAATTGTCAACTGTAATTTATCCCTCTGCTTAAAATAAGTGCTCTTTTTATGAACGAACAAAATAGCAGTGAGCTTTAATATACTGTATGTATAACTGTGTATTCTACAACTTATTTTATCTGCGAACTTATTTAATTATCTTTTCCTTTACGATGGCTCACTTACTTAAATCAGTTATGAGAGACCTTATAAATATATCATACTAAGGTTAAGCAGGATTATTTGAACTCTGCTTATTACGAACATCTTTTTCCGTTTTATTAACAATATACTCAATTAAAGTGTTATGTCAATCGAATTAAATTTCTTTAAACATGAAAAAGCTTTTACCTTTGCCATCTTCTTGGCTTTGTTTAGAAAGTTTGATGGAGGCAACACATATTCCAACGCTAAATCTGAAATACCAATTTGTTATTTCGTCTTTTAATACCGAAACTCTAACTTTCACAGCCATAATCCATCGTGAACGTTGGATAATCATATCTAATAAATTCTGAAATGACTGCTTAAGTGGAAAAGCAAGTTTTTAAAATTGACTTAAAATTCAAGATTTAAGTCTTCACAGAATCGACTTCCAACTTTGTGGTCGACATTTGAAGTCAATGCGCTCAATAGGTTTTGAAGAAAGAAATAAGACCTCAGTGATGTTGGACTTGGTGGAAATAGTTTCGTGCCAAGTTAGATACCATCGTTAAAAGTAGTCGTCTCAGTGATCTAGGTGGTGATTATGCCAATGAAATTTGACAAACCAGTTTATGGAAGTTGATACTTTCAGCTGAAGAATTATGTAAATTCAGCCTAAAAGACTTGCACAAAGCGCAGTAGGAAAAGAATGACTTACTTGACTTAATTCCGTTGATTCCTGAGTGGAACATAGGGCCTCGACGAAGTTGTGCACCACCCATCTCTGCCTCCACGACATCCCTCTATTTGCTAGCTCTTTCTCTGCTGTTCTTCTCCATGTTTTGTTCTTGGGTCTGCCTCGCTTCCTGCTTCCCTGCGGATTCCAATCAAGTGCCTGCCTTGCTATACAACTCTGCAGTGGTCTTCTAAGTGTGTGACCTACCATCTCCAGCGTCTCCTAGTTATTATTTCCTAATCGGTTTATGCCTAGTGATCCTCCACAAGTCTTCTTTTCTGTTTATATTTGGCCACCATATACCCAATATATGTTTCAGGCACCGATTAACATATGCTTGAAGGCTTTGCATTATTGAAGTGTTGATTTACCAAGTTTCAGAGCCGTACAGCAAGACAGACATGGCATTTGAGATAAAGATGCGTATGTTGGTTTGTCATTGAATTTGTATTTCGGCAAATGCCCCTTTAGCTTTCTTGATTCCATTCTTGATGTCTGCATCAGCTCCTCCATCTAATCCCACTACAGTACTTAGATAGCAAAACTCCGTTACTCTTTCAATATCTTCGTTGGCTTTATTATTTCTTAGGTTTATTCTTAATTCTTTAGTCTCCTTCATATTTATTTTCAGTCCAATATTGCTGGCTTCTAGGCATACTTGCAGATAGTTTATTTTCATTTCCATATCTCGTAAACTGTCTACTAACAAAGATCCTCTGCAAAGTTTAGCAGCTCTATACCATCGTATACCTTATCAGTTAATGTGTCAGTCACCCCTTGCATTACCTCAGGTAGAGCTTAAAAGCTTGGGGGTTGTAGCTTTCTTTGAGGATAGCACAAGAATTACCCTCAACACTCTGATAATTAGTTTGAATTTTAGGTTGAAATTAAAATACTTTAAAATGAAGAATGGTATTAAAATTAATTTTACACATACTCGCAGTGAGGGTACACAGGAATTAATCGTTACAATTTCAATTATAAAATTCAATGAGATGAGGACCGATACTAAGTGTTATAGCTACCGTTCACAACTTTTATGATAATGACTCGAGATTAATTACAAGTTAAACTTTAAATCAAATAAATAAATTTAAAATAGAACATTGGAATTGAATGGCACGTTAATTAGATTAAGTCAAAAGTTAGAATTATTAAACTAAGCTTAAATAAAATAAACACTAATAAATTAGTTAAATTGAAATAAGATGTGAATAGTAGGCCTATTTATGTTTGGCCCCTAAACCCTAGAGTACCTAACTTGGGAGTTACGGTCAACGAAAACTCGAAACTACTTACTCCTGAAGTCGGTCCTGGGGCGGGGCCAAGGTCTCAGTCGGAGATGATGGTCTCGCTGAGGTTAAAGACAGACTGTCTGCTCCCAGACGGTTGTACCCCGTATGTCAACTCTGCTGATGCACAATGTATCGGATGTCCACTGTCAGCAATCAGCACTGCCAGCACGAGGCAAGCAATACCGATGTGAGCAACTGCGATACACTTCCACTGGTCTGATTGTAAATTAAAATATTTCGAAAGAGTTCAACTGAATTTAGTTTTGGTAAACGTTATAACCTCTATTTCTATATGTTGCTTTCCGCAGCATGCAGTCCAGGGTCAAAGAAGGGAAAGTAATAAAGATGTAAAGTTAAATCAACAAATTAGGATCTTTCTTATGTACGGTGAAAACCAACACAAAAGTAATAAGACATTTTGATTATAGGATCATAAAACGTTTAGTAAAGTGAGGAAAAGTAATCACGGTACACAGAAATGTGTTTCTAACGACAGGTTACTGCTCAGACGACATTTGCGTACTTGTAATTATACTTTAGTGGCTTTGCAATTTGCACGGAGGTGTGTGTTGTGTTTTATATTTCACCATGCTACAGAACATTATGAAAACTATATAAGCAGCAGGAAACCCACGCTGATAAAGGAATGCTACTCTTGAGGCTGTTCTTCGCCATAAATGGCCAAAAAAGAGACAGTAAAAGACTGAAAACAAACTGGTAAACAAATGATACAGCTATGTTTACTAAATTTTGGAACTAAGGGCGCTAAACGACACGCTTTTAATAAAATAACGGTTTTATATAGGTTTAAACATTGTTATAACATTATACCGCCTATAACTGTTAGAATTCACTATAAAACAAAGTAAATCAAAGTTAAAGTCAAAGGAAGCCCACCACAAAGCCAAATGAACACGCAAAGTAATTTTATCCTCTCCGCGGCTTTTGCTGATTTGACCGATTCTTTGTGTTATTACCTTTGAAAATTTTGACAGTAATCTTTTGTAAATGTCACAGGTTTATCACAAAGCCCTAACTGGTTCAGAGTTCTGTGACGAAGTCTGGTTTTGTCAGTTGAAACCTCAACAACTTTTCCACAGTTTTGTATCGCCTTTGTCTCGACTCATTGTGAAATCCAGTCAAAAGCAAACTTTCCATTAATCTACTCTGTCATAATTGGCAACCCTCCGATTTTAAGTAACTTTACACACGTGAATTCTGTGCTAAGCTGATTAAATATTCAATTGTATACATTTTGAATCGAATTCGATATTTTCAATAATTTTAGAGAGTTTATTGCGAACTTCTCTTATTGCAGCTCTTTATAAAATTATCTGAGATCTGGGCCCGGGCAGCTGCCTGAGGCTACCATAATTAACTCCGAATCTGACAGAAGAATGGGATATTACTGGATATTACTGGGAGGATATTACGGTTCTATTATTATTATTATGGGTAAGGTACTTCACTCCCAATCGGTCCAATCGATGGTTTTGCACTATCGAATCGTTGCGACTATTCATAAACTACGGACTACTACTTCTTTGTACTTCGGACTCCTGTTCCCACTGAACCAGTGTCCTTTGTCCAAGACTCCGTAATTATCCATTCTCTTGCTTGGGCACTGTTCAAAACAACTATGTCGGAGGAAGTTTGTAGATAATTTCCACAGAATTTCCTTAAAGGAGAAACATATTAGTGGACACATCAAATACAAAGTATATTTTACATATTAAAATAATTAAACTGATCAAGTGTAAAAAATAAATTGGTAAATATAAAAAAGGGTACTTATAAAATTGAAAGGTTCTGTTCACTGAAAGAGATACGTGTATGATTATTAAAACTGAAAACTGTGGACCACCCAAGAAGCATGTAGTATCAACACAGTCATTATCACTTTACTAGAACTTTAAATACGAAACGTATAAAATCATAATACATTGTTTTGTGTTTTTGTTTTGTTTTACCAAAGCTTTCATCTTTCACCTGTCAGTGCGAAAATATTAAACAGCGCTAATTAGTATATGTTATTTAAAATGTAACTGTCCTAAAGTTTTAAACAAAAGTCAACCCTCGGGAAATAAAAGCAGATTTTCCAAATGTTATTTCAGAAAACCCCACTTTCAAAAACGTCAAAGTACAGTATTTTTGGATTTTTGAAACGCTTATTTTAAAAAGTATGTCAAATGTTACACCGATCAGCTTTTAGATAATCTTTTCGACATCATGTAAAAACAATATGTACATTCAGAAAATCACCACATGAGCGCAGCGCTGAGTATATTGCAAACCATTGCAATGGCAATAAAAGGTGCGAGTACAAAGTTTACACGAGGTTTCGTAGTGTCTATAGTCGCTCCCTAATTTGCTGCGTCCTTGAACCACAGTCATCGGTCAGACTACATTGTCATTTTCGTACGCCCGCACTGCGTCCCCTTAAATACAAGATATGTTAATAGTAGCATAGACCGAGGTTTAACCTAAAAAACTATAAATAAATTGAGGTTGGCACAAATGTGCTCGTGTTTTCAACCTAGAGATATGAATAACAAACAATATACTAAAAACTTGGTACATACGCGGTACATTCTGGCTGCCAAGATATTGTGATCGTCTTTCTCGATAACGACTTCCTTTAGTTGTAAAAAGCTAACCTGCCAAGCCAACTTTAAATCTGCATCAGTCGTTCATCGAGATATATACGAGTATTTATTTATTTTCAAACTAAGTTGTTTCTGTAAAAATGTTATATGCATCTATTGAGAGTATATGACAGCAAAATTTCTAATTGCGTGTTTTGGAAATAGTTATGCCAAATTAACCCGCGTATGTCAACTCTGAGTCAACATAGCTTTATATGTTATTAACAAGCAAATATTAAATTGCAATTTCACAAATGTTTGTTTGTTTTAAGCTTTTTATTTATTTTGTAAGTATATTGGTGTGCTTTTCTATAAAATACGTACAGGAAAGGGTTAAAAGGTGTCCTGAAAAAATAAGACCACAAAGAGTAAATAAAATACATTTCACTATCCCAATTAGTGCTATGTCCAAGTAGGGTGTTAAATGTTTCTTGGCCAGGCTTAAACTTTTATTTAGTTCAGAGAAAATTTGAACTGTTTCAAGTGTTTAAAACTTAAAGTTTTGCATTTTTAGAGGACCCATGGTAGGTTTTAATCGTGCTCCTAGGGGCGCTTACCACTCCGCTGGCGCGGCTTCGATACCTACACTAACGATTTGTAAAGTGGTTCTGCGGTAACGCTAGGTAAAGATCGAGGTTGAGTGGTAGAGAGGGCTTTGTAGTCCTAACTTCACCTCGTTAAACAGGACAACAATATCTTCTTTATTGTCAACGTAATAGGCGAAAAAAGAATTCGGTATTTCAGTCAAAAGATTAACAAGCTTCAAATATCTATCATAAAAATCCTAACAGATGCATTTAAGCTAGTTCCACACTTATATTTGACACCCAGACTATATTTACTACATTTTGATACTTTGGCATGGTGAGCACTTTCTATGATCTGAAAATTATTGGGGATAAAAGTTTGAGGCTTCTGCGAGTTTTTTATTACTTCTGAAAGTCGTTCTACCACCAGGAAAGCGGGAGGGTCGTAAAAGTCAGGAAATCCTCAGAAACTTATACTTTTTGAAGGATTGAAATAACTCCCGTCCCTGTTTGTCAGAAGACAGCTTTTAGTTAAACAGTGCTAAAAATATTTTCCTATAAGCTCCTGTAAACGTTGCATTAAACTAAAATAAGAGTTTCCTATTAAAACTTTCCTATCTCAAAATGTTTAACTGTTTGACTTTGTAGAGGATTGTATTCCTCATTGTTTTGTCAGTGTTATCCATTTATTTTTGGATTGATACCTCAGGACTGCTGAGCAAAGAATTAATTACATGATGTTCAAATAGTTGTAATTACCATTTTCAAAGCCATTTTGCTGAGTTTAAATAGTCCACATTTCAAATGGATATACAGTAGTATACAAATCGTAAGTTTTACTAGTTAGGAGAACGTACAATTAAATTGAATAGACCGGCTCTTCTAAAACAACAATGGTTAATCAAGTTTATAATAATTGGTGATATTCAAAATATTTACATCTTTTATGCTTTTCCTCGATAGTTTGATGTACATTTTTAAGAATCACGACACTTTTTATTCTATTGCACTAGTGGTCTAATAAAAAAAAGTCATTGCGGCGTGATAGGTTGAAGTGATATCAAATTGAAGCTCAATCCCGTGTATTAGCCTTGATAATAAATAAACCCGCGCAAACGCCACTGATGGTATTCCCACTCATGCACTCGCGTTACCCTCTCCACTCAGACCCGAAGTCAGATGGTAGGGGGAAAGCGAACTAACTCCTTGAGCTTCGGACCCACCATGGTGGAATTTTATTTAATCATTTACCTAATTTACAGGAACGTATAAAAATCTTTTAATGGTTACATACAATATCTAATTAATTACGTAAGTGATATTTAAGAGACGGCCGGATAGAGCTTGCGGCGTTTAAATGGGATAGGGAATTTAACATGGGACAATTTGCAAACGATGTTTTAGGCAGTTAACGAACTAAAACGTGGAAAGGTTTTCTTTAGAAGCATAGAGTCATTAGTGCTGCTGCATATAGAAACGGAAAAATTAAGTGTGGTTGCAAAGTATAATTTAAATTTCTGAACTTCGAGTACTATGTTCTTATGGAAAAATCGAGTTTTTAGTTCAGAAATACAACATTTATTTGATGTCGGAAGTAAAGGTTTTAGTGTTTTTATGCTGCAGCATCAATAGATCTATGCTTCCAGAGAAAAACTCCACAATTAAGAAAGTTAACTTGCTTAAAATGTCGTTTATTTGTAGTTTCTCCCCCATGTTATAAGAGGTACTCAGAGTTGGACCTACGGCCGCCAATAGTGGGCCCAAGCACAAAGGTGAGTTTTGGGAAAGCTAAACCCAATACTCTCAAACAACATTAAAGTTCTCTAAAAGTGTCTTAAAATACGTAATTTTGCGCATAAATTTACATTCGCCCAAGGTATGTATCGTACGTATAACTAACGTTAAAAATATTTTGTGTTTGTTAAAAAACACACATTGTTAACACACGTATAGTGCATAATGTTGTTTAACATAATATTGAAGACTCAAAAAGTCACACACAAAATCTGTTAGATATTTAGTTTATCTAACATTTTGATTTTACAATAAAATTATACATGCAAACCTACACTTATAAATTATTTATGTTAAGCTTTGAATCAAGGTTATAAGTAATTTGAATTAATATAATCATTTTTACCGTGTGTATGTTTACCTGTAACTCACGTTCTAGAGATAAAGCCATTGACGCGATCCATGCTGGAATTATTCAGCTTTCCGATGAAGACTTCGTTACTTACTTCAAGTATTCAAGTAGAGTAGGTAAGTATCCTCGCTCCTCTACCATTAATGTGAGGATAATGGCTGAAAGTCTGAAATCTTAAACGACGCACCAAATCTAGTTAGAGCAAAATATAACAACTAATGACAGTGTTGACGGTGTGAAAAGGTACCTATTGCAGACAAAAGTTAAAGTACAACTCTTGTTTTTGTTCAATGCCACATAGTAGTTTGTACTTCTCATGTCTAAATTCAATGTGTTGTTGTTGGCCAACTCTAAATCAAAGAAGCAGAATGGAAATTAGATCAGAACAGCAGAAGAAAAAAATTGTGAAACGTACGTCAGATTCAGAAAATGGTGAATGGAGGATAAACATTAATCTACATTTATTTCAACAAAATGTTAAGTTTCCTTGTATTTACTGTAATTTGGAACTGTACAATTTGTATTTTTTAACATAATATTTGTTCATAATGTAATTTTGTGGGTGTAGAATCAACTCTTAACAAACCATAATGTAGCACTGAATAGTTTTGTTTACATTCTATCAAGATCTTCTTTGTGGTAAATGTAACAATCTTGAAATAGTTGGGAGTAGGTAATTAAAATACAATGTTTGGTATTAAGAAGATACATGCTGATGTAAAAAAATCGACACAAAAGATTCAAGATGTGAAAAAAGAATCTCCAACGCGGCTAAAACATCTGAGGATAATACTGGGTGAGTCATCAACAGATCTTATTCACTTATTAGGTTTTAGTCCAAACTAGTCTGGTTTTAAATTTGAGCTTGGATTCAAATATCTCTGAGAATCTTTGGCTTTACAATCCGATTTGACACCGGTTTCAACTGGTGTGAATAAAGGCTACCGACAGTCAAAAAGTTAGTTCATGTGACAGTTCTAGGAGTGATGCGTTATTAAACCTATGTCTAGTATATTACTTGATTAGAAGCGTTGTAACTAATCATAGGCATATGCTTGAGAAACACAAAGTTACAGAGAAAGTAATCCAAGTATTTTCCATAAGAATATTGCTGTGAAAGGAAAAGTTATGTCTCTTATGACTCAGTATCACTTGTTTAAAGTGTAATAGACCTTTTAATATTAGTTTTTATTTACTCAAAATACATTTATTGTACCAGGCTGGAAAAATAAAGTTTTGTTTCATTTATGCATTTACCCTGGACACAGTGGTTTTCTCGCTCAATCTTTCAAAAATCTCTTATTCTGGCCTAGTAATTTGCAGTGTAATTAGTTTTTTTCCACAAATGAACCGGATGAAGGTTCCCGTTTTGTAACTAGTGCATTTCTTTTATTTGTCTTAGTGTAATTACCTGTGGTATTCATGTAATGTCTCATCCTCCAACATAGACAAATGGCACTAATGTAATACCGGTACTCAAAAGCAGTGTTGTCCTCTATTGGTAAAAAACACACCTCAACAAAAATCTAGGCCTATGTCCTATTTCACTTCACATTAAGGCTTGACACAAACTACCAAGTGCAAAGCAAGTCACAATTCTTTCCTCACACAACTAAGTTAACTTATCCCGTTAAAAATGTGTCTCTCAGTTAAAATATGTTTGAGTTATGTATTTTTTTTAATTAAGTTAAACATATGTTAAGCCTATATTGCGTAGCCTACTATCTTATATATTTTGGAAATTAAAATTATTGTCTTTAAAGATTATATACAACAATATGATGAAGATGCAGAAGTTCTGATCTATGCATACTAAAATATCACATCTAAATTCGGTGAAAGTGCCCACTAGAACCTGTGATTTAAAAACTTACCAGTAACTTCATTTTGGAATAGCATACTGACGGCACTGAAGGTACCAAAGAGTGAGCCGCACTATCTCCCGCAAATTAGCTTATATGTGAAAATCTTTTAGACTCAATGGACAAAATGTAATATGATGTGCGCAACCTACCGTCATTGAATATTTTGTTTTAAAAAATAATTTCTTTGAACATTTTTGGATACTGTGGAGAGTCAAAATACGATAGCGAGGAGCTAGCAAAATCGTTTGGTGCAACTGGCGATTGTATATCAACTTGAATGGCACACAGTCAAGTCAAACACCCAAATGAACCTATCCCCTATATCCCGCTTATCTCTGAAGAATGTTTCTTCAAACCCCACACACCTTGGGATATGTCAGCTGTTGGTTCAAATCAAGTTCACAGACAAGAACGGGCCGCTTTAACTAGATTCAATTTTACCACTCTTGAATGGCAAGTAACTTAATAGACTGAACTATGTCCTATGTTATATTTGAAGTTGTAAAATTAACAGTCAAAATGTTTGGTTATAAATTAATTGAAAAATATGTTTCAGAAAACATAGACACTGAAGAAGCCAAAGCATTTTTAGAAATCAACTACAGCCATGTATACTTCATCTTCTATGACAATTTTGTCATCGCAGAAACAAATCTCAGACAGAAAGGTAACGTCAAATTGTATTTTTTTCTTTTATTTCTTAATTGAACGTAATCAAAATGTAGAAGGCTAAAGGTCACTATAGAAATAAAAACATTTCCATTTTTGGAAGCTTGGTAATAAAGTGGTACGCTTTGAACCGCTTTGTTATCATCACAAATCACTTATTTCAAATCCACTAACATATTAGCTCTAAACAATCATTGTCAAAAATTGAGTAATTGTAAATTCTGCTTATACCTTATACAGGGTGTCACATATATATTAAGACAGGGGCTTAACCTATTTTTATCAAATGAAAAGATTAGTCCTTAAAACATCTGACGTTTTGAAAACTGACTGTCATGTTTAACCTGCACATTTTGGGAAAAATTGCACTTGATGTACAGTTTGTCAGGTTTAGCATGGCCGGTGAGATGGGCTATAAGGCCATTAGCGGCCAGCAGGAAATCTCAAGGCCACCGGCCACGCTATACCTAACGAACTGTAATACAAAATTCCACAAGAAACCACCTACACTGTTTATATTTGACACCTTACAAACGTCACTTAGTTCAAGACTTCAAATATACAACTTATTTTCAACTTAATATAACATTGCCTTTGACTGTTACTTTAGAAATAGTCTCCAAAAGTATCAGGTATGAACTTTAATCTATTTTTTAAATTAGGCCTACCTCGATCATTTTCTACTGACTTAAGAGTATGAACGTGGTCAAATAATTTCTAGTTTTAAATATTGAAACTGACAGATTACTAGAGTAGATCTTACAGCCGTCAAGTTCTTTAGTTCTTTACAACGGTTCTAATGTTTAATTTGTGTTTACAGAGCTACCCTTTCATTTGGGTGAGTTGGGACTGATAATTTAAGTATTCAAAGAAGTATATTTTAAACTGGCATGTCTTTTTATTCATGGTAAAAAATTACGTCTTGGGGTATGTGCATGGTTATGAGCCTAAATTTATTTGTTTTTAAATTATTATGCTTTTTATTTTATTTTTGTAATGAGATATGTTCTATAGTTGAGATAGTATTGAAACTAATTCAATATTGATTCAGGCCTGGTTGATCTCTGGCTCTGGGCAACTACCTGGATCCATCCCATTGTACTTCTGTAGACATTGCTAACTGCTCCTTCTCGCTTGAGCCAGAGTACAATTGGGTGGCTTCAGGTAGCTGTCAGGGACCAAAGCTCAGACAGACCTACAAGTCTGGAACCTCGTATGTGAGATGGGGACAATATACTGACATTATGTTAATTTTTTAACTTATCAAATTGGCTCCTTATCCTTGATTCCTTTTATTATTCTTTCTCCTTATCCTTATCACCAAAAATATTCACCACTCTTCCCCAGATCTCTGCCCAGAATCTAGTTCAAGGGTAGTCCATGTGAACAAGACAAAAACATCAATAACACAAGGGCTGTTGAATAAGGGAGTCTGTGTCAGCTGCTGAAGATTAACATGAACGGTTAAAAAGATTCCTCAAAACTGTTTTTTACACATCCATGCCATCAATAATTATCGGAACGATAATTTTAATGCTATACAACAAATTTTAGGGGAGGATTGGTAATATTAACTCAACAATTGGAATTGTTGAAAAGCAACTATCGTAGTTGTTGGGTTGTTAATTAATGTCTTTCAAACAAATTGATATTTCAAATAACATCAGTAATCTTGGTGTGCATAAATTCTCCCGACTTAGTTGAACTATTTATTCTTAGTCCCTTAACTATTTTATTTTATGTGGTACTCCACTGAAATAGCATCTTAACACTATCACTGCTACGGGTGCCTATGGGCACTTTAAAGTTTGTATGTAATCATATGCAATTTTCATGTTTTAACATGTCAATCGCAGTGAAAGTGTTAATCTCTGCTAAATTTATTTGGTCATTGGGGAATAATTGTTGACAATAGTCTGCTGTTTCAGTAAACTTGTTTGTATATTTTGATAAGGATTGCATGACAGTAAGTGTCCATTGGTCTACTTTGATCAAAAGCTTATATTTTATTTATTTGCTAATGTACCATTTTTTATCAAGTTTGCTATTTGATTTTTTATTTTTATGCAGTAGAATGCTATCGGGATTTCAGTTTTGTTATAAAGGTAGCCTGCAATATTAAAATAACAGATTTGACTCTTGTTCTTTACTATGTCTCTTGTGACAATATATATTATTCTTAGCATCAAAATTGTAAACACTATAGTTCAAACATGATTTACCAAATATTTGAAATATTTAGAATTTCTGGTGAGTCAAGTTTTGTAGACTGTACAGCTTTTTATTTTGTCAAAGCTCCATCTAATTTAGTATGCACTGTTTTTCCTAATTATGGCCAAGCTTGAAAACATTAAAAACATATTCCTAAATAAAATTAAGCCAGAGGTTATGTTTAAAAAAATATTTTATTGAAATATAAATATTGAATCCACCGAATTTGACAAATAACTTTAACAAAAAGCGGCCAAATAAATTTGTTCTTCAAATACGGCAACAGAAAAGATACATTTTTATTAAACAAAGCCAACTGCTTGGTTGTATGTGATACGTTGATCTTGTTGACTCCACTGACTGACGGGTTGTGTGTTGGGTGCAGTGCACAAGGCACACAGGGAGGAGTTGGAGGCCGTGCTGCATACGCTGGACAAGATCCTGTCCCTGTGTCCGGAACTGTTGTCCCGGAGGTGGCAGGTGCACAGTCTGTCTCGGATCATAGCCAAGCTACTGCACCCGGGCAACTCCTGGAAACTGAGGCGTGAGGCCATCAGGTAGCGAGTCTATTCCCCGTCCAATTGCAATCTTAGCTGCCTATAGCAAAGTATTTAACAAGGACTTACTTATTCCAAATGTGATTTTCCTAGAGAAACACGAACTGCTGTCATCAAACCAATTTGAGTGTCAAAATAGGAATTAACAATAAACACAATTATTCACCAACCGAGATAATAGGAGAAGCGATTGAAAGGGGAGAAACTACACTATTCCTCAGCTTATCAAAGGCGTTTGATTGTGCTGATCCTGTCACCTTGATTCACAAACTCGAATATTGTGTTAAGTTGGGTAGTTTAACTCAATTTGCTTAAATCTTATCTTGCAAAGAAGACAATTTGTGGGAATTTTGGATGTATGATCTAGGAAAAAGGGTTGAAATAAGATATTGTATTGTCTTAAAGAACGTTCAGCGATAGACAAAGTCAATAGTCCAATATAACAGTGGTAAAGTGGTTGATCATAAACAAATTAAATAGCCCTACATGTAATGATAATTTAAGAATAAGTACTCTCCAAGGTATGGCGGGAGAAGTAGAGGACAAGAGTGTACATGAATGTTTGAGTAAGGCTAAGATGCCTACTTAGGAATTATTTTTCACTGTCTGGGTCGCTTTTAAAACTTGTTTCAAAAAGCTGTGTAATACAGTGGGTAGGACCTTTTGGCTCTGGTCCAAAGAGCAAAAGAAAACCCCAACCAAACCCAAAATATACGACTCCTAAACTCATCACTCCGGTGCCACAGGTTTGATCCCCGCAGTCACCACTGACATTTGTCAAGTGACTAAGAGGTAATGTTATATAAAGGTTGAGTTTGAGTGGAAGAGAGAATTTGTTTTCCTAACTTCACCTGGTTAAACAAGATAAATTTTATCCTTTTCACTTCCATATAACTTACTGGCACATGGGTTTCAGATTGTTCCTGCTTTGGTACCAAGCGCTGGGAGAGAACAGCCCGGATGCAGTTCATGCGATGTTTGCCACTCTAGTACCAGGATTCCCAAGTCCCTTCCCGGATCATTCCGGGCTAGCCAGGTTGGCTAACCCCTCCACAGCTGTTTTTCATGATATCAACCACGGTGAGTGAGGTAGTGGATAGAGAGATATAATAATGCAGGTTTTTAAAAAAGGTTGTTGTTGATATGTTCCGTTTCATCAGTTGTATCAATACAACTAAAATGGTTATTTTAAGGTGAAAATATTTCGATTGAAATACAGTGAATTTGTCTTACAGATTCAGAGGGCACCCTGTTCAAATAATGATTTTTCAACTTTGTTTTTCTATGTTTCAGTCCCAATAGGCCCAGCAGAAATACAGCCAGTCTTCCCTCCTCAAGGGGGTGAGAAACAACCTGACGACCCGATGAAGTTCTTCCTCGATGCACTCTTGGAATTCATGGTGACTCAGGTGAATATTTACTTGCGTCTTATGTCTATTGATAAATCTTAGTTTCCATTGTAAGTAACATAGCCTTTGGTAAATACCGCTTTTAAAATTTTAATAATACCAGGCCGGTCACACCCGGCATTAACAGAAAAATCAGGATTCATTCACTTACCAAAAATTCTGGGTGTGACAAAATTTTTTTTTTTTTCTATTTAAGAGTTTTGGTTACTCTTGCCAGCAAAATGCTAAAACCATTTTTCAAAGATGTTTTAAAATTGAAATAGCAACTGAAGTTGTTTGAGGGAGTAAAATGGCACTCAAAAGTCATGGGGAGAGTAAAGCTGTAACTTTTGAAGTCATCCACAGAGTAAAACGGCCCTGGTTGTATTCGGACATGACAAGAATAACTGGCACCTGGGACCATATCAAGGAATTGAAACGTTAAGCTCAGAAATAATTGGAGGAGTAAAATTGTACTTGGAATTGACGGGAGCTGGATAGTGGAAATAATTCAGCACAAGAACTAACTAAACTTTGTGAGCGTTGTTCCTGAAAGCAGCAAAACTGTCACGCCTGTAGATAAAAACCTTCACTTTTACGTATCTAGAACGTATAGAAATCAGCATCTATCGTTGAATTGCATCAATCTTCTCTTGTGGCTACTCCGAATAGTTTCAATTGTTTATCATACCTTTTATAGTTATTCTGATTTTCTATTCACCGTTAATGATTGTGTTTTCCAGGTGGCCAGAGTGGAGTGGAAAGACAAGATTTACAAGCAGCACCGAAGTTTCATGTTCCTGTTCGATCGGTTCAAAATGTACTACCTGCCTCATATGTTCCCTACGTTCTCACATTCCACTAGCCTGTATAAACCAGTATTAGGTGAGAGGATGCTTTATACTTTAAATTATATCTTCAGGCGTTGAAACTATACAATCTCAAGGGAATAGAAGGAGTGTTCATTCCGCTTTGTTGTATGGGCCAATAAATAGTCTTCATGTAAAGCAAGGATAGAAAGACTACCCCTTAGATAATTCAGCAACTTCTTCAAATGGTATTTTGTGTTTCTCTGAAGTTAAACTCTTGAGACAAGTAGAATAAGGTAAGGTGATCTCTGAATTTTTAAGGACTCCAAGAGTCAAACCCCCTTCAACCCTGGTTGTTTGTTTGTAAGGCTGCCTAACCTTGGGTTTAAGAAATCCTGGACCACTTTGTATGACTGAAAAAGGAACTCAATACTGACAGCCATTTGCCAGTATTATCAGGATCAGTGTTATAGATAATAACCAAATGTGTTTTGGGTTGTAAGTTATGTATTTTCTACTTGTTTTGTTCATTACCTTTTACTTTTTTTTAAAGATATTGTGTTATAAAATTGCCATTCAAGAAACTTTATTTGGCACAGATTTATCCCAGCTAAAGCAGAGGTCTGCTGTGGATGATAGGAAGCGAGTAGAGCCGTACATCAACTGCCGAGTCGCTTTCGTCAAGTGGATCGCCAACTACACACACACTACCAAGAAAGATCATCTGGTCCCACCGTTCGCCAGGTCTGCCAGGTAACTGACTGTCTGTCTTTAACCCTCTCCCAACTGCAAGCCTTCAATGTCTCTCTGGTTGGTATTTAATGTTTGTTCTCAATTTTATTCACCCTAGTTAACATTTTAATTTTATATGAACAGCCACTTTATCCACAACTCTGGTGGCAAACACAGCTGGTTTTCTTAATTTCTTCAATTGTTGATAAAGCAGTCAGTGAAAATATTCAGCTTTCTGTGTCCTATATCTGTTTGTATCAAGAACTTTTGAAAAGATAAGCCTCCTTCCCTGTCAAAATCCTAACATACCATTAAATCAACCAGTTTACTCATATTTGTATCAAATCATGTTCGCTCTTCCTCAGTGTGTTAGATAACAGAGATCTACCAACTGGTGTCCTGGCTTTGTGATTATATTCATCAAGATTTATATTCACCAAATGTGTTGACAGTGTGACACCCAGTGAGAGCGAGGGAGAGCGCTCGCCCAGTTCGGAATTGAGGAGGGTGAGTGTTGGAGCCAGTCTCTCAACTGCCAGCAATCTCACCGTCACGTCCGAGGACACGTCTTCGCTCACTCAGTTCATGCCCAACTCTGACCACTCGTTCAGGTAAACGAGCTTTTCTCTCGACTAGAGATGTGTGTGGGATCTTATGATCCTGAGATCATTTTCCCACCAAGAGTTATAACTATCAAATAGATCTAAATTAGAACAAAATCGCTTACTCGAAAGAGTCATAGTTACTCCTCCCAAATCAGAACAAGGGTGATATTGTCACATAAAAGGCAATAAGCCTGCTATAATATTAGTCCTGATTTTAGTTACGGTACCTTACAAAAGACATAGCCACTCCTGGCAGGTCCAACAGAAACATATGTGACACAGTATATTAAAAAATATTTGCTAAACAAAAGTAAAACAAATGGTTCACATAGCATTTTGATAAATTTAGTCCACAAATTCTTCTAATGCCAAATTGAATGTTTGTTAGGCAATGTATAGTGTGTACCTAAACAAGTTTCCCTAGGCAATTTTGTAATTTTATTGAGAAAAACTTGCTTAGAACCAGAAAAGAACTATTTGCAGCAGTATACTATATTCAGTGGATATTTAACGGAGTATGCTTTCATTCAGTAATTCCTGCAAAAAGATTTTCATGTTTAATTAATACTGTTCCGCTTTGGTGGTAACTCAAACAAAGGCTATTTAATGTTTTGCAGCGTTTCTCATATACCTCATGGATCTAGCTCACACAATAATTGACACGTACAAGGTGATCATCTAGCGCTTGCTAGAAGTGTCGCTGTGACGATCAATACTCAGCACTGGTGGAGGGTGCCGATACACAACAGCCGATATTTAGCACTAGCTTCAGGTAACCAAGATATTATGTGCTTGTTATTACAATTTGAGTTGTTTGCTTTCAGTGAGGACCCGAATATAACTGCAATCAATATAGTGCGGGATGTCCTGTACGGGACGAAGGAGAACGTTAACCTGATTCACGAAGTGTACAGACAAGCTTTCCTGCTGAACTTCACCTACTCACCAGCCATTCGCCGAGCTATATCCGTCTACAAGGATTGGATACAGATGAACGTAAGTTTACAGAAAGTAACATTAAACAATAAAAACTAAGGGTGGATGATTTCCAAGAGTTTGGTAATTTCTAGCTAAAATTTGGGCGGTTAATGTCTAAATCAGGAATATTTGGGTGGGTAATTTTAAGACAGCTTTCAGCTGGAGAAGAAAAATGCTTTTGAAATTACAATAAATCAATCAAAGGTGTTCATTAATATTAACTGTTCACTTGCAGGTTCCTGAACTTCCGCCTTTTATGCTAGAACCGCTAGACAATCACAGGAGTTCTGGACCGTCGTCCTCGGAGTACAACAGCATTGAGGTATACTCAAAGAAGAAACACAAGTTTTTTAAATGTTCTTAATCAGATAGAAGTGTAAGCTTAACAGTCCTAACTTCGCCAAAAATAGAGGCCACAAAAAGTGGGTCACTGTAAAAAATAGTTTAAATCACATTAAATCACAGTTGTGGTTTGGTTCATTTATCAATAAATAATTATACCCATTTGTATAATTTATAACCAGTGACATGAATGATCATACAAAAATTATAACTTATAATAATTATAGTATCTACAAACCTATTTTAAAATGTATTCAAATAATTGGTTTTATACATATACATGTAAGTTGTTTTATTATTTTTCATAATAAGTTTTCTTGAGTGATTTTTGGCTTTACAAGAAATATTTGTTCAGTCACCAGATGAAAGTGGAAGGCAAACAAGACTTCGCAATGACTCGTACATTGGTGCTGTTCACAAAGAAAACCTCATAGTACGAGCTGGACTACAGGTACATTGTGTTGTTCACACTGTGAAAACTGCTAAAATATTAATAAAAATAATTTTAAACGTCAAAAAATATTTAAAAACTAAAAAAACATGTATATAACCTTACTTTTTGTCATTTTTAAACAGCCCTGACGATAAAGGCATTGCCTTTGAAAGGCCTCGTCCAAAATAAAAGTTTTTAAATATTAGTTTTTGACGTTTAAAATTATTTTTATTACTCTTTCCAATATTGAGCAACTTCTTCCTGCTAAAATATTGTTGTCATACTTTTTAAATAGATCTTTATAGATTTATAGACTTTATAGATCTTTAAAAATAAACTAGTAAATAAATTAAATGAACCTGTATTCTGGACTTTCCATTTGTCTTCAAGAAAAGTAGGTTTAGTGGTCTAAACACAGTCCGCTCTTCAAGTTCAGTCAGTTTACAACTTTTTATTCTTTCTATCTCTCAAATTGATATTTTATTTTGTCTTAACACTTTTAACTTGTGCGCTTTCCAGCCAACAGTGCATTTTCCAAGGCCGTCAGTTAGGCTCTTTCTAATTCTGGAGGTTTCTGTCTGGAAAGTGGAAACCCGGCAGTGACCCTTCTACCAGGGGGTGAAACCTGGCAGTTAAGGGGTTAAGTACATTACCTGATTAAAAGCGTTATTTGCACTTTTTAATCCTTGTTATCAGTGGTAGTCATAGTTAGACCTTTCATCGGCTAGCACTATCCAGCTGCCTATCAACGTCTTGTGCAAAAAAACAGTTTGGTTTAGGAAATGGCACAAGGCCAGGATATTCTTCAAAAGGAATGATAAGGAGAGCAGGCTCACCTGGATGAAGTAAAACACATTTGTGCTTTCTTATGGGTTTTACTTTATCCAAAAAATCGGTTTATTAAGCCTAACCTTAGGCTTTTTTATACACATTTTTATGATTCAACATTATATTGGCCTTTTTGTTGTTTTAAAAGTACTTGCAAGTTAAAGAGGTTAAGTAAACACTCAACTGACTTCAACGTTGTTCACAGAATTTGCTGCAAGTGTTCATCACCCATGCAGTGAATGTGTTTCTCCTGGAGATCAGTCAAGAGTTCCCAGTGTTGCTCGAAGAGCAAGTGGACACGTGCAAGCGGGTGCTTAACATCTACCGGTACATGGTCATGCACACGCACATGGAGGCGAAAACCTGGTACGAGAAACTATAAATTACTTGGCTGATTGTTGGATAAAATTTTAAATAGTGATTGTCAGAGGTGCATAATGCCTTTTACATTTTTGTCATACACGCTGACCTTAAATTCCTCTGAATAAAGTTAGAACTGTTTTCTAAATAACTGCTCTGTGTTCTATTTGGTATCTTTAAACTTTCATTTGGTTGATTAGTTGTTACAATAATTCCTAGTTTTCATTTCTTATAATGAGTATTAGTAGGGAACACCAGTCAGTGGCCAAATGTGCAAGAGGTGGCAGTTGGTGACTGAATGCTTGGTGTGACATCAAACGGTGGAGCCTCAGGGAAATGTGAAGAATAGTTCTCTCTGGCCGAGACACCAAACATTTTGAACCATTAAGATTTAAATCAAAAACAAAACTGTAAAATATGTAACTTTATACAATTATATTTTAGTCAAAAATGTGTCTTACTATTGCAGGGAACAACTTCTGCTGGTTCTTCTTCAGATCACTTCGTTAATTTTGAGCAAAACCCCACCAAAAAGAAAAGAAGACACTCTTGGAGGAAAGTTGGCTCCTGCAATCTTCCAGGTAAAACCTTCAAGTTTAAACAAGTTTTGCTTTTTCTTCTTGGATGAATAAACAGGTTTCTGCCTTAAATTTTAAAGTTAATGGAGTCACCTGTATGTGTGTTTTACAACATTTATCTTACCACTTCATCCAAGAGTCATAGTTGGGCTATATTTTAGTGGTTTATCCCATCATTGATTGATGACAAAACTTAACTTGGTAGCATAGCAGTTCATATATTGGCCCAATTCTTTTGAAATAATTTTGAGTAAGCAAACTATACCAAAGTTAACAAACAGCTGTTGGTTCTCCCCAATGTGATGTTTCAATTTGTTGTAGACGTTGATAGTGACGTGGATCAAGGCTAACCTGAATGTGGTGATCTCGGCCGAACTGTGGGACGAGTTCCTCTCTGTTCTCAGCTCTCTGACTCAGTGGGAGGAGCTGATCCGGGAGTGGGCGGTGAGTTTCAGAACAGGTTATAGTTGTCAGAAATTGGTGATGAATGAGGAAACACTTGCGACTGAAATAGTAAATTTATCTCATTAAAGAAATGGTTGCTTTATGCAATTCTAGGTGATATCGTAAACGCATTGCAGTTTGTTGAACATATGTTGTAGGTTGTTGATAGTTCATTCATCAGCATTTTCATTTGTTTGAGTTTTCAGTTGCCAAAACTGTGTATAGTTTAAGGCTTAAGCTTTCAAAGCTTGAACAGCAGACAACTTTTGGTGGTCAGAAGTAGTGGTGGACAAGATAGTCTTTTTTTTAAGAACAGGACAGGATGGGAATTTCAAAATACTGGAGGTTTTTAGGACAAGATTTGCCTGAAATTAAATAAATGACTTTTTTAGCTGAAAGAAACCTTGTTGCTAACCTCACTGTAGTCACAGTCATTCCATGTCCATGATCTTTAATGAGTGAGTGCATGTTAATCTGTGTCAGCAATCATGTTAGGCCAATTACCTAAGTGTACAGCCGTTAATCATTATCAAAATCCTCAATAAACCTGTGAACGACAGTTAATCAGCGATAATTAATAAGTGTGTGGACAATCAGGTTCTGACCATTGTAATCATTTCTAAGCATTTGCGTAACTGAAATTTGGTGTTTTTGAACAGTGATTATAACTCTAAAAATATCTAAAAAAGTTTCCGCCTTAAAAGTTTTGATATATATTTTTTTCTCCTGTCGACAGAAAACGCTGGACACCCTGACTCGCGTGCTTGCTAGGCACGTGTACAACCTGGACTTGAACGACCTGCCCTTGGACAGACTCAGCGAACAGAAGAGCAAGAGGCAGAAGAAGAATGTGTCTCAGCGTGGATCTGTGACAGCGAGCGGAGAGCCGGAACCCTCGAGAGACTGCGAGACACAGCCTGAGGCCAAGCATGTGACTGACAGTTCTTCTCAAGGTAGGAGGAACAATACTTGCTGGGTGTCAAGTCAACTGTAAAATGGGGCTGTGAATTTTTGCATTAATAGGGAAAAATGTATAGCTACTATGTGAGAGCCACATTTAAAATATATGTAAGATGTCTCATAGTAGTGAAATGGTTACCAAACACATCATGGTTATAATACAGCTTTCATAACATGTGATGACACAAAAGCAACCCTCAAAAACCTGAGGGAGAATAAAACGGTACTCAGAAATCATCATTGGAATAAAACAGTTACAAAAAATATAAGGGTGGGTAAAAATATGCTCTTTGAAATGTTTTTAAAATTAATGTGGTAGTAAAGTATCACTCAATCATGTATCAATCAACAATTATTGCTAGAGAAAAACAAAAATCAGAATGTTTTACCCTTAGTGGGTGAAACCAGAACAAGCTACCAAAGTAACTAAAAATCTTGAAACGTTCCTTGGACCTAAAATAGGAGTGGCAAAAGTCACTAGACAGTGACTATGAAACTACAATCATTTCTGTTTGAATGGCGACTACTTTTCTACCTTGAGCAGAGCCTCTAACCATTCTCTGCTAAGTTGTCACTTGAAATAAGTTATACAATTCATTAATCATACTAACATTTACATATTATTTGTAATTGCAGGACCGATAGTAACACTGAAGAGCTGTGAGAGCTGGTCACCGTTGCGGCGAAGTGCAAGTGAGTCTACGATCACCTGGGCCAGACGGAAGAGATCCTACCGACGTAACACCTCACAGAACAACACCACTCACATACCAGGTAACCTGGCCACTCTTAGTCTGTAACTGTCATATTAGCCTAATTGGAGGAGGGTCTTTTAGAAATGATTTGTTTGTTTTAAAATCTTTATAATTAGTTGTTTTCTATTTCTTGTTTCTAATTTTAACATTGATAAATAGAGTTTTTACAGTTTTGTTAAGTCAACATGATTTAATGTTTTTATATTTTAAGATTTGACTTCAGTATCCAGGTCAGTCATGTGAACCACAGTAACTCATTGTAACTCATCTATCTTCGGATTTTTCTAATTGATTTTTGACCCAAATTGATGGTTTGTTTATCGAAATGTTTGATTACCTGAATTCAGTTCAGTGTCATTTAGTTTGGATAAACAACACCCTACTGTTATTTTTTACAGTAAAAAATTACTGTAATTTGAAGGTGATACAACAATCAAAGTTTGAAAGCTCGGATTTTTCAATACTAGATTGCTCCAGCTAACTTAAGTTTAGTGTTTTTCCCATTACTTTTGGTCTCAAAACGTAATTTTTCTTTTGTCAATAACTTTTTTTTTGTATCCCATTTTTTCAAAGATACCAATCTTAGTGTATCCTAAGTGTGTTACAAACACTGTTCTTGACTTCTGGACTTGTTTAAAGCAATGTTGCTTCTATTTTCAACAGTTCTGTCTTCAACCGTGGAGCAGGAAGTGGCAAGGATAATCTCCGGGGTTCAACCGAGGCAAAGACTGAGTCGCAAATCCAGATCCATGGACTCCATCATTCATCTAGCTGGTCAGTTGATTCGTTTACTTTAAACGTTTCACTATTCAAAGTGATGTGTGCTCTTGATTTTGTACTTACCAAAGTTTATCAGTGTAGCTTTATTCTATTTTGACTTGTCTCATCCTAAAAAATCCCTGTATTTTAAATTTCCCGTCCCAAAATCAAGATTGTCCATCCCGTTCACCCCTGACAAAAATGAATGAAAACCCACTTTGAAAGGAAGCCTTACGATTTTGGGCCACATTAAATCCTGAGCCTAAGTATTGATGATTGGGCTTGAAATTATTGTAGGTTCCTCATTCTTGACTTGCAGGAGATGGCAGTGGTTACTTTGAACAGGAGACGTCCAGGTCTCCCTCCCCTGCTCCCTCAAGCGGAGTGGAGAGCAACTCCTTCAAGGAGTCTCCAATGCAGATCGACATGCTTACGTCCGACGGAACTATTATGGGTATGTGAATCTTGCTTATTTGTCTGTGTTGATTAATGTTTCTTTACAAGGTTAAATACAAATTTTCTTAATATAGCACTGTTTTTCTCAGGTTATAAATAAAAAAGAGGGCAGTCTTCGTTCATTCATTATTTATTTACAATCTAAATATCGTGTACTAATGTTAACACAATTAGTGAATTACCCAAAGGCTGCAAACTTAAATGTTATATACAGTTCCTTATTTCACTAATCACAATCAGGCGCAAAGTCCCTTCCACTCGTTAGTCGTTCTGGAAGCACTCTAGATCGGTAATTTCCATGTAGCAAAGATGTGTGATGATCCCTTGATGAATATGACTCGCAGATGTCCACTGCGGGAACTGTAATTCACCAATACCAAGCCTGATTATTCACTTACAAGGGATGTGACCCGTTGGTGTAGTGATGTCACCCACGGAGGTGTGCTATTGGTGGATTTAAAGTTGGTAAGGTATACTGCCCTGATTGAAATCTTGATCAAGAATCTAAAGAGTTATGTTTCAAAAAATAAGAAATGTTTATTTTAAAGTTTAAAATAAATATTTATGAAATGAAATCTGACAATGCACAAAAATGTAAACGTAACGGCTGATTGTTTCTTTTCCTTTTAGGTGCCTGTATTTGGTTTTGTTTTTATCGTCGGCTTGTAACACGGATTACTTTTGGCTAGCTCATTTACTAATGTATTGTGTAGTTCTTAAGTAATATTCCACAGAAAGACATGATCTTCTTGTACACTAATGATAGAAAATGTCCTTTATAATATTTCAAAATATTATAACTTTTCTCATGTCTAATGTGAGAATTATTTTCTTGTATCTAACATAAAAACTATTGTCTTGTGTCTAACATAAGAACTGTTTTCCTGTATCTAATTATTATCTCACGTTGCAGACGTGATGGACGGGGACAGGCGCAGGTGATGTCTGGGGTTCTATAAGAGGTTGGCTGCCGGATGTGGCAGTGGTACTGTGGCGGCGTATGTTGGGAGCTCTGGGAGACATCAACAGTATACGAGACCCCTCACTGCACACACAGGTGTTCCAGTACCTGGTTGAACTGGGCGATACGCTTACTAAGGTTGGTTTTAGGGCTGATTCCAAAAGTCCCCTGAGTTGAGAATCGGTAGACTATAAGTCGGTCCTGGAGTCAAAATTGGAAGAAATCAAATATTTTGAGACGGTAGTGATCAAATAGTTTGCACTAGCGACATTTGAGACGAGGTTCTCACCATTATAACTTTACCCACTCGACTGCACTGAATCTTAGAGATTAGAAGGAAATGACACAATAGTTCAAGAGTGTAATGTATACAATTAGTTTTAAAAGCTGGATCTAATCTACTCTGCTAGCGTAAAATTAAAAAAAAAACAGCTCATGTAAAAAGCTTTGTTCAGGTTCACAAAAGTTATTTAACCATTTCATTTACGGCAGCAAATTCAACCTCTGAAGGTTCAGTCCAAACGGCAGCGTTTTAAATTTCACAACTCTGAAACCTCAAACCGTTGACATTTTCTTTTGGGTTAACTTTTTAAGGTACCATTTGCCATGTTTGATTCTATTAACAAGGCCTATTTTAACTTGATAAACAAAATGGCATGAGCTTTACACTGAACGAAACTCCTTATGGGCCCTGCCTCACGTTGGCCACCATTTGGTAATGTCTACCCAATTTGCCATTTTTTCCTTGTATGTACATGAAAGTTCACTGATCAAAGCCTCTTGTGTTCAATTGTTGGTTTGTTTGTCTTGTGTTACAGATCAAGCTGAATCAAGGAGTTCCAGGAGACAATCAAACAACTCCACCGCTCCCGGAACTAGTTCCACCGATCACGCTGGTCGCACCGTGGTGTCTTCAGGTAATTTTTTATTTTAATGCTATCTCATCAACAATCCTGTGCAGTATGTACCCTGAACTATAATAATAGAACTTTCTATGTACAGTAAAAGCCTGTTGACCCAACATCTGATAGGTGACACTTTCAGTAATCCATTATCGGCAGCTGGTGCATAAAACATTTTTAAGTAGTTTTCCGGATGCAGCAATCCAGAGTTCTCGGCGACTCATCATTTTATGGTCCCAAGGCATCGGATTAGTGAGCCTTTTCTGTAATGGGTTTTGTTGGTGCTGGATTGTCAAAGGATGTGTTTTAAACATGATATAAAAATTAAAATATGAAAAAATATGCTTGTAATTTTGGTATGTTTTACGCATATTTAAACTCTTTTAATAGTTTGAGTTTTCTGGGTATAGTTTTAACACCTTCATATGCCTTTGAGCACTTTGCATTTACATTTTATCATGTCAATCGCAGTGAATATACTGCCACAAATGGCACCATCACTCAAAGAAATAAAGAGGAAATAGTTTCCTTCCTTTAATTTTCTGTTAGTTTTTGACTGCCCATGAAAGAGTCAACTTGGATTCTCTACCACTCAAATGTGTATAACTCCAGCCGGACACTGTACGTTGCAGGCTCTGACGCTGCCGGATGCGTTCCAGAGAGGTAAACTGTTTGCCTACAGACTGCTTTGTAACATGGTCCTGTCCAGCCATGATGTTCCTCTGCCTCCTGGGCTCCTTACACAGTTCTACAGAGTCATTCATCTCGGGCTCACTTCTAGCGATCAGGTAGTGTAGTCAGTACAATGGTGGTGTAGTTTTTGTATTTACTCAGTGATAAGCTGAATGCGAATGTAAGGTGCGCCCATAAATTCCACCTGAATATGAGGTTAAAAAATTCAACACCCTCGTATTAACTGCATCCCATTTTTAAATACTGGCAACAATATATTGGCTGTGTTACCACAGTTTATAGGAGATAGGATATGATTGGCCAAGCGATCTCAGCTCACTAGCAGCTGTTACGTAAATGGCCGTTGTTATCAGAGGTTCACTTTACTGAGTGAAAGAATTTATTTGATTTGCCATTTAAACAATACAACATTGTGTTGACAACAAAATGTGAAAATGATGCAAAACTTGATGAAATAAATGAATGAAAAACAAATGTTTACATTAATGATATATATGGATACAGTCAACTCCGATTGACCGTAGTCGATTAACCGGGTTGCGGATTAACCGCGTCACCAAATAGAGAAAAAATACAATGACGTCATCCTCACAAAACAGACTATAATAGTGTCCCACGTGACCTTGACTCGTCCTTTCTCACTCACCTGACAATATTAGTCCAAAATAGCAATTCACCCCACCTTCCATAACTACCCATCCACCTCACTGATAAATCTGACTAATAATTCAAGGTTTTGACAGTGGTATAAGAGGGCATATAATTTTCTGAAGTGCGGTTGTTGTTTTGTTATTGGAGTGGTTCTTGGTGATTGCAAAACGATGTCTACTAAACGCAAACGGGTCGTATTGACAATACAGCAAAACTTGACATAGTGCAAAACATTGATCGTGGTTCAAAATTAAACAAATGTGCAACCAGTATAACATTGCGCATTGGTTATACAATGGTGTCACAGTGATATAGGAAAGTAAGATAACAATAACATAAACACTAACAATACTCCTTCGCCATCTTGTCGCGATTTTCTGGTTGCTGTGGTAACCAAGTCACGTTATCTGTCAAGAGTTCGACGCTGGCGCTCCTGATCCCTCAGTAGCTAACTAAAACCGTGGAATCAAGGCTAACATAAGGCTATGTACACATGGTAGCAGTCGACCGCGCGGTTTGAGACGCCGTGTCCGACCGGGCGTAGCTAAAATACATGAGAACCTATGACTAGATTCCACATGCACCACTCACTAGAATCTGTTGTGCTCACTTTTGGTTGTTTTCGTCTTTATATTGTACATTTATTTTGAGTTTTTGCGGATAAACCGTGGTTTTGCTTTTCTGGGAAGCCTCAACCCGACTTTATCATGGTTAATCTGGAGTTGACGTATAAACAAAATTTTATTTTTACAAGTTTTGGTAGACACATTATTCTTTGACAAACACTCTTAGGCAAGGTACTCTTTATAAAACTTCAAGTCCTAGGAGAGAATAGGAAAATGTAAGACTTTTAAGGGTAGAAAGGAAGTTTGGTGAAGTTTCTTAAAAAATGACAGTAAACATTAGTATAGTTAAAAGTCATGAGTTTCAATAAAAGTGCAAAGTTACAAGGGTTTATTTTTGTGTTTGTTTCTAGAACACCGTGAACACCATCGTGCGGTATTGTGGACCTCGGTTTTTCTCCCTCCAACTGCCCGGATTCTCCCTCCTGCTGTTAGACTTCATTCATGCTGCCAACGCTGTCATCTGCTGCCCTGATCTCAGAATTGTAAGTAAGATTCTGGTTACAGTCTTCACAAACACCATGTTCATTACACTTTAAATAACCTCATGCAATTCTTTGTAGTTATTTTTGTACAACTAGTTACAGAACATGTCAGTTAAGAGATTGATAGTCCATAGAATTTGTTTGTTTTTATTTAAATAAATAATTAATAAATGTGTATTGCCGAAAACACTCAACATGTACAACATGTGTCAGGTTTATATGATTACATCAAAATATTTACATTTTACATTAACGTACATTAATTAAAATCTATAATGGCATTTAACTTCTAACCTAAAATTGCATGGTGCATTTTAGTGACAGGCTTTAACTCCTAAATCGAGCAATAGGAATCCTCAAGGAGTTGCCGTTTTAGACAGCAGGTTACTAAAAACCACAGCTACTACATTTTGAGGGAGGGAGGCTACGAGACAAGAGCGATGATGCTCCTGGCGTAGATGAGAATGAGATCTAGTATATGGTCATGTATCTGCTGGCTTCTAGGTGCACCACACTCAAACTCGGCAAATACTGTCACCCTCCAGCAACAAATGTGTGCTAGCTCTAAATGTGTGTTTATTTACTTTGTTTCAGACCCCAAGAACTGAAGCGATGTCTATTCTGGGTTCCTTGTTGAGTTTTCCGTCCACGTTTTTCCAACTGCCCGTCCTTCAGCCGACTGCCAAAGAACTTACTTCAAGACCAGCCTCTGATGCAAAGGTATTTCAAAGTAATAATTTTATTTCAAGGCTCTACAGGAAGAAAAGGCACTGTACTGGAGAAAAATAAGTGTGGACAGGGTGGACTTTGAATTATGTACCAGGACGAGAAATTTGAAACACTTGAGAATTTTCAAGACAATACAGAATAAACCAATACTTTGTTGAGTCCACAACAGCCTTACAAGGTTACAGCTTTTCCCACTGCATGAGTTTGCACTAACTTGAGATCAAACATATTCTTTAGTCTGTAATTGTTAATAAGAGAGTGGACAACCAACATCGGTGTTTGCAATTATAATACTTGTGTGCACGATCATTAATTGGCATCCACTATAGTTAATACTTGTATACACAATCTATCAAATAATCAGATCAAATAATTGAATTTTAATTTGGATTGACGTTTGTTATTGTTACAAAGTTTTGCCGTTGTCAGTCTTCATTAACCGTTTGTGTTACCAGAATTCAACGTTTAGAACATTGGGTGGGGAGTAACTATGCTTTTACAAAATAGCATCAAAAATTTCCGTCCTGAAATTTTATTTTTTATCAGGAAACTGAATTTCTCAAAAATTTCAGGTTCTAAGCTGGATTCTTTTCTAATGGTTCAGTGGAATGAGACAGTAGAATATACATAGAAAATGCCCTGTCTATGACTTGTGAAATGGGTTCTAGGAGCACGTGGTGAAGATCTTGCTGCGCAGTGGTAAGTCAGAGAGCGCTGGGGTGGCGCGCTGCATCGCTCTCTCCAGTTTGGGCATCTTCATCTACCAGCAGCTCTGCCAGGTGCATATCCTCCCCACACACCCCAAGATCAAGGAGGCCATCAACACCCTGCTGCTGGCTCTAAGGGTGAGTTTGGAGAAGAATGGTGGTTGTGCTGGCCCTTTCTATAACTACGTCACTGTCTTTTTAAACTCAATTGTATTTATGTTAATTTCTAGATTCCCAATAGTATTGTGGAATTGCTAGGTCCTCAGACCACGAAAATAGTCAGTTGGTATTTGACTGTCGAATTTGTCAACTGTCGTCTACAGCTCTCAAAAAATTCAAATGGCAAAGGTTATGTTTTCCGGTAGAAATTACAATTTCTATCAATGTTTTCCATTAAAGCCAGTACGTTTCCACCCATTGTGGATGTGTTTTAGTCAGTTAACAGTACAATTCCAATTAAAAATGTGTCAAATGTTAATTTAGCAATGGGCAACAAAGTATCTAGGCTAGCACCACAATCCTGTGCAGTCGAAAACTTTTGGGGCTAGCCTAGGCCCTCACTGAAGGCAAATCAATTTTTGACCTGGCTTGAATTCGACCCAAGGTCAGCGGATCAACCAAAAATCCAGACTATACCTGGCTCAAAGTAAAAAATCCTGGCTTGCAGATCCTTGAAATTAATTCACAATTTTATGTTTTGGGTTCCGTTAATAATTACTTTGTATTTTGTTTACAGTTTAACCACAAAGTGGTGGCTCAAGTTGCATCTGACATTTTACTCTTGTTGGTGGACCATTCCCAAACTCTTCTCAAACATTTCCCTGAAATTCCTCCAAGGATAGTTGAGGTTTGTTCTGTTTCTTGCAGTTTTAGTTTTAGTGTCATTTGTTAAATAATTAAAGTGCTTTTCCTTCCCCAACGGTCTCAATTACTACTGATATTAAACTGCTGTTGGCTTACCTCCGCACACCACATTTCATCCTGGCTTTTAAGTTTTAACTAAGCCATTTGTCAAATGAAAAGTTCTTTTAGAAATCCTTGGGAAGACTCCCAATATGTAATACAGCCTTTCACTAGAAAAAAAACTTACTGATCATGTACGTAATGTTGCTTTGGTGGTGAATCAAAAATATGCGTGCTGTGTTAATTGACAGAAAAATAATGTTGAATAACTCTAAATAGCACTTGAATTAGTTCAAGAATTAAGAGGTTTGTTCGTAATTACTAGGTACTGGCGAGCACACTGTCGCACCTGATGCCGGTCGGGGACTCGGACAAGCGGCTGCTCACTTCCCTTGTGTTCTGTCTGGGCGAATGGACGATGCGACTCCCCGCCCAGACACTGCTACTCACCAAGAACAACTCGTGCCTGCTACATTCCATATTCAAGGTACTGCTTACTTCACATCTGTGCGCTCACACTAACAATTTACCTGTCATCTAAATGCTAGGACCAACCTACAATAAACATTTAAATTTGTCTCTAACCTAAAAGTGCTTAAATATTATTTTGATAAGATAGTGAGTATCTTGGCTCAGGCTCAAGACTTACTTAAATTTGAAAGTACAAACATTGCTTCACTGTGAACGTTATGGAACAATGTTGAGTAATCTCAAAGCCTTATTTTGAACTATTTGAGCTATCTCAAAGTAGCTATATTTTTTTCTATTTAATGGGATAATATTTTAATGATGAATATGCTGACTGCAGAGCCTTTGCAAGTTGTCTGTCACTATGACTAAATCGATCATAACAGTAGTTTTATTGTTAATTTTTTTATTAAATTTAAACTTTCCTGGCAGTCTCATGGAGATAAATAGTAAAGAATACGGTAATAAGTACAATTAATAAGATTATGCTGTTTGAATACATGGAAATAATTAATAAAATATCTACTTCTTTCACATTTTCACAGGTTCTGACAGATCTTGCGGAAGGCGGAAAGGTCAAAGGCGCTGGTGTAGTGGGGGGTTCATTCCACCCAGACCTGGTTCAGGAGTTCAACCCCAACATTCAGCTAGACAACCTGAAGCAGGATGAGGGAGGGGGGATGAACCGACGCGTCTCTACAAACTCCCCCTCCCACATCAACTCCACCTCTCACTCCGTCCAGCTGGCTGCTAGAATGGTACGTGCTCTTCCACCAAGGTGTGAGAAGACCGGAAAACTTGGTCTGAGGATTTACTGTTTGGGGAAAAGTGTAGTGTAGTGGATATAAACTTGCATTTTGCCAAAATACAGTCTCCCCAAAAAGGGCCCTTCTGGTGAAATAATCTCCCCAACAGGCAATTTGCTGGAATTTACGGTAATGCCTGTGGCTACGTGTCAGCTATGTTTTTAATCTTGAATGCCACATTTCGGTTTCAGGTTGTGATGCATCTGTTGAACCACTTGGGACACTTCCCGCTAGCTATAGGGGCAGCTCGGCTGTGCTCTCTGGTGGTGGAACAAGACGATGTGCCCGGCCTCACGGCAGACCAGCTGTCCGCTCAGTGTTCTCCGCACCTAACATTCAGGTGCGTCATTGCTTTTCTGTTCTGCACAAGTCCAAGAGGCCAACTTTCCCCAGGTAGGAAATTAGCTTCTAAAACCCCTTTGGAAAGCTAAATCTCTGTCTGATTTTGACCTTAAGGGTACTTTCTGTCAATGGTGGCCCTTGGATATAAGCACTGGCATAGCCCAACAATTGGGGGATATAAAATACCCTAGTGACATTAAAAAAGAAAGTTGAGAAACCAAATGTTTTTGGTTGTGTAGCTGTACTGCAGCACTTTTAGCTGTACTGCAGCACTTTTGGATCACTCCTGGTCAAGAAACAAAATAGTAGTTGAAAGTTTCCTTTGTATTTCCAGCTGTTTGTGCTGGGCAAGAATCAGCTAATGTCGCTGGTAGAGTTGCCGGTGCTGGAGGTGCCGGGGGGAGGAGTCACAGCGGGACTGGTCACGGCAAACTCACAGGTCCGTGTGATACTACGTGACCTGGCTGGCAAGGCTTCCTGGGACGCCTCGATATTGTATTGCACTCCGGAGCAACTGAAGAATTCTTCAGGTAGTACAAGATTAGTGTTACATAGATCATAGTTGTCTTATTTGTGTAAATTCCATAATGTAATCTATTTGTGTAAATGCTGTCAAAATTAATAGAAAGGAGAGCAGGCTCACCTGGATAAAGTATAAACACATAGGTGCTCTCCTTTTTATTCCTTTTTGAGAGCATATCCTGGCCTAGTGCCCCATTTCCTAAATCTATATGTGTAAATCTGATTTGTATTTACATACTCAGATAAAACAAAATAGGGGTCTGCAAAGCACCAACAAATAATTCCAAGTTCACTCAACCAGAAGCAGAGTGCCCATCACATCACCAATGCTTACAGGAGTCTGATTTGCAAACGGCAACAAAAGGCATGGTTTTTCCACAGACAATAGTAGGAGACTAGAGATTGTCGTAAACGGTAATAAAA
The DNA here is from genome assembly GCA_018831715.1 of Matsumurasca onukii. Classification (NCBI taxonomy): domain Eukaryota; kingdom Metazoa; phylum Arthropoda; class Insecta; order Hemiptera; family Cicadellidae; genus Matsumurasca; species Matsumurasca onukii. The sequence continues at coordinate 23,668,576 of CM032058.1, read as the reverse complement.
GTTGTGATTTTATCTATAATGCGAGAGTTTTGAGATTGCTGCAATTGGAAACAGCAGTCTAGTATCATTGGCGAATCCAAGGAAAGTCGTTATTTTGCCACTGACACTAGCAGTCTGAAAATCATCAAAACAGTAACAGAAGTCTAAAGATCCACCATGAACAGTAATGAAAGTTGTTATTTTTTCACAGACGCTAGCGTTGTGTAGTGATTAAATAAATTGTCTATTGCGTAAAATATTTAATACAAATTTTATTGTCAAACTTGTTTGTTTAAAATATTTTATTCGTTCTTACAATGAGGTCTTATTCAAACATACAGTTTTACAATGCAATACTTGGACGTTTTAAAATCTTAAGTATTGTTTATGTCTGTTGTCAATGTATGTTTGTTATGTTTATGTTCTATACCTTAAAAGTAAGGTTTTTTGAACAAATAAAATAAAATGAATGAATACGCTCATTTATTAGAATTATGCCACTTAGCTTTTTTCGTCAAGTCAGTGAGTTGCACTTTATCCCACTTGTGTGCCATAAACTCGTTTGGACTATAGATTGCTTTTGCAATCACAATGTTTGTCAGAGTTCTTAATGCATTCAGTAATAGAGTGCCTTTAATCAGATTTGGCAGAGAAATAGGTTTTTATGCTGTAGAAACAGCTGTATTTATGATCCAATTTGTTATTAACCTTAAAATAAATATTAGTGATACCAAACCAAAAAGTACAAAAAATTAACAAAATCCCATCAGCCAGACCAAGATGGTGGCAGAAAAACAATTTGTTGCCTATTTATAAGGTTTTCAATCACCTTCTACAATTTTAAGAATCTTTTCTAGACCAGGTTTTCACTGGTTACAGACAACGACTTGGCGGAGGAGAGATGGGTGACTGACAAGTCGTCGGAGGAAGCAATGCTGAACTCGTACATTGTCGGACCCTCCGTGCCTCAACACACGCTGCGTCACCGCAGCCCCAACATCCTGCCCACCTTCGAGAACTCGGCCGACGACCTGGACAACCTTGACGATGTCAGTCCATAATCAGACTCAGTCATAGAACTAGTTTAAGTAGATGTGTGGGACAGAAGTGAACATGCAACACAAAAGTTACCTCCGAGTATTAATGATGTCCAGTGTGTTAAGTGCCCAAGTGTTATTTGGTTTGACCACAACTTGTCTGTACGTTCTTTTGTTCTAATGATTTTAATATATATGTTTTGAACATTATCAGTAAAATGTCCACATGCACATGGGTTTATTCACCGAGAAAACAATCGACAAGCCCAGAACCTCACTTGTCGCTTTTTCACCATCGTCACGCTTCCTATTATTCTAATGTTACATGAAATACCATCTACTCAGGCCAATATTGAGGTGAAACTTTTCTTGAAATCCTTTAAACAAAGCAACTAAATAGTGCTGAAAACCTTACCAGGAAGAAACTAATAATAAACATACCAAAAAGCAACAAACACAGAGATAGTAATAAACAATATCTTGAAATAATAATTTGGCTAGAAATAAGTCAAAAGCTAATACTTTAATTAACAAGCAAAGTCCTTCATTTGTACACCTTACATACACCTTTGTACATCTTAAATTTGTGTAGTGTGTATGCCCGTAGATGCTAGCTTTGATAGCGAATGGTTTAGCAAATTAGCTATAAAAAGTATTTGTCTATCTCTTACTTGAGAATTTTGCTAATGAATGAATGAATATATTGTTTATTTCCAATTATAAAACGGTACAATTTCCAACATATCAACAAAAATAACTACATTCAATAACTACATAATATTATACTATTTACTATGTTGGAGGAGTCTAGTTGGTGAATCAGACAAAAAGGTTTTAAAAAAGTTATTCCTGGACAATTTACAACCGGTTTTTTCAGGTGTAAGGTTGATGTAGGGCTCAAGTCACAATGGTATTTCTAGGTTGCAAAAAAATTAAGTGTTGTGTATCTATTCCCTCTGTTACCCAATGGCTAACCGTCCATATGCTCACAGCTGTTGCAGTACATTGGAGAGACCAGCCCGGAGTGCCTAGAGAGCCCGGATGAAGCCCGGAATATACCGGCGCCCGCCCTCAACCCGGAGCTGGAACAGGAGGCCATGGGTTCCGTTGTGAATCAACGCTTCCTCGAGCAAGACTACGTCAGCCGCAGCACCAGCTTGCCAGTGTGAGTGTCAGCGCCATTGGGAGTGTTAGAGTAAATGTTTCAATTTGGTAATAAAATGGAAATACTAAAGCAAGTTAATTTAAAATTGAAACAACAGCATGAATATTTGTTTGTCGGATCTGCCCCATTCTGAAAAATACAGAGTCTCAAAATAATGCTGTGATTCGTATTAATTCCTCAAATAGTATAATTAAAACTGTAAAGGAAGATGCTTAAAGATACTGTAGACTTGTAGAGAAAGGAACTTGTTGTTTGAAAAGTGATAGATACTGTATTACTGCAGGCTTGTACTCCAAGTACTAAAACTGAAATTGTGTGAAAATGTCAAGTTTAACCTTTAATTAATTGTATTTTCTTCTATCCAAATTTGAAAATTATGGAGATTTTTTAAGTGCGCCATGAAGATTTGTTTCTTTATTTTTGTTTCAAAATAACCATCATTAGATTATTTAAGGGAACTTGCTTTATTTCAATTGATTATATACATGTGTAAATTAATGTCTTTAAAAATAGAAGCGGGTCTAGAAAAAGTAAAAAATATCCAGCATTAGATCTGGCACCACAACTAACCCTCCTCATGTGTGTCAGGATGTGTGGGGAGAAGTGCAGGCGGGTGAACAGCCGGACACCTAGTACTCCGTTCCAGCACTGTCGTCTGCTGTTCTCCCAGCTGGGCCTGGCCGGGTGGGAGCGCAGGAGTCAGCTCCACTTGCTGGACAAGAGCGAGAAACTACTGCGCGAGTTGCGCAACCTGGACACGCAGGTGAGGCTGGGTGGAGAAGGCCTGAATCTAGCAGGGATTTTATGTTTGGTGAAAATACAAGCCAAAGTCAAGTCACTGTGGCTCTTGAAACAAGTAGCAAAAGTAACTATTCGACAGTACCAAAATTAATATTTTTAACCTTGAAAGTTAGTATTTAAAAATTAAAACCTATAAAAACCGTGGATTATTCTAGAGTTCAGTAGATATGCTGAGTGATTATAATTTTAATGTGATTAAAATATGATTTTCCTACCTTACAATGGACCGAGTCTTAAAAAGATTTAGAAGGAGTATCAAATCATACTTTATTAATCAAACTAATAAAGTAGCATTTCTGAATAAAGTAGTAACACATAAGGAAAAGTTATTGAAAGCTGATTAGCAGCACACCTTCTTTTAAAATTAAGTAGTTTTATTTTTATTGAAAAAGAAGATGTGCTGCCAATCAGCTTTCAATAATGAATGAAGCACCTTCAACAATACCATATCGCGAAAATTAAAAAAAAGTGCTCTCTTGTTGTCTTAGTAAATGCCTTAATAGGGCTGAAAATTTGACAGTGTGTTCTCTTATGTTTTTTTACTTTATCCAGGTGAGCCTGTTCTCCTTTCCATTCTTTTTTAAAGCCCATCCTGGCCTAGTGCTCTATTTCCTAAATCTAACTTTAAATCTAAATTTTTTACCCGACAATGATTACAGATGCTGTAAATTTTGATAAAAAAGTAATTTAGGTTTTTACTTTTTAGCACTAAGTGACTATACTATACTTGCACAAAAGTAACTATACTTGCGGTACATCATTAGAAATTCAGCACCAAACTTATGCAACCAGACCATTTTTGACCCACGTTAGAAACTTGCTTACAAATGTTGTTTGCACAGAGGTGCAGAGAAAGTCACAAGATAGCAGTGATCTACATCGGGCCAGGACAAGAGGACAAGAACTCAATTCTCTCCAACACAGGTGGAACTCAGGCTTACGAGGACTTCATAGCAGCTCTAGCGTGGGAGGTAACACTATGTGTATAATAGTATGCAGACAATTTTAACGATGATAAGTTCCACATTAGGCTCTTCAACAGTTTCCCATTCGGGCATGCCTGGTACCGTGCTATGTCTAGGCTTTGAGCCTACTCCAAGAGCAGGGGCTGCAATGACCCACTAGATCATGTTGGAGAGTTGGTGAGCACCATCTTTGAGTTTGACAAGGTGATAATCCCTGACCAATGTCTGTATCGTACCATACCACAGATCAGTTTTGCTCAAATTTCGGGTGTTAGGGTACCCTTGTTTTTATAAAAAAAGTAATTTGAGTAGAGGATTGCCATAAATTATAACTCAATTAAGCTGTATATATAGTTTCAATATTCTACAACATTTAATTCTGAAGCCATTACATCATTCAGTTCATCATCTGGTGTGTTGTGTTAAGGTTGAACTGGAGTCACACACCGGGTTCATGGGAGGACTACAGAGGAACAAGACAACCGGTTCTACAGCGCCGTACTATGCAACCTCCTTCGCGGAGGTTATCTTCCACGTCTCCACACGGATGCCTTCCTCCAACCCTGAGGCTTTGTTGCAGAAGGTGTGCCTCTCTTGATAGTGTCATTTATACCTGATTATGGGCTTTTAAGTGAATTTATAAACAAAATACTTAAATTATGGTTTTTTTCATCTGGAATATTTTATGAGTTTTTTAAACTGCAAGCAAGTTAAAATTTTGATTTTGTATTAAGTTTCTATTAGGAAAATTAAATGTTGGTTTGTTCAAGGATTACATAGGAAAACTGAAAGTCTTTTTCAACGCTATGAAGATATTGCTTGTTTTTAATGATTCCAATTTTTTGGAAAGGGATGTGAAAATTTTTGCTAGATAGATACGACAGGTTTCACTAATTCAAACGTGGACATTTTGGAAATCCATCTAATATAAAATAAAGATAAAGATTGTCTTATTTAACCTTGACCCTTATCTAATGGTGGCTGCCTCAAGTCAAAGTATCAAAGTTACTGCATAGTCACTTTACATAATTATTAGTGGTTGTTAATGCGAGGATTGATCCTGTTGAATTTAAGAACCAATAATCTCTCAAATTGTAAGAATGAAATAAAAACCCTCATCACTTTGAATAAAGCTATACCTTGTGAATGTTTAAAAAACCTCATATAAAAACCGTTTTAACAAAAATTGGATCTTTAAAACTTTGGTTATAGAAGCAAAACAAGCTCAATTTGTATCAAGTCTCGGCAAAGCGTAGATTTCACCTGGTTTTCCTTGCATTTCAGACGAGGCACTTGGGAAATGATGAAGTTCATATCATCTGGTCAGAACACACAAGAGACTACCGTCGAGGTATCATCCCCACAGAGTTCTGTGACGTGCTGATCGTCATCTACCCTCTCCCTCACCACTTGTACAGGATACAGGTAACACACAGAGGTTTATCCAATACAGGGCCCATTAAATTATGACCTGTAGATTTGTTATAAAATTCTGTTTAGTTTTTAGGTGTGAGTAAGTAAGTATTGAGTTAAATTAGACTGAAGTTCATAATAGTGGTTGAGATCAGTTAACAAACATTTATCTCATACTTTTCCGCCCACTTCAGGGGAAAAACTACTCCCTAAGTATCGTGCTGTTGGAAATTTCCACCTGTTGTCAAGGGGTGTACCGAACCTTACACTGCATTATAGTAAACACTCAAACTAAAACCTACACAAAGAAATATAGTAAATATCACACCCAGCTACATTGTATGCCTATCGTGGAAAAAAAGAACAAGCACTTAAATGTTAAATAAATAAAAAGCCTTTGATAGTAAAAAGTAGCTCACCTCGGCCGGCAGTTGCAGAACATCTTACACCACCACACTCTTAACGCTCAATGTAGGGAGTACTGTAGTTTGTTCTGCTGAAGCGGCCGAGAAATTTCAAGATATAATTATAGTATTACATAGTTTAGTAGAACCTAAAATAATAATGGAAGGTGATAAACTAGATTTGAGATTTTTTGGGGGGAAGAAACTGATGCGCTTAATCCTGGATTTGTTTTGTTATATTGCCACATCTGACTGAAAAGCCCACTCATAAAATGCATTAATACCACCCTTGTGTTTAAAATGTTCCAAGATTTTTTTAATGATAACCAATTAAAGGATTGTATTTCTCTTGGATAGGTGTCTCGCAAGCCTGATGTGCCCTACTTTGGACCTCTGTTCAATGAGATTGTCGTTGCGGAGTGTATGCTAGCAGGCCTCGTGCGAGCCACTGCCATCAGCGCTTCTCGAGCCAAGCGAAGTGTCATCCCCTTCCACCAACAGTAGTGAGTACTAGTAGAGTGATCCATAAGCTCAACTTGAAGAAATTTGTAAAAGTATCATTAAAATGTTTTACCCAGTTGATCCAGAAAACATTTTGGTCCCCAAACTAGAGTTTGGGTACAGGATCTTGAATAGCTGCATGCAGATTCTATATTGACACTTTGCACTCTCTAGTAAGCTATGAGTGGCAAAGCACAGTAAATTTCTCTGAGCAGTCAATTAGGCTCTTTTTGGTAAGTCAAAGGGACTTCAGAGTGAAGTCCAAGATGAAAGTGATGGAAGCTTTAGTCAAAAGCATTGAAACTAACCCCGTTAGCAGAGGCTGTATTGACTCACTGATGGTAGGGTTCATCAAATTCAATGTAATGGCCAGCAGAATGTTTTAAACAAAGTGATCCCTATGCTTAAAGGAGTAGTGTTCAATCACAGAGCAGTTGTGCTGAAATTTAGCTTTCTAAGCCTAACCCGTAAGTAGTGGCTTTATACAATTAAATGTATTTTATATAAAGATTAACTAATTTTGCAGTTACGAAGAACGATACAGGTCTCTGGAGACAGTGATGAAGAACCACAAGAACACAACAACATTCGAAGAGTTTGCGGCGCAGGTGTTCTCTCCGATACAAACCCGTTCACCGTTTTGCCCGGGCCCCACCAGAGCTTCTGGTAAGTGAAGGTTCTCCTTACACAGTAAATATTGAATCTCAACATCAATGTATGAAATTATTTTTTGTAGGGTGGACAGGATAGGATTTTTCCTTTCAAGCAAGAATCAGGAAAAACACTTTTGATTGCTAGATTTCCAGAAATTTGTGGGTGGGATTAAAAGGTTTTAGTCATAAAAACTAAAAATTAACAGTTAAGAATTATAATGGTTTTTTACAGTTTACAAAAGTAAGTTCATTTACCCTACATATCTCCAACTTTTGTTTCATTTGTGAGTTTTGTAAAATGTGTATGGTACAGCATGGTTGTTCTTTTGTTTCATATTATTTATCATATTATCATGGAATAAAACTTTGTAATAATTACAGAGCATTGTAAACATGGAAATGTCAAAAAATGTTGAAATAATCAATCATTAACTATTTTAAAAAATTTAAACATAATTTTAAAAGTTTGTAGGATTAGTTTTTGTAATAAGGGAGTTTTTAATAGTAATTTGCCTAGGAAACTGATCAGCGATCTGAGTAAAGTTCAAAAAATGACAGATCGTTTGGAAATCCCTACAAATTACCAGATATGCTGGAATGTCCCTTTAAATTTCCTTCACTTAAAAAACTCCCTTCCACCCTATAAATCTCTGAAAAAGTCCCTCCCACCCCATAAAATCTTCAAAAGTCCCTCTCACCCAGAAAACTCCTTTTGCTCAAAAAGTTCTATATTTAAGGAATTCCCGCCCGATTTTTGGGATTTCAATTTTTGCTGGGAATTTCCAGATTTATGGGTCCCGCCAACCCCTAATTTTTTGTCAAGAGTACATAATTTGAATTCCACCAGAACTCTTGCACCCAGGGTAGTGGTGAAAACACAATTTGAAGTGATCTATTAAAACTAATATCCTGAGTGGATTAATGGCTTGTACCAAAAATTAGTTTTTGCAGGAAGGTTTGAACTAGTGTGAATTGAAAAGTGCGTACTCTGTTGTGTGTGCAGGCGTGAGTGCTCGCAGTGTTGAACAACAAGCTCCGTCCAGTACCAGTTCCAACTTAGCAGCGGCTCTGCTTGACTCTCACCCGAGACCTCCGGAGCCTCATAGATCCAAAGGTTGTAGCAATTTAGCAATACAATTTAGAGACGGAGAAACTCTGAAAATGTCAGGATATTTTGAGTCATTTTATTTTAATGCGGATATATGTACTTTTGTATTTTGAGACAGGAAATATATACAATAACTGAGTGCCCTCATCACCCACCCGATCTTGATACAATTCCAGACAAAAAATAACCTAGCAAGGATATTATAGTAAATCCATGAGAAACTTCTCAAGGATGTTCAAAACAGAATAAGAGTTTAATTTACAGAAATCAGATTTGAGCACTAAAATCATTTTTTACAGAACACATCTACACTTAATTTGATTACTTACATTATTTTTACAGTTATCGAAGAGGAGTTAGAAGAGTAAAAGTAAACCATCAGACTACTAAAGACTAGAGGTATTTCGTGTGTGTTTTTAAACAAGCCATTTTCTATGGGTGTTCAACTCTTAAAAGTTTTGGGGGCACATGTTTTGTACAATTTGGTAAAATGGTTAGAAATACAGGGTGATAATGTAGTGTTGCACATTTGTGTATTCAGTCACAACTAACAAAAATATTTTAGTGGTTTTTAAAATATAGTATTGTAAGGTTTGACTTTCTCAGCTTCACTAACACTCTAAACATGCTGGTAATGATTTTGGAAGTTAGATATTTAATTTACTTATAAGTCAAATTCTTTCAATGTCTAATACAGTATTTTGTAATTGGTATATAGGGTGATTCTAAAATAGAGCGCCAAATTTTAGGGGTGGTTCCTTATGCAAAAACAATGAAAAAAGTTCCCATAAACATGGGTACTAAAATTCTTTGTTACCCCGGTAGCCGCCATTTTGTGTTTTTTACTTAAAAATTTATATCTCCAGAACGGTTTGACCGATTGCATTCAAACTTGGTATGGTGTTAATGTGTCACGAGGTCAATTTAAGAAAAAATAATTATTTCATAAAACCTTACAGAAAAAGTATGGCAGCTGTTTAGGTTTTTCAAATTGAAATACCATGAAAATGGCGCGTACCATGAAAAAATGTACATGAATAAAGTTGTATTTTTTAATTTTACATAAAGATACAAACTCATATTTCCGAGTCTTACATTAATATTTTCACTTTTTGCGTTCTTTTACAACTGGTACATTACCAGTTGAGGGTAAAATATCCCACCTACCACCGGGAGGTACAAATTAAGCACAAAATAAGACTGATACCTGGAATTAAGCTCATACAGACTGGGCAATTTCCAGGGTCAGCGGATATGACGGTATGAGGAGAGGGAGGATTTGGATTCGGCTCAGGTGCCTTGGAAGCAATTCTTCACTGATGACCCGTTACCTTCATCATCGCTGAATCGAAAAGGAAAAGGATAGGGTATAGAGGATGGGTATGCTTGTGACCCGTCGTACGTTTAAATTGACTTCGGCGTAAAACAGTTCGGTTAGTAACGGCAGTGTCGCATTTTACGACGGGTAGAGGCGGAAATTAGTGATTGTCAGCAATGGGAAATCCAACTGTCACTGGCGCTCGACTAACCGTCGAGTAAATGGGAGGAGGCTACTCGTCTGCCAGCCACCAGTGGAAAATCAACTGGGACGGCGTGCGGGTAGCTTAAAGTGGGTCGTTGCACGGTGACCAGCACCCAGTGGAAATCCACCTGGGACGATATACGTGCAGCGGGAAGCTGGAGGTTTACCGTGAACCAGATGCTGATGGAAGTCCACTCAGAGCGGTGCGTGTAGCGGAGGTTGTCCTGCGTTTACAGACACCAGTGGAAATCCACCTGGGACGGCGTCTGCAGTAACGGGGAAGATGGGAAGGAAGCTAAAATTTTTGTATCGAAGGCGTGGCGTTGCCGATACGATCATTACCACTCCGGACGTTTAAATTAGTTCTAATCGGCTAATTAGATAAAATTTGGAAAAAGTCGCAAAAATATTAAAATTTAAGACTTGTTAGTCTCCACGGAGGTTATCCCGTACTAGTTAAGCGGAGAGCGGTTAGCGTAATTAAGCCAAATTAGAGTTAAAATGTAATTTTGAAGCGAAAAGTAAAATTCAAAAACTATAAAAGTGAATAACTATCGGATCGGAGGAAAATTTAGATAGTACGTTTATAAATGTCGTGGAACAGAATTTAGAAAAGGTATACTTAATCAGAATTTTAAAAATTTGAAGCGAGTTCTACGGTTTCTGACAGGAACGATCCGGCAGATTCCTGCTCAGAATGTACGAATCGGCGTTAAAAATAGAAAAAGATATCCGATTTTGACGGAGTAAAATGTTTAATATGTTAATGTTACAGCAGTAATTTAGAAGCGTTCAATCGAATTAAAATCTATACGGACTTAGAAAATCAAAAAATATGCAAATTTTAGGTAAAAAGTTATTAGGCGAGAATAATTAATTAAAACGTTTTAGAAAAATATATGTACTTGCCGGAATGACCTAAATACCGTATAGCGTTAAGTATGGAATAAGCGTAAAGCGTATTGTCGAATGGACAGGCGAGAGATATGTGCCTCTACTCGTTGACCGACTCGAACTGACCGGTGCCCTGCTGCATCTCCATTCGATGCGAGCCGCCACCTTGGCTAGCGTCCCAGACTCCACCGTGAGGGGGCTGCAAAGGATGTAACGAGTGTAATAGCGAATTATTTTACCTCTCGAAAAATGACCGTTACACCCTGTCGTTACTTTAAATAAAAAGAAAAAAAGAAAAAAGAAAATCGTTGACTTTACGGCAATTGATAACAAGTTGATCAATGATCACTTCTAAAAAACTTGTACTTCTTGAGCGAAAACAACTAAAAACTTCACCTGACGGTAACAAAAAAATCGTCTTACAGTGGACCTCCCAACTGTAGGAGCTAACTTTAAATTGAGCCAAGGTCAAACAAAAACCAAAACAAAAATGAAAACGTATTATAATACGTACTACTGAGGACACAGTTATGGAATTCGAACAACTGTGAGTTACTAACCTACTAACCAACTACTTACTGAAAAGCGAGCGGCATAAACGTAAAGGAGGGAGTTAACGAGGGTGATGGGTTTTCAGATCATGCGTGAACCGTATGTTTTTGGCCGAATCAAGCGTCCTCGACTTGGTACATATTGGCTGCCTGGCGCAGTATAACTTCGGCAGGGACCTTTGAACCGGGACAGTTTTCCGACACCGTGGTCGACGCCCGAACAAAGTGTGTAGCCTCCTCATCACCAGGTCTCCAGGGCGTGCCAACCTCGGCGTCGGAGGTTGTAGTATTTAGCCTGGTGAGAGAAAGCCTTGCGCAGGTTTTGAGGCAGCGGTCGTAAATGGTTTTGAACCTCTCCTCCCTAGTCGTGCGTTGGGTTTCAAGCGAAGGTTCCTCGTGGGAACTTGAAGTTTCAAGCGATGGACCACATATCGCCGGTGTCCGCAATTCCGCGTCCCATGCAAAGCATCGCGGGGAATAGCCTGTCGTGAATCAGCGGAGTTCATAGCGAATCTGAATTCACCGAGGCGTAGCCCAAGGCGAATGGTTGTCTTTTCGTATTGCGAGATCATTGTCTTGATTCGCGATTTGCCGCTCAGCGGGGTTGGATTGGGGACTGTACGGCGCCGTGTGTTGAACTTCAATGTTCCAATCAGCCGCCAAGTCCTTGAACAGTTTAGACGTAAATTGTGTTCCATTATCAGTGATAAGAACGTCAGGAGTCCCATAACGAAGCAAGATGGCTTGTCTGAACTTGCTTGAGACAGCCTGAGCCGTAGCCGAGCGGATTGGTTCCAGCTCGACCCATTTGCTGAACCTATCTTGGAAAACGATCAGAAATTTGTAACCACCCTTAGACGCCGGAAGAGGACCTAAAAGGTCAGCTGACACAGCATGCCAGAGTCCTTTTGGATTCCGAAAATACATCGGCCCTGCCGGCTATACCTGTGAGACTTTGTGAGCCTGGCAGGAGGGGCAGGAGCGTACGCATACATCTTGACATCGCGACGCCAACCTGGCCAATAGTAGCTAGCGGCTACTCGGTGAAGTGTTTTCTTGACACCCATATGGCCGGATGTTGCAGCGTCATGATTTTCGTGGAGTACGTCTTTGATTTGATCGGGTGGTACACACAGTTTCCATTTCTGATTCGTACGTTTGCCTCCAATCGCTCGATATAGGGAGTCATCCTTCACAAGGTAAGATTTGTTTCGCCGGGGATGGGCTAAAACATTATCTTTCATCGTATCGTACCAACTAGGCTGAGGGACATTTCCGCTCTGCCTTTGGGTGGCTACTGCATGTTCAGTAGCAACCCCGGAGGCTCCAGGCTCTTGGTCGCAAGCCGCGAGGTCCACAGACGCCTCGTCGTTCGCGTCTCCTACGGGCGCCCGTGAAAGAGCATCAGCCACTTTGTTTAAGCTGCCCTTACGGTATTGTATGTTGAAAGCCGAAATCAAATTGTTGCAGCTCCATGATCCAACGAGCAAGTCTGCCACTTGGCTCGTGGAGTCTCATGAGCCATTTCAGGGCAATGTGGTCAGTGATTGCCATGAAACGATACCCTTCAAGGTACGGGCGGAATTTCCGTACGCCCCAAACGAGGGCCAGGCATTCTTTTTCGACAGTTGAAAAAATCCTTTCTTGGTCCGTCAGTAGCCGGCTAGCGTATGCGATGACTACTTCACGGTCGGATTGGGTTTGCGTCAGTGAAACCCCCAGACCGTCGTTAGAGGCATCTGTTTGTAGGACGAAAGTTTTTGAGAAGTTCGGACACGATAATATAGGAGCGGAGCCAAGACGTTGTTTGAGTTCTTGGAAGGCTAGTCGTTGCTCGTCATCCCAATACCAACGTGAGTTTTTCCTGAGAAGTTTCGTCAACGGTCGAGTGATAGTTGCGAAGTCGGACACAAAGCGGCGGTACCACCCTGCCAAACCGAGGAAGCTACGCAAGGATCGTACGTTATGAGGCGTAGGAAACTCCTCGATGGACTTTACTTTGTCCGGGTCAGTACCGATACCATGTTGATTGACTACGTGCCCCAAGTATTTGAGTTGAGGTTTACAGAAAAAACACTTTTCAGGGTTTAGCTTTAACCCGGCGTCGCGTAATCTTTTAAAAACCTTACTCAACAATTCAAGATGCTCGGGAAAGGTCTCGGTGACTAGAACTAAATCATCCAGGTAGGCAAATGCCTGCGGTTCTAGGTCGGGGCCGATAACTGTGTCAAGTAAACGTTGGAAACAAGCCCCAGCACTATGGAGGCCGAACGGCATTACCTTGAAGTGGAAAAGTCCTACTCCAGGTACCGTAAACGCTGTTATGGGCCTACTACTTTCAGCCAGAGGTACCTGCCAATAACCTCTATAGAGATCTAAGGTACTGATGAAACGGGCGTGGCGAAGTTTGTCGAGAATTGCGTTAATTCTCGGAAGAGGGTAAGCATCTTTTAGGCTAGCGTCGTTTACTCGTCTCATATCGATGCAAAACCTAAACTTTCCTGACGATTTCTTTATCATGACAATCGGAGAACTCCAGCCTGACGACGATGGTTCAATTACTCCGTCACGCAACATCAATTCAACCTCTTGATTTATTATCGACTGCATGGCGGGATTTCTGGGGTAGTGCCGTTGTTTTATTGGCACAACTCCATCTTTCAGGCGGATTTCGTGGCTAACCAGGCTGGTAAGGCCGGAAACGTCGTTGAAAAGGGGTAATTCAGTATCTAAGAATTCCTTTAGTCGCAACTGTTCGTTTTCTCCTAAATGAGCTATCGCATCGACAGCGTTCTCTGAGCACCGAAGGCTACCAAGTCGATTCGGCGACCGGATTTGGATTTCCGAACTAAATCGAACTAAGTTCAGCTCTTCGGCCAACGGGATACCTAATATCATTTCCGAAGTCAGCGAAGGGATATAATAGGCCCTCCAGGAATGATGGACTGTACCAATCATGCCTTCAAGTTGAAACTCCTTAAGGGATCTTGACTTTGCTCCGTCTGCCATACGTAAGTGAACGTCTACTTCAATGGGGCGTACGCCGTTAAGTTGGAGATAATTCGCTACGGAATCCCCTATAGCGTTGGTTACGGCACCGGTGTCTACTAAAGCATCAAATAGTTCGCTCCCTATTTTAACTTTAATATGAGGGCGGTTGTCTGAACAAGAAAATCTATGTTCGATTCCCCGATATGTGACTGCAACGTTTGGGCTTTCAGTTTTTCCAGGTATTTTTCCCATTCGTCAGAGGTCGTTCGTTGTGGGTTTCTGCCGTTCCCGAAGGACCTCTGAACGTCCGGGTCGGCTGTTCGTTTCCCGAGCGACAATGGCAATGTTTGGTCGCAATACCAAGGGTCTTGCAATTGTAGCAACGGAGAACCTTCGGCTCTGGACAAAATCGGAAAGAATGACCAGATTTGTCACAGTTCCAGCATACAAAGTCAGTTTGGCTTGGATTACCCGAAGTCCGATCGTTAGTTTGTTTAGGAGTGTCTGAACCTTCCTTAAGCGGTGGACGTGGTAGTCTGGGGTTAGTCGGTGGTGCACGGCGGGTCTCGAACACAGTATGGGGTCGATTTTTCTGATTGGAATCATACCTTGGCTCGACGGGAGAAGTGTAGCCCTCCGTCAGAGCGGATTGATACAAACGGCGATCCTGTTTCCCTTTCGGCACGTAAGCGGTTTCGGGTAACAAGGCGTAAGCGGGCGATGGAGGTGGTCGATAAGATTGTTTATCCCTAAGGTAGGACTCGTAATCTTCGGCCCTCGAGATAAGTTCCTCCACGGTAGAGAAATCACGACGACGAACAATTAGTTTGTAGTCGGGCCTCATGTTCGAGTACAACCGTTCGACCTTCATGAACTCGGAAAGATTCCCGTTCCGTCGGAAAAGTGTCGACATAGCTACGACAAAGTCGCGGAAGCTTTCGGACTCCCCTTGGGTCCGTCTTTGTATTTCTTCTTCGAGTTTATTTTCATATCCTGCTGGAAAGAAGTAAATACCGAACAGGTTACGAAAATCACCGTAAGTTCTCAGTTTTTCACGGACACTTCGATACCACAGAAGGGCGGAGCCCTGGAGCAATTCTGGTAAAGCTTTTAGAATGTTATCATGGTCAACTGTGTAAGAGTCCATTAATTCTTCTAGTCGTTCTATGAAAGAAATGGGGTCCCTGCGACCATCAAACTTAAGGTTCCATTTTCGAACCATCGTGCATACAGTCGCGGAATCAACTTGTCTTTCATGGGGTCTCAGACGATATAAGTGGTCGTTTTGAAATTGGTTGACGGCGGGTCAAACATTTCAGAAGTCGTAGTTCTGCCAAACTCCTCACCAAGCGTAACCTGCGTGGGGTTGGGTTACGTGGATATCTGAGGGTTGGATATTTGCATTGGGTTGTGGACTTCTCGCAAAGTGTACTAGCGAAGTTAAATCTGACAGCTTTGGAGCGGCGTTGGGGATAGTCCTAATATCTCTCTTACACTAGCTAGTTCGTCGGCTAAAATTCCAAGAGATTCGTTAACTTTAGCCGCACGGTCTAACTCCGGTATTTGTCCAAGCGGGTGTGCCACTGGATTAATAGGGATGTTAGTTGGTCGGGAAGGCGGCGTATTATTTACTTTAACTGCTCCAAATTCGGAAGCAGAGTTACGCCAGAAATCGACAAAACGATGTCGGAGCGTTGCTACACTCCCGCTAGTGTTCAACTTGAACTTGACCATTTCGTGGATAAGATCGTCCTTTTTTAGGTCATAGATCCAGCCAACGAAAGGATCATTGAAAGTCGGCATAGGCGTGTATGCGTGAAGGTGCAAGGGTGTGCGCGACCGAGTGGTAATTAGTGAAGCGTCGTATTGGTAACCGTGGTCATGACGGCAGTAGTATTTATTACCATCGACGTACTAATCGCTGGTGGCGCGTTCACGGTAGTGCCAGTAAAGCCTGCCGCGGAGTTTAGCCCGGGCGATATCGGCGACGTAGGGTTAGAATTACCGGACATTTCCAAATAATTCTATAGCGTAAAATATACAAAATCGATATAACGGTTAAACACAAATTGAAATAACGTTCGTACTAAAGAGCGATAACGAGGGGGAAACGTCGAATTCTTTGACGATGTTCACGGGCTCGATTCAAATCCTAGTCCCTGTTCACGGGCGCCATTCATGCGACGTACTTTCCCGCGAGGGGTAAAATATCCCACCTACCCGGGAGGTACCGTCGCACAAAAATAAAACGGACGATGCCCTGGGAATTAGCTCAGTGAACTGGGCAATTTCAGGGTCAGCGGATATGATGGTATGAGGAGAGGAGGATTTGGATTCGGCTCAGGTTAGCGCGGAAGCAATTCTTCACTGATGACCCGTTACCTTCATCATCGCTGAATCGAAAAGGAAAGGATAGGGTATGGGAAGGATGTGTAGCGACCCGTCGTCGCGTTTAAATTCGACTTTCGGCGTAAACAGTGCGGTTAGTAACGACGATGTGTCACGTACACGAACGGGTAGAAGGCGGAAGTGGTGATTGTCAGCGCAATGGGAAATCAACTGTCACTGGCCTCGACTAACCGTCAGGTGCGTAAGGAGAGGAGGCTACTGGTCTGCCAGCCACCAGTGGAAAATCCAACTGGGGACGGCGTCTGGTAGCAAAAATTAGGTGCGTTGCGCGGTGACCAGCACCCAGTGGAAATCCACCTGGGGCGATATACGTGCAGGAAAGCTGGAGGTTTACGTGAACCAGATGCTGATGGAAGTCCTCAGAGCGGTGCGTGTAGCGGAAAAGTTGTCACACGTTTACCAGACACCAGTGGAAATCCACCTGGGGCGGCGTGCAGTAGCGGGGAAAATGGGAAGGGAAGCTAAAATTTGTATGTCGAAGGCCGTAGGCCGTTTGCCGATACCGATCATTACCACTCGGACGTTTAAATTCGTTCTAATCGGCTAATTAGATAAAATTTGGAAAAAGTCGCCAAAATATTAAATTTAAGACTTGCGTCTCCACGGAGGTTATCCATACTAGTTAAGCCTTGAGCGGATTGTAGTAATTAAGCCAATTAGAGTTAAAATGTAATTTTGAAGCGAAAAGTAAAATTCAAAAACTATAAAAGTGAATAACTATCGGATCGGAGGAAAATTTAGATGGTGCGTTTATAAATGTCGTGGAACAGAATTTAGAAAAGGTATACTTAATCAGAATTTTAAAAAATTTGAAGTACGAGTTATAACGGTTTCTGACAGGAGCGATCCGGCAGATTCCTGCTCAGAATAGCACGATCGACGTTAAAAATAAAGATGTCCGATTTTGACGGAGTAAAATGTTTTAGTACGTTAATGTCTACAGCAATAATTTAGAAGCGTTCATCAATTAAAATCTATACGGACTTAGAAAATCAAAAAAATATGCAAATTTTAGGTAAAAAGTTATTAGGCGAGAATAATTAATTAACCGTTTTAGAAAAATATATTGTACTTGTAGCGGAATGACCTAAATACATTATGTCGTTAAGTATGGAATAAAGTAAACGTATTGTCGAATGGACAGGCAGTATGTGCCTCACTCGTTGACCGACTGAACTGACCCGGTGCCCTGCTGGCTCTCCGCTCGTGCAGGCATACAGCAGCGCTAGCGTCGGGCTCCCCACCACCGTGAGGGGGCTGCAAGGATGTAACGAGTGTAATACAGATTATTTTACCTCTCGGAAAATGACTCGTTACAGTAAAATTAAATTACCATTTGAATTTTGAATGTTTTGTATTAGGTGCACAATTTAAACCTGTCAAAACAGGTCAATAATATTTTACAGTCAGCTGATCAAAATGATTATTATTAACGCATTGGGTTAAAAACAGTTGTTTCCAATTTTGGTGTTAACCAGCTGATAGATAAAATATTTGCAAAGTTACGGTAATGTTATTAACCCATAAATTGTTTTACACTTTGTTGATTGATTTTTGGATTATTGTGACTTTTTGTTCAAATGTTATTGTGACTTTTGTATACGATTTAGAATATTTTCATCAGATTGATTGTTCTTATGTATGTGTGCCTGGGAACATGTTTAGCAAAGGGAGGATTTTGCAAAAATGAAGCAAAAGGATGATGGTTTGGCTAATGACTATTAGGAAAATTAACAAATACAACCATCTTATTTTTATGATCAATGGGTTGTTTGGCACACCCATACATAAGTTTTAATAAAAAATTGTTGTTAAAACATTATAGTAACCTTTTTATGCGACAACCTTTTATTTTTTATAAACAACCCCATGGATATCAAAAAACAATCATCATTGCTTTGAACTTGGATTTGCTCATCGAGCTTTTGTTTGCCTTGGTGATGCGGGACTCTTCCAATGCATTGATTGCAGCCGTTTCGGTCGTCGTGAAAAACCATGACTCATCGCATGTTATCAGTCTTTCTAAGAATGTGGGGTTGGTTTCAATGGTTTGCAAAATGTCAGAACAAATGTTCATGCGAGAATCCTTTTGTTCATCAGTGAGAACCTTCGCACCATTTTGAACACACTTTTGTCATGTTGAAATTGTCATGCAAAATTTTCTCACCGATTCTTTGTCAATGCCGGCGATCTCAGCAACCCCATACGAATACTTAATCAGCGATCTTTCGAATCACATTACCGATTTTGTTGATGTTTTCTGGTGTCGTCGATGTTAAGGTAGTCCTGATCGTGGGTCGTCTTCAATCTCATCGTCCCTCTTTAAATAAACTTGCCACTCAAAGACCTGTGTGCGTGATAAACATCCATCCCCATACACCTGTTTTAGCAAAGAATGAGTTTCTGTTGCAGATTTTCCTAGTTTCACAAGGAATTTCACAATATCGTTGCTCTTTCAAAACACTAAGCATTATTTCGACAAGGCATACATACAACACCCTACTAGAACGGACGCCAAAGGTCGATTGAGCGCATCTGTCTGAGTTGCATGAATCGGTAGCGAAGATGTCACATGACTGCACTATGCGACATTTAACCTTTGGCTTTGCACTTCTGCGTTTGTGCCTGCGCCAGTCCGGTTTCTTTTTAGCCACACCTCGTACATTTCTGTAAGATACGTCCTAGCAAAGTGTTAAGTTAAATTTATTCTAACAGTAAATAAAACTTCGTTAACACTACTAATTTTATTTTGAGCAAAAATTACTGATAAATATTTAATATATAATTATTATAATCTATACATGAAGATGTAGTTTTCATACCAATATTAAATACTTTTTCCAAAGTTGAACTAACACCAAAATGATAAAAATTAGGGATGGGTCGGTTTCGCTTGTCCCTGGAACCGATGATTTGCTTGATATTTTAGGTGCAGGTTTTTAATTCACAAGTGATTTTTTCATCTGAAAGGGGTCCTCAAAAAACAAGCAGATTTTTCAACAAATGGGGCATTTTGCAGGGGCTTTTGCAGAAAAGGAAATTAATTGGAAGATTTTCCTGCCGTCAATTTTTTATAATTTTACTCTGATTGCTGATCGGTTTTTGAGGCAAACTCCTAAAGAAATTACCCTAATCCTTGAAGAAATCCTAATTTAGATGTTTACATCTTTATAAGAAGTAAATGCCAATTATCATTTAACGTGTTTGTGCAGGTCTGGAAGGAACGAAGGTGTGGTTTGTGGGCGGGGACGGGGACCACACTCACGGCATCTCACCGCGGCCCCTGAAGAAGCTGGTTCTCAAGAGTGGGCCCCGGCGGGGGCCTTTGACTCCCCCAGACAGCCCCACCTCCAGGCGCTCCAAGTAATTCACAGTACACCAAAGATAACAACTGTAGTAGACTCGCTTCCGTTACTTTACAGCTTTCAGTTGTATTACATTTCTATTTGAAAACAGTATTTGGTTTGTTGAGCGGAAATATGTATTTAGTGCATTTATTGTTAAAAAGTATTATTTTACATGTATTATAGAAGTTATTCTTTTAAGTTTGAGATTTTTTTATTTAATAAGTTTGTTGGTGGTTAAGTTTTGATTACGTTTTTATGTAATGAAAAATAGTTTATGTTGATATCAACGTTTTAAAGGTATTTTCATGTTGGCCATAAAACATGAGCTTTAAAGTGGTTTGCCTAACTATATTTATTCATACAACAACTGCTAAGAAAGAAATGTGTGAGGTTTTTTACACACAACTAACCAGAATAATAGATAATGTATTCCTGTATACAAAAATAAAAGTCACAGATAGAAATAGAATTAAGATAGTAAATTAGTAACCCATTTAATTAAGTGCAGCGTAATAATCAGCACTCCTAAAAAACAAGACGAAACAGTATTCTGGATTCAGATACTCAGTATTCAAGATTGTGAAGTATTTTTTCTCATTATATATTTTGCGTAATGGTATAGATAAGGAAATGGCAAGAGGATTGTCATCGGGTTAGAATATGTTATATTTTTTCAAATGGTGTATTTAAAAGTGTTAAATTTTACTGTTTTTGCTTTTAATTTGTTTTATTTTTTGTGTTAATGAAATTAATTTTTAATGTTTTACGCTTCAAATCGCTGACTTTTCCAGCAATGATTTTTATTTAAAGTAAAGTTTGTTGTTTATAATTTTGTGTTTATTATAGTTTATAACATGTATTAGCATCTCGAATCAAGATTTGTTCAAAAATACAAAAAGACCAATACACAATAAGAGCCCTATTAGATTTTAGATTGAGGGGATCAAGTGGTTAGGGACTGGTTACCCATATGCACGTCTATTGGGCATATTGCAATGCCACCAGAATGAAAGGAAGTCTAGATTCAGGAGAGGAATGGGGCTGGGTTCGGCTGACCAGACAATCATTAGAGGCGACAAACAAGGCGGCTAAACCCCACTTAAGGGACTCTAACCCCCAAGACATGGAGAGCTTTGCCAACACTCAGGAGACCTTCTTGTAAGCCTCTTGTAAAGTCGCGGGGTACCCTGCTCCAGCTTCCTCTCACATTGATATCTAAACCGATCTCCCCTGGTGAGAAACGGAGCATGTTTAACATCCGTACAACTACAAAGCTGCCCAGTAATTGTGTGAATTTTTTTTATTACAAAGTAATTTGAGCAGGTACCTACTGAGAGGATAGGGTCCTGTTAGTAGAACGACTAATGTAATTAACCCTTTGACAGGTGAGTTTTCCAGGAGAATTTGAGCCCCAGAAAGTGAGTTTTTTTAAAATTATTTTTATCAATTGTATTATAATGTTAAAATACTAGTTTTTAGTCAAATAATCTTTTTTAAACATTTTAAAAAAACTTTTGTTAAAGTAGGTACATAGGTAAAAGTGTTTTTGATGTTTTAAAAATTGTATTTTATATACTGTATTTGTGTATAACTTTTTTTGGTATTATATTTGGATATAATTCAGACGTGGATACAAAGAAAAAAAAGGTGTGTACCTTTTACCTCAAAAGTTTAGCTTTGTATGGTAGGTGACAAAGTAGTCTGGTACGCAGAGGGGCTTGTAGCGGCACTTTCTGTGAGGGTGTGACACATCCACACTGCCTATATACTTGTTGTTGTCTACCCACGAATAGTCTGCTACATTTTCGTTGTCTTTCTCACTTTCAACGTTAATTTTCATTATTCATAAAAATTCCCGCTATTTGCTTGTTAGAAAGAGACATTGTTACAATAATAAAACGCTCTCAAAATAGAACTACAGTAAATAGTTTGTGTAATAAACTAAATCAAATATAAGTAAAAACTGCTAAAAACAACTGTTTATAACTATCCCGCAAACACGATGAATAGTAATAAACACGCAATAAACAAAGTAAAACAAATCAGCTATCAGTTTACCAGATGTATTTTAAAAACCATAGATGAAAAAAACGGTCAGGCAACAAAACCCTGCTGGTAGACAGCAGCTACAATCTAGAGGATCAATATTTTAACTGTTTCTAAGAGTTTAGAAAAACTCCCGCTAGGTAGCAGGGGCATCCACAAATGTTATACTTCATAAACTGAGCCGGAATTGTATTGATCACAACAGTCTCGTGCGTAGAGGGCCCATGCGCCGGCCGCAACAGTGTCAGGCATACCTGCCAAAGGGTTAACAAATTCAGTAAACCTGGGTGCTGTACAGAAAAATTTAGTTTAAAACATCCGTTATTTTTATTTATTACACTTGTCTTACAAGTGCTGTACATTAGTCAAATTTTATTCTGGTTAATCCAATTTAGCCCAGCTCCAATTTTTTTTAATTTGTGGGACTCTTGTGTTATGTGATAATTTTCACTTTGAACGCTTCCAACAGCTAAGCAGTCATCTTCAGGCAATCTTGCTAATTACAATTCATGTTCAAAAATGTATGTAACAAATTCGCTGAAAATGACAACTTAACTGTTGAAAGCACTTGTGGATTAAAACATCACAGTATATTGGCCTTTTAGTACTTTTTAAAATCTTATCACTGTTTGCCTTTAATCTTCTCTTCAAGAATTCATCTTGAATCAAGTCAAGTTTAAATCAAAATGTTTTCAAGTAGTTTTAAGATCTTCATACATAAATTATTGAAACTCAAGTTCCTTACCTTTAAATTTGATTTTCTAGAATAAATCTTCCAGTAAAATGTCCAATTGTATGTGAAGTCACAGCTAAAAGTTTTGATTGCTTGATTAATTAAATAAATAATACATTTAATACACTTTTGGTTTCTCATTAATAAAGATCCAATTTTTTCAAGGATTGAGTTTTCAATTCAGTAGGCAAAACGAGTGGTGCTAGAAAAAGAGACATGGAAGCTAACAGAATTGAAAGTCAGTCTTTCAACAGCAAAAAGTACAATCTCATACTATATAAGCTTGTTTGTAAAGTATTTTATACATTGATGACTGTTTAATGCTTTGTTTAATCATGTATATAATATATTCGAGTATTTTTGTAGAATAGCTACAGAATCATAATGTACAGATACCGTCCATAATGTTTGTATAGCTGTAAAGTATTTAACTTATTAAACGGTGGGGGTATTTATTAGATTATCTTATCTCTTATAAAACCTGTCAGCATTTATTTGTCTTAAATTACACATTCCTAATCTTGGTTTTAATTTACCAAAACATGTTTTTTACTTCAACTGACAAAGTTTGATTTGGGATCGTTGAGTATTTTCATTCAAGACGTTTTCTTTCATTTAAACTTTGTTTAAAAGTTCATAGTTAATTCTAAGTTGTACCAAGCCTTTTATAGATTCAAAATATATTCTATGCATTTTGGTTTTTTCATATGCATTTATGAAGATAGTTATTCTAAATATTGTAGATGTTTTTGAAGCTAAGTCAACATTTATAAAGCATGCCTTGTAAGCTATAATCTTATGTGATAACAACGCAATCACAATATTGTGACATACTTTTGAAAATGAGCACAGAAAACTAATCTATTTTGACACAACAGAGAACTGACATAGGCAAGATTTGTCTATTAACTCTAATAAATTATATTAGGCAGACATTTAAGTGTTGTTTTTAAATATAGAGCAAATTTAGAAATCCTTTCAAAGAAATGTAATCCTCACTTTTAAGCTTTGTGGTGTACTCAACTATATTTAAGTTCTATTTTGAAATGGCATTGACCTGGAGCCAGATTAGTGGTCACTACCCTTCCACAGGGTATTTCAGTTGATTCCTTGTCTATTGTTCCCTTTTCACTATTGTTTGCTTAAGAATGCACAACACATTTCAAATAAGGTTCAATGTTGTTCCATAATTATATTCTAACACCAAGTCTCTACATGACTTATTTCTGATTTGATGTACTACGATGCCATACATTTTTATTTCTTAGAGAAGTATGTCTGCTGTAACTATTTCATGGAATACAGTTTTTATTTAAGGCTTTGTTGTGTCAATTTACAAAAAAGTCACTGTGCTCAATTTTAGTAACCAGTAAATATTTAAAATCATGTCTTTTGAAATTTTTAAGGAAAATAAATATACGTTTACTTCAAATTATAATAAACAAATCCGCTTAATTTTGATTGGAAGAATTCAACTATGAAGACAAATAATGTTAACAGAGTACAGTACTTAAGTTTTAATGACACCAAATATTGCAATATTGGTGTATGAAGCACTGAACTAATATTATTTATATTTTTGTAATATATTATTTATTGCCACCTTGTGCACATTCAGAGCACTGGTTCATTTCTAAAAGGTGTAACATGTGATAACGTTTTATTTATTAACATTGTACTTAATTTGTGATAATCATTAAAGTTCATAATATGATTACAAGAATTCTATTTTATTTTTCCTTATTCCCTTTATACTTCCATTTGTTCGTAGTATACAGTAGAACCTTGAAGCTGAAGAAAATTAGTTAAAATTTGAGTAATCAAAGTTAGAGTTATCGAGTTTAAATGTGTATGAGTCAAAATGCCTCTATTATTCGAAGTCTATTGCATTGTTTAAGTGGTTTATTTTGAGTTTTGACTATTTTATAACTGAAAATACTGAAAAATTGAAGCAATCCAGACAAGACAATCGTTTTGATAGTAATGCTGGCGCTTTTAAACTAACAGTTATAAAATAAAGCGCTGAGGGAAACTTGCTACTACCCAACAATGCAAAATTGCAAACTAAGCATTTTATTTAGAATTTTTTCTCATTGGGCAAGCAGCGGCCCAAGAGTTGACCTAACCTTTTTCAGGTAAATGACGCAGACCACCCATCAGTGGCATAACTACGAGAGGATGAGGAGAGATAGAACACCCCAGCAGGCTCTTCTGATTGACCTTTTATTGTACGATGTTGTACGGGAAAACAAGAACTGTTTTACTTTAAAAGCTATGAAAAGTCGTATTTTTGGTTTGACTAGCAATTAAAATATTTTGACTAAATTAGGTAGTGTTATTCAAACAAGTTGGAAACAATGCGGGTGTATGACCTAGCCCGGTCTTTGCCGGTCGGGGGAGACAGCAAGTTAATGTGATTTACCTCATTACATTTGTCTGGGACCGTCTCAGTTGCGCGGCGACGCTGCAAGGCAAGGGTTTACTTCGGCCCGTTATTCAGTATTCACTTAGCCAATAATAATTTTTACATTAAAAACATAATTTATTTAGAAATTAGAGGAGTTTTCCCACATGCAATAAAGGGTTTTTTTCGAAGTTTTGCATTTTAATTGTAGGAAAAGGAGTTGAAAAGCACTAAAACTTAGATAGTTTCAAAAAATATATTTTGTGATTCTATTGACCAACTTACTCTCTATTCACGTATTGGACAACTGCTCTAGTTTCCAAATATATCATGTTTATCAATAATTTTGAAAGGTGAAAAATGGGCCACAAGCGCTTGGTTTGACAGTTAGGCCGCATCAGTTGAATGAAAAGTCAATGATGAAAGCCAGATGTGACGTGTGAAATGTCGGTGTTCCTTGGGCGGACAAATTCAACCTTTCTCTGAGGCATAGTCTGAGGTGACCATTGAGGCGTACCCGATTTTGATTAGTTATTATTTTATTACAATTGTGTTTTTTGTCAAATAGACGTCAGTATAATAATGGGACGAAAGTCAACCCCACAGATTACAAGGATGCAGATGTTTGTACCTAAATAATGGAAAAAGCATTATTTTGCATCTCAATCTTAAACAATTTTCTCGAAACCCTGGCAACGGCCCTGCCTATGTATAGTTTTTAAAGTCAAGTGGACCAACAACAAAAATGGTTGTTTAGTTTTTAGAACATACAAATAAAGCTAATATACGTTTTCAAGGGGTTCAAATGTCAACATTTTCCGGGGGAGAGCCCCTGAGACTTGCTTTTTCTGGGGGGTTAAAAGAATCCCCCTTCCCCAGGACCTAATCCTAGTTACGCCACTGCCACCCATATAGTATGTACAGAGCGCGCTTGTGATTTGTCTAAGTGTCTCAAATGGATTACAGACTATTGAGACCAACCAGCAATCATAGAAAAGATTAAACAAACTGTATCCATCGGAAACCACATACATCATGGGTCTTATCCATTTTACATAATTTCGGTGAAAACTGTTTCCAAAAATATTTAGCTGTCACAAAATGACCGGTTATGTATGGGATATTTTGGGTATTTACAGAACACTTTTATTTTGGTTTATAAAAGCATAAAAGTTTATTCTGATTGGTGATTATGGTTCAAACATATCTAAGATTTCCAACAGTATGTCACAGTTCACACTTGCAACGACAAAAACACTTCCAAAAAACTTTCAGTTTGAACATTTTCAAATATATTAAAACATTTATTCAAATATGTGTTACCTGTAATCAGATGGGTATTATTGGTTACGAATTTAAAAACAACGTGTTCTTTGAATTTGGTTCCTATCACTTCTAGTTTTCAAGTTATCCTGTAAAATCTACAACTTCCTATAAGCTCCTATTGTAATTCCGTGTCCAATTTACCTGGTCTGCATACAAGAGTAAATACGAGTTTGAATGGGAACAAGTAGTTTCCCTACGATAACTTAACAACTACAAATGATTAAAACGTGATTTAAAACCGATTTGTTCATATTTAACTGTTGTGGAACAGACTAGCTGAGAGTACCCACGCTTCGCCTCGGTGCTTTGTTAACATTGCTGTGTGTTTATTGTAAAAAATTGCAAATTTAAAATGTAACGAAAATAATTTTCTATATATCCTTATATAAACCATATAGTTTGCCTGTTAGTTCTTCACCATCTTCTCCTTATAAGTGTTGGCTAAACCTTGTGCGAGAATCAAATTTACTTCCGCCGTTTCGGCCCCTAAATAAAGTTTCACCGCCATAGCTTCAGCCAATTTTGAGTTATAAGCGGCCAATATGCCTTAAAAACGTTACAGACAGACAGACAGGAATTTTTAACGCCGATGGATTCATTGCAATGTACAGACAAAAGTCTTATTTTATTTATATAGATTACTTCCAACACGCTCTATACCGACACCGTACGTTATTATAACATGATTTTAAATGGCGGTCATTTTGAAAATGTTTAAGTTGGACAGTTTTGGTATTTTGGAGGCATATTTCTTGTTTATAAATGTGCACTTAAGACATTTCATCCTTGTTGGAAAGCTTGGATAATTTTAGACCAAGTAATTAAAATAACTTATCTAGGCTGAGAATTATTGTAGGCCCAATTCTCCATGTAGGATATAAGGCCTATTAATTGTATTGCAAATAAAAAAAGTCTATAAGTGCCGGTAGGGCGATATTGTATTGTTAATTTTAAACTAATATAGCAAAATCATAAAATGATTGGTTCCGTTTAGAACTAGCATCGGTAGCCCCGAGGTGCCAAAGACAATATATAGAGCTCGTAATTCAATTTATTATCAAAATCGGCCGAGGCAGAGCTTTTCATTGTTTCCGGGGGAGGCAAAAGTATAACCACAGAATATTCAGGAACTAGGTAATCTGTGGTATAATCCTGTCCCAGACGATCAGGTTTTATTTCAGTCTCTTTGCGGCCCGTTTCTCCCTCTCTCTCTCTCTCTCCCCAGCTTCAGCCTACAATCACTAAACTATTTGAGGATGTTTTTTTTTTCTTCTAATGACAACGAATAGGCCGAGCGTTCCATCAGGCGCCTGTCAGGAGAGAATCCCAACAAGACCAAGACTTGTACATTGTTTTCGTACGATCGGAACTGCCCCCTCCCTACCATGAATTCATTAAAAAGCACTTTTGACATAATCGATTGTAAACCTTGTTAAAACCGACCGATTTAAGTAGGTATCGATAGTCGACGATCGATATGTTCCGTTGTTCTGTTGTTAATAGGATCTATACATTCTTCGGACAAATACATGAAAAATTAAATTATAGTCCTGTAGGGACTAGGGCGGGAAACAGGTTTATGTCTTTAATCCCCACACAAAATATTGGGACAATTTTAATAAATTATAACTTCTTGGAATTTTTTATTCAGACAAGGTTTTAACAATTACTCTTTCTTAGTCGTTGTTTGTTCAAACGCCGATGCTAGCGTTTATCTTATTTCCACCGACACCGTTTGCGAATGGATTCACTTTACAGCGTTTATAGTTCTCTGCCTTGACCGGTTGACCCCAAATCTACAATCAAAAGTACAAAACCTCAGACCATAAACTCATACTCTACAAACATCCACATATCGATTACTGTAGTCTGCTACTTCGAGATACCGTTATATCGATGTTTTCGTGTTCGCTGTCTGCAAGTGAAACTTCAAACGTGTCTACTCTACCTACAGACTTCGTCCGAAACCTGTTGAGTGTTGATGTACACCGAGCTCGTCGCCCTACATAGCTTATCAGTCTGCCCTAGTTTAGTTTAGTTTAGAAATACTGTATCATAATTTAACTGTTAAACATATTATACGTAAAATGAGTGCTTCCAGAGGTCTAAGAATACTACAAAAGGTATTTTAATTTTATTTGTTTAGTTTAATTTACGTGCTGTTGGTTATATAACAATGTGTTTGGTGTTTTGTTGTTATGTGGCATATCCCGCATATATTTGAAATGATAATAATAATACTGATAGAAACATTCGAAATTATAATAAGTTGGTAAAGGACCGAGCATACATAAATTTAATGTAGGTTTATAAGTACTCAATGACTAGTATCATTACAATTAATTTGAAGGTACTATACAATATTTAGTTTAAAAGCCTGTGGCATTTATTTATTTTAGTATAGTGCATAATTTAGGGTACCATGCTTAACTACTTAGGTTTGCAAAAATAAATTATGTTCATTGCAAAAATTAAATGGTTGTTTTTCAACTATGTAGGAAATGGTATAATATGGTAAAAGATATCACAGGCTCAAAATATGTTTTTAAATTGGAAACATCACCTTTTAAAAGTTTAGTTAGTTAAAAATTTCAGAGGGTCTGCAAGAGATTATTTACCAAAAGTGTATCTTTTAATGCTCTAAAAATTGAATTAATTATCAGAATTTTATAAAACAGTATACACATTTACACCACCGCACCCAAGATGTGCACCAAAATCCAAAATAGTTTGACCATCCAGATCAAGATAAGAGTGAAAAACTATTGTTCTACATTATTTCAGATTTGTACATATTGACCCACTAATTTTCTATTGTTTGTTAATCACCTTTATTATACAAAACATAACATCAATGAATAAAGGCATAAACACTAATAAAATAAATTGTAGCTCTCTGGTTTTATACATAAATAAATAATTTTATATATCTATAACATTTTTAGTTTTGCCATTTTACCCAGAATTTGTTGGGAAGCTTAAAATTGTTTTCCATTTTTTTCTTCTAAGACGCATGGACAAAATCTTTTTTCCCAGACATTTTTTTAGTTCTATATGTCGATCAGAAATAATAGCCGTACTTCCTATGGAAGTTTGCTGTATACTAAAAAGTATTGCTTGCAGTAAGCTGGAGTGATATTTTGGGGGAGGAAGTGAATAAATTATTTATTTTCCAATACTTATAAAATATTTACCACCACACGTGTTTCATTTGGAAAACAGACTGACCACTTACACAGTTAAGACAAGAACATAAACAATATAATAAAATATTTTGAGTCTAGCTACTAGTTAAAAACAAGTACTGAGGGCTTCATAAAAACGGATGATCCAGAAGGGGCCCTCCCCAAGAAAAGTTTAAAATGTATAACCACCCTAATCAATTTTTAAAGCCAATTTTGCAGTATAATTTAACTATTACATGTTAATATTTCACTTCACAAAATAGTTCTGAAATAATAATAATAACAAAAACCTGTTTTATCTGCTAAAATAATTTTCCCCCAAAACACCAAACGTGGTATGGGTCATCCCAAATTCTTTGCAAGGGGCCAAAATCTGTAGATCTAGCCCTGATTGAGTTATACTCTAGAATTGGTCTAACCGATGAAAAATAAAGTATTGTTAGTACATTTTCACTAAAGAGGCCTAGATCAAAAGAACTTCTAGTTATAAACTCTATATGTTTGAAAGCTTTATTGTAAATAAAGTTTATATACACTTCAAATGATAGATCTGAGGAAAAAATTACTCCTAAATCTTTGACTCCAAATCAAATCATCTTTATTCAACAAATTGAACACATTAATATACAGGACATTTCTATGTACAATTCATGAATGGCGTTTTTATGTAATTTATAACAATACAAAATCCAACACTTGTCATCTAACATTAACTCTAAATAAAATTAATAAATATTAGTTGACACACCGTGATTTAGTTATTTACACATTAATAATAGAATTAAAGTTCTTCCAATGAATATAGGGCTCTCAAAGTTAAATATTTTTTAAACTTTCCCCGGAACAAAGGTAGATTTTTTATTTCTTTAATATTTTGAGGAATTTAGTTAAAGAATTTTAACCCTCCAGTTACTCCGATAGTTCGACACCACTTCTGTTCACAAAAAGTTGGAACTAGCAAGTTTCTACTGTACTATAGTTACAAATATCTAAAGTGAAACTTGTCAATATATCAGATGATTTGAACATTTCACGGTAAGATTCTCATAATGTTAATCTTAACATTATTCTAATAGCAGATTTTTGATGGATCAAAAGTCTACACCCATTTTGTATTCTGCGCAGGTACTCCAAAACATGGTACCATACAGATACTTACTTTGAATTTGATACTTTTATTTGAGACACCGACCACTCCTAGAGAGTATTTTAAGGTGAATATGGAATGGAGGGCAAGTGTTATGAGTGTTTTTGATGGATGATGAAGTGTAGCCTTGTTACAAACTAGGGACTGTTCCCCAGATTGGGTCATTAATTAATGGCCCAACAACCAATGGAATGGACCAACGGCAACGTGACTTTTGAACCACGGGTAGAAGCCATCGTGAAAAGTTATCACTGGGCCAGGGAATCAAATCTGGGCTGATTTGGTGCAAAGCATGCAGTGTACCACTGAGCTATGACCATCCGCGGAAGTAAGTAAATCAATTTGTTATAATATTTCAGGTGTGCAAGGAGGCGAGTGTGAGAGCATTCAGCAGCTCGACTCCGCTTCGCTCTGAGACCGCCTTCGCCCCGGCCCTCACCCAGTTCACGGAGGAGGAAGTCATGATGAAAGAGTCAGGTGAGCCACTCAGAACAATTCCACTTATCCATAAAACAGGAAAACTTGAAGAACCACTAGAATGCTTCTGTTGTTTTGGTAACACAAGTCCTACAGCTGGAAAATTAAATATTTTAAAAGTAGCTTGCTAAAAACAAAACTACTTGCTTAAAGGGTTAAATTTTCTGTAACTAAAATTAGACAAAAGTAGAGAGTTAAGACTAACAAACTAGTAACTACCCAGCACTGATCGTGATTTCAAGGTTCATATTTACTTTCTACCACTGCATCTTCTGAGAATCCGACTGTGAGAGTCGTACTTCAAAAGAAGTTGACTCTAACTAAATCTCAAAACAAGATTTGAGGTATATTTTCTCCTCTATACTATTTAGTTAACACTTCTACTTGAACAATCTTGTTCCTTATCTGAACAAATTACGGTTTTAATTGGTTGAGGTTTGGGGTGTCCTACTGTATTGGTGGTAAATCATAAGCAAAATAAAGTTGTTGACTAATTCTTTGAATAATGATGAAAGAAATTAATTTAATTTTATTGCTTTAAAATAATTGAACATTTAAGTCACCAGAAATCTCCATATTTCTAAGTGAAATAACATGATTTGAGGGCAACAAGAAATGACGGTTTGATGAAAGTAGTTTACCAAACAGTTTTACAAGCAGAATTCTTACCGTTTAGTGTTCTTCACTTTTTTAGTTTAATTATTTTGTGTGAAACTTTTTTTCAGTTGCAAAACTATCCAATGATTTAATTGCTCCTCTGGTTAAAAAGATGGATGATGAGCATAAATTCGACCCTTCAGTGGTTGAAGCTCTGTTTGAAAATGGGGTATGTAAAACAATCACAATACAATTTATTTTATGAATAGCTTATAAGTTTGTACAGAGTGCAAAGTTCAACAATTAAAAACTAATTTTTTGTTTGTGTTTATACAGTAACTCATTTGTAACAGATAAAATAATACAGTACACACAATTTGGCCTCTGAGTAAACAAATCTTCAAAGTAGCTACCAAAATTTCTTTTAGTAAAAACAGTTGCAAATATATACTTAAAGATACTGAAGTGCTTATTTTCAATTTACAATTATAACTAAAACTACTAAGTCAGCTAATTACAGGAACGGCAAATTTAACAACTACTATGACAAGGGATTATTAGCCAAATACGGGTTGTAAACTTTGCTGTAAGTCTGTGAAACCTTTGATGCTACTAATCTTATAGATTTTAAAGAACTGAAAATATTTAGTAGGTACTCAGAAACATGTTTTGCTACTTTTCCAGCTACAGAAAAAGGAGTGAGCTATTTCTAATCTGACTACTAACACTAAGTACACATAGAGTACCACAACTATCTCGTCAAGAATAAAGAGGATATCTATAAAACACTTCCTAGCACTTGCCTTCTATCTTTCTCTCCTGCAAACTATGACCCAAACCATTCAAAATAATTGTTACAATAATAAACATGATTTATTTGGAAACTAGAAAAGTTTTCCCACACATGCATAGAGTTTTTTTTTCCAAAATTATGCGTTTCAAATGTACAAAATGGAGTTGAAAAGCACTAAAACTTGGACAATTTCAAAGTTTATTTGTTGAACTATTGAAAAACTTATGAGAAATTGGGAGCTAATCCGAGCTATACACGTGTGTCGCATACTCATCTAGTTTCCAAATAATTGTATCATATTTATTAATTTAAAAATTAAATTATTTTAAAAGGTGAAAAACAAGCTGCCGCAAAACCCTTACAAGTCCTTGATTTGACAGTTGGGCCCCACCAGTTGAAAGAAAACCTGTTGTTTAGCCACTTGTTACGTTCACTGTGTTGTGTGTTCCTTGGGAGGATACATTCAACCTTTCTCTGAAGTGACCACTCAGGCGGGCCCTTAGATTGACTAGATTGGATGTGTCGTTGCTGCAGCTGATGGGGCTGGAAGTGCCGACAGAATACGAAGGTACGGGCACCGGGTTCCTAGCATCCATGCTCGTGGTGGAGGAGCTGGCCAAGGTAGATCCGTCTGTCAGTGCACTGGTCGATATACACAACACACTCGTCAACTCACTGCTCATCAAGGTCGGATCTGAAGAGCAGAAGAAGAACCTCTCCTCTCCGTACCTGCTAAT
Organism: Matsumurasca onukii; assembly: GCA_018831715.1. Lineage (NCBI taxonomy): Eukaryota > Metazoa > Arthropoda > Insecta > Hemiptera > Cicadellidae > Matsumurasca > Matsumurasca onukii. Next base: position 23,635,391 of record CM032058.1, on the reverse strand, counting down.
GTATTAATTATTGCTCTTTATTAATAAATTACTATTAATTAACTATTGTAAAAACAATGTATTAATTGTCCCGGAAGTCATAGATGATCCGACAAAATAATTTCTTTAAACAATTTTAATCCTCCCCAAACTATTGTAATGTGAGTTGAAATTAACATATAAAATAGTACAAATTTAATTCATTGTATTAGCACATTTTTTTTTGCTAATGTATTAATTATTGCCTTTCTCTTAACAATAAAATTACTAACTTTTATTGTAACTACCTTTGAAAACAACAATTGTCTAAACTACGTCAATAAATGATACAATAATGTTGAGTGTCATTTTTCTTCAAGAAATTAATAATTTTTTCCCAAACTATTGCTTTATATGTTCAACATATGAACGTCTCCTAACATATAAAATAATTACCACATATCAATTTACTCCTTGCTATTAGCAACTGGTGAGTTTTTTTTCTGGTTAAAACAGAATAATACTCAAAAGGCATTATTGCTGTGTGCATAGCAAAACCAGTTTTCCTTTTACGATCACACTAAAATAAAACATTTGATATAAATTAAGATGACAAGTAATCATTAAAATTGATCTTCCCAGTTATCAAACAAAAACAAAATGACCTTCTACTGGCAAATTTTAGATTGTCACAATTATGTAACTATTCCCATTTGTTTGTTTCATCTTTTCATATCAGTTTTATAATAGGACTAAACCACACAATAAAACCCATTACACATATAAGGCCCAGCTGACAACATGTTTATGATGGCCATGCAGATGTACTAAAAATAAGCTGAAAAATAAACAACAACAATGGACTTTTGTGTCTATTTGTGTCTTACCAGTGGTATTAGGGTTTTGTATGTTATATTTGTTTGTTTTTTTTAATGTCAAAGAAACAATTTTTATTCTAAAACTGACAATAAACAGCTATTAGACTTTATTGACAACAAAATATTTTACACAAAACTAAGTTAGAAAACTCTCTTACAGCTTAACCTTAAGAATAAAGTATAAAGTTAACATCTTTATATAGATGTTTACAATTCAAGTTAATATGAAATTAAAGTTAAAACCAACAAAATAATACACAAAATTAGTGTTCAAAAAGAAAGTTGATTGACACAAAAACACACAGCCTAAGGACGTCACTCCCTATAATGCCATATGGAGGCCATTTTAATTTAATTTCCACTTAGAGCGCAGTGAAAACAAAGAAAGTAAAGGAAAACAAAGAGTAGGTGAATTTTAGTGAAGATTAAAAAATAAAAATGTGTGTATTTGTTCCCAACAGCCTGGTAGTTTCTGCCTATCTGAGCCGACGTCTGGATCCGATGCATTTGCTTTGAAGACTGTGGCCAAGAAGGACGGAAGTGACTACATTATCAACGGCTCCAAGATGTGGATCTCAAACTCAGACCTCGCCGGCCTCTTCTTGGTCATGGCTAATGCAGATCCTTCCAAAGTAAGTTCAGCTTAGTTATATTAACCCTCGAGCTCTCCTGCAGTGCAACTTCTGGTATTAAACCTTCGTCGCAATGACCCACTGAGGATCACTAAAATAATATGACTCATCCATAGTTGGCGCAAGGGTCTGCACCCGAACCACTTTCAGAATAAAATAATGTAGCTAACAGGCTCTATCAAAGTGTGTATTTGTGGTCCTCAAATACACCAGTTTTCTTGCCAATGGAATAAAATCAATAAAAACTTTCATTGATGATAGTCTTATTTTGATAAGACAACTTGTTTATATCTTTAAAAATTGTTGCATCAAACCCCATACTTTTAAATGCAAAATAATTTTGTTAAAACGCCCAGAAACTCACCATTTTGCACCTGCTTTTTACACATTTTCCTGTGGAGGCCCCTTTTAATTTGGGGGATATTATACCCCTTGAAAGTCACTCACAAAAGCTGAAAAGTGCTCCAGCCATAGTTTGTACAAGTTGAAAAATACTCTTAAACCGGTGCTGGGCTCATCAAATCTAATGAGTTGGTGAGCAGCATTTTTTGGGCTTGGTGAGGTGATAACCACTGTGTTTAAAGGAGAAGAATAATGTCTATGATATATTTAATGTCAATTATATCTATTTTCTTTATAGAAACAAAGTTAACAGTTTTAGATTAAAAAAATTGTGTTACGCTATCAAGCGTGTTGGATTGATAACTAAATACAGATAAAATTGTATTGAGATCACTGCTATTTGATAGCCTTAGTGATAACTCTGTGCCATTTTGGCCTAACAAGAGAACTGTTAACGTATACATTTTTACTATTTCTTTCTTTTTACTGACTAGAATTCAAATTTTATAATCTTTGGATAAACAACTAAACAAAAGAAATTTACAGCACCCCTGGAGGTGGTATTACATTGTTTAGAGTGCAACCTCCCACACTGAAAAAATATATAGTAAACTTCCCCATAATGTTGAAAGTTATTGTACAACCTTCATGATCTTGTCCAGTCAATACTACCTTGCTGAAAATTCAATTTATGGCATTGCTGAGTTTATGGGTATTTAAAACTAAACCACCCAACCAATTTAATTACCGTTAAGTCTTCATTATGGTATATAAAATATGTTATTTTAGTGTAAAAAAATGTATATTATTTTGGCATTTAACGTAGTGTTGTTGTTGGACATTTAAGAATGTATGTAGTGTGAATAAATTATATACACATTAGTACCGAGTCAGCTCCATGGCCTAATTACTGTGAGACTCTATTGCGTTGACAGGTGTTCTTGAATAGGTAAAACAATTTACATCTCAAACACTATTGTGTAGCTCTAGTAGCTACACAGGTGTACACATAGTGCTGAGATAGACTTTGGCCTTGGGTTCTACAAATAAGATAAGATGTCTAGGTTAAATAATTAATAAATTTCCCTAGCTATTTCTATTTATTATTTAAACGGTTAAGGTAACTTAACAACTATTAATATTCACGGATGTGCCTAGTGGGACTATGTGATGTTGCTGTCTTAAAATGTTGGCTTTTCTTTAAGACCAGATACTTGCTTTTTATTTCAGAATGAGCTCTTTTTCTTTCACAGGTTATTCCTCTTCTTTTGGTACCCTCTCTCTGACAAACTTTCCAATCAAAAACTATAATGTCTAAATGTGTTTCTATCATAAATGTTTATATGTTAACGTTTGTGAGGTACCTGCCGCTTTTTAATCTTTTTTAACTGCTGAGATCCACTTAATTGTTTCTAATTTTGCCTTATTTTGTTTCATACAATTCTAAAATGTTCAAAAATTAGTCTAGAAATTTGCATTCTTTTTATATGGCCACAAAATTTTAATTCAAACTTGTCTGAATGTATGCCAACGTGTTCCTCTATTTCCTTATTTCTACAAAGTCGGTATACTTCTGGTTCAGTGTTGATTGGGCCTAATAATTTCCCTACAGTTTATCTTTCTTTTCTTTGATTTCATATGCTAATTTGAAGCTTCTTTTGAACCTGTTGAGAACCTTTTATAAATTTCTTATGAACTGTTTGTGTTGTTTTTCTTTTAAAGTATCTTCTACATTCCCCCAAAACTTTATACTATAATAATTGTGCTACTAGTAAATTAAATTGCAAATGGAATTTATTTTTCATTACCATAATCCATAGTTTATTAATAAACAGCAACAAATACCCAACTTCATTAGTTATTAGTTGTCATTACATTTAAAAGTGGTCCAATCGTTTTTACTATTTACCAGATTTGTTGAATGCTTTCAATGATATATGTTTGGTTTCAGGGTTATAAAGGAATTACTTGTTTTGCAGTAGAACGAGACACCCCTGGATTTGAAGTGGGAAAGAAAGAAGTGAAACTCGGAATCCGTGCGTCAGGCACATGTACTTTACACTTTGATAATGTTAGGGTAAGTATCATTTAGAACAGTGGTTACCAAAATATGGTATGTATTCCCCATGGGGATAAATCGGTGCATTCCCCTGTTTAACCGGATACACAGTAGAGCCCTGTTTAACCGATACACAGTAGAGCCCTGTTTAACCAGATTTTGTCAATCTGGATCTCTGGATTGTCCAGATAAACCTTTAATAATAATAAAAAACATTAGTACTTTTTTCAAGTAAATAACACTTTTGAAAACTTAAAACTACACCAACTAATATCTTGAAATTGCAATATAACAATCTTATTTAATGTTTGTTATTTCAATAAAAAGAAGTGTTCAAATTTCTATCTTATTTATCGACTTTTCCTGTTTCTCTGTATTTTCTGGATTATCGATTACCTAAAAAGTAATCCCATTGCAGGAGTCGGTCCTGATGCCAGCATGCTACTGTATACAAAGAATTATCCTTAATATTTCTCAAGTATTTTTATTAGACTTTCTTAAACTGTCTTTGTGGTTAAGTGGAAGAGAGGAGTTTAAAGTCTTAACTTTGCCACCAATAAAAAACACTTTAATGAATTATTGAAGATCATCAATTTTTTTGTTGAATTTAACATGTATACATTGCTATTATAGCAATACAACTTTGCATGTTTCCTATATTATGTCCTAATTCTCTGACCCAGGTGCCAGAGAGTGCGATCAGAGGGCAGTGGGGCAGTTGGCCATGGGTACAAGTATGCGGCAGGTTTCCTGAACGAGGGGCGGATAGGGATTGGAGCACAGATGATAGGGTGTGCACAGGGCTGCATCGACAAAACCATCCCCTACACACTGGAGAGGAAACAGTTCGGGAAAGATATCTACTCCTTCCAGGTATGGCAAAGTATTTTAAACTAGTAGTTCGGTGAACAGTAGACCTCATAAACACTAAACAGTATGGTCCTTAAATAATGCTACTTTTCAAGTATTCTCAAAATAAAATTTCTTTATTTTCTTGAATTCTTTTTTATAATTTTACAGTTTCTGTTTGAAATTAAAATACATTTTTCACACTTTATCACTGGTACGGTACACAAAATAAATGTCAGTCCTCTATTAAATAACAAAATAAAGTTTCTTTGACCTGCTAAGCTTGAATCTTAAAACATTTTTCCGAGCGTCGTCGGCTTTTGCCCAGCTCATACTGGTCATAAATAACCAAGGACCGGAAAAATGAGCACAGAAAATGAAAACCCAAAAAAAATCAATAGGTAATTAGACCCTAATATGACCACAAATGATAGGCCCTTTATACAGCCTACACAAACTTAATGACTAACAAGACAACATTTCTTTCTATTTTTACTTAACTATTTTCTACAAAAGTATCCTAGACCATAAATCCAAAAAATCCCAGACATAATATTGTCAAAGTACTTCATCCAAGAAAATTTAGGCCCATAATTGTCATGTGATATCTGCTGTAAATTCAGCCTGTTTAGACGTTCATAAAACAAATAAAACTATACATTATAAATTAAAAATTCAGAAAAACAGAAAAACAAAACATGAATTATATAATTCAGATATAGTTTTGGCTGGTCATATTGTCAAACTTACTCTCTCTGGAAAAAAAGTGACATGTTTTTTAACAGGGTAAACATTTGAATTTATCTTTCACATCCTTCATTTTTAATAATTTGACCCTAAATAAAATGCTAATTTTGGTTCGAGGTCCTTACAAAAAAACTTTTTAACCTTGGGTTCCTATTGTAAGAAGCAGTGTTTGGAGTGGAAAAAGTCCATTGAAAATTGGTTTCGCATACAAAGAATATATTTATCTTCAAGGAGAACATTAAAAAAGGAATAAAAATCGATTAGGTCCTTAAATTCTGCGTTTTCAACCCTAGGCCAGAAACATAAAATAGCAACCCTGACTAACAAGACAACATTTCTTTCTATTTTTACTTAACTATTTTCTACAAAAGTATCCTAGACCATGCAAGGAACATAATACACTTTAGCCTGTTTAGACGCTTTTTTTATAATTCAATCAACTCAAATTGCAACTTTTGTACATACCTCCTTATACACTAAAATCACATTATAGCTTACAACTAAAGTTGAATTTCAAAACAAAAATATGCACCTTCTAATGTAGACAGCCTTTTGTAGTCTTAACTGGAAAATATGTACATTCTTTGCTATTTTATGATTTCAGGTAAACGTTATACATTCTAGGTGCTATGAAATTAAAAGTTTTAGTAAAGAATGTGTTGTTAGGTTAAGAAAGTGCTTGAATATTTCTATTCCTTAATTTAGAAGAATTGTCGTTTTGGGAATGCTTCCACTTCTCTAATAAAAAATTTTTAGAACTAATTGTAAACAAACAAATATTTAAGAGGAAACATGTAAATGCAAATAGAGGCTATGAATGTTCAAAGCAACCTTTACCTGAAATCAATCTCACTGTATGTTTTTTGCTTTAGATGAACTGGTTTGAAATACACATTGTAAACGTTTCCCCATAAGACAATTCCATACTCTAAACAACTTTGCACAAGAGCATAATACAACGTTCGCATTACCTCATCTTTACTTAAAGGTTTCAAAAAGTAAAAGTATCTTAAAGTATTATTGAGCTTAGCTTTAGTTTGTTCAAATGAAATTTCCAAGTTACTTCCCCATCCACAAAAACTCCTAAGTATTTAATTTCATTTGCTCTGCTGATAAATTATCATATTATGTACATGAGTTATTTGCACTAGCACCTTGTATATCAAGACAATCAAAACATATGTACTTTACTTGGTCAAATGCATAAAAACAACCCTTGAGACCAAACAGAATAAATTTATTTTTTCCTCACTCAATCGCATATGATTTGGAGTAAATTATCGCAAATCATGTGCTAATAACAACAGTGAGTGGTGAGCTTTCCCATGCAGCTAAAGTGAAAACTAGTAACATTGAAAAATACTTTGCTGAGTTAGATAAATGTAATATATTATACTCGTTAACAACTCATGGTTTTAGCGTGTTATGTAATAAGACTAAATAATATCCAAAAGTTCAACACACTGTACTCTTCAGTCAGTTCAGTTTATTAAATATATGCTAATAATACAATCCTATTTGTTCTGTTTTATTTTTTTCAAACTTTGCAAATGATTTTTGAATAATGTATGCAAATTTTAAAACTATCATTGGGGAAAAATTCAAAATGACTTTATCTTTTACACAGTGACTAAAAATATCATAAGATCTTAGCCAGGTTGAAACAATCAGTGCATATATTTCCCAATTACAACTGAAGCAGTATTTGAAATGAAATGAAATGAAAATAATCTTTATTCACATATTGTACAAAATACAATGAATGGTGTCAAGCAATTCTTAATTACTAATATAAAGAAAAGGAGAGAGACAAGAGAAAGATATAGGCACAGTTTAACAGAAAAACTCACTAATTGAATATAAAGGTCTAGTCAAAAAGTATTTTTTAAGATTGTTTTTAAACTGTATTAAATTTGAAGTGTTTTTTAATAATTTCGTTAAAGCATCAAAACTTTTGATTCCTATATAATATGTTGTCTTTTTTTCAAAGAATCTTAATCTATGTGATAGTTTTGAAAAATTATTTCTGTTTCTAGTAAAATATTGATGAAAATCACCAATTTTTGTGATTTGTTTAGTCAATGGAGCACCAAATAGCGACCGTACAGACACAAGTAGAAGCCGCAAGACTGCTGGTCTACAACGCCGCGAGGTTGCGAGAACGGGCTCCCGTTCATGAAAGAGGCGGCCATGGCCAAGTTCTATGCTTCAGGTTAGTACACCACATAACAACTATGTTCTTCAAGTTGTTGAAATGGTATGAAATCAAATTGGTTGTTACATTTGATCAAAACTAAAAGTGCTAACAAACTTTGTATAGAAATTTGGCTGAAAATTTACTTTTCAGGAGAAATTTTTGGCAAAACCTTACTGGTAGCGTTGGAGCATTAGTTAATCAATTTAAGGCTCTCACACTGAATTGATATACTAGCTTTAGGCGAAACTCAGGGAGCACACAACTTGTTGTATAGTTTAGGACGTAACAGCTCAATGTCTTATAACTAATAGTTTTAACCATCAGCGACAGTATAAACTAATTTAAAAATTAGCTTGCTAAAAATACACTACTAAAAAGTAGCAAACTGAAACAACAGCACCAAAATAAAGTAGCTAGCTACTTTCACACTAATTTAATTTATAAATAATTATACATTGTATTACGGTAGGTACTTAATAGTCGTGTTAATATCAATTTACAATATATGTTATTCATGTGTACAATTTATAACTTGTTTTGGCAAAATAAAATTTGTTATTATTATTAATTTTGAGCTAGTTTCATAATGGCTTTTTGAATTAGAGTGAGATGGTAAAACACACAGCAAAATTACCCCACCTTATGTAATAATGACTAAACAAAAGAATAAACAGAATTTGCCTATGTTTACAGAGGTGGCTCAGACAGCATGTGTGAAGTGTATAGACTGGATGGGAGGCGTGGGCTTCACGCAAGACTACCCTCAAGAGAAGTTTTATCGTGACGTCAAGATCGGAGCGATCTACGAAGGCACCACCAACATGCAACTTAGCACCATCGCCAAGGCCATCAGGAAGGAGTACAGCTAGGACTCACGGAAAACACACAAACTCTACCTCTCTGAGCCATATCCAAAACTTGATATTTTTATTTAAGAGTCTACCTATTGAAAGATTTTATATGTCTGTTACGCAGATGAAGTTTTATTTTTATAAATAAATATAGTGTTTTTGATATTCCTAAAAAAACGGGTTTGATTGCTTACCTAAATGCATGTAGTGTTCTCCTAAAGGAGAATGCTAGCAGCTCTGCTATACTCATGAATAAACGTCTAGGTACAAACAAAGGTACAAAAGTCTAGATTTCCACTCAACTCTTGGTTTCCCTAACGGATTGTGTAAAGGAAAATGATTGGTCAGAGAAAGAATAATAATTTGTAATGATGCGATGGAGTACCGCTCAGACAAAAGTCGAGGACAACCCGAGATTTGTGACAATGTGTAGAAACTTGAGGCCGAAAGATCAATCATTTATGATAACGATTTGTAAATAAATTTGGACCTTACTTAGGCAAATTGTGAAGCTCAAAGGAATTAGAACTGACATGTGCTGACATGTAGGCCGATCATATACTGTAATACTGAGGCTGAAGTTGATGCCTTTTCTAACCACATCAAGTTACAGAACATTTAATTAATTCAGATTTTCCTGATACACTAGGGTACATGTCTAGATAAAAAATTATATACTTGTTCCTGTAAGTTCACCCTGACTCAGCAGAGAGTACTATTTCAGTGTAGTTCTATGATGAGGAACATTCATCGTAACTCTTAACCTTATCGGCATATTTTTTATGAATTACATGTATTATTTTATTTATCTTGACTCATTTTGCGCATACAAGTTAAGAAAATTTAAATACAAATCTGAATTTTAAACTTGATAGAAACACAAACGATCCAATTAAAAACTTTTATAGTTGGTAAAGTTTTTAGTTTATTTACCAACTATAAAAGTTTTTATTGGATCGTTTATGTTTCTATCAAAATTAAAATTATACATCCAATAAGAGGTTCTACTAGATGTGCAAATCTGAAGTTTAATTAACAAGTTTATTAGTTATCACCAAAACGAAACTGCTTCAAAAACCTCCCTAAAATCTGCTGAATAAACTCTATCAGTTTCTGCAAACGAGCTTAACAAAAGTACTGATTTTGCTGCATTAACTGCAAAGTTTCTAAGGTCTTTAAAACGTCCAAGGGCCACAACTCGACTGGGTTGATTACCATCCATCTTTCCAAGCCAAATACGAGAGTAAACTCCACCATACACTGATGCAAGAAAGTACTTTGAGTTCAAACGATCTAAACAAATGTTTTCATAACCTAGATTTGCAAGAACTACTTCTTCCTCTTCCAAGCCAGGAGTCAATTTTACCAAATTTCCTCGAGAGTCTATAAAACACACTTTGTTGTCAAATCTTTCTAAATTTGTTCCAGAACGAATAATAACCTGTTTGATGTGTTGACCAGTTTTGAAGCACCAACTGTCAATGAAATTGTAGAACTTCATGAACACATGGTCTTTTACTATTAAAGTTTCTTGAATGTAGTCTTTGTACAGTTTTGACGTAAACACTAAAACAACCTCAGGCAATCTATACACAAGGATGAAATACTCAATGTTGTCTGCACGAGACCGGCTGGCTGTCAGTGCAAAATGAGTTTCACTCGAACAAGATTTGAGATTCAAGAGAGCTTTGGCATTCTCTCTTGTTTCTTCCTTAAACTTTTCCCCTGTGTCAATATTCCATACTTGCATTGTGCATGTGTCTGCTTGCACCTCGATCAGAATACTATGAAACAACAGAACCGGGCGGAAACTGGCCTCACTCGTAACGACACTGCGAGTCAACACAAACTCTGGTTTACCGATAGATATATCAAACATCAAAAGTAGATTGCTTTGCTTTACAATAACACTGTCTCCAGACAGACTCAACATGTTTATCAATTCACTTGAAGGCAAGGTTTTCACACACATTTTCACAGCCGATTCTTCAAAATTCCACAGCTGCATTTCATTTCGATCACACACAATCAAGAATTCATTCTTGTAGATCAGAAGAGGCGTTGATTCTTGATGACTATGAGTGAAATAGTGTGTATCATCAGGCACCAAAACGGAGTTATATCGGTTGTTGCGCCAGTTGTTCCACAGATGAATCTGTCTCATGTAGGCTAAGCGCCATTCACAGATGTCACTCAGTCCTGTGCTTTCCTCTTCTTCAGGGTTGACAAAGAATGGCTGGACTTGGCACTCGGTTTGTCTCAGGTACTGGGCCGTCTGTGAGTCACAACGATGTCGCCAGAAGTCGTCCTGGTTCAGTCGCTCTCGCCAGCTGCGGCTGACAGCGCACCATGCCGCGAGCTCTGCCCCTGACAAGTGAGCTGCAATGTAGAGAAGCGCCAAGTCAGGCAGAGCTTCCATTCCAGACATACTCTACTAGTCTGAAACATATAAGAATAGAAATAGTTTAGCTCAGCCTGACCTGCTTCCATCACAGGTGGCTTACCATGCAGACCTGGCAGCATTGTGCACTGTCAGTGAGATATCATGTTAAAGAATTTTACTCTTTATAAGGTTTCGTAATTTATTAATAAAAACCAATAACCTGTCAATGAATTAGATAACCAAATAGTGCGTCCACTCAAAGGATTTGTTCCGTAAACAAAGGATTTGTTTACATAATACATACGTATTTTAAATTTAAAAAAGCTAAAGCTTGTCTTTTTTAACAAGATGAATTCATTGTTTGAAGTTTGTTGTTGACGATGGGAGGATTTCAGAAGTTGAACTGTTATTGCAGACATTTTCCATCGTTAGTGAACAAAAAAGGATCACGAAGTTTTGGGATCTGCAATCTGATCCCGTCTTCAGGTGAAAAAAGATCCCGAAACGTTGTGATCCTTTTTTGTTCACTAACGATGGAAAATGTCTGCAATAATATTTCAACTTCTGAAACAAGATGAAGTTAGGTATACAAAGTCCCCTCTACCACTCAACCTCGACCTTTACCTAGTGTCGTCGTATCTAGTCACATTACATTGTAAGTAGAGAATTGATTTATCCCAGTTTAGGACCTTTTTAAGTATTATAAATACTTTATTAGCCTGTAGATCCTAACGTGTGAAAATCTCTACACATTAGGAACTACAGGCTAATAAGATATTTATAAATTATACGTGGTGACTGCGGGGATCGAACCCACGCCATCGGATTGATGAGCTTTGTTTGCAGTTGCGCGCTACACCAATCCGACACGCTCTGCTAATATAATTACGTATATACAATTATTTATTACAATAATAATTGGTATACCATACCCTTTAAGCATTTTATTGCACCACTAGTTTCGGCAGTCAAGCCATTTTCTTGGTGCAAAATAAGAATAGTTAAAGAAATTGGTTTATACTGTTGTATACCATATATTTAAGAGGAGAGGTTTTATTATGTAAATATTTTATGTTCATGATTTTTAACTTGCATTTTGTATCGATCACACCAAGAAAATGGCTTGACTGCTGAAAATGGACATGCAATAAAATGCTTACAGGGTACTGTGTTCCAATTATTACTCTAATATTCAATCAAGTAGCCATAGTTGAATCTCCTTCTATAAAAATTAATACAAATTTATGTATTTATATCATAGCCTTTTTAAAAAGATATATTTTCAGTCCCTTTTTAACCTCTTTGCCATAAATTTTTATTCACAATATACAGGAAAGTTAAAACAATATTCATGAAAATAAATAAAATATGAAAGGGTTAATACTTTATAATAAATACTCTGTGGTTAATACTCATCATAAAGAAAAAACACATAAATTAACAAACAGATTATAGATTTATTTGCAGTATACATTAAAAATGTTCTTTCAAAAACAAAGTATTAAAAGTTAGGCTACAATTATTACTCCACAGTTATAGAAAAAAGACTTTTTGTCACACATTTTGAAATTACTAAACAGATTCCCATAGTTTTTGTTATAATGATGCATCATAATACATATTAATTTCTAATTTCATAAAAATCGGATAAAATTTACTGTTTTCTATTTAATTAAAACCACTCTTTTGGTGAAAAAAACTCCCCAACCCTAAAGAACTTAAGAAGGCTTTGTTATTCAAATGTTTTGCCACAGAAAACCCAGAGAATAGTTATCTCCAGGGTCAGAAGGTGGCAGGGCTGGGAGTCGCCCAGTCAGCCTGGCTGCCGGGCCAGCGGCGCCCTGCCCTAGCTGGAAAAGGGGCCGGTACAGAAATTTCTACCGACTGCAACTTTGCAGCAGCTGGTGAATTTTTAGGGGCACACATACGCTTGCCACCCACACACTGCAAGATACTTGATACCCTACCTCGAATCTCTGCTGTTCAAGCCCTCAGATATCAGTATGTCGAAGTTTACGATGCTTTGCTGGATTTGCGTGAAAAAGTGGATGATCCCCAAACAGCATCTGAGGCCCAGTCGTTGAGTAACCAAATGGAAGACTTTTCATTTATTGTAGCACTGATGATGTGGTATTATATTCTTTTCCAAGTAAATTTAATAAGTAAAAGTCTTCAAGGGAAAGAAATGGACATAAGTGAGTCGACCAAAAGATTTAAAACGAGTTTGGAATTTCTAAAAGAATTTAGAGAAAATGGGTTTTGGACGCAGTCATTGCTGCAAAAGAAATTGACAATGAACTGAAATCGAACCAAGGTTTACCCAGAAACGAATTCGTAAACCTAAACAAATATTCGTTTATGAGTCATCTGAAGTGGTGCAGTCGACTCCCGAAGATACATTCAAAAGAGAAGTGTTTTTATCCCCTACTGGATACTGTTTCAAACTCACTTAAGAGAAGGTCTACTGCGTTGAGTGACCAAAAACAAAAATGGGGTTTTTTGAATAACACACCAAATAACAGGGTATTTGTCATTTTGCTCAAATAACAGGAAATGACATTCTGAAAAAATCTTGTTTACATATTCAAAAACATTTGACCGACAAGAATGGAACATCTGACATCAGTGGTAATGAACTGTTTCACGAACTTGTACATGTACATTCAATATTAAAAAAAAGATAGTGTGACGCCAAAAGAGGTTCTTTGTACAATAAAAATAAAACCAGGACAGATTTGTTCCCAAACTTGTGGATCGCATTGAGAATTCTTTTCACGATACCAGTAACAGTGGCCAGTTCAGAACGAAGTCTCAATAAACTTAAATTAATTAAAACCTACATGCGATCTAGTTTGGGTCAGGAAAGATTGAACTCCCTAGCTATGCTAGCAATTGAAAATGAAGAAGCAAAGAAGATTCAAAGTGATTCTTTCCACATTTGCTCATGCAAAAGCCAGAAGAATGCCATTTAGTGTGTAAATATATTTTAAAGACTAGGCCTACCGTACTAAAAAATATCAATTATGTGAAATTGACGCATTGAAACAAATTAAATATGAAATTTTAATACAACGTTGTTTAATTGTTTATACCTGCATCAGTGAAAACATTCTTTGTAATTTTCGGAAATCTTAGGCCACCTATGTACAAATTTCTAAATTGCAATACATAATATGTAAGTAGCCAATATCATAATAAGTAGCAATTAGGACCATAGTTGGTACTTTACCTGCTCCATACATACATTCATAGACCACCGCAAAAGTCTAAGGCTTATAGCGGTGGACAGGTAAATAAAGAAAATAGATACAGTATATGGTTTTATGAATTTATAGGGGGCGCTAGGTATTATCTCGCCCCGGTCGCGTGCAAAGCACGGTACGGCCCTGGTTATCTCTGGTTTTCTTACAAACTTTCTTACAAAATTATATAAAAATCAAACAGAAAATCGACTACCCTAATAAAGAGAGTTGACAAATGCATACATTATTATGTACCAATATAGTTTTTTTATGTTCAAAAAGTGTTATGGGGGATAGAATTGGTGCTCTTTTTATGGTCTGGGACTGACACTCCATTTCACCATTGGACGCGCATCTGAGGGAACGAACATTCTCTTTTCCCTATTCAAAATAGATTGTAGAAGTGATCAGTGATTGTCAAGTAAATATGAACAATAAGCAAATTTGATAACATTAAAAAAGAAATACAGTAACATGAATAACAGAATTTAAATTGGCCATTAATTTGTCCACTGACAAAAAAGGCTCTTATAATTTGCTATGCAACTCAAAATTTAAATAACTAAAAAAGGTCCAGAACGTATTTTTTTTTCAATCTGTATATAAAATTTTGATTGTCCAATAGATTAACTGCCAAGTGGTTAGGATGATGGTTAAGTTTTTCTATGTACTTTTCACTAAATTTTGATATTTCTTGATTTACAAAAGGAATTTTCAGATCATTGTGAAGAGTCTTGTTTGATATAAACCAAGGAGCTCAAATACCTGAACTATTTTTCAAAGAATGGCTTTTAAGAACTTTTGATTGAAAGTTGAATTATGTCAATGTACTTTGGCTTGATGTTCCCCAGAGTTGAATACCGAAGGTCCAAATTGGTTTTAAAATAATTTTGTAGATTTTGATTTTGTTTTCAAGTGATCATTTAGAATATGCCAATTAACCAAGATAATTTATTTAATTTTATTTAATTTCAGATTTAGGTGTTGTCTTTTGGTCCAGATGTGAAGTTTCCAATTCAGTTTTCTATCTAAGTGCATTCCAAGGTACTTAACTTGATCGGCTTGAATCAAAGGCACATTGTTCATGAATACTTGAGGTCAAGTTTCTTTTCTTAATGTAAAGGTTACGTGCACTGATTTGGCTTCATTTACCTTAATTTTCCATGTATTTCACCAATCAGAAATGTCGTTCAAGCTATTTTGTAGATGAAGTGATGCTTCTATGGAATTTTGATGACAAGAGAGTATCGCCGTATCGTCCGCATAAGTTGCAACTTCAGTGTGTAATAAATAAATAATAAATAAATAAATAAAAATTTTATTGTCATTGAACTTATACAAGCAATAGACAAAGTCAAATATATATCACTAAACATTTAAAGTAAAATAGACTAAATATAGTATAATTATCCAAACACATATATTACAATATCTATAAATAACAACATTTTAAGCATGTAATAATTAAGATGAGATACATTTTCCTTACAATTACCCACATGACTATGGCAAATCAGCTGTGTACAGCAGATATAAAAACTGGCCCAATATACTGCCTTGGGGGACTCCTGATTCAATTCCGTGTAAATCTGAGTGAACATTTTGATATTTAATTTGAAACTGTCGGAAGTTCAAGTATGATTCGAAGTAAGCTAAAAAATGAATGAGGAAGGTATTTTTTAATTTTGAACAAAAGGCCAGTATGCCACACCTTGTCAAATGCTTGACTGACATAAAAAATGCTGGGTTGGATTTACCAATAGGCCCTATGTTGATGTTGGTCGGGGCGGAATCGATGTGCACCACCTCGCTCCTCGCATAGGTGCCGATCGAGTTTGATCCGAGCCTAGCGGTGAAATCTGCTCTCCCCACAGTCGTGTCTGCAAGTAACGTTTACTGTTAGACACCATACCTATGGTAAACTTAAATCAAACATTAAGTGTTTAGTTAATCAAATTGTCTGCTTATAACACAGTATGCTACAGTACCAAGCGTCTGCAATGTGTGATCAAAATTTACTCTTTGGAGGTTAGGTGATGCCATATGGTACAGTATAGTACTGTGAGGCGTGGTCACCCTAAACTCGCAGGCTAATTTTCCTAAAGATATTACTGGAGCAAAAGACAAATAATTTACCTGAGACTACAAAAATGACGTAAATATTTTGACGAGTTTTCACATGTCGTTAACGGTGAACCACATACGGCTTCGTGAAGTATGATGTGTGACGACTGACGATATCACGTTAGTCGGTTACCCTTCAATTACTTGCGAGTTAGAAGGTATCGACCATACAATGTTATTGTGTTGTATCGACTATTTAACTACCCGATTTCGACGTTTTTACCAATATTTGACCTGAATCTGATGATCTCACGTCACTTTAACATTGACTTTAATACATGGTAGCATACATTTAAAGTTAATAACTCCAACTTTCATTAAACTAAATCAATCCCATTATAGCGAATTTCCTTTTGAAAAATGGAGTCATCAGCGTGGTAAGACCCGAAATGAGCACCAATCTTGAACCCAGAACACATTTGAGGATTTTTCAAAACTATATACTGATGTATGTATGTAATATTGGGTTTTCTGTGGTAATATTTACATATATATGTATATATTTGGAGACGATTTCTTTTTCTTGATAATGGGCTCAGCCCTGAAACTAGTAGTGTAACTACATTTTAATTCTGGGTAATTCATTGTTTACTTTTTTATTAGTATATGTATATACACCCGGGTGTCCAGGAACTCTCTGACATACTTTTTTAACATGTTCCTTGGGTCAAAACAATATTTTACCTTATAAACAGGGGTCTACGGTGCTTCGTTGTCCGTCTGTCTGTGTTTTTTACTAAAATAATGATTACAATAAAACTAATGCACCAATTTTTACCAAACTGTGGTCAACAATTTAAAATGCAATTTTCTAATAAGGAAAAAAATAATTTAATTTAGCTATCAAATTTCAAAATGGCGCCCGTTTAAAATTTTCATAAGTTAATATCTCAAAAACTATTACTTTTACAACAAACTATTAAGTATTACCATTTTTAGTGTATTTAATGCTCTTTCCAAAAATGTATAAGCTTTGAAAATCAAAAGATAAATAACAAAGTTACTGTAATTTCCGTCTTACCGGCCTATGCACCCCATGCATTCCCCCAGTCAGCTAATGCAACAACAATGGAACTGACTACATTACTTTGATTTTGGAGTTTGTTAAACTTGTATGGATATCTCTACGATCAATGATAAGGTGTTTCCGGATAATGCTATCGTGTCGAAGGTCATCATTTCGAACAGCTCTTGCTTGAACAAATAAATTTAATTTTATGTCCTATGTTGGAAGATAAATGCAAATTTCAAATGTAAATAAAAACAGTATTGTTTTATTTATTGGGCATTTAAATTTCCAATCTTTCATTAACAGACCTAGCCTACAAATGTCATTTAATAATTATATCCCGTCATTACAAACCATCAAATTTGAACTACAAATTAAGAATTTATTAAAAAGTTAATTAATCGAATTTTGGAATTCTCCTATGGATATCTCAACTCTTTACAACCAAATTTACCTTAAAAAATATTTTGAAGCAATAGTATTTGTTTAAACACAGTAATTATTATTATAATTGTAAGTTTAATAGTTTTTAATAAATAAAACAATATTTACATTTGAAATTTCCATTTATCTTCCGAAATAGAGGACATCAAAATTTAATATTTTTGATTGTGCAAGAGCTGTTCAAAATGACGACCTTTGATACGATAGCATAATCGGAAACACCTTATTAATTGATTGTAGAGGTGTACTTGCAGGATAACGTAGAACTAATTTTATTGACAGTGCAAACTGCAAAAAAGTAAACCAGTTGCATACGTTCGTTGCTCAGTGGGTAGTCACAGCTTGCAAAGCGTCAGGTCGATTCCCACGCCAGACACATGGGTTTTGACCTCTTTGCAGTTTTCCTTTGGTGATGCCCACAATCTCCAGGTTGTCACTAATGCCATTGGCGTAGACAGCAAAATAAAACTGCAGATTGTCAGTCATCTTCTGCTTCAATTGGGGAATTTTCCAACTAATAATAAAGTCTTAATATACTGACTGCAGGAACGTATTGCTTAGTGAGTCAGGAACCGACCTTGTTAATTAAAATAATAACTAAAAAGTTATGTAACAAGATGAGCAAAACTACTTCTAAAATTTTTGTTATTTGATTAAAAAGTTTTAAAGTACCGAAATCCCTGACATTTTCAGGTCCAGTTTTTCAGCATTTCTAACCTAGTGGATTTGCATAGTTTTTAGGGCAGATAGACATGGAACTATCTGAGTTATTTTGCATGTAAAAGGGTAGAAAGACACAATTTATGAGCTAAATGTATTTAATACTTTATTTAAAATTATTAAATCATCACAGCATCCGATATTCAGACGCCTCCCCATTGGGATAAAGTGGTGGTTTCTAAATCTATAAAAAACTATTCTACTTACCTATATAGTGTTGAAGAAGGAACGGCCGCACTTCCATGCCGAGCAAAGTACCGCATTGATTTTGTGACATTATTCTAAGTTAGTTGGAATAAAATAAGACCTAAAAGTGTGTAAATAAGCCAGGCAGATTTGGCTGGGGGGTTGGCAATTGATTTTCCAAAGGTTTTTGAAATACAATTAATAGACGGTTAGTTATACATTAAAGATTATCTTGTATTCTTTTTTAGAACACGTGATTTCTCAAGAAGAGGATGCCTTTAATACATATCAGGTAGCAAGGGCGCTCATAGGGTATCTTTCAGGGGGGGCTAACATACCGGGAGGTATGGAATACCCCTCAGGAAGAGCCTCGGGGTCGAGGGCCCGAAAAATGTAAAAAATATATAACCTATGAAACTTGTTTTTTGTGCATTCTGTAAAAGAAAATTACCATACTTAAAGAATACAATTTTCTATCGTAATTTTGTAGAACTAGCTTGAAAATAAGGTTAATAATTTAATATGACACTTTTCCTTGCCATGATGCTCTATCATCTTGAACTTAAAACTATAACATTAAGTTTTAAATACAAAAGGTTTAAATATACAATTCCAAAGACTTTTGAATCTCTCTATATAACTTGAACTCAACCACCTTCCCATCCCAATGAGAGTACAAAAATTCATTAACTTTAAATTTAAATAAAAATAATCAAATTACTCATATTTTGTTGTAAAACATATATTTTATTTTCCTCTATTGTGAAACATTAAAAATAAATGCCCCCCCCCGAGTATGGGCGCCCATGTCAGGTAGTAACCTTACCTCTTATACGAGTAAAAGGATTTGGAAATAAACACTTATTGAATAATTATACAACTTTATAACTGAAAACAAACAAAAACAATCTATGATGATAAAACATTTTTAATTAAATAAACAACACTAAGGCTTACTAATAATTAAGGTTCTAACAAAATGATTTAAGTAATTCATGCATCAGAATAATCTGTTGAAGAATTTAGTTAACTTGAGGACGTTCTCCAACTATATTGGAACCTTTTACTTTCCTTTAGAAACCTTTTACTTTTTTTTATCATTTTATCGAGGGTAGTTATATTTTGAGGGTTATAGGAGGGAAAGACATCAGGGTTTACGAAAATGTGTTTTGCATTTTATAATGAATATTCTGAAATGTAAATTTGAGGCTAGCTATAATCCTCAGAAGGGTGAAATCTGTACCCAACTCAAAAATAAATACAGATACTACTAGCATTTGTGTATCTTTTTAAATTCTTCAATTAGCAGGCTATAAACTAATGTATTTTGTTTTTCCAATTTATTGGGAATCCTCCAGATAAGTTTTTTTTACATTGCAAGTTTTTTGTCAGCATATTTGTCAGATATGAACTCATTAACCCTCTTCCGGCCTTGAGCCTTGAATAGCCTGAGCGACAGATCTCCTCTTTAGGCCCTACAATTCAAAGCACCCATACTAAACTTTTCCCAGTCTGATGTGGTGGCTATTTTTCACACTTCTTTGCAGAGTTTACTAAAATAAACATTAAATGAATATGGATCATGGCTCCTCCCACCAAGTTGATGGAATTGACTATTTTAACGCAATAAATCAGAAATATTAAAATATTACTTTATTCTGATCTTTGTAGTTGTTGCTTTTAACAGGCTTTTTTCCTGAATATGTTTGTAGAACCTAAGTAAAGAGCTTTGAACAAAATAAAATGTGCATATATGAGGTTATTTTTTACTTGGGCAGCAAAACAAATTCGAGGTTCCAAGGCTTATAGCTAGCTTATATGCATGACAATGTTGGAAAATATGTTTGTAGTCTCTGAGGTTCCACTTAAAATCCTCAGAATAAACATGCATGATAAAATAAAGCAGTAAAAGTTCAAAATAAGTGGGGGAATTCCATTAACTAAAAACTTTGGAAGAAAATTAATTAGACACTGTTATATGCACTAATTAGTTTACACATACACTCAAGTATTTAAAATTCTGAACCCTATAAATACATATTTGAATGTGTAGATTAAAACTACTTTATTAAATACATCTGCACGGCAAACAAAACATTGTCTAGAAGTAAGAACAAATTTAACCATAACCACTTTAGAAATCATTATTTTGATCCTAGCTATCCGGTATTGCTAGAATCATGAAGGAGAACAAGATGGTATTTTACTCTGAACATATGTTATAGAACAACAACTGGTTGAACAGATGAGCTTGCTCCACTTTCACTAAAGAGAAGAAGTATGAGTAGACGGATGAGTTTCCTCAGATTCTTGGGAAGATGAAAATCCTGAAAATAAACTCTCTTATAGAACTTATATTACTTACTAAAATCAATTAAAATCAGTTTTATCTATATCATTGCAGACAAATATTTTAAATCCAGATTGTTTGCTCTTCAATATTGTGGCTCATATATAAAGAACGATTATTTTGCTAAATGTACATCTTCTTAATATACAGTTTATTTTGCTTACATCGTTCTTAATATACAAGGTGAATTTTACAAAGAGAGAGAGGATAGTGGCCAGCTTACCTAAGAAAAACACTCAGGAACTCTGTGCTTTGATAAAGCCCTTAGTAAGGGCGAAATATCAGTGAATTTTGTGTGTGACTCTTCTGTGTGCTTTTTTTGTTGGCCCCTAAACTTGTTTTTCTTAGGTAAGCTAGCTACTACATATCCTCTCTCTCCTTGTAAAATTCACCTAGTGTAGCCATAAGGCTCTTCCTTTCAAACCCATTCTTAATATACAAGGTTTTTTTAACGCAACCCAATTTTCAAACTTTAGTGAGTCATTCTTTACAAGTGCTATATGGTCATAATTTGTATCATTGGTTTGTTCACTTAAACATCTATCAGATGGTATGTGTTGTTGCAGTAATATAGTGGTTTTGATTTCCTAATTTGTATATAAAAATCTTCATTAAAATAAAAATTATCCGCCCCTTTTTGGGGTTGTCAATACAAGGAACAAATATAAACTAGTATGTTATTGTAAAAATAAACGCAATCATGGTTTTTAGGAAAGATCAAACAGGGAAATTTTATGTGCTAATTCTACCAGTTAAGGTACACGTTCACACAACATTTCAAGTTTCGATCTTCAATACATTTTGAGTTATAAAGTAATGTGCATTAATTTTCTATGGGGTTTTTTTAACTGTCATCGGGTTTAAGGCTGTTTTTGCTAAATCATCAGTGGCAAACAGGACAACATACTTAAACTGGTTATAGAAGCTTCAGATTTCCTGAAATTCTTTTTTGTAACGGCTAAAAAATAGTCTACGCATTTTAACCACTGCTATTACTTACCGAATCTTGGGTTGTGGTGTCCAAAAGCAGAAATGAATTTGCTAACAAAGTTATTTTCTATCCGTCCATGGAAATGCTCTTCAGCTGATCTTTTCCTAAAAAAGATGAAACAAAGAGTAGATACAAGCATGAAAGTGTCCGTAAGCATAAATTAAGCTGGCAAAACAGGTAAAACGCTAACTTGAGTGGAGAAAATTTTCTTAAAAACGCAGTAACAAAATGAACATTTAATTCTTTGTGCAGTATCAGGGTTTTGTTCTCTTCTGGGATTTTAACCATCACAGAGTGAAAAAGTTCGTACCCAAAAACAATTTGTATGTAAAAAAAAGCCAAGGCTAATTATGCTTGTTAATCTTTTAGTTTCTTAGAAATAAAAATATGTCAGTTTAAGTATACCGTTCTTTAGAATATATATAACAATAATATTGGCTGATTTCTTTGCCATTTGGACATCGAGTAAGAAACCGAAAAAATCCACACAGAAGCGATACAGACAGGTTTGTACAGAAAACGTTGCCCCCTACCACAGCTGTAGCAGGCATGCTGCAAGTTGCACTTTCTGTAGCCACCTTCACGGCAAAAACCAATAAATAATCTTAAATCTAATTCGGCAAGAGTGAGTAAATCACTATTTGAGATGCCAACCACTCTCATGAGGGTATTTTAAGGCAAATATGTGGTGAAGTACGAGTGCGATGAGTGGTAGTAATGAGTTATGAGGTGTAGTCTTGTTACAAACTAAGGCCGACTCTTCCTTAGAATGGGTCATTAATTAATAGCCCAATGACCAATGGAAATACAAGGACCAACAGCTTAACAAGACTTCCGAACTACTCAGGTGATGGTCTGATATGTCTAAACGATGGTGGGTGGGAGTTGATGCGGGTATCAGATGATCACTGAGACTATCTGAGCCGCTTTAGACCTATATCATCCTAAAAACCTACGACTACGACTTCCATAAGGTTTCTAGCAATACAATTTTTGTTCTGTTATACATCCATTTATAAAATGGTTATAACTCATTCTGTCTTGTCTTGCCACATCCTGAAAACCCTAGATATTTCAAATTTCCCTCTCGTCTCAGAACAAAAAGTTCATCTCGCCCACTCTTAATTTTCAGATTGCAGAGGTTGGGACCAGGAAGTTAACTATCTCAGCTTTTCATTTCTAATTTCTAAAACTACTTACAGATTAGGAAGTTTGGCTCTTGGTGCGATTCTTGCAAATGGAGTCAGTGCTTGCAGGAACGACATGTCTTCATTGTCAACATACGTCAACCCTTCGTTCAACACATTCATTATAAACTTGGTGTAGATATCAGCTGGCTTCATCTTCTTTGCCACAACAGAACAGAATCCACTCGCCAAATCCTGGACAAACACAACAACTTCATAGAAAGCTCAGAAAGTTTTACAAAATTGTATTTGTTTCTGGACTTAATTCAAAACATCAAGGACATTTCATTCTTTTTTTTTATCTCACTGACTCAAAGATAACAAAATCAAATAATAATAGTATGGCTAAATTAACCAAACATCACTACTTAGTGAGGAGGAGACTGAGGACATTCTCCTGCCGCAGTACTTCCTCAGCTAGGTTGTTGGATCACTGCAGGCCTTTGTTCAAGAAAGTTTTAATTGTGTATGGACAATATCTGTTAATCTCTTGTCTACATCCGAGAAAACGTCTCCCACTACATTACAAGAAGAGCAAGGACAACCCTCGTCGCTCTGTTTTTCTTTAGTGACTCTATCTCTTTATGTATATGAAAAGTGTTGTTCTAGTTAGGCTATGATTAAGCCATGTAATATGGCAAAATATAAGCCATCTTTTCTTCAAATGTAGACTTGTTTTTTTACTTTATGAAATAGAAGAATATATATATATATATATATTGAAAACAAAAACTGTCGTTCGACTTACAATAGTACACAAAAACTTAACATTTTAAATATATATAACTTTATATATGTTTCTTATACAAAATATAAAACAAGTCTACGAATAAAGGCTTATATTTTGCAACTTGTGTTGCTTATTCATAGCCTAACAACAAACTATAGAAAACACTTTTCAAAAAAGGCTCTTTAGTGAACGTATGAGCTTAACTAACCGAATATAGCACAAACCCATATCTTAGATTCACGATACAGATAGCCTCAGATATCTGTTTATACAAAACTTACGGAATGTGGCTTTCACATTATTATAAATTATATACATGTATGTAGTATGTACATTCTGTGTTTGTCAACACAAAGACTTTTGAACATCGACCAATAAATTGTTAAATTGTTAATTGATAAAACCGTTTTTTATTTTATCTTCCAATTTACAATAATTGACATCTTAAAACAAATGTAAAATTCAAAAGTCCTTACACATATTATGGATTTCAAACTCACCTCATAACAGTGGTTTCTCATATTAAATTAAAATAAAACTTTTTGGCCAACCACAGTAACCACTTTTGTGTCATTAAACACTATTTGTTTCACTGTGGTTGAAACTGTGTTAAAACACACACAGACCAATTTCCAAACGGTCAAGTTTAATCTTAGATCTTGCTTTGCTCGATGAATTACCTCGATGTTGTACTGGGGCTGATGTTTGTGAAGCATTGCGAGCGAATTACAAGTCCAGACGGGAAGTATCTCCTCTCGACCAGCGGCTTCAAGTTTGTCAGCACATCATTATAGTTTCTCTCCTGAAGCAATTGTAAACATTAAATAATAAACAACATATTACTTTGGTCAACAGAATAATATGTAATGATCATCAACTCCAAATGTTAGAAAAAATGATTCGGACCGACTTTGTACAACGGGCTTCCCGATACCTTAAAAATGTTCAGTATTAGTAGTTTTAAATTTAAGTTAAAGTCCATATTATTAGAAAATAACAATTACGAGTAGTTTTAATATTAAATTAAGGGATTCATTTTATGTGACATGAGTTGCTCTGAAAAGCATATTGTATATGAGAAACGCTCGAAATAAAGGCATTTTTATTTATTTATTTATCACCTTTCCTGGGACAGTCATATAGAAGTTATAAATAAAAACATTTCCTCTGGTTTGTATATTCTAAGAAGAATGGCATTACTTTGCAATGTAGAAACATTAAAATCTATTTATTTTGCTCAAATCCACTCTCATATATCTTATGCAGGCTTTTGATTGTGTGGATAGTCAAGATCTCATTCAAAAGCTATATTATTACGGGCTTGGTCCCTTGCCTGTATCACTTATTAGCTCGTACCTCAGTGACAGAGTACAAAAGGTATGTATAAATAATGAGTGGTCACAGGCGGTCAATGTTAAGTACGGTGTCCCTCAGGGTTCAGTAATAGGGTCATTAATATTTTTGGTTTGTATAAATGATTTGCCTTTCTCAATTGCAGCCACTACTATTCTCTATGTGGACGATACAAACTTTATAAATGTTGGGAGATTAATTAATTAAGTGTTGGGGATATTAATTGATTGCCCAGCTTAAACAACCAATAATATACAATAAATGTCTAACCTAACCTATAATTATGGATCATTCAAATATGACAACTAATTTTTCCAACACAATTTCATATAAAACTCATTTGGTTTTTCTAGTCATAGTCATTACCATTCATGACTATTCTTACATAATACTACAGGGGAACAGTATTTTGGTAATGGGATTGTCTTACTTTTTTTTAATAAACTATATATCTTGATTTTTGTCACACAAAAATATTTTGTAAATGATAGTAAAGAATATTATTATTAGCTAATTTATCTGAATCTGTACAGGTAGCAAAACCTGAAATCAAACCATTACAACGACAAAATAACTTAAGCCTCGATGCCTATTTATCTTAAATCTTATTTATCTTAAAAATCTTACCAAAAGGTAAAATCTGAAGAGTGGGAGAACACTTGTCATGTAAGCTATGGGCAGCATTTCTCCGACTAAGAGACTAACAAAACTCGAGAGCACCGAAGTAGCAGCAGAGAAAGCGAAATCATCTGCAAATAACAAATATTTATTATTATTAGTTTATTACTCAGAATCCTAAAACTTTGAGGGATTATGAGGGGAAAATATTATTCCCCCTGTAGCTGTTATCTCTTAGAAAACAATGGTTATTTATTATTATTTTCCGTATTGTTGTATACCCTAATAAATCAGTAGTTTATGTCACAATTTTATCATTGATAAATGGATGCACTATTTTAGTTTTAATTAATGGGTGTGAGGACTTTCAGTTACCAAAACAGTAATATTCTTACAACTGCACTGTCAAGTTTTAAGAAACCATATTGCTAGTATACACATGGTTGCTACACAAACTACCATGACCACTTTACATCACGGATTTTAAAAACAACTGCTTTTTTTCATTATTTATATATTATTTTATTTTTGATACACCTTCAAATATCTAGGTTTTTAAAAATGATATCTAGGTTTTTAAAAAAAAAAATTACTGAAATTAAAAGTTTTCAAATTTAAATTTTAGTACATATTTGAAAATATTTTTTACAAAATTTCAACATACTGTAAACATGATTGTCTAAGGTATTGAACTTCTTCATAGACTAAATGGGCGTTTTTCAATTTCTGTTAGCAGCTTAACTAACCGTTGTTGTTTACAGTCTGCAATGGACTTTTCATGCACCATTTTTTGACGCAAATGCAAACTGTAACACCAAAATGTAAAATCAAAACAGACAAAGTAAAACTTATTTAAAATTATCCAGCTTTTCTATTGGTTAAAATTTTAATATACGGTTAAGGCTGAATTGAAATCAATGTTTTAATGCCACTACAACCCATCAAAAGAGAAATTTGTTGTTTAAAAACCGGTATCCTAAAAAAAAGTAAATTAACGCACTAAACTCAAAAAAGTGTTTCACTGGAAGAATAGAGCCAATTAATGCTGCAGCATATAAGAGCAAAAACATAAAACCTTCTTGCCAAATGAAAAATTTATTACCTCTTTTCACGTTCTTTCACTTCTTTGTTTTAAGGAAAACCAAGTTAAAATCAACATAATAAATAGTTCATTATGATCTTCTTCTGGAGATATTGACAATTGATTGAAAACAAAATTGTTTTCAATTAATTTTCTAAATAGTTCATTGTTTGACGAAAGTACAATTTTTTGAGTTTATATGTAGCAGTCTCAATACTTTTATACTTCCATTGAAAAATATTTTTGATTCAAGTACATTAACCGGTTTAAAACATTGTTGGTAGTTTTTAATCAATGTTATTTATCTGGGTAACTCTGGGTCCCCAAAGCAGCTCTATCTGGCCGTCTCTTAAAAAGATTTACCAGGATATTAACCTTTAGGAGGAAAACTGACAGGAACCATCTGGACAAGGTGGAAGTTCAACCACTCTGTCACAATGAGGGATGGCGGAGAGAGGTGTAGAGGAGGGAAGGGCTTGGTGTAAATGTTGTGTGAGTTAAACACTCCGAGGACAGAACAAATCATCTGGAAAGCCTGTAAAAATAACATGCTGCAATGTGTGTTAAGGAGAACATGCTTATACCGTACATACATACGCCATACAGTTATTAAAGAGCTACATAATTGGAACAGAGGGTAAAACTCTGACTACAGGAACTCTAGTCAAATAGGTTTCCGTCAATAAAATAAACCTTTGACAAAATATAATGAAGAAGTGCTTTGAAGCAACATATTGTTAGGCATATTGGGAGACCATATTGTATGCTTCCGATTTATACCATAGAGCTCATACCGCCATATACCACTCACTGACATAATGTTTGGTCACTTCTAGATAAGCTGGAAACTTTAAGTTTGGCATATGGACTGGTCTTAGTAAACATGCCATGGTCTTAGTCCTAGCAGGCTCACCTAATTTTCTAAAACTTACTTTTTATTTAATTAAAAATATATTCATTTTAATTCAAGTTCAAGGGGTTATTGATAAAGTAAAAGACGCTTTAGATCACTGTAGCATGCCCTTACATACATTCACTGTAGGAATACAATATATTTTAGTCAAGAGTTATACTAACGCCCCACAAAATTGTGTTGCATTATATGTTAACAACTTTCAATTAATGTTATATCATCACGTAGTGTGCGATTTTTTACAACTCAACTTTTGAGGAGGGTAGTTTATAAAATGTAAAAGTTTTTGTTATGTTTGATTAACTAAATTTTAGTCACTCATTTTTACTATAATAATTATGCAGAAACATTCAACTTAAATAGTATAACTGTCTATCCTCCGCTCGTCAACTGACATCATTTTGAACGAGATCTCGTTAACACACCCTGAATTTCAAATCTAAAGATCATAACAGTTTATAACAGTTATTTTCAAATTGAAGAAAAGTCACGCTGTTCTGTTATTATTTTTTTAAATCTAAACTCAGAAATATAACAAAATGTGGGATTTCAAGGGTGTATTTCAACTTAATTGAACCAAGAAAAATATACTTGAAACTTTTTAAGAAGTAATTTTAAAGTAGCCCCAGCCAAAAAATCCAATCCTGTCGACCCCTAGTTTTCAGTTATAACCTACCAGGCCAAAGTTCGACTACTCACACAATCCCTGACAAAGCTGCTGGAGTGTTGGGTCAAGGGCACCAGAAGAGAGTAGATACTGTCGACGTAGGCTCTGATCTTGACCAGCTTGTTCAGGTACGACTGAACCTCCGTGTCCAAGTGTTTGTCTGTTGCAACATTGTGAAGCTGCCACTTGGCTTGATGCAGACACATCACTGCACTACAGTTGATCAACTTTAAACATCAAAACATAAGTTAATAATTCCGAAACATCAGTTCAGGACATTAAGTTATTTTAAGCGAGGTTTTAATGATCCGATCTATTTTATTCTGTAGTCCAATTTGTCGACACATCCAGAGTTTGTCCAAAAACCTAGGGATAGAGATTTTAACTTGTACGAAACTTAAAATTCCTGTACACAGACTCCACATTTAAACTTAAAAATAGAAATGTAACTGTACACGGTATACTAAATGAAATCTTTACCCTTTGAAAATGAAGCAAAGATCGAGAAAAAATTGAAGTTTGTCAATGTTAGCAGCTACTCTGGATTTAAGTGTGTACAATGGGATTATTATTCAATCTACAGAAATTGACAGCAAACAGAGTTAAAATGGTCCAATAAAGAAAGGGACATAAAGTTGTCCTATAATATAAAACATTTAATCTCAAAAAATAATTATTCAAAAAATAAACAGGAAAACAATTACTTATAATTATATTTAGGCTACTAAAAACTACCTAGTAGTAATTGTTTGGAAAATGAAGAAAACACAACTCCTCTCGTCAGTCAAAACAAAAATCACAATATTACAATGTGTATGCCTGCAACGTTCTTAAAGATAATCAAGACAACATTACTCACAAAGCCTTTATTCTTTTCAATTCCCAATTCTAACGCTTTTAGAGCATTGTCAGGTATGGGAGTAGTACTCATGTCAAAGTATTTTGATAGATACATTGAGGTGAGCAATTTTCCTTGTGCCACTTTTGCTTCCAAGGTTTTGTCGTCCTGAAAATCAAAAATCAGCCTTCAAAAATGTTGTGTAAAGAACTTAAGATTTAAGAAAGTGTATCAAAGTTATTTCACTGAATAATTGTGGGGAATCTTTACGCCAAACATTGAAAATATTTTTGAAAGGTGGGTCAACCCAGGGGCGGCAAGCAAGGGACACTGTAAAGGAATTTGGAAATTGCATTAAAAAGTTGTAGTCGGTTATAAAATGTTGTACATAAATTTTATACACCGCAACTTTAAGTACAAAGGGTTTAAAGTAGTAGAAGTATAACTTAGTTTCAATAAGTACTTTTATGAAATGTTGTATAATCAGACATATTTTTAAATTTCACTGTAACTTCAGTGAGGGGGCCGGATAGAGCCTGACCGTCGTTCAAATGGGATAGGGAATTTAACATGGGAAAATTTGCAAACTATGTTTTACGTAGGTTAATGAACTAAAATGTGGAAAGTTTTTCTGGGGAAGCACAGAGTCTTTAGTCCTTTTGCATATAAAAAAGAAAAAATGAGTTTGGTTATGAAATAGAATTTTAATTACTGAATTTTGAGTGCTATGGTCTTATGGAAAAATCCAATTTTTAGTTCAGAAGTACAGAATTAATTTGATGACGAAAGTATGCGTTTAAGTTTTTTTATGAAGCAACATTAATAGATCTATGCTTCCCGAGAGAACATTTTCATAAACATTATGTTCAGTTTGACTACTAAGAGCTTATGGCAGTTGGCTGCCCGCAAATTCGACTAGTAATAATTGTATGGCAGTCGCTGGGTTAAACTACCTCAGAAAGGTCTGATCAAACACTGAAACAAATTATAAATTTGTAATTAAAATTTACATTTTGAGATTATATTCTTCCCTTTAAGATATTGATTTCATACAAAACACTTTAAGGAAACCCGCTTACCAAATAAACAAGTGAATGCTAAAGTACTTATGTCACTCAAAACAGTCATTTGTATTATTATTCAGCTCAATCTGTTTGCTAAACTAACTTGACTTTGTTGCTTAAACCCTCTGCATTTACTTTAAGACACCAATTTGTTATCTACACCATTTAAGTTGATAACACCTCACCTGCAAGAGCATCAAAACTTTAACTGGTTTTGATTTGTTTTCTTTTGAATTACTATTTATAAAAATTTCTAAATATTGTGCTTTATAACTGTAGATGTCTTGGAAAATTCTCTACTAAGGCAATCGAAATACCTATTGTTCAGTAAATTGAATATTGAGACAACAAAATAACATAACAAGTTTTGTTCACAGAATATGTAACAGGTCAGTTTACTTACATAAGCAACTAGCTTCTTGCACAAGGTTGGGAAACTTATACTAACTGAACCCCACAGAGATTTTTCAAAGCCGGCAACTTCCTTTTTCCATATCAGTGAATCTTTCATTGTAGCGTGCAGACAGGACAGTGCTTTGGTGAATTCTTCCATCAGCAATGAGTCCGTCTTTGGAAAGGAGATTAAATATATGCAGATTTTTTTCAGATTCTGGAAACATTTAATTTAATTTATTTGTCAATTAACAATAAATTATTGTGTTGACAAGGTGAAGATGATACAAAAAGTGGTGAAATGAATGAATGAATTACAGGACTGTGATTAATGTGCTATGGTTATTAACCATAAGGATAAGGAAGTGAGGGTTCTAGTATATTAATTTTAAAAAAAATGTTACAAAAAAGGTATATAGCTTATAAATGAAATTAGCTTCTAAATGAAAGGTATATAGCTTCAGTAAATTCCGAAACAGAGTAAGGAGCCATAGCCAGCAAGTGGGTTTTAAGTTTATTTTTGAAAAGAGCCAAATCTGACAGTGTAGCTTTAACTTCTAAAGGCAGTTTGTTCAATAATTTTACACCAGCTTGCATAGGTAATTTGTTATGTATATTTAATCAGTGGCTAATTTGCCTGTACACTTCACTAGATCGAGTATTGTGTGAATGTACATCTTGACCCTGCAATAACTTACATTATACATAAATGTATAATGCCGGCAATGTCAGAATTTTCAAACTCTTAAAATAGTTTCTACATGACACGCCAGAGAGTAATTTGCAAATGATACGAACGGCTGTTTTTTTGGAGAACAAATGCTCTTAGTAATTTAGTTTCAGCACAGCTACCCCAGAACATTATGCCATAGGAGAGATGAGGCTGTATTAATCCAAAATAGATTATTTTAGAAGAATTTGTAGAACATAAACCTTTTAGCTTTCTTAATAAAAAATCCCTGAAGATACCTTTTACATACGTGGTCGACATGATTATCCCAGCATAAAGATTTAACAAGATGGTAAATTTTAATGAATAAAAAAATACTCTTGCTACAAGTTAAATGCTTATCACCAGCAAAATAGAACATGAAAATTGACAAAATATTTACTTCTACACAGAAGTAGGGCAGAGCTAAGTACGAGGGTCATCCAGAAAGTAAAGAACGTTTTGGCGTGGTCAAATGAAAAAAAAGATATCAACACAAAACTTTATTTACAAACTAGCTGAGAGTACCCGCGCTTAGCCTCGGGGGTGTATTAACATAGCTGTGTGTATATATTTTAAGAAAATTGCAAATTTAAAATAAACAAAAAATGTTTCCTATATATCCTTAGAAAACCATTTAGTTTGCCTGTTAGTTCACCATCTTCTCGTTATAAGTGTTGCCATTTATTTTGAGGATTTTGTATGGGTATGAAATATAGCTAAAGATACACTGTGTGATGGGCTTAACCCTTAAACATAGTTTGACCACCATAGTTTTAGCCAATTTTTACTTAAAGTGGTCCGAAACGCGGTTTATCCTAAGTATATAAACACCGAACAACCAAAACCGATGGATTCTTTGCAATGTACAGACAAAAGTCTTATTTTATTTATATAGATAAGTGTTAGCTACCTTGTGAGAGTCATAGTTACTTCCGCCGTTCCGCTTTTTTTTTTGAGGATGTTATATGGACATAAAATGTAGCTAAAGACACACTGAGTGATTAGCTTAACCCTCAAACAAAGTTTCATTGCTATAGTTTCAGCAGATTTTGACTTAAAACGGTCCAAAATGCCTAAAAGATTTCACTTTTGTCCCTTGCTATTTATTTTGTGGGTGTTGTATGGATATGAAATATAGCTAAAAACACACTGCGTGATGGGCTTAACCCTTGAATGAAGTTTCACCGCCATAGTTTCAGCAGATTTCGAGTTATAAGCGGTCTAAAATGCCTTCAAAACGTGCAAAGTGCCCACTTTGGTCCCTCGCCATTTATTTTGTGGATGTTGTATGGATATAAAATATAGCTAAAGACACACTGCGCAATGGGATTAACCCTTAAACAAAGTTTCATTGCCATAGCTTCAGTCGATTCTTAGTTATAAACGGTCCAAGATGCCTTAAAAACGTTACAGACAGACAGACAGGAGTTTTTTTGACACCAGTTTCGGTCTATGCAAAGTATATGAACACCAAATAACCAAAAACTGATGGATTCTTTGCAATGTACAGACAAAAGTCTTATTTTATTTATATAGATGCATAGAACCTTTCCTACTTTTCTTCATAGTTGCCATGGATTTCAAGACATGTGTTGTAACGTGGGACCAGTTTTTCCATACCCATGTTGTACTCATTTGCCGCCAAAGGCTTGAGCCATGATTTCACACCTTCTTAGAGTTTCTCATCGTTAGCAAACTGTTTTCTTCCCAAAAAATCCTTAAACTTTGGGAATAAGTGATAATCACTCGGCGCCAAATCAGGGCTGTTAGGTGGATGACTAAAAATTTCCCAACGTAGACGTTGAAGTTCGTGACGTGTTCTTGCAGATGCATGAGGCCGAGCATTGTAATGGATCAGCAACAATTTTTCTGAAAGCACTCCCTTTTGTTTTGGTGGCGCGTTGAAGTCGTTAGAGTGTTTCACAGTAGATGTCTGAGGTAATCGTTTCCTCTCTTGGAACCCTCTGTATTTGCCGATAAATTTCAATAGGTTTAACGGTTTTGAGCGTTTAGAAATCGAACGACACTTCGCACTTCCCATTTAGCGAGGTTTTCTATTGTCGACCCATTAATAATGGCTATTAATCACTGTGGAAACGAGACCCGTAATCACACAGCAACAAAGCTATACTCAAACTAAAGAGGAAGGATGGAGCTAGCAGCTGCACGCGCACTCGTAGTGGAGAAGGGTCTGCGCGGCGCGTGATGTGCAATCGTTCCTTAGTTTCTGGATGACCCTCGTATATTTATTATAAACTGAATATTTTACTGAATACAGTTACTCTGTTTAGCAACAACTGAAAAGGTAAAGCAGCCAGTAACTGAGATATGTGCAGTTTTCTGTGCCCTATTTCTGTTATGGAATTTTAAACAGGGATAATTGCTTCTCTGCCAAAGTACTAATATCTTATTTGGCAACTGCACTCTCTCTATAGTGAAATGTCTTCTTCACCGGTCGTTTTGAATCAATAACTTTATATACTGAAACTCAGTTTTCAATTTTTTGTATGACAGGCTAGAGGTAAAGTAAACTATTAAGAGAGTGACAAGTTAAAAAATACTTGAAACCAGATGAAGAACTCACAATTTGTTCAACGTTGAGAAAGTTCTGGGGAATGGCAAGAAGTGAGATGATACAGGTTGAGCTGTGCCTGTGTTTTTCCATCAGAGATAGGAAATGAGTTCCAAACTGTAATGTCATTTCCTCCAGACATCTGTTTGCCAGCTCTTTAACTTTCTTCGACTTGTTGCCTCCAAGAGATGGCTAAAACGATAAGATTATTCATTAATGCTTTAAGGTAGTTTAAATCAATAGCACAACTGTACCGTACTTGTTAGGAGTCGGCGGGTCACTAGAAACACACATTCCCAACAAAAATTAAAACCCCAAAATCGGTCGGGAATTCACTAAAAACAAATCTTTTTTGGGCGGAAGGGATTTTTGGCAGATATGGTAGTTTAGGGGGATTTTCCAACAATCTGTCATTTTAAAATAATTTTACTCTAATTGGTAATTAGTTTTCAAAGCAAATTTCTTTTAAAAATTATCCTTATCACAAAACTAATCCAACATTTTTAAATTATGTCTTTTTAAAATTTTAATGTAAAGAAACTTAACAGTTGTCGGTAATTGTTACAAAGTTTTATTATATAATTTTATTTCACTAATTTGATATATAATAATATGAAATCAAAGACAATCATGCTGTACCATACACACTTTCTTTATAAAACTCATAAATTGAACAAACATTTTAGATTTGTAAGGTAAATTGAAATTTACTAGGGGTGTGCAAGTACCACTTTTTTAGTTCAAGTCGAGTTTGTTAGAAAAAGCTTGAGTTTCAAGTCAACTTAGTCGAGTATTATCGTATCGGCACTAAAAGTTTTAGTACAAAACAAGCTTATTGTGATTGTTTTCTTGACAAATTTTATTACTCAGTTTAAATTAATTGAATATGAACATTTATTTATCACATACAAACCATCCAAAACAAAACGAAAGAAAGACTTTGTTTACGTTCTAACAAAAAATATATATCCAAACTAAACCAAAGTTAAACATTAAATAGATTAAATCTACAAAAATTGACTTAACTTTGTAACTGTCTGCTATTTTTTGCAGTTTTATCCCCAGGGCAGTATTTGTTTCCAAGGCAAAACCTTTTTATTTTGAAATCTTGACTTTGATACCGATCCCGGCGATCTCTGTCTGTCGCTAGCGCCCACGACGAAATCACGACTTCGATACCGTTTTAAGAACATAAAAATACTAAAGTCACCGATAACAACTAAGCAACAATTTAATTACTTTTCAACTTGGAATAAAATTATAAATACAAATGATCCAATAAAATAAAACTTTTATAGCTGGTGAGGCCTTTCGAGAACAATGTTCTCATCTACAGACCACAACAATTTAATTAAATTTAATTACTATTAATTCTAAATTAGCTAAAACTTGGATATGAACAATATTTTTTTATTTTGGTCTATAAACTTGCCTACGCTGTAAAATGAATTGGTCACCAGACATTTTCTTAACGTTAATTTGATTCAGAAAGAAGATTCTAAATTGACCCAACTCCTTAAAGGAAGATAACTACCTAATTAACACTTAGAACTATACATACTTTCTCCGGATCACCGTTAGGAGGCAAAGGCGTCTGTTTTGGTAGATCGGCTAGAGTGCTGACGTAGCGGATGACCGAGGCCAGCAGTCTTAGAGCTACTGGTGTCAAGTGTTGCTCATCTGGTGTTGTGGGTGCTTGTATCAGTACGAGCCAGGCCGGCCAATCAGTCAGCTGGTTGGCAGCATGTCTGAACAAGCTAGCGACCAGGGCATCTTCACAATGTGCGTTCAGATTTGTCTGTAATCATCAAGCCAATAATACAAACCTCCATGTTAGAAAAAATCAAAAAATTAATCTTAGCACTTTTGAATTGCTCCTGTCACTATTTTTTTCAAGAGTTGTAGTTATATAGAAGCCAGTTCTATGTGCAGTTTCAATCCCACAATAATTTTGAGTGCCATTTCACTCTCGCAATGGTTTCTGAGTGCTATTTTACTTCCCTAATAACGAGGGATGACTTGGAATTTTTCGTTGCAGCTGTCAGTTTAGTTACCAGAGAGGCAGCAAGGGAGTATCCCTTTTCCCTGAGGAGAGCGACAGAAAGGAAGATGAACTTCATCGACATCTGAGGGGTCCTGGTATGTTGGAACTGTGCTTCGCTTCCCTGTCACTTAAATTCCCATACTTTTCTAAATTCACGCTGCAGACTTGTGGAATTGCGGCTACCCATAGAATGTTAAATTTTGTTATTTCAAATTGTCCGCTAACCCAACAATAATTTCAAGGAACGGTGATGAGAGCACAATCTTTCGAGCAGTAGTGTGATTTTTCCTAAGCACCAGATCCCCGCTGGGAGGATATTTAAAAATCAGTTAGTTTTTAACAATAAAGGATAGCTACCTATATTCAAAATTGAAACAAATTAGATTTAGAACTGATTCATCAGGGTCTTACATGGTTGTATTCGTATAGTTTTATCTTACCTCAACTTTGTACAGGAATTTGACACATTTTCTAATGAAAGACGCAGGGTGAGAATGGTATTTGTCCAACATGTCATAGAAAAATCTAGCTGCTTCTGAAGCTACATTTGGTCTGTTGTAGAAGATCAGAATAATAATTTCGTAAGGATTGCCATACTTGGAAATATCAGGAACTCTTCTGCAAAAAAACAATGAATCATAGAAATGGGTTGCACTTACCTGTTTTTGCCCTAACCATTTCTCAAGTTGTAAATTTGACTGTTCATAATTGTTCACTTGTACTCTTTGCAAACATACCGCTTGCCTGTCATTTGTTTGGATTAAGAAGCAGCTAAGTATTTTTACTGGAGCATAGCTAATAAACATGCTGTCTCAAGATCTCTAAAACGCTGATCCAAATAATTTAAAGAGAAAACTTCAGGACTGGCGGCTAGACAAAAGTCAATTGATAAATGGCACTTGAATTAAAAAATCTTTTTTGTCATTCGGTGAATAGCTCACCTAGTTCTTGTTGCCAACAAAACCGTACATTGGTTATTAAAGTTGAATTTAGCCAAAAATAATTTTAGCGTGGTTAAAATTTGCTGAAATGATCACATTTAAATAATTGGTTTAAAAGGTAGTGTTTGGTAAATTAATTTTGGTATTTCCTCATTTGAGCCATGTTAAAGATATTTGGAGATGCTAGAGAAACAGGTGAAATGTGTTGTCTATGTAACAGAACTCAGCCTTGTCTTTGTTGAACTCAGTGAAGAGAGGGAAAGGCATATGCTTTTGTTAACAACAACTACTTTCCTCTCGTTTGTTTTAGTTTCATTTTGTTCTACTATACTTAAGAAAGTATGAAAGCTTCTACGAAAAGTGCCACTATGAGCATGTAAAATCAAACTTGGTAATTTTTTCAGTAAAAAGACTCTTTTCATATTATTTTCTGAGTTTTAACAGTGTGTTCAAAATAAAGTAAACCTTTTTACCTTGCAACTTCTGAAATGGCTCTGACTGCTGTAGATGCTATCAAAGGCGATGAATCAAGGATTTTCCTGAACAGCAAAGGAACGGTTGAGTTTATGAAGAGACCTAATCTTCCATCAAACTTTTCAGATGTAATCAATTGTTGAAAAATCTAAAAAAGTAACAAAGTTAAAGTTAGTGTACTATAATTTATTTTTTTGTTTACAGTGGCCAGTAAACTAACTCAAAGAAAGAGTACAAACTTACTAGCCTGGGGATGATTGGCCAATGAAGTTACACAAATATTAAGCAAATTTCCCATCAGTCAGCTTCGAAAGATCCAAAAAATTAGATAGCCTACTTTTTGAACAATAGGATATGTATTCTTGATGTTTTCTCCATCTACTTTGTGGTAGTCGTAAGTATACAAAGAAAGCATTTTTGTACTTTACCACAATAATTTTTAATTTTTGTGGTAAAGTACAAAATGCTTTCTTTGTATAATAGGATATGTCCTGTACTAAGAAAAATAAATAACTGCAATATGATTTTTTAGCATTTGTCAGGTTGTAGTTTATACTTTAAATTTATTTGTCTTAGAATTCTTTCCAAATGAAGTGAAGCTTCAAAATTAAGCCTTGATAATGAAAATGGTATTTTTAGTACAGATCAACGGGAGACTGCATAACAACTAATGAGGTGCTAAATTCTGGAATGCATCAGTTTGTTTCTACTTTGTTGTTGATGTAGCTGTGAAAGAGCAGACATTCCACATGAATTCAAAAGTTTCCCTGTAACAAATCCTCAAGTGTCCATCAAATGCCCTACCTTTATAAATAAATGATTCATATGAATGTTTACTTCCAACTAACTCACCCTTTAACAGCAGCTGACACGACAGTGGTGCTCGTATCGGACATGAGCAGCGTGACGTAACGCAGATAGTTGTCTTTAACAAACCAGTCTGGCCACAGCCAGAACCACCTGTTCAGCACATCCAACGTGAACACTCTGGTGGATGCTTCGACATCGCTGGAACAACAAATAGAGGGACTAAAGTGTGGCCGCTTTAATGGTATGCTATTTTTCGACACATCTCTCTAAACCAGACGAGGCATGTAGAGTCCCCACCACAACCCGTAGCTCACCTGCCACATTTCCCACCCACCACCAGGTTAAGTGGTAGAGAGGACTCTCAAGTCCTAACTTTCGCCTGAAATAAAGACATTTTTCATTTCATTTTCATTTTTCATTTTACCACCCACTGACCTGTCGGCAGACTTGGGAGTAACAATTGCAAAATTGTAATCGTTACAGTAATTGTTACATTTTTCTGTAACTTTGTAATCTAATTGTTACATTTGAAACCCAGTAACAAGTAATGGTAACCGATACAATTTAGTGGTAACGATTACACGTAACAAGTTACTTTTTGTACTTTAAAATTAGCCAAAAAGCGGTGCCTCTTAGATCGACTCGAAATCCAAATTGTACACATAATATGACATGGTTTTAGATGTCTTTCTTCTGTGTAATTTAGTTTCTCTATGGAACTGGTTACATTCAACTTTGAGCAAGGGATGAAAACAAAACAAATGTAACAGTTCAGAGTACACGTCTCGCCGTTCTTATGCACTTGTCGCCAAACATAGATCAACGACTGTCTTGGGAGTCTCATATAAATAAGTTGTGTTCCAGAATCCCTTCAAATTTATTTGCTCTTAACAGGCTTTCTAAATTTTGCTCTGACAAAGTCCGTTTCACCGCATATTATGGACTTATTCAATCACACCTAAATTACAGTATATGTTTATGGGGGCTTGTTCTAAATTTTTACATAACAGGGTTTTTATACTTCAAAAAAAGGCAATTAGGAAAATAGCAAATCTAAAGTCTAGAGACTCCTGCAGGGAGGCCTTTGTAGACCTGGGGATACCCACTCTCTCTTGTCTGTACATACTTGAGACTGTCATGTACTGTCTCAATATGTGCAGACCGACTCTGGGCATGGATCTCCACGGTTATGAGACGAGAGCGAGGGTACCTTCAAAATGGCCCAACACCGAACAACCGCAGCTGAGCGCTTGCCTTCCTACGCTGGAGTTAAATTCTTAAATAAAATACCAGATACATTCAAAAACACAGCAGCAAATTTATAAATTTTTATGGCCCGATTAAAGCGATACCTAATTATGCACGCTTTTTACTTGCTAGATGAGTTTATGGACCATCAGTGGGTCAACTATTTAAATAAATGTGCTTCCAAGAGGTAGTGTGAATGTGTATTGGATATGGATGTGTATTGTAAGTATGAATGTGAATTGGGTTGAGTGGAAATAAATTAGTTTAAATTGTTTAATGTACAATTTTTCTTTTTGACGGAAAGTCCATTTCATTTATAATAATAATACTTACAGTAAATTTATACTTTTCAATAAATCTTATAGATACAACAATTTAGAAAGTTACAATAGTGCGATAAGAAGATCTTTTAGTAATACATGTAATAAAGGCAATAATAATGATAAGTGAACGACTGAATGATATAACAATGAATATTCTACATTAACATATATATATATAAATACAAACATAAAATATACGAGGGTCATCCAGAAAGTAAAGAACGTTTTCGCATGATCAAATAAAAAAAAGATATCAACACAAAACTTTATTTACAAATGCATAGAACCTTCCTCTACTTTTCTACATAGTCACCATGGATTTCAAGACATGTGTTGTAACGTGGGACCAGTTTTTCCATACCCATGTTGTACTCATTTGCCGCCAGACTTGAGCCATGATTTCACACCTTCTTGGAGTTTCTCATCGTTAGCAAACTGTTTTCTACCCATAAAATCCTTAAGCTTTGGGAATAAGTGATAATCACTTGGCGCCAAATCAGGGCTGTAAGGTGGATGGAAAAAAATCCCAACGTAGATGTTGAAGTTCGAGACGTGTTCTTGCAGATGCATGAGGCCGAGCATTGTCATGGATCAGCAACAATTTTTCTGAAAGCATTCCCCGTCTCTTGTTTTGGATGGCTTGTTGAAGTCGTTGGAGGGTTTCACCGTAAGCTTCTGACTTAATCGTATCCCCTCTCGGAACACTCTTTATTTGCCTATGAAATTTAATAGGTTTAACGTTTTGAGCGTTCAGAAAACAAACGACACTTCGCACTTCACTTTTAGCGGGATTTTCAATTGTCGACATTATAAATCACTGTGAAAACGAGACGCTTGACCACACAGCAACGAACATAACCTCAAATTGAAGAGGAAGACTGGAGCTAGCAGCTGCGCACACTGGTAGTGGGAAGAGGTCTTTCTGGATGACCCTCGTATCATATATGTTACAATAAGATGTTGACGTTTGTATGCAACTTTGAAATGTTGTCTCACAATAAAGAAATATTCTATTCTATAAGTCCATTCAGGTCAACCAAAGTATAAAAATGTATAATTCAGTTTATTCCAAAAATGTCTTTGCCTTTAATCTGCCTCAAACTAATGTCCTAGCCTAAAACTACACAACATATGAATAGTAAAATTAAACTTTGAAAGCCATTTACGTGTGGCATTGGTTTGATGCGTGTTACGATTTGATTTCGTGTTCAACTCGTGAGAGAGTCAGTTGAACTGGTCAGTTACATTTTGGAGTAACTGTAATGTAATCAGTTTAGTAACGCTCTGTAATCAGTTACATTTACAAAGGGTAACTGTAACCAGTTACTGTTTTAGTAACTTCCCCAAGTCTGCCAGTCGAATGTACCACGCACATCACACACAAGAAATGAAAGAAGACAGAAAAAGCGCACATGGTGCCACACGGTGTCTGCACAGAACTCACATACGCTTTGACGTCAGAGTATGTTATTTTTATAAAACAGTCTGGCTCTCACGATTGTTTTTATAAAACTAGCAGTATCACCGTCAGCTTCCACCACCGTATGTAAAATTTAATTTTCTTTGTTGCTATAAGCTGAATACTACTTTATCAAAAACATGTTCAGAGAACCTGTTAAGTAGAATTATAGTTGTGTCGACTGATAAACGTTAGGCAATTAGTTCTATGGAATCTACCATTTTAATCAAGCTCTCGGCAACTTCTATTGTATGTAAATACACATTATTTAATCCCATAAATGTAGAAATTGTA
Organism: Matsumurasca onukii; assembly: GCA_018831715.1. NCBI lineage: Eukaryota > Metazoa > Arthropoda > Insecta > Hemiptera > Cicadellidae > Matsumurasca > Matsumurasca onukii. Next base: position 23,593,708 of record CM032058.1, on the reverse strand, counting down.
CATTGATTACATGGAAACCAAGAGAAAGGTTTTTTCTATAGGCTTGTCACTGAATAGAGATATTTTTAGAGGTCTCACGGTGTCAGAGGTGTTTCCTTATGTGGTACATTTTTTATTGCCATAACTGATCCTTTTTGCCATATTTAAAGCTCTTCGAGCACTTGCACTGTTACTCCGTAAAAAAACACCATAATTATAATCTTTGTGATTGGAAAAGAGAATTACAAACTAATAACAGAATAACTCACCGAAGCGAAATTAGTACAATGTCCAGGTACTTATTCAACCAAGAGATGACATATTCTTGAGTCGGGGGGGCAACATCCTGGTCTTCACCATCGTTCTCTGCAAGCTTCTCTTGAAATTTGATTAATCTCCTAATCATAATTGCTCCTTAAAAAATCAAATGAAGCTTTAAGCTCTATGAATTTTTTTGACTGACAAAAACACCAGAATATGGTATGAAAATATATTGGTTTTAAAATTTATATCTTTATTATCAACAGCCATAGCCAAAAAATAATATATTGCTTTTAAATTTATCAAATGGCTTTTTGAAGACAATGGTCATAACCTAAAGTGTAAAGAATCAATGTTGTTTTTTCCATAATCTTGAAAAAAATTGAGTTATTTAATAAAACATTTTGGTTACCGAAAATTGTGGCTGTGTATCTGACAGACGAAAACGTTGAAAGTATAATTGTTTGCATCAGATGATGAATGTTGTTCATAAACTGTTGGCTGAGCAGAAGCATGTCCACTTTCAACGCTTTGGTCAAGAAGAGACTAACTCTGTCCAGGTAGTCTTCGTTGAAAACTGGCCACTCCAGAGTATCAGAATGATTCATTCCACCAGCAATCTGAAATTTATGTAATTTAAAGCTGTGTCGCTATTATCTATTTACTATCTTATTTACAGTGCAAAACGTTTCGCTCATTTTATAATCCAACATGCTCAGTGGACTTGCTGAGTCAGCTCGATTCACCATTGAACTAATATTTGCTGACACTAACAACTAAATTGTAGAATTGAGAGAACATTTTATTTTGAGATCTACAGACCTGAAAGGCGTCATGTGGTCTTAAGCCTTGCTAATCAGAAAACAAAACAACCTGAAGAGTACAGGATGTTTTGAATCTTTCAAACAAAATAGAATATTAAATTTACTGTATTATAGCTCATAGTTTCAGGATATTATAAAATCTCTAACAAATAGAAAGCCAGATGAAAGGTTTTTACCATTTCATGAATTGTGCCTTCCGTAGCTCTGAACATATTCACCGCATCTTTGGCATTTAAGTTCACTTTAGAACCTGCAGTTTGCAAGATCAAATCCATTATAACTTTTGTTGCTCTGTCCTGATGCACCTTGAACAGCGTCTTCCAATTGTCCGCAAGACGCTGAAACCGAGTAATTAAATCTAATAATAATTAACAAAAGTACTTTAATTAATTGCAATGTTCAGTTGTGTATTTACAAATGTTGTACACGAGGCAATAGAGTAACTCCCATTAATTCATCCACAATTAAAAATAGATACATTATAGCCCCAGAACCTGATTTAGAAAATATATAAAAGCTGATGTAATATTCAGATCCTTGTAGACCCAAATTATTAAACCAGATTTTATACCTTAGCAGTTTTTAAAAGTGCAGTCAGTAACTAGAACATAATAATTCAACCATTTATTAAGAGTTTTCTTTTCTTTGACTAATCACTTTAATTGTCAACATTTCATAGAATTTCCACTAACCTTGATAGTACTTGTAGAACATTCTTGGTAGAAACACTGTGATAGATGATGGTAATAAACTACTTGACTGTCATCGATATCTGAAATAACATTATCGGTTATATCATTTCTTTGGCAAACATGTACACATTACAGTAGCAAACAATAAAACGTTAAAGCACAATTCCTCTTTGGAACACATTGCCTTACCTCTCAAGCCAAACCAAACCTTTTTCAATAACTCTGAGAGACGCATCCTAGGCTGCTTTCACATTGGCTATTTTTGCCGCAACACGCCGTGCCTGTAGCAGCAAGAATCACATTTGTGTGCTGCCTGCGGAGTGATGATTGTAGCTTATATATGGTTGTGTATTCTCTACTATATTTTACAAACTCACCTGAACAATCGGACTCTGACTGCTCACTATCGACAAAAGAGAAATTGTTCTCGGGAGATTTAGGCTGAGTAGAGGAATCCGGAGACAAGTCACTGTTGTTGAAAACTACTCTCTTGTAGGTTACTTTCTAACACCACAGAGTGGTTCTCCGCTATGACTATTTGCGATGGACCTGAAGAGTTGGACTTGAGAACTTGGTCTGTCTCATTTCCATGGGTTGAGGTTGAAGGTAAAAGACTGCTTCCAATGTTTGTGCTTTCACTAGACAGCACTCCAATTCCAGGATCTAAAAGATAACATTATTTTAAGTCAACCTTTTTAATCAGGAGTTTTCTCATAACTACTACTTAAAAATAATGCAGAATATTTTAGGTGTGCAATTGTTTTTGTTCTAAAAACAATGTTTGGGCTCCTATATTATTGGGAGCACCATGTTATACTATACAATTATGTAAAACAAATTGCCATCAGTGGCAGCCTGTTGACCCTGTTATCAACTGCTGAGGTTTCTTCGGTGTCCACTAAACCTTGAAAATGTAACTCATGGTTTTGTCAAGAGTTTTCACTGTCAAAAATTATTTTTTTTTTTTTTTTATTTATTTACACACGGCACACACTAATTACAATATAGTTACAATATTGAGCAATGTAATTGTACATAAATTATTTAACAATGACTTGTGCGCTGTAGAGAATTATAATATATGAATAGTATACATGCAATAATAGTAATACAATATAAATTCATATAAAACCATTGGACTGCCACTGATGGCAACACAATATAATACAATATAAATATAATACTTGTTTCAGTTGTATTATTATAGAAATAAATACATTGGTACAAAATTGAAAAATTCTCAAAAGCTGTAAAAGAGGCCGTTAAGTATTTAAATCCTGCAAACTCGAGTCCTTTAAGTGCTCAGTCCTCACTGAAGCTAAGCTCATCTCATGCAGCAAAGATTACCTCAGGTACCTCGACAAAGTACATCTAATAACAGCCTACAAATCCCTCCAGAAACGCCTGTATCAACATCTAGTCATAATATAGGTGATTCTTCACCAACACATCTAGATTTAGTTAGTCAACTAGAGTCAGTCACAGACAAATGCATCGATTTTCACAAATCTTTAATTGAAGAACAAGACCTAAATGCTAAATTAAATGAAACCGTTATCAATCTCCAGAAGATCATAGATCAAAACTCTGAGGATTTCCATACACAACCCTTAAACAAGAATTGAAAAATACAAAAAAAAACAAAAGCCTACTACTGTCCATAGAAATGCTTTGAAACGAAATTACAACCCTACAGTACGATCTAGGCATAATATAGGTTACTCTATGCCATGGTTTAGATTCAGTTTAGATCTAGCTCGAAAGAACCAATATGATCACAAGTGTCTTCATTGTTTTCCAGCCATGAATGCATCTGAAAACGGAAACAGTTCACTTTCTGAACACTCACCCAATTCAAGAACCACTTCGTATCCAGAGTATTTGAACCTGGACATGCTTCTGTGGTCAGTTTCCCAAGTAAGCCCAGGGCGTACAGAAACAACCTACTGATGTTGGCTGATAGCCACGGCAGAGATTTGGGAAATATGATTGAGAAGAGATGCTCGGCTAATGTCACTTCTTCTGTTAGGCCAGGGGCCAAGTTCAGCACAGTTGTAGAAGACTGTAAAAGACTCAGTAAAGACTTGGGAAACAATGACCACTTACTAGTAATAGGTGGAACAAACGATATTGGAATAAACTGTGGAAATCAGCTCTTTAGCAATAATATATTGTAAAAACTTTATTCAAATTACAAGTCATACAACACTTATAATTGCCACAGTACCAATGAAACACAATACATGCCAGCTGGATCTAAAAATTTCAACCGTTAACTCAGAACTTGAAAAATTACTGAAAACTACTCAAATGTAAAGATTCTTCCACTCCATCTCCTCCCGAAACACTGCTTTACCAAAAAAGGAATTCACTTTAACAGGAAAAGTAAAGAGTATGTATCTTCAATGGTTTCAAGAATGCTAATGAACAATAGCCATGTCAGCTGTAAATCCACACCTCCCAAATTTTACAAACACATCAAGAAGACATTAAGGCCATTGATAATAATATGAGTGAAATTATGGATGAGTTATACAACCTGACTGGGAAAGGTGTTTGAATCATTAGATTGACTGCATTAGTTATGGTTGTAAACTTTCCTGAAACCACAACAGCATGGATTTACACGAGGAAGATCGATCACTACAAACCTTGTCCTTTATGATCACCACATCACAGGCACATGGACAGCATCTACCTGACTTCTCCAAAGTGGTTTGATGTCTATTTTCAGGACTTCGTACACAATCGCCAAAGCCTCAGGGCTTCTCCCACGATGGTGGTACTCAGAAAGACAGCAGTTTCTGGATCCATAAAAAACTATCCGACATCATCTCATCAAGACTAACCTGTGATCATATCAACTCTATTGACAGGGCATCTCGCTAGTAGAAATCAATGAGGTTTGCCATCTAGTTCTGTTTACTTGTCCAGGAAATTGTGTGACTAGTGGGTGTTAAAATACCCAAACATGCCGCGACCCAGATCAAGAGACTCTCGATTGCACTTTAATCAAGAGACGCCAACTTCACGATGTCTTGTTTCTTCGAGGCTGTGGATTGTCCTGAACTGCATCGACATCAAAGTTCCTGCTCAGACCCGCTGACCACCATGAACTCAACAGTGCCTGTCGCCTAAGATCATCATTCTTTCATTATAACCATAACCGTTCTCCCACCGTTACTATCTATCCAGCTCCATTTTTTCCACCATTCCATAATCCATCAGTATTCAACTTAATGAAGTTTTCTGTTTCAGGTTGTCTCTGTTCATAAATTGTACAAATTATATTGTCGTTACACCTTATTTATTTACTGTTCAAATCTCATTAACGCAGCATGGTTATTGTTATTCTGTATATTCTATTTGAATGTTATTGTTATATTGCGCAGCTGAAATAATATTTAGTGTAATTGCTCAATATTGTAACTTATGTTGTAATTGGCCTATGCCGCTTGTAAATAAATAAATAATATGACAGAATTATGGATGAGTTAGAATTAAATTTGGTTTCACATTTCAACGACTTTGAGGTAAATCACAGGCACTTGTCTGGTAGTGTGGCTGTGATTTTCATAAACAGAGAAGACCGACTTTCTCAATACGCTATTATATTTGCTTGTTGTTTCTGTTTTACAATCCCTGTTATACAGCAAATTTGCCCCAATATATCTATAGCCCAATATGTTATGTCTAATATGTTATGGCGATAACACCCCTGCCGGGGAGGGATAAGAGGGGAAATCAGGGGATACATTCCACCCACCAAACCACTAGTATATGTAAAATATTAGCATTGCAGTAAGTAGAAGAACAGCTGAATTTTCAAAAACACACTCATTTCCTATGGTGACTACATGACGAAGCAGCCTCAGAGTGAGAAGGAAAGGCAATCATCAATTACACATTTTCTTGTTTTTTACAGTGGTCAGTGTTGTCGCAGTTACTGTTACTGTAGCGTTCAGATTTGATATGTCTGGGGAACTAAGTGGTGTTCAGGGAAAGAAAAAAAGAAGAACACGAACAAGTTTAAACAAATTTCTTAAAATTACAGTACTTCTTTTTTTACAACACCTACAGTTCAGTTGGAGCCTGCCGACTTTTCAAACAAGCCCAGTAAAAGGGAAAATGGACTATCGATTAGTGAGTGTGTCGAATTAACACATAGAAAAACAAAACAAAGGCCATTTGACTGAGTAGTATGGTGCATTTCAGATAGCTGTTAATCAATGCTAGTGATTAAGTCAATATAGTGGTCATATATAAAAGACATAAAATAATTTAGATACAAAGTATTGTATAAAGTAGTTCAAAATGTATAGTTTAACATTGCTTCCTGAACCTGTTGAGGAGTTGGAGTGCTGAAACTGTTGCCCAACCAAAAAATTAATTAATAAAAAGCTCATGTAGCTTTTGTAACCATATTTCTTAAATATGATTGAGTTATGACATGACTACTCGTTTTTAAGAAAGTGTGTGCTTCGTGTGCTGGTTGTTAAATTTAAAAATGTATTATTTTCCATAAAATTAAATAAAAATGTATTGGATTTTGGTAATTATTTTTAAATACTCTACAACTTAACTTAAATACTCCGTATTTTGCTGAGCTTGAGTTTTTAAACAACTTGCATAATATGATAATATTATAGTAAACAAAAAGACAACCTTTCTCTGCACTTACCTTCATCAGACTTCACTAGACCAGATTGCAAAGCATCATCAGATTGGATGTTATCAATATCAAAACTTTTTTCTTGAGCAGATTCCATAGACTCATATTCAAAATCAACTTCTCTTTTACTAGTCATTTTGGGACCTCAAGTAACTTACATACAACGTTATTTTTATTCAGCCTAAAATAACATACAAATTTGATTCACACAAAATTCACAAGAAAAAGTCATGTGCTGGGTTAGATAAAAAGTGTCAATACTAAGACAAAACTATAAATTACTTCTATGGCAAGATGGCAGTGGTTCAAACGACTTAATGTTTATTTGTCTCATTAGTCATTACCCATAGATGTTTGCTTTTAACACGCTCACTGCAATATTTGATTTCATTGTGTTCCCTGTATATGTCCAAAATATAGCGAGCAGTGAAAAAACACATAATTACTAAAGAAACTTAAAAATAAAATATTCAGAACCAAACCAGAAAATTTTATCTTTTTCCGGTTTTGAAATTTTTTTAGTAAAAAATTAACACAGTCATATGCTGATAAAAGGAACTGCAAAGATAGACAAGAAAAGAGGTAAGGATCAACTCAAGTTAAGCAGAAACAAGTTCCTTCCTTTTAGTTTTAGAAACATTGCCGTCAAGGATATTGTACCCGCAGACCCTATTGTACCTAAGTATTGTATTCAATAGACCCTGCCCATCTTAGGACGTTAATGTTCTAATCCGACTGTGACCCTTTACCCAACCTTATTGAAAGTGAGGTATGGAGTACCACAGGGTTCTATTATAGGTCACATGTTGTTAATTTTATATGTGAACGATTTGAACTCAAATATGACACTTGGGAAGTTCAATAAACAGATGACACAACTTTTAAGTTCACGGCTGAAACATTAGTGAACTTGAAATAGTTTCATTTCAATAAACCAATACATTACTCAACAGCAATGATACTTTCTGATGACTGTTAAATATCCTTGCATCGTGTCGAGGGTATATATACTACAGCAGTATGTTCTCAGGACTATATAGCTATGGCCTACACGTCTGAAGCCTAGGGATGATGTTAATTGCCTAAATACTCACCTCTAAGATTAATTATATTTCTTATTCTCGTAACCCCATCGAGACCCAGATCTATTTTTACAGTAAATAGCAATAAGACAAAAAGTATTCCTTTAGAGAAATAAAAATAGATAGGTTTAGAGAACGGTCTTTAGTTTCGATTACCCTTTTGCACTTCACAGGAAATATAATAAAGCAAAAAAAACAATTAAATAAATGAAAAGAAAATTATTTATAGCATACATGTTCCATATTTTGGCGGGAACAAACATAGATAACTCAAACCTGTGAAAAGTTACCTACTTATTTGTACAGTGCACTCAGTAATTAGCCTATTTTGAAGCGAAACAACCAATAATAAATTATTTCTTGAACTTAGGGAATTGACATTGACTTTAAATATACATTTAAAATCAATGGAATGATAAATCCAGTGAAGTGATCTCAGCCGCTAACGGCTACGCACTGCTCTTCCTCGGCATCGGATTTGTTGCTTTGATCTGCGTATTTATTCAGGTAGTCTTTTGAACCAAATATGAGTGTTGCCATTGCCTTTAAATATACTGTACATTTAAAATCAATAGTGTTGCCTTTTGGGGTAGTGCACACTATAGGGAGTAGAGATCTACTTTTGAAGTTGCTAACTTGTTGAACTAAACCGTCAAAGATACTTTTTGTTAATATTAAAAAGTAAGTTTGTAGTATTACTGTTAACTGTGCTACTTTCACCTGTATAGTATGATATGATGTATACTATTTTTCGTTAAATGCTAATGAAACTTATATAGATTTAAATTTAAAAACTACTCACTTAAAAGTTTTATACAATTTAAATGTCTTTTTAAATTATATGGAACTTGTTTAGAATGAGTTATTATTATTTAAATGATGTACTGTCGATCTAAAGTATCGGAAGAGCTTATCTAGGATTTTAGGGGCATTCCATAATTTTATTACGTTGTGCGCTAGGGGGAAAAGCCTCGTCCTAGCATTACTATACGTTATGTGTGGGAGGAAAGATTTTCGAAATATTGTCACGTAACACCTATCACGACTCAAAAATACAAAATTGTAGACCATTTTTGAGATTACAAAAATCCAACATCATACGTTCCATTGAAGTCAAAACATTGACTAACTATTTTGTGCTACGTTTTTTCATTGATTTTAAATGTATAGGTTTAAAGTCAATTGATGTATGTATAGTTAAAGTCAATGGTTTCTTGCTGAAGGAGAGTTGACAGAGTGCTATGCCCCACTTTGTGGAAAAAGGGGTTCAAAACTTGCCAAAAATGGATTCACGTAATATATGGACTCGCTCTTAGTCAGTACGGAGTCGTATAACTTAAAATAACACCTTAACTTCATTATAGTGATTATATTGAATTTAGTCGACTTCTTATCCTAGGTTGTTAGGTTGGTCAACCTCCAATGAGCTGCTTTCAGTGCTCAGCTGTGGGCTTTTTCTTCCGATTTTTTTATCTAGCCTCTTCTGCTGTGCTTGCTCGCCCTCTGATTCTGAAATTCGTCCTTCCAAAGATATAGATTGGTTTTTCATTCTGAAAATTAACTTAAACCATTAAAATGCCTACAGTTTTCAAACCTCCCGTTAATGTTTCACCTCTGATCAGAGTAAGTACACTTAAATCATGGTATATAAGTCCACTTGTTTCGGACTCGGTAGCTTCAGATAATCGCCTAAAGCGAATTTAATTTTTACCTAAAGTAATTTTTACATAGCTATTCCTAATTTAAGATTGTTATTAAACTAACTATTCTTTTCGCTGTTTCATCGTGATATGTTGGAGCCAGTGTGTTGATTATCTTAGAATTTCCCTACAAACTGGCTTTAATCTCGAATCTGAAGCCTAGACCATGAAGTGAGAAGGAGCATAGACCTACAGAGTTGTAACTATTTTTTTGTTTCTCCTTTAAATTTGGATTGCCCACTATAGGGTCTGTGCTTCAGTTATTGAGTTTTGGCAGGATATTTACCAATCAGTGGCGGCTCGTCAGAGGAGACAACGGAGGCCTGGCCTCCCTAACACTTACAAGCAATAAGGAAAATATAGATTAGAGTATTTTATTTAGTATTTGGAAAAGAACATTTAAATTTCACCTTAATATCCATGATTAGTAAAAAATGCCATGAAATGTCACGCCTGCACACTAGCACGTCAACATGACATGAGGCCGCATTAAAACAGGCCTGTGTACTAATAATGAGTGCGTGAGAGATGTGGAACAGCGTAGAGGAGTGTGCGTGCGCGACGACCCTGCTGCCCGTGGCTCCAAGCCCCAAGGGAGGCACATAGCCACTCGGCTTCCGCTCAGTGTCCGCTGCTAGACGAACCAATGACGTAGTAAAGAGTTTATGTTTGTTGTTTCCATCGTAGTCCATGTGTGTATGCTTTGAGTCTGTGTTGTGCAAGTGCAATTTTGATTAGTGTGTTGATTATGGCTTACTAATGATGTATCTCGATATCAACAAATGAGTAGCCTTATCAATTTTTTAGCATTCTTTAATGTGTCACTTTCTATATGGAGTAATGATTACAGAGACCAAATATTGAAACTTGGTTGATTCACAAAACTATCCATATTGTTAAAAACTACAAAGATCGGTTTAAATCGTGTCTGTCCTGGTGGTATAACTGCACTAGTCTTTAAGTAAAATAATACTTGTTCTCAAGCAAGTTTGCCAAGCAAAATTTAATCTTAAATTGAACCTTAAAGTGGTTAAAACTTTTTGAGTATCCCTGTTTTAATCATTTTCCCAGGAGAGGGTCCATGCACCCCCTTTTATCCTGGGGTGTATTCTTTACCCGTCAGACCCTCCGGTAATCACCCGATCTAATCAGGCCTCCTCTGTCATTATACTTACGAGCCGCCACTGCTACCAATCTGGAACAAATCTTGAGTCATCATTTGGGTATCACTGGAATCAACTTGACTCCTAACATTTGGTGTTTTACTGCAATGTTTTCACAGCAACTTCTTTGTGGTAAATTATTTCTTTTCGGGAAAAATGTCTCTCATGAATCAGTAATGGGATTCTCTCTAATATATAAAGTTTATACCCGATATTTAATTAATTGACTAAATAACTGATGTCATTTATTACTATCCAGCTGAACAAGGTGTAATTTTTGTTTGATAGTTTGGTCGTTGGAGTTTCCTCCTAGCTGGCATTGGCTATGGAGCCATGTGGCAAAGCAGATACACAAGCAACGAATTAAGTATGAAGGATGAAAAAGAAAGGAAGAAGGCTGAACGAGACGCAAGGGTCGCAATGGAGAAGAAAATTGCAGCAGAAAGTGAGTACTAGTCAACAGCAATTTACGTATCAAAACATAAAAACTGCATTTGTTTTTATCTAAATTGCAATTTCCAATAAACGCTCGATACAGTGATATTGTCAAGTGCACTTTTGAGGAAAGTTGAAAGGTAAACTTAATTTATATTCTTTTAAAACCCCATTGCTTTTTTTCTAACCTAACCATTATTTTTTGTGTTTTGTTCTATGTGTACTATCCAGAATTAAAACAAAAAACTTCAGGGTGTGGGAATTGTGGGAAAACTGGGCATTTTTGATATATGGTAAAAAGACGGGAGTTTCATCCCGAAACTGGGAAGCTTTTAAGAATGGTGTTCACAAAAGTCAAGATACCAACACCAACGGGAGTCCAGATGTTGTTGCGAACAAAAAGGAAAAGTTGTGATTTTGTCATAGACACTAATGGAAGTCTAGAGAGCATCACAAACGGTAATGAAAGTCTTAACATTGTCGACGATGTTGATGAAACTCATGATTTACTTGTGGAAGCTAACATTAGTCGTGATTTCACCACTAAGGGTAGGGAAGGTTGTGATTTCGAGGCAAATGCTAGCGGAAGTCTAGAACGATAATGAAAGTTGTGATTTCTTTGTGAATGCTAAACAGAGTCTAGAGATCACCGCAAACGGTATAGTAACAAAAGTCAGGATTTTGTCGCGGAGACTTAAGAGAGTATAGATGGCATCAAAAGTATTTTTGTCACAGACGCTAACGGAATACTAGAGATTGGCAAAGTCAAATTACAGCCAAGACTGAAAAAGTCAAATATCTTACGTTTAATTTTTATACTAACAAGTAACAACCAACTAGGATAGAGAATTGTACAAGTAAATAAATTATACATTCTTTTCTGTCAATGCTTGGAAAGTTTTACGACAATAAACGATTATTTATTTATTCCAAATAACTTTTTACCTGCCAAAATTGGGCTGGAGTAACTATGACTCTCTTTGAATAGCATTATAATGGTTTTATCAAATAATAGATGAAATACCTGTTGGGTGCCTGTAGACCTTGTGAAGAAATTGGAAAGTCCCAATGTACATTTCGCGACGTTTGTTGCATCTTCTGGGGGTTACTGTTTACATGAAGAACACTTTTACACACTTAAACTAGTCACTTTGTGGTTGGCGCGGCCGGCACCCCCGGTGGGTGGGACTTGGTGCGCACGGTGGGTAGTCACGTGTTGCACTCTATTAAAATATGGTTTTATCAATTTTAATGTGAACTAGCTGTGTACCCGTGCTTAGCCACGGATAAAATATTACAGTATCATGACCTTAAAGTATGTTTGTACAAAGTATGTTGGTTGCTCGGCTACTGGCATCAAACTACCGATCCTTACACCTATTCATTCATTTTGAAAGTAGGCTTTAAGTTTCCTAGCTGTTCTTAAAGACGTACCCGATCTTTGCACGGTTGTGTTTAATGTCATAGTTTGGCGATAAAGTTTAATAGTATGATTTTACATAAGTCGACAATTCATCGCTATTTATTGCTGCAGATATGCTTACAACCATATGGGTTCATTGTTCAGTATTATCAGCATTTAAATATAATATACTTAACCCTTTGAGGTCGCGTGTTGACTATAGGTCGACAAACGCTATTTCCTTTGAACGCTTGGATGTGCAGTACAGGAGACGGTTGAAACAGTCTCTGATATGCGAAGACTACGCAACACTAACGGCAGCAGAGAAGATACCATTCCTCTCCTCCACGGCAACTCAAGTGTGAGTTTACAGCCCGACAAACAGCCGGTGGTTTAGTGGTTATAGTGACGGACAGCTGGCCCCTGTCTGTCACAGCGTGGTTCGAATCCCACCGGTGCGCTCTGGTACGGTGCAATGCTAGTTGTTGGATCATGCCGGTGCGGGGCCACAATGACCGCTGAGGATCACTGAAGAGAAAATGGCTCATCAAATCCAGTGAGGGGCGAGTGGCACTTTTGAGCTTAGGGAGGAAATCCCCCGAGTTAGAGGTGTGGTTCAATGACTGGTAATGCACCATACCAGAGAGGGGTTTTGCTGAAGTTTTGCTTACAAGGGACTGGGGAAACCCATACGGGAGGCTTTTTACGAAAATTTAAAAATAAAATGAGACCGTAAAGGGTTAACACTTATAAAAAAATTTGGTTTGCAAAGTTTAAAGCATTAAGCAAAGTTTGAAGTATTGTAGTCCGCTCCCCATCTAGAGGGCGGACTACACATCTCTATGGCGCATCCGTTGGACGCACTTTGCAAAGGTACCGAATTTGATGTGTGCGCAGTGGAGAAACCGCTCTCCCAACGATCTTGTATCGGGGGGCTAGCTTTGAGGGGGTTGAGTGTGGGGTACTAACTTAGATGACAGGCTGTCGAGCGTAGCACTAAGAAGAGAAAAGGTAATAACCAAAAGCCGATGGAATCATTTCAATTTACAGACAAACGGAAACCAAATAAGTGTTTATCGATGTTTGGCTACATTGTGAGAGTCATAGTAATCCTGCTATACCGGCTTTTTCAGAGCCCGGTTTGGCCCCTCGCCATTTATTTTGTGAATGATGTATGAATACAAAATATAGCTAAAAACGCATTGGGTAATTGGTTAAACCCTTAAATGAAGTTTCACTACCATAGCTTCAGCCAATTTTCAGTTATAAGTGGTCCAATTTGGTCTCTCGCTGTTTATTTTGTGAGTGTTGTATGAGTATAAAAAATAGCTAAAGACACACTGCGTAATGGGTTTAACCCTTAAGTTTTACCGTCATAGCTTCTGCCGATTTTGGAGTTGTAAGTGGTCCAAGATGCCTTAAAAACGTGTTTAGTGCCCACCTTGGTCCTTCGCCATTAATTTTGTGGATACTGTATGCGTATGAAATATAGCTAAAGACACACTTTGTAATGAGTTTAACCCTTAAACAAAATTTCACCGCCATAGCTTCAGCAGATTTTGAGTTATAAGCGGTCTAAGATGCCTTAAAAACGTGCCCAGTACACACTTTGGTCCCTCGCTATTTATTTTGTGGATGTCGTATGGGTATAAAATATAGCTAAAGACACACTGCGTAATGGGCTTCACCCTTAAACGAAGTTTCACTACCATAGCTTCAGTCGATTTTGAGTTATGAGCGGTCCAAGTTGCCTTAAAAAACGTTACAGACAGACAGGAATTTTTTGACGCCAGTTTCAGTCTATGCAATGTATATACACACCAAATAACCAAAAACCGATGGATTCATTGCAATGTACAGACAAAAGTCTTATTTTTTATATAGATTGGAGCCAAATAGTGTGTACCCCAAAACCGGAAAGTTGACAACTTTGTCTAGGAAAATACGGGAAATATAGAGGAATTTCTTTTTCTCCTAGGAGAAATGCTGGACACCTTGCCATTTATTCAGACATACTAGAAACAAAATTATGACCTGGACTTGAGCTTCATCTAGACTTGTCAATTAGTTTACAACTTCGTACTACAATAAATACTCAACAATCCCGCATTTTTTACTACTTATGATTTGGTATGCTAGCTCATGTTCAAATCAGTACTTTTCACATAAAAAGCTTTAGAGATTTTTTATTCAGTTGCTAAAAAGTATAATTCATTTTGCTCTGAGAAAATTAAGGAAAGTTTACAGGAGAGGACAATTTTTAAGAGCAAACCTGGATAAAGGAAGTAAAATTTTCCATGGAGAAGAGAGTTTTAATTTCTTCTTTTCAAAACCTGTTATTGTTATCAACAGTGTGTTCTTCCTTGTACTATTAAGAGCACACTAGCGAATTAACCTTACTTCTTATATATTTTTTTTAATTGTTAGCTAGTTTTTTTTATGTCACCCAATGAATATTGTATTGATAATAAAGATTATTAATTATTATCATTATTACGTGTTAAATTATTTTCTCATAATTTGATTGTTTTTATTTACAGAGGAAATGGCTGAACTGGAGGCAATGGGAAGAGGATCCAAGTAAATGTTTAATAATTCCACCACTTCATGTAGATGTAAAGTTTCATTGTTAATAAAAGTTATGTGTATTTATTTGTGTTTTATTTGTCAAAGAATATGAAAAGATATGACCAAACTATTATACATACAAACTTGTAAGTTTATTTATGTCAAACCCTCGAACTACCAGGCAAACTATCGAGTTTCTACCCATGTGTCTACCCAGATGATTTAGCTTGAGACATAATTAATGCCCAACAACAAATCAAACTCTATGAGGAAATTGCAGAAACAATAGGATTACAGATCTTATTCAAAAATAGACAATTAACCCAATTCAAATTTACTTATAAATATATATGAACACTAAAAAAGGTAAAATTAAAAGTGTTCATTAAATTAAGTACTTTAGAGATGAACCTGAGGCATAATTCGAAAAAGTTACAAAGGAAATACGAGGTGTGATCGAAAAGTTTCAGGACTTTTTATATAGCGTGAGAGTGCAGTGGCGTACACAATGCAGTTTGCAGCAATGCATTCCCTGGCTCATCAGCAACATGACTGTGCTTTTAGATCAATCGTAGCTTCACTCAAACACTAATAAACCAGATTTATTTGAGATATGTTTTATAATTCTGGCAATTTTTGGTTCATGTAAGTGAATCTGAAAGGATATCAACGTGTTTGTGTGAAATTGAACCAAACTTTCACTGAAACTTGTCCAATGCTACAAGAGGCTTTTGGTGAATATATTTTAAGCCGATCACGTTTTTAAGACAGGTACAAGAGCTTTAAAGATGGCCGAACATCAACTGAAGATGATCCTCGTTCCGGATGCCCTTCGACATCGATCAATGTTGATCAAGTTTTTGATGGGAGTGATCTTGTACGATTTATTAAACTGCTGGCTAACAATTTGAGGAATATCAAAAGAACATAATATATTTTATTGAGTTCATGTCAAGAAATTTTGACTGAGAAACTACAAATGCGTTGGGAGAGTTGCGGCAAAGTTCGTTCCAGACTGATGTGGAAGGGTGTCGGGAACATCGTGTCCTGTTGATGTTCGGCCATATTCAAACCCCATACACCAGTCATGAAACGTGATCAGCTTAAACATTCTTTACCAAAAGCCTCTTATAACATCTGAAAAGTTTCAGTACAGGTTTTTTTCAATTTCACACTATGATCTTCTTTCTCATTAACTTTCATGAACCAGAAATCCCCATAACTTAAAAACATTTCTCAAATAAAACTCGTTTATTTTCGTTTGAGTGAGGATAGGGTTGATCCAAAACTACAGTTGTGTTACTGATGAGTCAGAGAATACATTGGTGCTAACCGCATTGTTGTATGTCACTGCATTATCAAGCAATATAAGAAGTCCTAGTACTTTTTGATCAGCCTTCGTATGTTACAAAATTCCAAAAACTAACTTTTAATGGAAAGCTCAAAGTTTGTAATGTCTTAGTAAATGTTTATTTGTAATTAAAATATATATTTTTCTTGGGATGTAACAAAGATTTCAGTTAATTTCTAAATTATGAGGACATGATTTGTTAAATGCTTCTTAAATAACTGGAGTAAGTCCTCTAAATACAGTACTATTAAAACAATGTTTTTTTATTCAATTACGGTATATACTCGTATTTCATCTGATATACTTTAGACATCTTATAACTAATTATAACAGGTCAAGTTTTATTAATTTTCAACTAGGAAGACCAAATGTTGATTACCGTACTTCCCAACTGTAATGGTAAATCATCATTTGCTGGAAGAAGTTGACTCAACAAAGTTTCTTAGCATTTACATAGACATAGTTTGTTTTGGGACAGCCATATTGATCGAATAAGCAAAAAGATTTCCTCCAGAATTTGTGTTCTTAGATACCTCTCCCTCTTTCTTATCCAAGCCTCTATAAGTACGTAAGTAGCGTTGTAAGCCACTTATACTGAGAATGGCTTATTTTGGTTTAATACAACAATATATAAATTGTGGTATTATTCTTGTTCAGAATATGAACTCCTAAAAATTTTTGTTCTGCAAAAGAAAACTGTGTGAATATCATCAAAATTACGTTTAAGGGATTCTTGTAGAGAAATATTTAAAGTATTAGTTATTCTTACCCCACCATGTATTTATATATATATGAAACAGTTATTTTTCAATTACAAATGGTAGTTTGATAACAGGCCATGATATTCACAACAATGACATTAGAAATAGTAGTCAATAATAAAGGTTGGAGTATCATAGGCTTGAAATGTATCGGAAATTACCCTCCCAAATTCATATTAAATTCTTTAACAAATTATCGGACTTTTTGATAAAATATTGACAGTATAAACTCATAAATCAAAATTGAATGTATTTGAATTCAAAATTAATTTTACAGTGTTGGTAAATTTATGGATTATTCAAATAAACAACACATTTTTTCCAACAACATTCCATGTATAACTCTTTAATTAAGTACCCAAGTAGTACTAAAAGGGAACAGTATTTTGGTCTTACTTGTTTTAGTAGTTTTTATCTTTGTCACACAACATTTTTTGTATACTACAAATAAAGTTATTTATTTTATTATTTATTTATCTTCAAGATCAACACTGTGCTCCAACATAAAGTAACGCCTGCAAATTCTAGTATGAAGTTAAAAAGGCAGGTTTGTATAAAAAGCAGTTTTTCATATTTGCAGGCGTTACATAATAAAAATGTTTGAAGTATTACTTTATTGACTGTGTCCGATATAATATTATTATGATATTACTTTCTTAGTAAATACTATTTCGATTCCTAAATTTCAACTAGAATATTTTTACAGTTAAACTTTATAAAGAAATGTATCTTTATTAAATTTAAAAGTACTTGGTCTTTCTATATCACAGAAAAAATACATATCCTGCTTTTATTTTCTTTAAACCATCCGTAATTTTACATTTTAATTTTTTTAATTGGGTAGTTATAAAAGTGCGGAAGAACATCGATTTCCTAATTTTGTCGGAGACTTAGGGGTTCTGGAGTTATGGGAAATATATGGTTGGAAAATTGCTTGTACAGTAATTGGACGAAAGAAAAAAACCAATCTTCAGATTAGATTAGAACTTTGGAGGAGTATCAACAAACTACAATTCCTTTGCCCACAGTGTCTATAAAATTACTGTGTAACATTATATATTATAGATCTTAATTTGTATAAACGCTAAATAGCTAATTTATTATATATTATACTAATACAATGTGTGGACATTTGCTCTGTTTTCAAAGCTTGTTTTCATCCAACAATAATTAACTCAGAGTAACGAGTTGATTGAAAGAGAATAGCGGCCCTCTGGTTTTAAATCACAGTTTCAATCCCAAAAAACGCAATATCATGGCTTGCTATAATTTACAACGTGCAAGAACAAAATTTGGAATGCGGAAAGTTCCTGAGTAGTGTTGTTATCTCGTTTCTAAATCCTGGAATAATGGTGTCATAAATTTCCTCTTTCATTATTGTCTGATTTAGATAATCTGCTGATACACACGTGTAAATTAAATATAGCATTTTTGTCTGTTCTGAGAATTACTTGACATAAAAAATATGTTTGCGATAGCGTAACTTTAGGTGGTTTACACAGAGACGAGTTCTAGTTATTCTGTGATTCAACTAAGTACCATTTAACTTTTAAAGTGTAAGCACTCTGTACCAAATGGAAACCAACCATAGACGTACCGCACTCTATTGTACTTGACATGAGCTATTAGTTCGTGTAATCTCCGGTAGAATTTGCGATCTCAGCTGGTTTCTTTTGTTTTATTTTGCAGTGTTGACATTTGCTAAGTTTGAGGTTAGAAGTTGGCTTCAAATTGCCAGGTATGTTTTTATATCATTTATTGTCAGTGTTCAATTTCGTTCAGTACTTATAACCGTTATTCCAAAGCCAGTAGTAGCCTTCTGAATGTCAAGCTTTGCCCGGTTGCTCATTTGACTTTTAGAATCTCATCTGACTCGTGTTTGGTACTGGCGAAACCAAATAACGTCTAGTGTTACTTGCGGTAGCGAGTTGCCCAGTATGAATTAGCGAGATCAACGTCAATTCAAGGTCAATTCAACGTTTAAATGATCTCGAAACTGTCGAATAACTCATGTAAAAAATAAATGTGTAAAACACAATATTATTGTGAACATTCTCGGTTCTTCCCAAGCTTGAGCCTTTATAGATCTAACAGACAATAGTTTGCATTTACTATTTTATTACCGTTCACAGACTAAAGAAACTCAACTATAGAGTCCGTTTATATAGTATATTGCATAGTTATCTTAAGCATACTGTTTTAATTAAATCTATGCTGTTATATTTATTCTATGGTATGTTGGTAGAGTTGGGGTTGGTTGTTCTTTTGAAGTCTGTATACATAACATACTGTGCTCTAAAAAGCCTCTAATACATTTAACTTATTTAATGGTGATGGATTTACAACAAAAATACAATGTTTTCATTACATATGCCGGATCTACAGAATATTACTTTTGGCTATAACTGGCTTGACTGATCGTAGATAGATGAACAAGTAAACTAATGAATAAATAAACAACATGTAACTTTATATTATGTAAGAGGAATGTTGCATGCCCTCCTTCCAAATGTTTTAGCGAATTTCCTTTGAAAAATGAAGTTTCCTTGCCGCCAGCGTAGTGACCCAGGCTCGGAAGCAAACGGCAACGATCCAAATTTTTACAGTTCACGTTTAACGCAATTTTCAAAACTTTATGTAATGAGTTATATACAAATATGTAGCCTACCCTTAGTACTTGGATTTTGCTGCTACTACTGATAGGGGTTTCATCACAATAATGGAATTTGTACAACACATACTTGTAATTCAGTTTAATCACCCCATCTCAAAATTCAAATTAAACCTTTAAATCGATGACTAAATCAAGCCCATAAAAAAGACCGTCTACAAGAACTACTGCTTGTAGACCATGAAGAGTGAAAATGGTTCGGGTCAGGTCGGTGTAGTTATATCTCAAGGTCAACTCTACAGTTAGGCTAGAGAAACCAGGACCAACCCCACATTTCACTATGGGACAAACTAGTCAGTCAATACCCAGGCTACCTGAGTCAATATACAGAGTGAAGTGAAAGGTCAGCAGAAGGTTTATCTAGAGCAGGATCTCGCGTGTTTGTGGCGGTGAGTCAGTTTTATTGACTTGGTTACTATTGATTCTCTTATCATACCCCCCTCGCTAACACCCAATAGTTTGCCAAGTACACTGCATACAGATCAGCACTAAGCGACGTATTTCTATTTCCTTCTGATTGCAGAGCTAAAATATAATCGCATATACAGTACTCAAGAGCACAAAACCTTGTAGAAGTCAATAAAAATTAAAACGTTCACAGGTGCCAATTAAGTGTTAATTTATTACTATTGCAAATGTACAGCCCTTGCCAAAACAATGTGGTTATTCAATAGTGAATACTAATTCAATATAATATAGGCCAACCACTTTAATTGTAGCACATGCAGGGTTCGTCTTATATTAGTACTTAGTCTACTAGTAGTACGTTAACGTAATACCACATATAACATACATATTTTTGTGGTAATTCGTAGGCCTACTGTATTGTCTGAACTATGAACTGATGTACAACACTGAACATTAAATTGTCACCAGTAATAGAGTTATCTAGCTCGTAATTTATATCCCAAATTGTAAATAGATGTATAATGTTCCTTGTGACGGGATGTGGCCATGAAAGTACAGGACGATGGTTCCAAGGTCGGTCTGAGTCCTGTGAAAGAAGCATTGGTCACACAGAGCTTCTCCGCGAACTACATTTGTCACGGATGGTTGCCTGGTATGGTACCAAAACACCTGATTGCTATTGCTTGCTCCGCGTGCGTGACAATAGTCACACCGGTTCCTACTCGCCCAGGGAAAGAGAAACTATAGCGGCATTGACCAAGAGCTGTTCGCTGTTGGCACCTGAGCAGTGGGCTTTGCTATCAAAGGAATGTAAGGGAAATAAATAGATCCGTGTACGGGGCGGACCGATGAGAACGATTCAATTTAAAAGTGCTATATGAATAGATAATGCTCAATATTAGACAGCTAAATATTGTACTAATCGGTAGGTATTTTATGCCAATTTAATCGAGTGGCAACCTCAAGCTGATAAAGGACTGCTTCTCACACCTTCTCAGCATTTTCTAATGTACGGACCGTTTAAGTACCTCCGTCGTTTTTGTGTGTGGTAGGAGTGTTTCTAAATGAAATTGGCCAGTCTGGAATTATTTTACGACTAAGAACATTTCCGTGTCAACCGACATTCAAGTGGGATCCAAACAATCTTTGAGTTTTACAAAAGAATCACTTTAAAAAACTTCAACAGCAAAAGCACGATGTTCAGGACTCCAAACGCAATTTCAACTAAAATTGGCAGAACTGTCTTGAGGTTATTAACACAGCTGATGATTCACTGTTGTCATATTAATTAGCCATGTGAGAGCGTAAACAAATTGTATCATTCTCATTGGTCCACTCTGTACATACATTAATAGCTTTGGTAAAAACGTACCACAAGTTGGGTGCAGTGGAGAGGGTGAAACACGGGTTGATCCCATGTCTCCAGACCCTAGACGATAAAATTTCTTTTTAAATTGACATTTGACAATTGCTAAGTGTTGTAGAAGGGAGCTCGCCTCCCTCCCCACAAGGAAAAATACACCTACAATGTTTTTCTAGTTAACAGAAATCTGAACACAATGAAAACACTTCTTCATAACAACCTCGTCCTTGCGATTCTAATACCTCTCTGCTCTCAATATCGGGTATCAACTACTACTGTATCACTTTACAAAACAGAGTAGAGTCACATATACATGCAAGTGACCATATGTTATGGAAGTGATCTCTGATACCCATATTCAGCCTTGTCTATAGCCAGCCCACGTGAGCTGATGAGTCATATCATGGCGTGTAGGCTGTCACAAGGTTGTTTGTAGGTTGGTGGAGTTTTTATAGTACTGGGTAGTCGAGGTAGGGGCAGCAAACAGCTTACATAGAACTGGTTGCTATGTACGAGGGTCATTCAGAATTCAGAAAGTAGGGAACGTTTGCGCACCACGGCCAGTGCATGCAGACTGCAGATGTATACCAATATGATCGCATATTCACCTGATAGTCTCGCTCCTCGGCTTAGTTTGGGCCGAGTTTTATTGAGTACAAACATGTACGGTTTATGTATGTTCCACAACGTTTTTAGTTAGATAAGCCAAATTTAACACCTACCAAAAGTAAAATTACCAGCGTGTTGTTGGTTAATTGATGATACATATATATATATATACTTTTATACACTTTAAACCACGTCTAACAGGAAGTCACTTTGCAAACGATGAGCTGTCTATCTCTTTTAGTGATTTTTCTTCTTGACCAGATCCCTTATTACCTTTATGATTAGACCTATGTCTAATTAGTTAATCTGTATCATACATAACTAATAACTACGTCCACTGCAAACTCGATGAAAAAATACACTAAATTAGAAATAATTAGGTCCCACAATACAGCGTGTATAACCAGACTGGTGCAGTGTATGTTGGTGTACTGTACTGCACAGTTGAGTCGTGGCCCTCACAGGTTCAGGCGGTTGTTGTTCTTGGTAGATTTCTCCTCGCCTTCTACGGCACACTTGTCCTCTTTCAAAGCACAAGTCGAGCCAACTCCGAGCCTTTTAAATCCAGTCAGTCACATAACAGCAGTCAGCACTAAATACGGCTCCGAATCAGCTGACAAGTCAGTCGTCGAATCAGCTGACGAAAATAACTGTCATGACTTTTGTATATCTTTTATACTGCTGGAAAGTGGGGCTGGCTGGTTTTTCTATCGTGACAGCTGTTTATCAAAGTTTTGCCTCGCGCATTTTTCATAGCAAAAAAGGACAATACAGCATCGTAAATATTTCTAACGAGAAAATATTCCTTCATTCTGTGTCATGTCTGAGTGTATGATTGTATGAATCCCATAATTCTGACTTATTGTGATTTTTTCTTGACAGAGTTATAAGTAGGTCTACTGTTTGAGTGAAGTTTTTAAAAGTGTCGAGACCCCTTTGATTGACTGATAAAAAATGTATCTTGTTTGTAAAGTTGTTAGCAACCAGTTCAAATCGTTTTGTTAAAGCACATACAAACGAACTTGTTTTGTCTATGGTTATAAGTAAACTACGACAGCCCACGTAACAACGAAACTGTTAAAACGGTTCTAAATCAGATATTTTATGATACGAAAGTTAATAATT
Organism: Matsumurasca onukii; assembly: GCA_018831715.1. NCBI lineage: Eukaryota > Metazoa > Arthropoda > Insecta > Hemiptera > Cicadellidae > Matsumurasca > Matsumurasca onukii. Next base: position 23,570,642 of record CM032058.1, on the reverse strand, counting down.
GAGTCTGAGTCAATCAATCATTTGTATTTTCTGAGACAAATTGATCCTAAATACTTAAGAAGTATTGATGCATATGGATTTAGGATAAAATTCATCAACACTGTTTGAGATAATTTTTAAGGGTTTACCTTTTTTAGTCAAGATGCGCGTACGTGTGTATCCTTGATTTAAATTCCAGGGTTAGTGCAGCGTTAGAATAGTAAATTAAAACTTTTAAACCCAACGAAGCTTTAATACAGATGTTAGGTATTCCGTATTCTAGGTTTTTCCAAAGTGCCATTACAACGCTTGATCACAATATTACATTCTTACGAAACCAATGTATGTTGATTTTTAAGCCAAAATTACTTCTAAATTGCGTTACGATTACCCATTAAAATTTGGCAAACTTTCCGGGGTAAGGCCGGGGGACGCTTGATAGTAAAGGCACAGAAATAAGAACGCCTACATGAACTCCAAGGGTATAGGGGAGTGTTTTGGAGTTTAGTCGTCAAATCAAATCAATCACCAAGAGCGGTTGCCATGTCGTACCTCCAGCTGAGTGGCCCGCGGGAGAGGAGTGTGCACTTGGTGATGAATTTGGTGATTGAATTAGCCTTTTCTTGAAACAAACTAATGGACGTCTGTATAACGAGTATTTTATCTGTGGTATGGCACTGGCCGAAAAACACAGTGAGCTCACAGAAGAATGAGAAAACAACATCGCTCTTGAACTTGTGAACTAGCGGAAGTGTCTTTCTTGGAGTGGTTCGAAAATAGAGTTGATGCAAGGGGAATGGAAATAAACCAGACGTCGCGCCGTCTTTTGTGACCAGCTGTGAAACTTAATGTGTTTCTTGCCACCACAACAAAGTGTGTAACCCCATCTCGTACCTTCCAATAATCATCATGCAATGCATCACGTACAACAAATTTGTCGCTAATATGGAAAACGCTAAAATTTCGCTCTAAGGTTTCAAAACAACCACACTATTTTATTTTTTATTTATTTGTTTTTGCTGTCTACGCCAATGGCATTTTTAATTATTTGTTTAACTTAGAGTTTGTGGGCATCACAAAACGCTATTAGGGAAAGCGGTCCAAACCCTTGTGCCTGCGCCGGGAATCGAACCCGCGACATTGCGCTTAGCAAGTCGTGACTCTACCCACTGAGCCACGGATGCAGGCAATTAGTATTACATTGATTTGCATTATTGGATCATTGTGTTGACTTGCTGTATCATACCGCCTCGTAATAGTAATAGTTACATATTTAACAAATTGACAGAGATAATTCACTAAACCACTTTGGACTTTAATATATTTTGAAGAACCTTGTTGTGATACATCACTATGAATACAAGTGATGAACTCTCTGGTAAATACTTAAGTATCACTCAATATGCGATAGACCGATACGGCGATACTACTAGGTACCTTTCAAGGTCCATGTGAATTTTGGCCTCGGAATTGTATATATCTCGTATATCCCCCAACAAACACGGTTATATCGTCCACAGTAGTATCAACAATCAATTCTTAGATTAGATAGAATAAGTTATTTTCTTGTCAAGTACTTGTCTACAGGTAGGGTGATAAATCAAGCTTGAGATAAGATGACAGGCCTATCCCCTTTACCGGTGAAAAGCTTGGTTCCTAGTAGAATGTTCCTCTTTTCTGAATTCTGCTTTGAACTCGAGCTTTAATTTCCTCATGCAAATGATTTCTGACAAAAGCAACCAAAAGTTTACTTGACTATTCTAGTAGCAGCATTGGACAGCTGTTAAACATTTAATTTTAGTCAATGGCACCACATAGATTAAAATGGCTTTGCAGTTATAAAGTTTGTATTTTGCCTACTATATCTCAGTCTTACAAGAATTACCTTGATCCCAATTCACTCTTCCAACCAATTCCTGACTGAGCCTCCATCCTTCTACTAACATAGCTTCTATGATAGTTTGTTTATTCTACATCACAGATAAATGAACTCTAACTCTATAGAGACCATTAGTCTATGACTACATATTTAAATGTACCAGACAAAGAATGACGCCTGCAGGTTGTCTTGTCACTGGCCTTACAACCCACGCTTCCTACGCACTTCCTTCCCTCCCGTCGATGCCCACAGACCACGGCTTCCTCGTGGGCGCTCCTACACACAGACCTCTCGCAGGACCCGAGGTCTGCCCTGTGACGCCATCACAGCTTCCCACTGGTTGCAGTTGAGGCTGGAAGATGTTACTTAAACATTTCGAGTTTTATTTTATTCCTTATTAATTGCTCAGAGCAGAAACGTCTTCTGAAATCCAACGAGAAAGGGGAAGAGCATGTGCACTCCGCAGTCAGACGCACGATGTGGCAACCACGCTTGGTGATGAATTTGGAGATTGAACTAGCCTTTTTTCATAATGAAGAAACTTATATCTGTAAAAAATACATTGTCTGTGGCAATTGCAAGTTAGAACGGTCGCAAAATATCGTAAAAGAGAGTCGTGACAAAAGAGATACGCTAACTAATGCTTCCCCATGAAAGTTGAGACTTTACTCTTTTTCAAATAAAAATGTGGTACTTCACCATAAGGGGTAACGACATCGCCTACTCTTGTGAATCTAGAGCAGGGACACATGCCGACCTGGGAGAGGCAGGTTCGTGTTATGAGCGTTGACCTCTCACTCCTCAGAAAAGACTTCATTCGTCAACAGATTGACAAAATTGGAGAATAGCTAAATTCTTTTTAATAAATATTTTTTAAATCAATAAACAAATCAAGTTTTATATAAAAGAAGTTGTGCCGGACGCGTTTCTGTTTGAGATTGAGGAACATTTGTCGGCCCATTATCACCCTCCTGAACAAAATATACAAATTGACAATTACACAGTTGCAACTTCGTCACGTTATCCCTTACTCATTATTTATCCTGCCACTCGTATTTAGCCTACGTTCTCTACTACTGTGTTGGTATAATTGACTATGTTATGGTATTTCGAAACTAAAAGTACAGTACTGTAGTTTTTCCCTTTTTTCAACACAAACAAATCTTTAAATTTATTTCAATTAAGTATAACGTTATTGTGGATGGGTCTATAAAACATTGTACTTGAGAACATGAGACTCACAATGCATAAAAGAGAACAGTGTAGAACAATTAATTATAATAACTACGCTCCCCGCGCATCTACGGACTAATCAGACCGCCTTAATTGCCCAATTAGTAACAGTGTAGCTGCATGATAAAAGTTCGTTTGAGAAAGGTTCATGACCTCGAAAACATATTATTGCGCGAGTTCCTTTCAAACTCGACGGTTTATCTTTATGGCTTATTCACGCCTTGAATAAAATATCAAAAGACAGATTCGTTAAAGTGACCGGTCTCTAGCAATTTAAGTTATCAACTTTAAGAATTCTTCTTTAAGAAAATTGTTTAGGCACTACCTTTGCAACTATGGTAAAGGTAAAGTAGCGAAGTTAGGGCTACAAAATCCTCTCCGTATCACTCAACCTAGCGTTACCGTAAAGTCACAAATAGTCAGTGGTGACTGCGGAGATCGAACTCGCTCCACCGGAGTGATGAGCTCTAGTGTCGCGCGCGATACCAATCCACGTGATACCAATGTAATACAGTACTACATGTTATTGGGAGGAATGAAATTGTAAAAATGATTCTTCGTTTTACATTGTAAATGATAAAATCCATAATTGTTTATGTGCCAGGTCCGTACGTTCCTGGTCAGGCCATGACGTTCGTACAAAATAGGAACATTTTGGTATATAGATCACGCAGTTGGCTCATTCAAAATACACCTATTTACGTTTTTAACTATGAAATACACTTGTTATATCTCACGTTTTGGACATTCCATCTCCGGAGATGAACTGGTGACCTTTCCGGTCCCGTTGGTTCCGCGCGCTACTTTCCGCTCCTTTCACTCATCTCCGCTGCGTCGTCAGGTTCCCAGCTCACCTGCGTCTTGTATCACAGAGGATAGTGCGCCTACATACTACATAGGTACGATGGATAGGGAAAGTGTTGAGAAGTTTAGTCAGCAAATCCATCACCGTATCACGTGCCCAGTGCAGAGAGATCCGCGGGAGTACGGGGAGGACGGTTGAGAGTGTGCACTCTGCAGTGAGACAATATGACAACCGTGATCGGTAATGGATTTGGAGATTAAACTAAACTTTATTTGTAACGAAGACATGGACGTCTGTAAAGAGTTTCTATTGTCTGTGCTGTCAAAGAGTGTGCCCATCAGCTAACTTTCTTCTGTGGATATCTTCTCTCATTCCATTCCGCAGCAATTGAAACTTTCCTCAGATGTAAAATCCAATCCTGTGAGTGACGATTAGATCCAACCAATGGAAAATGCGATTTGGCTACGGAGTACGGTTTTAAACTTCCATGAAGGTTTAGGCGATGGAATTAGAAACTTTACTTAGGCTTTCTTCAACAGTTTCACATACTAAAGTAATAATGATTGTTACTGTATTAAGCCATAAGCAAGAGGAAATGAATAAATGAGTTGTAACTGACGATGTATTATCATTGATGACTCACTAAACTACACTTAGCTTTTTATCGCTAACTTCCTATGACTATACAAAGCCAACTAGTCATTCTTACAAATCGTCAGTTAGTGACAAACAACGATTGAATTATTTCTTTTAGGAGGCTAAAAATGTATAATCACTGGTTTCGGTGTCTTTTTCTGTCACCGTTTTTCATTTAGTTTTTAAAAAGAAATGCCAAACATAAAGCTAATGTTAATTGAAGAGCAAAAAGAAAAAAGTAGTGGTTATCTCCAAGATTCGAAGAAACCCCAGAAAATTAAATGTGGAGGAGTGATGTGGTGACGAAGAAATAGTAATAAGGGTTCTGGGTTTCAATTCGGGGTACGCTCCTTTCCTCTTTATACAAATAAATATTGTAAGCTAGGTCAAACCGTCAAAGACTGTCGTCAAATTAGTTGAAAAATAGTTCAAAAAGCAAGTTAACAAAAGAGGTGGGACGATAGGAGGGAAACTGCTAACCTTTTGGTTAACTGAGCCCCTTTAAATTTAAACGTAAACATGAAATTAATGTTTCAGTACGATGTCAAGGAGGAGAGTGCTACTATTCACCAGTCACCTGAGCGCAGCGAGGTTCTCCTCTTCAACTGCCAGAGGAGGGAAGATGTCCTGTAAGCTGCTGGTGTGCGGGGGAGGTGCGGGGGGTTGCAGTATTGCTGCCAAGTTCGCCCCCAAGCTAGGCCCAGGGGCCTGCGTCATCGTGGAGCCCAGAGATACCCACTACTACCAGCCCATGTGGACACTGGTGGGTGCTTGTTTGATACTTTAGAATTATGGAAATGCTATTGTGTTAGAACCAGATTTTTAGATATTTTGAATATTTACGACGGCAGGGACTTTTTTGAACTGTATGCCTGTGAAGCAAAGATTTTTGATTGTCACTATGACCCCTCGTCATTGGTTGCTATTTGACAATTACTTGACCATGTCTCAAGTCACATATGATTGAAAGCAATCTGTAATTGTTATGGTAATGTTAATACCGTATGTCTGAATTTACTTGAAACGTACCTTTTCTCGTTGTGGTTCAATGAAAAGTAGTTAGCAATATAATGTGTTTATTTATAGGTTGGAGGTGGAATAAAAACCCTAGGGCAGAGCCAAAGACCGATGAAGAATGTTTTACCAAAACATGCTACCTGGATCAAGAACTCCATCGCTGAATTCCGTCCGGACAAGAACCAAGTGGTGACCTCAGACGGGACTGAAATAGACTACGAGTTCCTCCTGGTAGCTCTTGGTCTGGATCTGCACTACGAGGCGGTCCAAGGCCTGCAGGAGGCTCTGGAATGGACGTGGAAGCCAGCAGAGTCTGTTCCAACTACTCGCCCAAGTACGTCGACAGGACGCTCCAGTGCGTCAAGCGGTTCAAGTCCGGCAACGCGGTCTTCACCTTCCCCAACACGCCTATCAAGTGCGCCGGCGCCCCGCAGAAGGCTTGTTACGTCACGGACGCACTGCTGCGCAAGTACGGAAAGAGGTCAGAGGCCAAGATAAAGTACAAGACGAGCCTGCCGGTGATCTTCGGCGCGAAGAAGTACGCGGATAGACTCTGGGAGGTGTGCAAGGCGAGAGATATCGATGTCGGTTTGCGGCAAGAGTTGGTCCAAGTGAAACCGGATACTCGGGAAGCTGTGTTCAAGAACCTTGACAACCCGAGTGAGTTGATGACGGAGAAGTACGAAATGCTGCACGCCTGTCCTCCCATGTCTGCCCCAGCGGTACTCAAGACGTGTCCGGAGCTTACAGACGCTGCTGGGTATGTTATAGTTATGTCAATAACGTATCTTTCAAAATGTTCGAAGGTTTCTATCAAAAATCTTCAATAGAGAGTGACTCAAGTTATTAGTTAATTGATCTTGAGGCAATGGTTCTACAAATATATTGGTGTAGTCTTCGACTCATTTATTCATTTTGTCATACCATTTTCCGTCTACTTCATTCGTCCACCCATCTTCTTTAAGTTACCTCTATCTGTGTGTATTTTACAGGTCCTTCTCCTATCGTATTTTACATCAACGTATCTTTCACTCTTGTATAATATAACATCCAAAATCTTCTTTACCTCATGGAATTATCTCTCCAGACCTTGATCCATCCAGGTCCTCATCGTCATCAGGACCTCACAGCAATGCATGCATGTACCATATCAGAGTTTGATAACACAGCTTGCAACTTGATGAATGATGTCAGAACGCGAACTGTTAGTCAAGGCACAGTATCTTCTATTGGGGTTTTATCAGATTCTGATAGAGTCTGAAACAAAGATTCAGAGTTGGATGAATTCAAAACCATATTCCTAAAATTTTCTGTTCCAGCTATCTCAGCGTGGACAAAGAGACCCTCCAGCACACCAAGTACAAGAACGTATTCGGTATCGGAGACTGCACGAATCTGCCGACCTCGAAGACCGCCGCGGCCGTGGCTGGCCAGAATGGCGTGGTGGGCAAGAACCTGGCCTCTGTTATGCAGGGGAAACCCCCAACCGCTTCTTACGACGGCTACACTTCATGTCCCTTGGTCACGGGGCTGGACAAGTGCATCTTGGCTGAGTTCGACTATAACCTCCAACCTCTTGAGACCTTCCCCATCGACCAGGGAAAGGAGAGGTAAAATGCTCATGCGTAAATTATTTTTCAAAGATATCTGTAGAAAATACCGGTGAAATACAACATCTACCTAAGTAAACCTCATGAAAGGTGAAACTTCTCAAGGCGGACTAGCAAGATAGTTATTTGTTTTATAAAATTACGAGTATTATTTTATGTTTCAGGCATTCTTCCTTCCTTTTGAAGAAGGATGTCATGCCAATTCTCTACTGGCACGGTCTTCTCAAGGGATATTGGAACGGACCAGGAGTTTTCAGGTCCATCTTCAGCCTGGGAATGAAGTAGTGTTACAAAATATTCTGTTTTCAGGTGTGAAAGGAAAACTTCATATAATGTATGTGTGTTTGTTGTATGTCTATTAAAGTGTATTCTAATGCGAAATGCCTTTTCCTGAATCAAAATTTATTAAATGTTTATGTTATTACAGTACTTATTAGCAAAAGTGAAAGGCAAAGGATAAACAGTTCACTTGCTCGTAAATAAGTTATACTGTACAACAAATTTTAAATTAATGAAAAACGCTCAAAATACACCATAGGTACTTGTGAAAATATTTGTTTTATTTGTATATTATTATAAATGTATACTTGAATTTTAAATATAGAATTATACAAACTGTGATTTACTTTGAATTAATTTCCTTTCCAATATTACTGGCCTTTCTATGAGGCAATTTAAAACTTGACTCCTTTTAACACGACAAATGTTTAAAATTATCGATTTACACAAAATTTTCAAATATGCGCGGTAAACATTTAAATTACAAACATTTATCTAAATATCCAAAAGTCACTTATACCAGTGACTTCTCTTGACTCTGTGTACGCCAACATCTTGAGGGTATCCTCCGAAAACGCCTTCATACCTTTCCATATCTTCATCATACGCCGAAGGAGCTTCGCAAGATTGAATTTCCTGCCGTTTTACTCGTTTGTTTTGGCCATCTTCGACAGCCTCCTCGCCGCCAAAGGAATCTTGATATTTGTTCTCTCCGTTTTCGGTCTCTCCTTCCTGACCTTCGTTATCATCGTTTACGTTTCTTGCTTCAGAATCGGTATCGATGTCGATATCAGGTTTCGAGTCTAATTCTTCCGAGTCATCTTTACTTTCTTCTTCTTCCAGTTCTGCTGCAGGAGGTACGTTTAAAGGATCTGCCTCGCTTATTTCATCTTTATAGTTCTGGCTTTCTGAGTCATTTTCTGTTAGTTCCACATTTACAGGGTGCCCTCCAACTTGATTTTCAATGCTTAGTAAACAAATAATTCCAAACGCAATAATAAAAGTTAAGCTCACCATGTTTTAAATTTGAAGCAATAAATGGTCGAATGGTATGAATGGCCGGAATATCTTTCCACTAAATATAACACAAATATAAACCCAAAGTGGACTGAAATGAACAAAAACTATGAAGGTATTTATTTACTGAATGAATTTCCAGCTGTTTAATTATCGCAAAAAGTATGTGTAATATTTGGCTGTGGTATTTTGATTTTGATCACAGCCGATTCCGATGGTGACTATAAAAACAAATAAGAAGACATTATGTGAAATAAAAATAACATTTTAATCATTTTGTGTACGGAATTAATGAAAGGTTTTAGCATATGACCGGTACGTTCGCAGAGTGTTTGGTCATATTTTAAAGCTTAGAGTAAATAATCACTTGCAACAGGGAGGATGTCCGCGGGTCTCTTGAATATATCTTAACATTTTTCACCTTAAAAAACTGGAATTTAAGGTAAAAACTTACTAAGGCAACAAATCGTATCGTAGCGCATCGAGTTTAATATTTATATTTTAAGTTTTTCTATGTGATGATCCACTGACATTTCCACCAAGGCTGCACGGCACCACGCCCTTCACAAAGAGGGGGTAACCAGAGACTAGACCCCGTAGAGGGGGTTGACAGGAAGTCACGCGATGTCACCGGAACTGACTGGTGACTCACCTGGCTATTTCCGTTATTGATACTGCATGTAGTAGGTCCTGCACGTACCAAGCGCTTTTATCGATAAAGCTAGCTCAACTCGTCCTCCTGAATGCAATGTGTGTCCTGGACGATAAGAGTGTATTGATTCCACCACACTGGCGTCAGATGCAGCTATTTTTGTTTTAAGTTTGTAAACATCAGAAAAGCGAACATTGGACTTGGAAGGTTTGGATGATAATAACAAATAAGTTGTTCGAGAACCACTCATCGGCTACCCTAGATTGCAATGTATGCAAACAGAGTTGGTAGCTACGTGGGTTACAGCTAGTCTTTTGAAACTTCGTATGGAAAAATTGTAGCGTATATTTTGGTAATTGCCTCAAATTATGGGTCCATTCGTCCATTCCATAGCTGTTAATAAACTACCCAGAAATATCAATTCGGAAACAAATCCTAACAAGTGTATTTCCAGATTATCTTTCGGAGAGTTCCTGTTTCTCTGTTAATGGGTGTAGTGTAATTTTTAACTATTTGGTCTTTATATAAATTATGTACGAAATAATAAGATGTAAATAAAACTGTGACGAGTGTAATGCAAGGTTTTGTCAATGTGCAGAAAAAAGTTGTGATGCGCCGAAAACATATTTCGAATCTAGACCAAAATCTATCGAATCAAAAGCCTCAATCAAAACAGAAGTCTGTAGAGCCTTCAAGAAATAAAAAAATGTTTACACCGTAAACGCATGTTTTTATTTCCTATGGGGAGGAGGTACTCAGCCTCTACCCAACATCCTAAAAGGAAAGGTCCCTTAATAAAATTAACTACGACTCCCTATAAAAAGAGACTGGGCCCTCAGTGAAGTTTATTTACAACAGGCGCCACGGTCACTACTCCACTACACAGAGTAGGACCATAAAAGGATCGTAGTGACGTCACTCAGACAGAGAGGCCCCGACTGGGTGAACAGCTGGAGTCAGCCTTGGTCGATAGACAAGGACAGAACATATTATCCTTTCTCTCTCTCTTCTTCAATTTCTCCCTCGTCCCGCCGGCTGGGCGGTCGGTCTGGCGGCCTGGCGGGAACATCTGCGTTGTTGCCATGTCGTGTTTTAACAGAATTATTATTCCTGGAGCTGTAAAGCACGATTTGAATTATATTTTATATTAGTTGATATTCGTATTGGTCCGTCCTATTATTAAAAAAAATGTGTTGTAATCAATAGTTTTTAATTTGATAAGCCATGATTTTAACATTACTGTTATTTTTCTATGACAATAATAACGGATAATGCCAAACCAATGTTTCTTTTACATTACTGATAACACTCTAGGAAGCATAACAGATCCATCGAAAAATATTGGCTTTGGGCTCCGAGAATGTGAGTGTTTTGGACTCTTGAACATTTCAATACTTCCCTAGTCCTCTTCCCCTTTATCTATCCTCCACCGAGGGTATAGTTTTGGTTACAAGCAACTTTGACTGTTGCTAGCTAACCAAAACCAATCCTATCAGTGGTAAACAAATTGTCTTTAATTTTTTATCACACAAACACAGTTTTACTAGATAAGCCGGGTCAGCCATATGTTTTGAAATATGAAATGGACGTATATAGCCAGATGTGGGTGAGCTCACCGTTGTGCCTAATCATGTGAATTACCCTAACTTTTTATTTATTAATACACCGCAAACGAAAATTTTCAAAAATATATAGATGACTGTACGATACATATGAAAAACTGCATTCAAATAGTGCGAATTTTAAATGAAATGCAATAGTGCTATAATAAATATGTAGAGGTAACATGTGTGAATACTAACAACTTACTGAAGACATGAAAAACAACACAACCAACAATAACACGTTTAATTAGAAATTAATTAGAAATATACCTGGACAATACGTCTTTAAGACAGGTCTGTGGAAGTACCAGTTCAAACATATATTTTTTTCGTAAACATGCAGACTGTAAACCTAATCTGTCCATTGATTGTATGCGTTGCCATAGTCAATCAATACGTAGACTAGCCTACTGTGAATATATTGATCAAACTTTTTAGTTAGACGCATGTATATTATAGATTTAAGGATACACGAAAAAGCCTGGTGGATAAAACCAGGACCAGGGATAAAACATACTTGCGAGTTGAATCACTTGAACTTGTGCAGTAGATCCGTGACTCATCCATCATGACGTAATCAGCAGACAGTAGTTCACGAAGCTTGGAAGTGTGAATTGAGCAGCTGATAAGAAGGAAAGAAGTGACTCATATTCATATACCAGCACTGATCGTGCTCTGTAAATAAAATAAGCAAATTGCACTCTTTCAGGGTATTTGTACGGATGCCTGTGAGTGCTATTTTACGTTAAAATTCAAAGAATCGTCAGTTTCATTGGGTAGTGAGTGTTTTGTGTGACAAAATGTTAAATTTTCTTGAGTGACGGAAAATGTATTTTACAATTATAATACATAATAGTTTAATTAATGTATAGAAAATTACAATTGAGCAACGCGATAACAAGATCTGTTAGTGTACTATAGAGATAATAATGAATAAATGCAATACTAATGATAATTGTGTACAACTGAATAAGTTTATAACAATAAATAATCTACAATAAAATATGTAAAAAAGATAACAAGAGATAATGATAAATAACAATAAATACATGATTATGCATAAATAGAATATAACAACTAAATCTACGTACGAGTATATGAAAAGAACTGAATAAAGATATAACAATAAATACTCTACGGTAAAATATATTTTTTAAAATATAAGAAGAGATAGAATTTGAAAGTTTAATAGTTTTTAGTTTTGGTGAACCGAGTGACTCACAACTCTTCAACCAGGACATGACAGGACAGCGCAGGAGGAGCTAGCTATCTTCTGACGGAGGAGATCGTAGATGGATCGTAGCCTAGATGGAAGATGTCGAAATCAGAAGCCAAAGCCATTGATGAACTATATAGAAGAAGAAAAAGACGTTCTGCACAAATCTTCTTTCTCTTAAAGGCTCATTGAGCTGAACAGCAAAGGATTTCATAGGAACATCGATGATTGCAATAATTTCGATTTCAAACAAAAATTTTACACTGTGTAGCTTGGCTCAGCCTATATACTGCAGCTGGAGGACCTCAAAGTCCTTTATAACACAGAGTATTTATTATATTGTAACTGAATAACAAGACACATTTTTCGATTTACGGTGTGATAGTTAGTGACTTACGCCGACCTTTTATTAGTTTTCAAGTTTGTTAATACTGGCAAGCAAATTTCCATACAACACTGAACACGATTTTGTGTGTACATTGGCCTGGCTTATATTTTTATTCATTTTTTTAATACCTTATCGAGGTATGCTATTTATATTAAACTCGAAGTTTTACGTCGACACCTTATGCCATTCAGACATGAACTGCCAGACTCGAGATATTGAAATAATATCACCACCCTCTGTATGCATGAACCCTACGAAAAACGTCAGTCCATGCTTGGATGCTCCATGACCGAACCCAGTGTCCCAGGGGGGATCAGATCCGTCACTCCCCCAACATTTGAAACATGTACAACAATTAAAATTGTACTTGTTCTTTTTCACTGATTTTTTGTTAGATTTAAAACGCTTCAAAAATGTAGTACCGATTTTGACAAAATAGAAAATTTACCCAGGAGAAACTCCAACAAACCGGTGAGACCCCTGTAATACCAAGTATAATGTCCATTTGAATCAAGTTGATATGGAATTTAGCGGTCATCGCCGCCGCCAAGGGAACGGTGGTCGGCAACTCACCGCACAACTTGGCAACGTTGTACAAATAAAATGCTGCATGCCACCGGGACCGAGCTGAAAGTTGAAATAGGAATAATGAACTACAGTATATGAATTGTCAGCTCTGTCCCACAATTCCAGGCAACAGCTAAATTTTATTTTCTCACCTAAATAACCTAAAGGGTTCGTTTAAAGTAATTAAAATAAAAAATTCCGTTATATTTAAAAATTTGACCAATGGGAACAACCCATTTCCCGGCAATTCCACGCAAGACCGCGCCCGCATGACGTGTCATCGCCCACTCTCGACCAATAGGAAGCTTCGTTCTATCTGCCTCCACTGAGGTTATAAAAGAGAGCGCCAGAGCTGCAACGGTCATACTTTGTGTGGAGGAGCTACCTTACTTGCCCACTCTGCCAAAACTTGTGATTCCTTAACTTATTTCTTGTGTTCTGTTAGCTGTTATTACTACTCAATAAAAATGGTAAGTACCTTCTTTATACAACCTCGATCTAAGATAATAATTACTGTATATAGATGTCAAAATTGTATTGATTCGATTTGGAGCTTTTTATTCAAAACGTACCATAACCTGAGTTTTGAACCTAAATTTATTTTATTATATTACAGCAAAACTAGTTGATTCTAAGATGCAATGCAATGATGTAAATCGTACAGGTTCTAAACCACATCATCTAAAATTAGTGTTGTCTCCTTAAATTTCAATGAAGTGCTTTTACCGGAACTTAACCTAGCACGTGTTCAGACTGATTCCCAATAAAATATGATTTGAGACTCAATCTAAAAGAACATTAGGTCTAGGCTATTTCGTCCAAGCTTTGTGTTAGCCTAGTGTCTCTTTGATCTCTCTGTGACTGGCGTAAGAGTAACTTACTGATGTATGTCACATTACCGATTTTCTTACAACTTTCTTAATTTTTGTGGTAACCCTTTAGATAACCTTTATTGACAAAGTTAAAAATTGACACCAAAATCAACAGCGCTTTTCCTGAGTGAAACAACTTAAAATACTATTTAGTTGTTTACAAAGCGCAAGGTCACAGGTTTAATTCTCGGCGCAGGCACAAGGGTTTGGACTGCTTTTCCTACAAGCGTTTGGAATTTTACCAACTATCAAATATCTTCTACTAAATAGTTCCGTTGAAGTTAACAAAACCTAAGTTTGAATACTTTTTCTGTCTTTAGTAATTGCTCTAATTTAGGAATTTCAATAATTCAAGAGGCACAAGATTGAGGAACAGTGTTGTCTTAATTTCTTAAATAAAATTTTTACTTAATAAGGTGCTTTGTGATTATGACGATTTAAGTCACAGTCCTCGCATAAGTCACATAGAAAGGTCCATTATGCTTGCTCTGTACTTGCAACAATAATAATGTGTGAAATGGGCTAGTTCTGTCAGAGTCGAGTTATGTTAAACTTAATGTCTTCACTATCTATTTTGTTGGTGAAATTGGTTATTTGAGTTTCTTCAAAAGAAAACAGTGAGCTTTTGTGGAATTAAATGATTCTTTTATACTATATATACTCAAGGTTTTCCTTGTTTTCACAGCGTGAGTGCATCTCTATCCACGTTGGCCAAGCTGGAGTCCAGATCGGTAACGCTTGTTGGGAGCTCTACTGTCTGGAGCATGGCATCCAGCCTGACGGTCAGATGCCGTCCGACAAGACAATCGGCGGTGGTGACGACAGCTTTAACACCTTCTTCAGTGAGACCGGTGCTGGCAAACATGTTCCTAGGGCAGTCTTTGTAGACTTGGAGCCCACAGTAGTCGGTGAGTGTTTGTACTGCAATGTGCGTTAGTTTCTTATTTTTGCTGCCTGACCTCAATTTAAAGATTTTTTAGGGGAAGTTAAAAGTTTGGTCAAGTCTAGTGTCTATTCTGTAATGATTGAAAATTAATACAGTACCAACCTCAGATCCCTATATTCAAGGTTAAGGACAAAACCCTAGATGTTCTTTTTAAGTTTTGCTGCAAATTTCCTGAAATAAACAAGATGACTTAAGTGCGGTATATAAACTATCATAGCTTTGAAGTTTAACTTGTCATTGCTAATATCTACTCCATTTAGATTTTAACTGTTAATTTCTTTTGTAACCTCCAAATTTTGCCAATACTATTTGTTTCTAAATTACACTACAATTTTGAAACTTTCCAGATTGGTATAACACAGTATCTTGTATATTTAATGATTCAATGTTAAAGAATAATGTATTTGCAGATGAGGTTCGCACTGGTACATACAGACAACTCTTCCACCCAGAGCAACTGATCACAGGAAAGGAAGATGCCACCAACAACTACGCCGAGGCCACTACACAATTGGAAAGGAAATCGTTGACTTGGTTCTGGACAGGATCAGGAAGCTGGCTGACCAATGCACCGGGCTCCAAGGTTTCCTCATCTTCCACTCTTTCGGTGGTGGCACTGGCTCAGGATTCACTTCTCTGCTCATGGAAAGGTTGTCTGTCGACTACGGAAAGAAGAGCAAACTGGAATTCGCCATCTACCCGCCCCTCAGGTATGACAACTTTCTTGTTAAAGTACCATTATATTTGGCTGACATTAACTTAGAATATTGTTTAATGGGACCTACACATATTTGTGGAGTCTGTTGGCATATTTTTTTAGCAATGAAACAAAGTTATTTTGCAAGAGGATGGTTATGTAATAGTGAGGAGACTTCTCATAGGTATTAGGTTTTGCTAGCACTTTGAAGAGCTAAAAAGCTTACACATTAAGTAAAAATGTTGTGTTATGTTACAGGTTTCTACCGCTGTTGTTGAGCCCTACAACTCCATCCTGACCACCCACACTACACTGGAACACTCAGACTGCGCTTTCATGGTCGCACAACGAAGCCATCTATGACATCTGCCGCCGTAACCTGGACATCGAACGCCCTACTTACACCAACCTCAACCGTCTCATTGGCCAGATTGTGTCCTCCATCACAGCCTCCTTGAGGTTTGACGGTGCCCTCAACGTGGATCTGACTGAGTTCCAGACCAACTTAGTGCCTTACCCTCGTATCCACTTCCCTCTGGTCACCTACGCCCCTGTCATCTCTGCTGAGAAGGCCTATCACGAACAGCTGTCAGTCGCCGAAATCACTAATGCCTGCTTCGAGCCTGCCAACCAGATGGTGAAGTGCGACCCCGCCACGGCAAGTACATGGCTTGCTGCATGTTGTACAGAGGAGACGTCGTACCTAAGGATGTCAACGCCGCTATCGCCACCATCAAGACCAAGCGTACCATCCAGTTTGTCGACTGGTGTCCCACCGTTTCAAGGTCGGTATCAACTACCAGCCCCGACTGTCGTGCCGGAGGTGACTTGGCCAAGGTACAGCGTGCGTGTGCATGTTGTCCAACACCACCGCTATCGCTGAGGCCTGGGCCGCCTGGACCACAAGTTCGACCTGATGTACGCCAAGCGTCGCGTTCGATCCACTGGTGCGTCGGAGAGGGTATGGAGGAGGGAGAGTTCAGCGAGGCCCGTGAGGACTTGGCTGCTCTCGAGAAGGACTACGAGGAGGTCGGCATGGATTCCGTCGAAGGAGAGGGTGAGGGTGCTGAAGAGTATTAGAGCTTCTCTACACCTAGTCATCACTTGCTGCTCTTTGCTACTCAAAGATTTTTATTACTTTTATATTTATTTTTTTACCAAACACACAGTATTTCAAAAGTATTTGATTGATTAAATTAATTTAGCAGCATCTATCTGTCTTGGTCTACTTACTTTTTCCTCTGCCCTTTTGAACTGAGACATGGAAAAAACATTACCATGTGAAATTTGTTTTCTAATTGAATGAGCATAAGTTTTAATCCAAACTATTCAAGGGGCTGGATAATAGCAACTCTGGATCTTGCTTATAACATCTAGTAAATGCAGAGTCAAAATCTCTTAATTTACATAAGTTCTAGCCTCTAAGATAAGTAATGGTGTCAATCAATAAACAAAGGTAAGCAAGAGTCTTGTAAATTTCCTAATTTTCTGGAAGATTTAAGCTAATTTTATGCAGTTTTCTACTACAGCAACAGGTGTCACATTTATTGAAATTAAAATATGTTACGAGTTAAAAGAGATAAATTGTTTTCAAAGTGAAAACATTTACATTATACAACTATCACTGACACAGGTTCTTTCTCTCAGAAGTGTCACATGTTAAGTCTGAAGTGTGTTAAGTCTGAAAACTTGGTGTACCACTAAGCACATTCAATTAAAATATTAGGGCACCATTTATACAACCATGTAAACTAAATTTGAAAATTGTACAAGTATTCTTTGTTATTTAGCAACCTATATTGGTGGAAAGATGTAAATTGTAATAAAGTTTTCTTTATATACAAAAAGACCGCTTTCAGGAAAGCAGGCCCTCAGTGTGAATCATCAGCCTGTGAAACCGAATTGCATTTAGTTTACTAGCAACTACGTTGTAAAGCCTAAATTATCCAATGCGTCTCTGTTACAAAACTTTAAGATTAAATGACCTGGTTTTATTTTCAGTTGCCGAAACCATTGTCACTAGTTACATTAGTGCACTGATCGCACTAAACACTCACTATGATAGTTTTTGTCCTTTACTGTAGTTTTTGATGCTGACCTCTTCATTGAGGAAGGCTTCTCATTGGCTAATCTCAACAGAAAAAAGTGGTTTTTCTGGTCACATACTCAGCAAAGTGAGCATTCTAAAGCAGAGCGCACACTACGACTCCGCCCCGCCCTTTGTGAACAAGTCGCTTTGCTGTAATCAAATAAGTACAATGTACGGTCCGCCCCCTTCCGGAGGCGGTGGAAGGGGATCGCCCTTTTCTCCTAAATTAGTCATTTTTTCCTCATTTTACGCATTGTCTTTGATGCAGTAGGACTTGTTTGCCACTGGTGTTCAAAATGTCACGTTGTTTTGATGAAAAACAGATAGAATTAGTTAGGTAGTACACCCACTTGTACAGCCCTAGTGATAAAAACTATTACGATACAGGGATGAAGGAGAATTAATGGAAGGAGATAGCTGAAATTAACTGTACTGGTAAGTTGGAGTATAACTATTTTTATAGAAGGGAAATCTACGCAACTCGTAGGCTGCAACGGCAACCACTAATTCTTCCGAGTCACTAGACATCGACATACTCGTGTCGTCATTGTAGCTCGGCCACGAGTGAAGTGAT
The DNA here is from genome assembly GCA_018831715.1 of Matsumurasca onukii. Classification (NCBI taxonomy): domain Eukaryota; kingdom Metazoa; phylum Arthropoda; class Insecta; order Hemiptera; family Cicadellidae; genus Matsumurasca; species Matsumurasca onukii. Next base: position 23,552,582 of record CM032058.1, on the reverse strand, counting down.
GCAGCTGTACATTTCCCACAAAAAAGGGAGGAGTGGGCCGGTGTAGTGTGCGGGTAAATGCCGAGGGCGGTTTCGTGTCGGGCAGCAGAGTCATTGCAGTGTGCCCTGCTTAACTGGCTGGTAAGCAGAGGTCGGATTTTAATTTTCATGGATTGACTTGTTGAATTTTTATTCTGAATAGAGTTTTAAACCTAGACTAGCCTAATAAGCCTACCCATGTACCTGATAATCTTAGCACAATACTAGACAATAAAAAAGCACACATTTATTTGTGAAACTGAAGAATCGCTACTCAGTAATCTGTGATAATAGGTAGTATATTTCATCATTACGTCCGAAAGTAACGTTTTTTAAAACAAGCTCGAGCCTTAACAAGAGGCCCACTTTTGGGCCGAGTGATGAACGACACTCTGTCATGATGTAAATAATATTAAGAAGTAAGGGCCAAGAAATGTTTTCAATATTACAAAGAAACTGAACACAAACAATGACTCAGCAGTCTTGAGTTATATTGTTTTGTAAAATCAGCTCTTACACTGATTTACTATAAGTCAGAGTTGAAATCAAAAACAAAACTCGTTAAAACAACTGATGTCCTTTCTGAGAAAAGCTCCCCTTTATTTACTTAGGTTAAGAAGTGACACTTTAGTTCAGCATGTCAGTACACATGTCTAAAGCAACTGTTTTTTTTAGTAGAATGACAAAAAATCCTATATTTACTGGATAGTTTGACAGCTGTTCTGTTGATATACAGTCAAACTATCAGGTTTCTACTGTACTCCGTAATAAAAAATAGTGAGTTAATGGTTTTTTTGTTCACCTAAGTTTGCATTCTTCTAGGCTGTATATTGATTTTAAAAGAAACTAAATTTAGTGCCTATAAACTTGGTAAAGCCAAGAAACCATGAGCTTATTATTTTATTACAGGCCACATTATTTGACATGAGCTTATTATTTTTGTATGAAACTGCTGTCTGTGCTATTTACTACTTTAATTTCAGCTACAGTATTTTTAAAAGCAGAGATTCCAATGTAGTTGAAAAAGGTACAAACAAACACATAAGAGTAAGACTTTTAATAAAAACATTTCAATAAATAACAGTCACAGTATTAAATAAATATAAATATTATAAATAGATAAAACTTCAACAAGCACCTAAAATCTTATGTGCAATAAAAATACTTGATAGATGCCTTTCTTAAAAACTAAGTAGTGCCTAAAAAATAGAGATAGAGACAATTTTGATTTTTTTATTCAGTGTTAAAGTTGGAAGCCTTTCCTAGAAACATTTTCAGTGCTATTTTTAATGTTAGTCAAACTTAAAAGAAGTATAACTTATTTAATAAGTCATACTTGAGACAACCTGGACCAAAGCGAAGAAATAGTGCTTTAGTTGAGTGTGTGAGGTAAATTTGGGCAGAGCTTAGTCAATATGCTCTAGAAGTTGCTTACAATTAGCGTTTTGCTCTTTTCAAAGATAAAAGTTATTTTAGGTCAACTTCAAACCTTGTATTATGTAAACTCAGATACCATTATAACTAAAAACTGCTTGTTATTATTTCATAGCTAGAACACTTCAAGGAGTAAATTCGTAATCTATATGGCTTGCTACTGATGAAGCTGCTTTGTCGTCAAATATCACAGTTACTAAGAAAGGCAAAGTGCGAGCGGAACAGAGATCTTTCTGACAGAAGAAAACTCTGCACGAAGGCATCAGTTGATTCTTCGTTTCACCATCACTTTTTGCTACTGAGACGCTCCACTTTTTGGTGATACTTTCAGGGAACTCTTCATGATGAGTTTCTTGCCATCCATCTGAAAATATGCAATTTGTATGAATATTTGTCAGTGCTTTCAGTTTGACAACAATGAACATATAGTTTAGCTGATCCGAAGGGGAAGTTTGTAAACAATGTTAATGGTCAAACTGGGAGTGATGTGAATCAGAGAATTTTTACAAGTGCCCGTCCACAAAAGAACACCGTGTTAGAACAAAGGGAATTCACTAAAAACATTCTGACCTGACGGTATGTGTACACAAAAAAGGGTAATTTGTTGAAATCAAATAAATGATAAGACAAAGGACTATCATTCAACTGATTTTCAGGAAGTATTAAAGGAAAAAAGACTTGATTAGTGTTATAAATGCAAGAAAATTGTTATTTTGTATATAAATTTCCAAAAGGACAACCCCTAGCTTTTTGCTATGGAATCCCAACCAATAACTCTGAAATAACATTCATATTTTCTCAAAGAACCTCAAAATGTACGATTTAGCATCGTGATTTTCTCGGAAGAAGACTTCTAGACTCCCCACTATTTTGCCCCTGGTAGAACCCCTAACCCCTTAAAACCATCCTGGTTACATCCATGGACCCAAGTCTTCCTTCCTTGAGAAGCTTCTTAAAGGCGTGATCAAACATATTAAACATGTCTTAACATAATTAATGGTCTGGATTTCAAAGATTAACATTTTTACAAACAAAAACATAACTAGTAACCAACAATTGTAATAAAATAAATCACCTGGAAGGGGTAAGGCCCATATAGCAGGGGACTCGGGAAGCAGTTTACAATCTGCATTCACAGAGATCTTCACGGAAATGCTGAGTTCAAGGACTCCTCCGCTACTGTTTATTAGAACTTCTGCTTCTTTCACTGGTTCAACAGTTTTCCTCTTCACTTTCTCTTCATTTTCCTTGAAACTAATTTGTACCTGGAATCAATATGTAGCAGGTTTAATAAATTATAATAAGAATTTCTTTATTTTCTTGAATGTACCAATCAAACATTATTAGTTTGGAATATAGTTGTTTATTAGTTATATACATTTTGTTAGTTTACTTGAGCTTTTAATAAGATAGTTTTGCTGCAAGATTTTAGAAAGGATAGAGAGAAGGTCTGAGAAATAATATCAAGGCAAATAAAAATAATCTAACATATCTTATTTAAAGAATAAATTTTATTTAATTCAAGTATCAAAGTTTTAATATTTACGGTTTTAACTAACAATGGAATAGTGGAGAAAACCTGTATTACTCACAGTTTTAAAAGACAGGTCGTCCAGGTTTATGATTTTAACGCAATGGTTGTTTGTGTCTGCTATGTACAACAGATTGTCAATAGCACACAGTCCTCCAGGTTCATTCAACTGGAACAAAACAGTCAACATTTTAGTTGCACTATGGCAGAAACACGCTTGTGCTGGGACTCAATTGTTGTTTTATTACAACGATTCCGATACCGAGACAGCAATTCTGAGTTTATTGAGAAACTAACCACAAATAAAAAGAAATACAGCCACTCTTTGTATGAGCCCATAATTCCGAAAACGCGTTTGCCTATCGCTGGTTGTGTTGCCCTAGAACAGTTGTGTTAATTTGTTCTAATTATAAAAATTTAAAAAGGTTATAAAATGTTTTTGAACCGCTGAATTCTTTAAACGTACGCTCAAATAAACTAATTTCATATAATTTTGAAAATTCGGTATTTACAAACAACCTTGTAACAATTGTGATTGGTATTACATCGATTTATCAGATAATTTATAATTTGATCTGTAAAACATATTGTACTGAGAGAAGCTGTATTAAAGGCATTTTTATTTATTTATTAATGTTCCATTCGTTTTAATCTTCAATTTAATTAATCCCATTAATATTATCATAAGTATTTTCCTAGTGTCGATTTCCTAAGCAACAAGTAACAAATGTTGGTTTACTCTGTCCACCTGTACACGGGACAAGAATCCGAAAGGCATTTTTTCCAGCAGATTACATTGGCGCGAGTGACTATGACTTTTGCAAGATAAATTCTATGCAGAAATGTACAGCTTTTTCACAGTTGACTAAATTCATTGCTTATTCACCGTCGAGTTGATTTCCTGAAACGCCATAAGTACAAAGCTACTGTATGCACCTGGAAAGAGCCTCTAATGGTTGAGCAATTCTTGGTGTCGACATTGATGGATTTGAGCTTGTGGTTGTACGAGTCGCAAACGTAGAGGGTTTGCTTGTGCTCACTCCACGCGGCGGCTAACGGATGTTGCAGCTTGGCCACTTGCCCACTGCCGTCTACATCTCCATACGCAAACAGATTCTGCAACAGACAAGCAACTTTTGACTAAGTAGTGCGTTTTAGTCAAAAGTACTAGTAATTGCACACTAGTATAATTGTGTCTAAAACAAACATGATCAAATACTAGCTGACAGTTCCGTGCTAAGCTACAGAATTTAAAATATGAATTTTTGTGGTTAAATTATTAAAAAACAGCTGATTTAATTGAAATATTCTCTACACACACAGTGAGTTTACCATTATAGACAACATTTAATTTCTGCCCAGTGCATTGACTGTCAAAGTAAAGAAATTCTGAGGTAGTTTTTTCCAATATTTAACCCTCCAAAAACCGGCCTAAATTTTTTAATTAAAAAATTCTTTTTTAGTGAGTGTTTATACTATAAAAGGAGTGTTGATAAAAACTTGCAGTTTTGGGTCAGTGTTGATGAGTCAAAGCCTTTTATCAAATGTGTCATTTGTCTGATTAACCCCTCAGCGTCTAAACCGTTACCTATTGTAATGAGCGGCTCGTGTGAATGTGCCCACATAGGACCGCGTCAGTTACAGTAACGCGTCAGGTCCGCCCGTTAGATGCTGCTTTCTAGCAGATTTATTTAGAACTTGTTGGAATAGAACCTTTTACTGAACATTGTATCGATTAGAAAACTTGAGCCATAGTATTGGAATCAATTTAAAAATTAGAGATAATAAAAACAAAAACCAATAAAAGTAACAAATGATAACAATAACAAATGATTAAAAGTATTGGTTTTTGGTTTTATTATCTCTAATTTTTAAATTGTATTGATTATTTCTTGAAATTTTCAATTGTTTTTCTTTTCTTCTTTATTTTGTCTATTCCAGCTAGGAAAAAAGCAAAACAAAAGTTTTGATTCACAATCATATTCAGCTGTCAGTCTGATTTCAAATTTTATTTTTTGTCTGATCAGAATTTGAATAGGGATCAACAGGACCCAAGAATTAAGAAATTTCCGTCAAAATAAAAGTTCAAAATTTGAGTGGGGATTCTCTACAATAAAATTATTTTGGACAGGAAGGATTTTCTTGGGACTTTTTGGGCTAATAGATTTTTTGGAAAATCCCTTAAAAAGGTCAATTGTGCCCTGCTTACAGAGTTAGAAAATCGTAAAGCTTTTACCTGGGGGTCCATAGTGCCTCCGACAAGGGCGCTGACTCTACCGTCCGCGACGTTGACTGCTCTCACCGTGGAGCTCTCGCTATCGGCAATGTACAGGGTGTTCCGTGCGGGTGCCAGGGCCAGGCCTGAGGGCTGTGCAAATGCAGCTGACTGAGGATATGCGTTGTTTCGGTTCTCTTCTCGCCCACTGCCTGCCACGGCAGCACTCGAATCCGCTGTGAATTGCCTACAATTCATATACAAACTTTACACAAGTAGTTTAGGATTTAATTTGTCTTAATTGTACATCTCGACAGCAGAGTAATTTTAGTCTGTAAGGCCTGGGTTTTTGGCCAAACATAATATGTGACCAAATTCAAAAGACTTATGTACAAATTATAATCTGTATGTAACCAACCACAATTTTCTATAAAAGCATTGGAAAAAAACATATAGTGATCTACAATAAACTGAAAACAGACGGATTATAAAAAACTATTAATTTACAATCCAATATTTTAGTTTTCTTAGCAGTTTAAGGAAAGCCTATTCCTCAAATTTAAATATCTCTTTGACTTTCCAACACTGTAAATTAGGTCAATAATCAAATTATATAAATCGGAACTCTTTAATTTGAGATTGTGTCCACCTTTTGGTTAGTCTATATAAATAAAACAGTTGTGTCATTTTGTTAGTAGTAAATTCAACAAACCCTCAAAACTATATTTTGGGAGTTAGTGATATTTAGCTACACATGGTATGGATCAACATTAACTCTTGAGTTTAGATCGTGAGAAGAAAATCGGACACAATTTATTGTTAAAAAGCTTTCTTAGTGTATAGCAATTTTAAAAGTAAATTTGAATCAATATTGAATATTGTTTGTTTGTGAGGGAATAAAGTAAAGTAACGAGGTGAAATTAGGACTGTCCTGACCTTTCCGGTTCTGGTTCTGAGAAAAATCCTTTTCGGTTCTGAGAAAAATCAGTTATAACGTCACATTACAAATTGGTGGTGACTGCAGGGATCACGATGACAAGCGATACCAATCTGCCAATCGCTAAATGACAGCATTTGAATGTCTCTGGGGCCAGGAGCAAGGTCTCTTCTAGCGGACAGTACTATGTTACCACAATTGAATAGGCTAATTTAATCATACATATTTCAACTGACTTGTTTCTCCAGAAGTTGGTGTCTTGTAGAAAGTAAGCCCAAATCTGGTGAGAGCCAGCCATTGCAACAAGCAGCACTGACGCACTGAGAGGAGCAATATCCCAGGGAGAGGAGAGGCGCTGCTCCCTCCCCACTTTTCCCCCCACCATGTCCTCCCCCTGCACCCCGTCTCCTGCCACTGTCACCACCGTCCCGGCAGCCAGGTTCACCTAACACAGTTGGACAATTCCTAGATCTCACAGGAAAACCAGGATGCTAGTTTGCAAATGAGAGATGTGTTTAACCTGACAAAATACACCCTTATAGGTGGCTGTTGGTGCATCCCTAGTAAAGTCTTGTGAGTGCTTTCAGTTGGTAGTTAGTAAAAACTATTTATCACTCGTCTTATTTTTTTCAGAACGCTCTGTTTTTGGATTGGCATGAACCTACTCTATAACTGTGATAAAGTTAATGTCAATATAGGTGTGTGAACCTAGAATGTTTACATAACAGTTGGCTTGGTACACTTCTTAATACTTCTTCACAAACAATACTAAACTCAGTAGATTGTACGTTTATTACTTTGAGGGACTCACCTTTCTGAGCGCATGATTTTCAGTATCGGCCACAAATAAAGTGTTTGGGTCCAGAAAAGCAAGACCTTGGGGAGCGTGAAATCTGGCTTCTGTGAAGCTTCCATCCTTAAAACCGCTTTCGTCACCACCAATAACGTGCTAAAAACATTGTTAATAATTATTAAGAACATCAAAATGTCCAGGCATAACTTATTACCGACTATTATTAGGGTAAGAAAGCTGAGAATTGTTTAGGAATTCCTGTTAGAATTTTTATGGAAGGTTTTGAAATTGAATCTTTTAACTGCTGTTTGCTCTGGCCTTTGAGTGTTTATATATTTATATCTAAAGTAGTTTTAAAAGCTGTGAAACAAACTGCTATATTTATTTAGAACGAATGAATAAAAAGTGGATTTAAACAAGAAATAACGTAATATAATTTATTTGTGTAGTGAAAATGGTTTCTTAGCTTTTTTTCTATACTATTCTACTATTTAACACAACAACAGTGTGTGAACTGCACGGCAGTGTGGCTACTTGCTGGGAGCGCTGCTAGCAAGAATTTTAGCCTATATATTATAGCCTAAAACAAGAATATCCATATAGCCAGTAGGCGAGGGAATTAGATGGAAAATGTAGGATTTACAACAGACTTATAGGGTGTATACACTTTGGAATGAGAAACAACAAAGTGGTCCATGTCCGCCACCGCAGCTTGGAACTGACCTTATGAGGAAATCAAACAAATGAAAATAGAAAAATAAAATAAAAAGTTTAAAATGTAATGTTTTATTTTAAATTGTTTTATTTAATGAGAATTTCAAAGAATAAAATTAAACCCAGTATTAAAAAGTTAACTAGTTGACTTAGTTAGCTAGATCTAAAAACTTAAAAGTATTGTTAGTTAATGCTTCTCCTATGGTCTACTCTCTAAAAACCAAACCTAACCTAATCTAAAAAAGGATTTTGAATCAGACAGTTATTACTATTACAGTTGCACTACTTTTATTGTCCATTTATCTTCCAGAACACAAGAGCTGTTGAAATGACGACACAAAGGGTTAAAACAATTAATTAGCTTTATTAAAAAGTCAAAAATGTTAATTGTACATTGACACAATGAAATGATATATTTCAAACCTTGTTGAATGTTTTAAGTTTGGTGAACTGTTATTTATAATTATTTTAGTAAAAACTTTAATTATCATAATTTTTTATAAATATAAAACTAACGACACTTACCTGTACTTCTCCGTTTTGATCGACTACCAGTACTCGATGGTGTCCCGTGTAGGCAATTGCTATCTCATGTCCGCAATGTGTCTTGCTTACACACAACTTGCCCGGAAAACTGAGCGGTCCGGTTGGGCTGAACTCTTGGTCGACTCCCATCTCTGGGATCGCATGGGTCGAGATCCTCCCCTGTGCCTTCAGCAGGCTCAAGCTCTCTCGGACAAACAGGTGCAACAACTCCTCGTGACTCTCACCCAACAGGTAGAGTAGTAGCTCGCCTCCTGGGCCTAACATAAATAATAAACAAATATTGTGTTGTGTGATAAATAAACTTGTAAGTAATTAATTGAATAGTAAACAAACTCATATTCAGAAGAGCTTCGGTGACTTAAACCTTGATTACTGGGTTTTTTGTGAAATCTCCTTGAAATCTCTATAAAACCCAATGTTAAAGTATATAAGTACACTCGGGTTATAAGTACAATTGTACGAAATTAGAATTTCTCAAACTTGTTGGTAGTTCTACATTGAAAACTCAAACCTTGCTCACTCAAAAACCTTGATAGCTTGAATTTTCTAAAATCCGCTTCAAATTTGAGTTATTGATAGATTTAGAAACTCAGCAAAAGCTGATTACAACAATAAAAGATAATAGTCATCATTTATATAAAACAGTAGGAAACAAATTCACAAAATTCAGTATATTTAAAAAAGATTTTGCTGGGTTCCAAAGGAATACTTGTTTCAGCAAGTAAATACAAGTGTTAATCTTACAATCAAAAATATTTATTTTACATCATCCTCACCAATAATAACTAAAGTTGGCCAACAACAAATTCCGAGTTCAGTCCATAAATGCTCTTCCGGGTCATTAACTACGGGGTGAGTGATTCCATACCTCTTCACAGCATTTTTCACATTCAACGTTGAATGTTCGTTAGGAAACTTTGGACTGTGCACCCCTACCTAAGAAAAAAGATACAATTTGGTATGACAAACCCTCTCGATTGAAGTTAGTCTTACTATGTTAAGCCTATCATTATTCAACATATTTTTACAACATATATTCCCCTATTTCAACAAAAATATTCTAAATGCTGATATTGAGATATTTTCATTTGGAATACTATGAACTTTCTGTGGAGGCCATAATTTCAACATATATTATTAAAACAATTTTTTTCGAATTTTTCATTCACTTAAAAAGATCAAACCTTTCTTTTGAAATACAGTAGAATCTCTACTATCTCAGGGTGTCCAGCGTTCAGAAAAACAAAATTCCGTATTTTCCCGAGTAAATTTTGCTGATTTCACGCTACCCAAAAAGAGTCATAGTTACTCCCACCGATTTTGGCTATTTTGTCGAAACCACAATTCTTTTCAGCGTTCGCGACGAAATCACAGCTACATTATTCTTCGCGGCGATCTCTTGACTCCCGCTAGCGCCTGCGCCGAAATAACGACATCGATACCTGACTCCGATGATAACGAAGTCTTTACTCCCGCTAAGCCTGTGGCGAAATAATGACTTTGAAACCGTTTTAGCGATTTCCTAACTCCCGCTAGTGACCGCGACAAAATCACGACTTTCGCTACCGTTAACAAAAATATCTTGACTCTCGCTAGCGACAAAATCTTGAATTTCGTTACCGCCCACTACGAAGCCTTGACTCCCGCTAGCGCCTGCGACGAAATAATGACTTCAATACCATTCACGGCGATCTCCTGACTGCCGCTAGCTTCGCTACAAAATCACTACTTTTGTTACAGTTTTCGCACGATGTCTTAATTCCCGCTAGCGCCTGCCCGGCGATATAACGACTTCGATACCGTTCACGGTGATCTCCTGACTCCCGCTAGCGCCCGGGACAAAATCATGACCTTAGTTACCGTTCACAACGGTATCTAGACCCAACCGTGACATATTCACCACTTTTGCGATCCCTTTTGCAAAATTTCCCGGTTTAGGGATGAAATTTCCGGTTTTCCTGGAATTTCCATATGCTGGACACCCTGCTAACTAAACTAATGTGGTGGAGAGGTCAGCCAGATAGCAAAAAACTAGGTAGTATAGAGAGTTTGTTATAGTGTTGGCTTCCTAGTCCACAAAAATCGACCAAAACATGTTTTTATATGATTTTATTGAACTCCAAAGTTTGAAAAATTTGTCAAGTGTATACATTGTAATGCGCAACGATATAGTTGATTACAATGGATTGTGCACATCTCTAAGAACCACCCCCTCTGCACTCGAGCCTTGAGTAGTAGGCAGACTGTATTTTATTGATATTTTACTCTTGAGTGAACAGGGTGTTATGAAGGCAGGTGGGTGGCGAGCCAAATGGTCAAAAGTCTACTGTACATAACTTAAATGTGATATGGGTGGTCTGAGACACCCTTCTATAGATACAACCTAAGTCAAGTTTCTTACCACAACAAGTCCATCTTCAACCGAAAATTCGTGTTCCAGGCTCTTCAACTGAGGTAGAATGTGCATGCAGTTTATACAGCAATAGGTGAAAAAATCCAAAACCACCAGTTTTCCTTTTAATTCTTTTGAAAAGGATAATGCCTTTGAACAGTTGATCCAATCAAGTCCTAAAACATATTAATTTTTAATTACTAGGACTAACTGATACTAAAAATTCTCTTCTGAGGCAAGATGTATACAATTTTTTTTAACATATCTGCAGTGGAATGGCGAAATATAGTAGGCTAAATCAAATTGTTGATGATTGTGATACTGTATATTTTTTTATATTCTTACACAATAAAACATCGGTAAAAATCTAGAAGAGTGACTTATGGATTTGTAGCACTTTTCTAAGTTCAAACCTTCCAAAAAGGCCAAATAACGATGTTTTAACTTCAGGAAAGTTGCAGAAACCATTAATAACAATGTTTTTACAAAAAGAAAATAACTAACTTTTGCTAACCTAACTTCACGATAACACCTTATTCAGCCTCTAGGTTAATTTGAAGTGGGTGACAGATACTGTGGTCTGCTATAGAGTGCCGCGCGCACCGCGTCCGCGCTTCTTCCGCTCGTATAATAGTCCCAACTTTAAAGCCACTTTTAAATATGTTCAACATAAAAAATAAACTACCCTAACTTAACATAACCTAACTTCACGATAATAACTTATTCACCTTTAAGTTAAATTTGAAGTGGGTGAAAAGTCACTGACAGATGAGTGACAGTTGTCTCGCGGTGCTCCCCGCGTGAAATAGTCCCAATTTAAAGCCACTTTAAACCACTTATAAATAAGTTGCGCACCCCAAAACAAATTTTTATATATTTAGGAGCCTTCTCCACATCGTGTTCAATCAGTTTTAGCTCATGAAATCATAAGTCACTCTTCTAGACAAATACCAAAACATCTTTTGTACTTATAGCTCTCAACTCAAAAGTAGTGGAATGGCATAATGTCTTTAACATGTAAACTGCTACTAGTCTATAATCTACTATAAGTCTACAACTCTACATGTTATAGGACCTATTATAAGTCACAATTATTGTTATACAGTCATACACCAATGTAAACTGGCGTTTGCTGTAGAAATAAATAAATAAAACTAGTACCTATGGGCACTTTGCCATTTGCAGGTAAACATGCAATTTTCATGTTTTAATATGTCGATCACGGTGAAAGTGTTAATGGGATCGACCAAAGTCTATTGTTACAACCCATACGTATAGGCTGTTTACAAGATTTCTTCAATTGAACAAGGTTAAGCATAACTTGGTTATAAAGTAATACTTACCACATTTAAATGACAGTTTAATCGTTTCACTTGAATGTATTCTTTGACTCAAATACTTCTCAATCAACGACTTCCTAAGGGACGGTTCATTTGCTACTATTTCTTCTGTCAGTATTGAGCTGGCTTCCAGAATGTTATTAATGGCCTCCATTGTTAACTGGGTTAGGATAAAGGAATATTGTAGGCTAATATTCAAAGTGCATATTAAGTTACGTTCGCCTGTACACGTTTAGGGGGCTGACTTATGGCAATTCCCAATGCCAAGTTCCTGACCTAGGGCTGGAGTCAGTACAGCTCTCAGCCTAGACAATGTGCAGTGTAGATGAAATTACCCAACTAAGTTATTATTCGAAAAGTAATATTGAGTAATATTAAAATGGAAAAGCTAAATTTAAGTTCGAAATATTATAGCATGGTCCAAGCGTTTAAAAACATAATATTGAGAAAGGCAACATAACCTTAACAACCCTCTGGGGAAACGTACAATACACACAAGACCGGGAGGACTGGGGAGAGCAGCTTCACCAGTAATTCTGTTCAAGTCACAGAGTATTTATTCAAATAGTCCACAAGTTCCTCACTAAACTTCAACACAATGCATAAAAACGTGTCTATGCTTAGTTCACATATAATAGTAGCACTGAACAGACAAAATATTTTCGATATAATACATTTTAAAGTATTATTTATATGTTAACTAGCTGACACTACCCGTGTTACGTTAAGGGATTTAAATATTGAGCTTTTGTGATTTTATTTACCTTAATGTTTCTACAAAAATCAATGTTTGTGTTGTTAGGTAAATTATACTGGTTTTCTATATGTTCACTATTTTATAGTTTTAGTACATAACCAGGCTGACACGCAGCTTAGCGCTAAAGCACCGCTGGCATTAATAAAACGAATTTCCTCTGCAAAGCGTTGCACTTAAATCACTATTTTTAGGCAGCAGCATTCAACAGACAAAAAATGTTCGATATTATACATTTTAAAATATTACTTATATTTAAATACACTTAAAACTTTTTTCGATGGTTTGCACGCTGCAAAGAGTAAAGCATCAATCATATTAGGTAATGTGGTCAACAAACACTGTCGTTGCTCGGGCGAAACCGATACGCTGTGGAGAGGTAGTACAGATCGCATATTTTGTTCTGATTTTTATAAAATTTAAACCCAAAGTGGTGCGTAGCGATTATGAAAGAATAGAAAGATGGAGTTATTACTTCAGGTGCGCTGTGCGGTATAGCGAGGGCCTAAGGACAAAGGACACCTCTAGGCACTCAGAATAAATACTTTATACCATAGAGTTAATAATATTAGAAAGAGGTCTCATCTCATCATAGAAAGTATACATACGCCAACGACAATATAAATAAGACCTTTTTCGCCAATGCAATGCCGGGTCATTTGAAACACGGAGTTCTTATACGTTTAGTATGAAAGGAGAGTATCAAAGTTTGGGTGGCGGGGTGGCTTTCCTCGATTCTCATTGCTCAGGCGTTGACCTTGAAAGAGACAATCACTCCTATACGGGTCTCTTATTATTCTACGGACAGTCCTTCGTTAAATACAAAGTCGTTATTATTTTTGGTTTTATTCCCCCTTTTACACCACAGAAAACCTACAGAATCTTTAAACCGGAGGCCAGAGATATATTAGTACTGATCTATTTTTTTGTCAGCTGATCAAACTTATCATTTTATAGGTTAGGTTTAAAAATACAAATAATCAACTTCCAAATAATCATATTTATGCCCACTACAAAGTGAATGATTATTACTCAAATGATACCGTAGTTTCCGATATACTTAGCACTCTACGTCTCATTATTTATATTATAATATTATTTTCAAGGTGAGACAACTTAGTCAACTTTGCCTTGCTCTAGGCAATCATTCAAGACAAGTAGTTCCAAGCTCATGCTTCTTTCGTCATACATTAGACTCCTGTAAGTTCTGCCTCGTTTAGTTCTGTCACGTATTCATACTGTGCAATCGTGTTGCACTTGTTCCCACAGTAGGCATACAGTCAGTGATTCACAATAGGAGAACTTACAAACAATAAATGGGCATTTTTAGATGGGTATCAGTTAGTTCGGTCTAGGGTCCTGCCTTGAAGTGGCCGAACTTATGGGAGTCTACTGTAACAAAATATGCTAGAACTGAGATTACACATTGTAAGTGTAAAAGTCCGATTTATTCTATCAGGGTCAATTTATGATTTACACTTGAAAGATATTGACTTACAGTACTGGTCGAGAATAAGCCTCCATCTCCAACTTGCTGACAAAGTAGAACCCCTTGCATGCCAACATTGATTTAAGTCTAGCTCCATTTTTATTTCCGGCAACGTTTTTAGTAGGTTTTTTTGTGTGTCAGTGACATAGTTTAAACCAATGTTGCCAGAGGTTGTTAGTTTTAATATACTTATTAAACTCAGTGACAACGTTATCCACAAAACCCCTAGTTCCAATCTGTGCCACTAGGGAAGCAATTTAGGTTCGCTGTCGCATCTGCGGCTAGACATTTGCTTCTAGAAGGCTTTTTGTTTAATGCTGTCAATAATTTTCTTGTGAACTCTCTCAAACTCTGCAACCGAAACAAACTGGTCTGGCTATTATAATTTGACCAGAACGAGCAAAAGAAAATTAAATATAAAAAGAGCCTTGTTAAGAATCTCAATGACAAATTGTCTTTTAAAGATCCCAAAATTTACATATAACCCTTCTGTTACTAGTTTATTTTTTCCGCAGTATCCATTTTTCATGATCTTAATAATAGTTTTAAGACTTTGTAGCTTTTAATATAAAAAGTACAGTTATTTACATTTTTTCATGTATACAGTGATGAAGAAACATCTGCGAGCATGTCACAGAGTCTCGAGACTCTTCCAGCCAATGAACATTGTTCCAGCAGGGGCTCAAGTAAAAAACAATGATTTGACTTCAAAAAGCCAAAAAGTAAGAAAATACTTTTGCTTCCAACTTAGTTAATTTTCTTGTACTAGTTTTAAGCACTCTGAAAAGTAGTATGAGGGCTCTTGGGTGTAGCCTTCCCAAAGAACTGCCTTTTTTATCAAGACCTGTAAAAGTTGGGTATTATTATTCGAAAAATAAAAATATTTACTTTTTAACAACCAGAAGCTCTATTTACTACTTAAAGAAAGAGTTTTTAATAATTCTTTGTATTTTCAGTTGATGATCGATGAAGGTATAATTGCATCGTCTCAAAACGGATTCTTTTACAATCTGCCACTGGCAACCAGAGCTCTTGAGAAGTTAACAAAGCTGATTGACAGGAACATGGCAGAAATTGGTGCTCAGAAGATTTTGTGTCCTACTTTAATCAGTTCGAATGTCTGGGAAAAATCAGGTTTGTTAAAAATTGTGTTTAGTTTGAATATTTGTTTTATCTTAAACTAGATATAATGTCTAGGGCTTCCTCTCTTTAACTATCTTATGTATGCTTACAAAAAAGGCTGAACTCAAATCATAACTTCCAGCTAAATCAAAGCTTTAATCAAGCTACCAGAAAGCCTTCAGGAAATAGAAACATTCATTTAAATTTTCATTATTTTGGTCAGCCCATTTAAGGGCTGTGAATTCTTTAAACTGAATCCATGTGGTCCTTAATATTCAGGTGGAAAATAGAAAATAAATTAACAACTCTTCCTACCTGTTCAATAATATTTTACATGTCAAATCCGGTTTTGGAGTAACTTTAGATAGAATTTCTACGGTGTTGTCAATTTAAATGTGAGTTCAAGCGATTAGTTTCAATTTCCACCAAATTTAAAAAAAAACAGTACAGTAATGCAAAGATATTTTTTCAGGGAAAATGCAAAAAAGCTGAACAGCTACCAGAAAGCCTTCAGGAAACATTCAAACATTGGTCAGCCCACTGTGCTTTAAACTGAATATGTGGTCCTAATATTCAGCTGGACAGCTTGTGATATCATAAAACTGTTTCTTGTACATCTAAAAAAAGGCGGTTTTACACAAAATAAATGTGTTTTCAAAGTAGCATGATAAAAAAGAAATATAAATTGTTTGAATCAACATTGATTTATAATAGGACCAGATTAATTATGTATTTTTGGTGTTGTTTAGGAAGATTGTCTTTGGCTGGCACAGAGGTTTTTAGATTGGAGGATCGACATAACAAGGATCTGTTACTAAGCCCTGTAAGTAGAGGGTTCTTAATGATAACCCACTTTTGTTTATTAAGGGTGAGTTTTAAATGACCCCTCCCCACCTTAACTTTTGAAAAAGGAAATATTTTAAAAACCCTTTAGGGAAGGTTTATATATAATTCTAAAGTATCTTTTGACTTACTTTGCGCCACCCACCCCCACCCAATAACCAAAGGGGGGAGGGCCCCCAATATTTTAAAATACAAATCCCCCTTTGTGGCACCTCAAAAGAAAGGGAATTTTCATACAAATTTTAACGACGCAAAGAACAGTGTTTTATCTCAACTCGTTTTTTGTAAAACTCATTTCACATAACACCACTCACTGGAATCTGTTATTCTCATTTTTAGATGTTTTCGTCTTTATATACCTTATTGTACATTAGTTTTGAGTTTTTGTGGATTAACCGCGATTTTGCTTATCCGGGAAGCTTCCACCCGACTTTATTGCGGTTAATCGGGAGTTGACTGTACATATAAATATTGTGGTTCAGGGCGGCACCTTAAATATAATACATTGAAACACTTAATAATAGTTTCCTAAACTAGTTATGGTTTATGAGAAAATTGGAAACATATTAGTATGCAGTTGGCAGTATTGAATTTTTTCTTGAATTTCTTCCCCTTCTAGCTACTTGATTGACTGTCATGACAAACTGACCAGTGTGACTCATATCACCTCTATTACCTCTGCCTCTGGCCTGGGTATTTCATCCTATCATTGCTTTCATAGTTGGTTATTGGGTGATAACAAACATGTCCTTGAATGTTTTTGGCAAATTTGTCAACCTTTGTTTACTTTTAGAATTTGCTTGCTTTTAGAACAAAGTTTAAAATAGGTCTTTGACATTTGAAAATGCCCTGAAATTTTGAATTAGCCTGTAGTTGAGATATTTTGAACAAATTAGATTAATCAAAACTAGGTTGATCAATGAATATTTGTCTTTTAAGTCTCCACATTCTGCAATGTTGCAACTTGCCAATGGGTTTTATTCAGAATCAGTTCTGTTGTCGCAGACGCACGAAGAGAGCGTGACCCAGCTGCTTGCGGCTTCACCGCAGATGTCGTACAAACAGTTGCCGCTGTTGCTTTACCAGATCACCTCCAAGTTTCGAGACGAGGCTCGGCCAAGGTTCGGGCTTATTCGTGCTCGAGAGTTCCTCATGAAGGACCTGTACTCATTCGACACTTCGTCAGAGTCTGCTCAAGAGAACTTACAATCTGGTATCACAAGCTTACAAACAGATATTTCAGACAATAGGCGTAAATTTTGTTAAAGGTAATTAGTTTCTTTTAAATATTAGTTTTGGTGTGAAATAAATCCTTGGGAAAAAAATATTGAGTTTTGCCTTGAAGCAATGGAATACTACCTGTTAATATAATTGGCTACAAAAGTGACCCTTGACACACTGAAAGAATAATTCTTAAAATGGACATTATAAATGTATTTTCTAAACAACTGATTTCGTATGTGATACTAATCTTAAAGATGTAATTCAGGTACTTCGACATTGACTTGGTCTGTTGAACAGTCGGCCCTAGTTTGGAACCAGACTACTCCTTACCAGTCACTAATATCCACTTTGTCCCGTGGTGTTGGAGTGTTTGATCGCAGGACAATTTTATTAAGTCTAAATATACCTACAACTATCTTGATTTAGCACAACAATGACCCACAATTAACATTGCCGCATTGCAACTGATAAATTGTAGAGTGTATTTTGTTGTTCTAACTTCAACTTAAAACTTTAACCTGCTCAAATATTATTAGCGGTTATTACAGAAGACTTGGTTGCAGTGAAGGGAGTGCCTGGACTGATGGGAGGGGAAGTGTCACATGAGTTTCACTACCCGGCCGACATAGGGGACGACACTCTGCGGCTATGTGAAGGCTGTGGCAGCGGCTGGAACCAGGAGGCTCAGGAGGGAACCAAGTGTCTAAACTGTGGTAGCGAGGCTGTTGTGGAGAAGAAGGGTATCGAGGTAAGACTATGGTAGTCAAAGATAAAAGTAGTGCTACTTTTTGTCACTAAAAAAAAGAGGTAAAGTTTGTCTTGTTTAACGAGGCGAAGTTAGGACTAAAAAGTCCTCTCTTCCACTCAACCTTGACCTTTACCTAGCGTCACCGTATTAGTCACATTACAAATATATGTAATGCGGGGGGATCGAACCCGCACCACCGGGGTGATGAGCTCCACAGTAGTGTGCGATAACAATCCGCCACAGATCCGCTAATGAAGTAGAGGTGTTTTTTTAAAACTGTTAGTTTTTGTGTCAGTAGTTACTATCAACCCAAGGAAAAGAAAAAAAAGATTATTTAAGGCCAATGAAAAAAAAACAAACAAAAACTATGTGGGTGGCAATGTTGCCAACGGTGAAGTCTTTAGTGTTTGATTATACACTGTTTATACTTAACACTGCTAATAGCTTTATTTTACTGTCAACCCCAAACATTCTTTTAATTGCTGCAGCCATAACCAACACACAAGGCTCATGAAAACAAAATGTTGTGAATCATATTGTTCCACAACAAATAAATAACTCTGGACATAAAAATGTTAAATTTGCTAAATTCTCTTTTTTCTTTCATCTAATAGTATTTCAGAGGTCTAGCATCCCTATTTGGCCTATGAAGCGCTGCAACTGGTTTTCTGTGCTTTCTTCGGATTACTCATCATCTCTACTTCTCCAGATTCAAAACTGGAAACCCCTCTGCACAAGTTTTGATGAATAAAAATTGATTGCAAGTTTGCTTGCAGGTGGGACACATGTTCCAACTAGACACTCGGTACTCTGCACCACTACAAGCATTGTACATGGGAGCAAAGGGGAGACTGCCCCTGGTGATGGGTAGTTACGGCCTGGGCGTGTCTCGGATTCTGGCGGCAAGTCTGGAGGTGTTGTCCTTGTCTGATCAGCTGCGCTGGCCTGCAGTACTGGCTCCCTTCTCTCTTGTCATAGTCACACCTAAAGTAAGAATTTAAGATTTTTTAAATAGTACAGTTTGTTTCCAGCCTTGTTTTTCAGGTTTCTGACTTTTAATTGTTTTTTTTGCAAAAAAATGTTGTTTTTGTACTTGTGTTCTGAGTGAACCTTTCATGTGAAGTTAAAAGGTACAAGTTCAATCTGACCTGAAAATCAGCGAGACCAAAGGATGAGTATATAATCTAAAATCAGCCAAACTGTCCAAGAAATAGATTTATTTTTTCCTAAAGCTTTTCGTGACTCAGGTTCAACAATTCAAAGGCTCTAGACTGAAGGAATAGCAAAAAACATCAATACAACATTTCTATGAAAACATGTGTTATAGAGACTTAAATTATAAAAATTACAAATGTAGGTGTTAGCCTTAAAAATAAAATTTAATTTTTTAAAACCTTTTACTAGTAAGACAGTGAGTGGAAGTATAATCTATAATGCACCAGAATGATATAAGTTTCTACTAAATATACTAAGTGGTGGTGTATAAAAAATAATCAAGGAACAGTGAATTTTGAAATATACCAGGTTTATTGTTCATGAGGTTGTTTTGACGTTTCTTCATGAACGGAGATTCGTAGATGAGTAACTGCTGTGAATTTTGAACTTCTTTTAATAAATTTACTGTTGAAAAGTGCTGTCCTGTTCCTATGGAATGTTTTGCTTTTGTTGATTTGTAATAATATTTAATGGTAATTTGATATATTATAGTAATTTAATTTGTTAAACAGGAGGGTAGCAAAGAGAGCAAACTCACTGATCACATACCAGAGGAACTCTACTGGCAACTCCAAGAGGTGCCTCAGCTTGAAGATAACGTCATCATTGATGACAGATCTCACATGACGATCGGCAGGAGAGTGCTAGAGGCAAAGCGGAAGGCTATCCTCACATTGCTGTGGTGGGGCGTGCTGCAGCCGAACAAACCCCGCGTATAGAACTCATACACGTACACTCTGGCGAGACTTCTCTACACAATCTTGGAGATCTAGTCAACATACTGGTCGACAGTGACCAACAGCTTAGGTTAACAGTGATGCAATAAACATTTAATAGCCAATGTGTTTTTTTATTAAATTTCAACACTTCCTTTAATACTCTTCTCATTAGTATTTAATACATGCAGGTACTAATTAAATCAAACGGAAATGCATGACTGGCCCCTACATTGACCAAGAAATAGCTTTAACTAGCTTTATAGTGAACTTATATTAATATAACATCATGTTTAAAGATTAGATATACAAAATATATAATGCACAAAGTATCCTAAAAAGATTCCCAATACAACTGGGCAAGCTATCAACAGGATCATATGTATGCAAACTATTTATGAATACGAATTTGATCAAAATAAATTAGTTGTATGTAATCTTGGGTATACATAACATTGTACTCTTTGGACAAGATGGCATCAGGACTAAGTAGACACCGATTTGAGTGAATTTACTGAAATATGATTTTACTTACGAACCACGCCAATCGAAACCCTGTGTTCCTCCTGGTGCAGGCTTACCAATTTCTCCTCCCCTGTCTCAACTGTTCCCATTCGCCATAACCAATCAGCTGGTGTGCCAACAATGTTCGCTTTAACGCTTAGCTGCGTGTCGGCCTAGTTTTACCGGCGGGAATATTACAAGTAGAAACCATTTTGTTTCACGCTTTCAAAAAATAAAAATGGGAAAAATGTTAAGCATACTTTTGGATTCACAATAAGTCAGGCTATCCAATAAGGTATAATTAGCACATGTGGTTTCACTCACCTAAGTGCTGAACACAAACGGACGTTAATTTCTTAACAGCCCTCGTATTTGGAAATTGTTATCTTGTATTGTACTGCCGGGGCCAAAGACCGAAGAAAATAATAACGATTTTTAATTATTTCACCTGTCGCGAAGACCGAGGTGTAAGTAAAATTAGGCTGTAGTTCAGAAATATCCATAGTCCACAGCACAAGGCCGGCGCGTGCCGTCAAAGACAATACATACACATTGGGTATGTATTGTCTTTGGTGCCGTGCAGCACTGCAGCCAGGCCCGGACTAGCCATTATTTACGCCCTAGGCCAAAGTTCTAGATTGCGCCCCTTCTGTGTTCTGAGAGGTTTGAGGTGAGTGGAACTTTTTGCCATATTTAACTGTACATAAGGCAGTTTGCACCGCGACTGGTGACCAAGACTAGAGACAGGAGACCGCGACCAACATGTGCCTCGGTGTCTTCTGCGCATGTCACCTGTCTCTGTCGCATGTGCGAACTAGCGCCTGTTCAAAGCTATAGATGAAAAATACATAGATTGCGGTCACCTGTCTCTGGTCTCGGTCTTCGGTCGTGACGCGAACCACCGCCACTCGTTCTAGAGCCTATTTAGAACTATTTTAGCCATTTACTAATTTTTAATAATTAATTAAATAATATATTCCAAGAGATAAGCAGCAAACGGAATAGAAACACGGGTATCAATGAACTTACTTGAATAGATATAAGACGTTCGCTTTAAGGAGGGTGTGGAGGAAAATTTGGTAAAGGAAAGAACCTGGCGTTCAAGATGAACAAAATGTCACCCAAAATTATATGGTCAATAATTGTTAATCCTTGTTAAATTTCGTGTTTTTCGCCGTTCATTTTACTCCTTGTGGAGGTAGTGTGGTGAACATTAATCTATATGTTTAATCACATGTTAGTTTTGTTTTGTAACACAATTTTGTAAACATTCAATTAAGTAAACACAACTTTATTTCCGTTGAACTCATTATTTAATTAATTCGTTGAGTAAGTTTTGATTCGTACACAATCCCATTGTCCCTCACCTCATCTTCGGTAATGTTGTAAAATCACCTTCCTATGCTGATGATACTACTCTGAATCAGGTCTTCTTTCATCTATTTTGCTAAAACAAATTTGTCCACCAGCATAAATTTGAGACAAGTCTCATTAGGAGGCCATAATTGTCATAGCATCATTCGCCAGATCGACCATATTTGCAGAAAGATGTCTCTGGTATATTTCTATTAAGACAGATGAAGATCTATGTAGATGCTCTTAAAGTAGTCCACTCCTCTTACCGCAAGTTCAAGTGTCGCAGTGTAGAGATTATTTTAAAATCTCCCGGTGTTTCAAAATGATGATATACATTCCACGATACACGCTCAAATTCTACTTTTGACAAGATATCCATAGCTCTTATGAGAGATTGCCGATGCAGGCGGCGTAAAACTTTTAAACAAGCTCTGAGAACTTTGCCGAACTCTTTATTCCCTGGCAAGGAGCCCTTCAAAATACAATATCTAAATTAAAATAAGAAGACAAAATTATAAGACGTATTATTTCACCGTATTTACCAGTGGCTTAGCCCATTCTGGCATTTTAAATGTAATTCACCTCTCAACTGAAACATCAAAGTCAACACAATTCATTGTCACTGACATAATAATAAATAAAATAAATGTTCACCTTCCTCCTGTCAGGTCTTCTTTCACTCTAGTCACTGACAAGTCAGATGACTCTCCGGTTTTATGCGTTGAGAACTTTGCCGTCAGGTTACAGATACCGGGCCAGATGACCTCCGGTCGAGGTTGATACGACTCCTCCTCCTCGTTGCCGAGTCCCGGGCTTGCCACCGGCTTAGCGGAGTTAAAATTAGGTTTTTGTTTATTTTATAGATGTGTAAAACCGTGAAAACCCACATCTCCTTGGCGGGGGCGCGAAGCCCGGTAGCAATCCTCTGTGCAAACCCGACCTGCTTGTTGCCCGTTTCCACCGACCAAGGGACCTAATAGGGTGTTATCAACACTCTAATATGAAAGAGGGAAAAGAGAATGACTCGATTTTCACTTTTTCATACTTAGAGTGAACGCAGACCCGAGCGCTAAGCAAGACGGGTGACCACGGTGTAACCTCCCTTAACCAAGGGACCTAATCGGGTGTTATTAGCGGACGTTACAGCGCAGCCGGTCGAGGAGTGCTACCTTATTGATGTACAAATACATTCTGACTTCAGTTGCCATAGAAATTATACGTTGCACTTTTAATGTTATCGTTGATAATTTGTGGAATTTTAAAGTAACTATGGAAATAAAATGTTTAATTGTTAAATCTATATTTATAAAAGGCATGAGTGAATCGAATTTCCTTCGCATCAATTTGTGACTCTAATTCGCACCGTAGACAGCCTCGTCTCGGAATTCGGTTGTTCTATTACCAAGGGCACTAATTTATTTATTGTGTTTTCTATATTTATTGATGTAAATGTATTTATTTATGTAAAGTTGTCTAGTTATAGTTGGCTGCTGCTGTCTTTTATTTATTTATCAACGGTGTACACCTTCTTATACATTAGCATACATATGGAAAATAGTAATTTTGATGAAAATAGTAACCTACGACATTCGATACACAAACTATTACATAACAAAGTGCCAATCTAGGGGTCTTCCAATCTACCCCTACTATCTCTCTTTTTTCTTTTTTTTTTCGAGAAGGTTTATTTTTTAGGGTAGTTATGGGTAACATTAAGGGTGCAATACGTCACGCGTGCATACATATTAAGTCTTTAAGCATATTAATTTATTATGTATTTAAATGCTCTGTGTAGTTGGCAAATTTGCTGTACAAGAGCATTCAATAAAGAATTGATTTATTTTTCCCAAATAACCACAAGCTTATATGCCTATAGATAAATTACATAGCTCTTACGACCTGAAATTTGTGTTGATCTACACTGAGTCAAGCAGACCACTTTATCAATTACTCTCATGACCTTGATTATAAACTATATACTAATGGACTATGTAGTAGAGACTCTGTGGTAAAGTTTCTTTAGTCTGTGCTAAAAGTACGCCATTTAACGGATATTGATTCCCACTGTCATAAATAACCAATAAACAAAAATTCACCTTTGAACTATATTTTCCATTACTTTTATTACTTATTTTGACTGTATAGGAATGCAGCCAGCAGTTACTGTACATGATTGTATTAGGGACGATGTACGATAACCTATTAGCCCTAACAAAGACAAGAAAGGCAGTGCTAAAAGGTTAGGACTGTAAATAGTCGTAAAGGTAAGCCTGAAGTTGATTGAGAGGCCTTGTACTTGTAGCTCTACTAATGCAGTGTTTTACAACTTTACAGTCGGTAGAGGCTCGCAGCCGCCCCGATACCTATAAACAATGGCGTCGAGATGGCTATGCTCATTTTGGGTTTGATAAAGCACATCTGAACACCGAGATTCACCTATTACCTTGGGTGCAGTTTTGATTATTTTAATAGTTTGTGGAGCGTTTACAAATTATCATAATTTACAGGGGTTTTATAACTATTTAATTAAATCAGATGGAAAGTAAAACTTAGAATATTCAACTCAAATGTTAAAACCGTGCTACTGTTCGGCTCTGAAACTTGGGAGGTAACAAATGTTATCTCAAAAACAAATAAACGTTTGTTAATAAGTGCCGTAGGTCTATTCTAAAAATGATATTTCCAATAACAAGCTTTGGGCTAGAGCAAACCAAGAGCGCGTGGAAAGCAAGGAGGATAAGTAGAAATTTTATACCTGCTCTGTGGTGGAAATACAGATAAAAAAGAGAAAATAGAGATGGATCGGCCACACATTATGACAGCCGCATGACTCAATCGCTAAACAAGCCATCGAGTGGAATCCACAGGAGGCAAGAATAATAGGGAGGGCAATAATTACGTGGACGGTAGAAAGGGAGCTGGACAACCAATTGGTTGTCCTTAAGGCATGACGTGGAGAAGAGCAAAGGTACTGGCCGCAAACAGGGACCAATGGAGATAATTCATCACGGCCCAAGGAGCTAAAGGACATAAGTCAGTAAGTCAAGTTATAACTATTTAAATTATTACTAGATCCTATAAATGATTCGTTGAACGATCCCTCCTACAAGCCAGGACAGTATAGCTAGGATTTTCGTGCCCCTGGGGGAAGCGCTCGAACCCTTTAGTGAAGTTTTCTCTGGGAGGAGGGGGGGATTGGAAAATTGGTCACAAAATGACGAATTTCGATGCCATTCCATCAAAATTTTAACTTTTGGCAATATTAGCGTTAGGGTTCCCAAAAACTCCCGAGCTTGCTCGGGCAAACCATTTTTCGGGATTTTTGGGTTATCTATCGGGGACTTGAGGGTACGGAATACAGCGCAACTAAGAGCTGCGAGTTCAGATGTCGTCCCCAGGAGAAATCACGAAAAATTAGACGCAAAATAGCTCACGGCCGTTGAGGCCCTCTAACAGAATTTTAATGTTGTTTGAGAGTATCAGGATTGTATCAAGTATATTCCTCAAGTATACAGTAAATAAGTAAATAGAGGCTTGAGGTTCCCCAAATTCTCGCACAACGCTCGGAACCCATCTTTTTCGGGTTTTAATTTCAGTAAACATAAATACAGATAGGCTTATGTAGTATTAAATTCCACTATGGAATTAACTAAACTCAGTATTGTGAAACTTACACCATTAGCTAATAAGAAAGTAATGTGAACAGGAACCTAGGGAATAATGGGCCCGGGCCACACGCAAATTACCACAACAGTGTGAATAACTAGCCCTGAATCTAGAACTGTTTACTCTGTGGACAGTTCTTTATCCTCTGCAACAATGAGCGCATCCCTATACAGTTACCAGAGAGTACTGAGTAGTGTGGGAGTGGCGCAGTGTAGCGGCGAGATCTCGCACCACAGTCCGTAGCTCCGCTTCCGTTTCCGCTCAGATCTCAGGCTCACTGTTGTAACCTCTCATCTGACCGGTGCAGGTTATGTTCATCTCAGGTGGCCAGTACTTCCTTTCACAGCGTGGTGGCCACTGAGCGCATCTCCCGGCGAGTGTCTCGTGGGGATCCAGACGGTCCGTTCATGCAATAGTGTGGTTGAATACTACACAGTAGAGCCTAAAAAGTCTATATTTAAACCCAAAATAGCTATATTTGTTTAAAATACCATTAAACTTGTACATTCACTCAATGTTTAAAAAGTAAGTAGAATGCTAGAAGATTCAGGCATGGAACAAAACTTAGTAATTGAAATGTTTGAACCTATAACTCGACATTTACTGGTTTGGGTTTTGGCATAAGCTACATACTCGCAAGTCACACGGTATCGTTTATTCAGGATGCCAGGATTTTGAGATGGGGGTTACAGAATAATGAGGTCCTTTTTAAATGTGTACTACATGCGTCTAGCGGACTCGTGATGGGTTGACATGGCGTGCGTGCTGGCTCCGGAGCAGCGCAGTGATGACCGCTGGCGCGGGTTCGATCCCTGCACTAACTACTTACACTAATTTTGTAAAGTGACTATGCGGTAACGCTAGGTAAATTTCGAGGTTGAGTTGTAGAGAGGACTTTGAAGTCCAACTTGGTCCCTGTAACACGACAAAGTACCCGGAGAATCTGGGGGTCCGCAGGTGCTCCCTGAAAACATTCTAATTTTGATGCTATAAGTTGGGCGTTTTGAGGCGTGCTGGGTGACATTTTTATCATGATACCAACAGATTTAATACTCCGATCTCGTAAGAACACAAGTGGCATGATCAGGTGTTAGGAACTCTGATAGAACCTACAGTACCTAACATTTGGATTAGATCAAATATATGTTCAGTTTATTTCGTGATAAAATACTTGTGCTGAAATAAGTTAAGAGTGCGCAGTAGTGACTGTGACCTTGAATTTCGTCCCATAAGAGCAATGTAAAAACATGCATTTTCTTGGACACTTCACGCCTACATCGGATATTTATGAAATAAACTTTGTTTTAAAGTGCATTAAATATTTTAGTGACTCCGCTGAGTCGGATTTCCATTTTTTCATTTATTGAACCGTGACATAAACCAACGCAATGCAACGTTAAGAAACCTTGTATTTAAATTTCTTGTTTTTACTATTAAACTAATAATATTTTAAAAAAGTGATCAGCGGAGACATTGCAGTACATTGACATCTTTCAAATAAAACATATTTCAAAAAGATTTGATGAAATGTGCAGACGTGTGAAGTGTCTCAAGAACTTGCTTGTTTTTACATTGTTCTTATGGGACAAAAAACAAAATGGCCATCAGGTACTGTGCGCTCTTAAGGGAATACAGTACAATTCACCTATCATTAAGTTTAATACAGCTTCAAAATGTAATATTTTGTTATCCATTATATTTGTGAACAAATTCAAATTCAGAATTTGCCAAACACTCTTGAAATGTTTATTTTTTACATCAT
Source organism: Matsumurasca onukii (assembly GCA_018831715.1). Classification (NCBI taxonomy): domain Eukaryota; kingdom Metazoa; phylum Arthropoda; class Insecta; order Hemiptera; family Cicadellidae; genus Matsumurasca; species Matsumurasca onukii. Next base: position 23,525,263 of record CM032058.1, on the reverse strand, counting down.
CAGGATGTGTCCAGTGTCCTGTACTTCAGAAGGACACCCGAGACCTAAATCACTGGTCGCAACTAATGTCCATCAAGTAAGCAAACGAGATCGGTGTTTTTCGGTGCTGCTTCTCGGCTACATTGCGAGTCATAAAACTTACTCCCGCAATTCCGCGCGTTGCATCGCACTGGGATATATTTAGAAAATTTTATTTCGCTTGTTATTACAAACTAGTATTAGTGGTATAGTTTTGTGGTTTGGGTATTGTGTTATTTCCTGTAAAGTTGAGCAAAACTCCATAAAATAAATAATTCTACTGTACAGTTTATATATTTTTTCCCTGGCGAGTCGTTTTAGGGCTCCGAATTATTAAGTAGTTAAACGAAAAAAGGAATATCTAAGGCTAATTTTATTACTAAAGAAATTTGAAGACAAAAAAGTGTGGACCGAACCGGGGCTGGAACCCGGGTCTCTCACTTGCCGGGTGATTAGGCTAACCACTACACCATCCGGCCCAACTATTATGCCTTAAAATTTAGAGAAGTACTTAAACCTGAATGATTATCCGAAACATGTGACTGTTAATAGTGACTTTAAATCAACGAGCTGGATATATTACTAACATAATGTAAATACTATGTTAAATGACTATAATCAGGTTTATAATCAAATATCTATAATTACGCTGAACTTCCTCGTGCAACATAGTTTTTTTAAACGACTACATAAGCTTTAATATAAAACGACTACCGTATCATTCAAATAACATATGCGGGTAGAAACCCATTTGTGTTATTTTAAACTCATATAACTGATATTTAACCTATCACATAAAAGCAGAGCGAAATGACGCACTTATAATCCATTAATATCTACATCATGACTACACGTTTCAAACGAGAATTAAATGGTCGGACAAAGGCTTATTATTATTTCCCTCCCCCTCCCTCTCATCAAGATTATTTTCCTCTGCAAATTCGCTAACAAACAAACAGTACAGTAGGATAACGAATGTCCGGACGATATTGTATCAGTGTAAATACTCTGGAGCTATCAGCTGTTTGAAGTGGCGAAAGCAAAGCGCTTTGATCGAGGTAACAATGTCCAGTTAATGCGCTTAGCGCCATTAGCTTCCGGTCAGCGGAGCGACCAGCTGATTGGTCATCAAAGCGGAAATACATCCACTGCCTCTCGTATTAATTAATTAATGCGCCAATTAGCCAGTGCAAACGTAGGCTGATGTAATACTGTAGCCAGTGCCTCTGTAATCGAGTGGTGCACAAATTGAAGCATTTAATGCCAGTTTAATCACATGAACGGCGAATGAATACTATAATGGGGTCGGATTGGTTGTTTTGCGTTGTTGGGCGAGCAACAGAGATAGGATTATGACTTAGATTGACGCTTAGGGAAACTGTACCTACCCTCTATTCAGTTCCGGTACTTCAAAAGTTAACAGCTTTTCATTTTGGGACGAGATAATGCAACATTGTAAACTGCAATAAAGAAATTTTATAGATTTGTTAGTACATATCATCGAATAGTTTTGCAATATAGTTTTTGTTGTTATCATTAGAATTGAAGTTGTATTTTCTTAAAATGCCTGCCTTATCTTTTGGATATAATCTTTTGGAGTAAACCGTGCTCTTATAAATATCACTTAAACGAGCCTAAGTATGCGCTTACGATTTTGATATCAGCGTGGATAAAAAAGACACTTTTGGGAACAGTGACAAACGATACTTTTTGTCATATGGTAGTTTATATAGGAAATAAATTTTAATTAACATTTTTAATATTAAAAATGAACTCAAAGTAATCAATATTCTAAACTCACTACTGAATTTAGATCTTCAGCAAGGTCCTAGTGCGCGATGAAATATTTTTTTTCTCATTAGTAAGTAAGATACCACAAAAAACCTAAATTTCCCTGGGAATAAATATGCATCTAACCGTAAAAGTGCAGCACGTAGTTCCGTTAAAAACAGCTGGACTTTCGAGTAAAATAAAAAAAACCAACTACGTTCGCTAATAACTTCAAGTGGCTTCACCACAAAAGAACAAGCCTAGCCTTGTAAGGCTCGTCCCTAATACAATATTTATTTGTTTTCAACTAACCGTGTGTTTAGTATGTTCGTGGGAAACAACGGTACAAGGTCGGTACCGTGTTCTAGGGATCACTAATAGACTGACCACAGAGTATAACTGTAGGGGTTTCTTTTATCTGTGGGCTGCCTGTTTCTCGCGGCTGTCATTGTCACGTGACAGTTTTGACAAGACCTTTAGTGCGGGCCTTTCCAGCTGACTTTTGTTTGGTTCCGGTAGTCGCTACTCGATGAAAAGAGCTGTCCTCTGTTTGTTCTGTTGGTTTTGCCTAATTGGAGGCAGCCTGTGGTATTGGTCCTGTAATCCAGCTTCATGGAAGTCAGGTTTTGAGGATGATATAGGTATAAAGCGGCTCAGATAGTGTCAGTGATCATCTGATGATACCCGCATCAACTACCACCATCGTTTAGATATATCAGACCATCAGACCTGCGTGGTTTGGAAGTCACGTTAAGCCGTTGGTCCTTGTGTTTCCATTGGTCATTGGGCTATTAATTAATGACCCATTCTAAGCAAGAGTCGGCCTTAGTTTGTAACAAGACTACACCTCATAACTCATTACTACCACTCAACACGCTCATCCTTCACCACATATTTGCCTTAAAATACCCTCATGAGAGTGGTTGGCATCTCAAATAGTGATTTAGTGATTGGTTTTAGTTGTGCGACGATGAAAATTGTAAATGTTATGAAACATGAACGTTATGAATACATAATTGTAGTTATTTGTTGATAACTGAAGCAAGTTTGGTTTGGTTGGTCCACTGGAGGCATAAAGTTTAACTACTACTAAGGAAGCGCAGTGCAGGCGTTAAAAACGATGGTTTAGTCCAACCAATGTACGTAGTCCATCTCTTCGAGCTAGAAACTACAAGCCTCGCGTCAACTTTGAAAGGACAAAAATATGCAGTCCAAAAACGCTACTCTCATGTCTTGAATTTTGAGTTTTACATGATGACAAACCAATCATTTAGAACGGATTGAAGCATTGAATTTTTTAATAGTGAACTCATCAAATGAACGTAGTCTTATTCACAGCCGACTGCAGTTTCCGTGTGCTTCGGGATTGATTTCGCCTTTAAGGGCGCCACCTGTTTATTTGCACCAACCGGTCGATCCTTTACCAAATCTTGAAAAACATCTAGGGCTGCTGTTGACTCAGAGTGGGCGAACAAGAGTCTCATCTGAGATGAGCTTCTTTAAAGCCACCGTTTTGATATGCCATTTTTAAGTGGGCCTTTAAAACTGTCATACTTGATCTTTTTTTCTAAATAATTATCGGAATAAATTTAAGTTTGAGAAAAAAATCCAATAAATTTTATTTTCTGGTGTGGCCTATCAGAAGCAATGTTTTTATCTTCAAACTGTTGGCGTTTGTTACGAAGATAGTTGACATTGTATCTGAAATGCCTCACCAGAAAATAATAATTGTTATATTGAAAACAGAAAATCATAATTTTACTGTGGTGATGAATGTCTTGTCTATTAGAAAACAAATGTAGATTACTTTATGTGTGAATACGAGTAAAAATTTGTAATAAGATGTATTAGTTAATACTAGTTAAAACTTTCATGGAAATGAAGAGAGGTCTGCAATGTTCTTTAGGCTTTTTTCTACAGAGCGTTCTTAATCTCTTACTTTGTATCAAGAGAACTCTAGATGCATAGATGAATGTCTCTGCAGTATAAGTCTATATGTTATGTGAGATTGAAACAAGCCAAAACAGGTTGTTCTTAAAAACTCTAAAGAGATAATGTCTCATAGTGTAGACTCTAGCAGAGTTCAAACTAGTTTTCTTCTGTGGGTTTCTCTTACTTTATTTACACTATATCCTGCAATACAAGTTGAATTTTGAATTCAGCCAAAATTAGAATAGTTGAACGGAGCGTGCGTCTCCCCTCCTCGTTATATTACGAGGAGAAGAGCACCCTCCTGCCAAATATTATAACTCCCCAGCGCTTAAGGGCAAGCGAACCCTGCCTTTATGATCTAGTGCGGTGAGTTAGTGGATAGAGGTGATTGTTGGCGTGAGGGGTGCGCGCAGCTCTGCTATTGGTCGATACACACATGTGTGGGGTGCCCCCTGTGGGGTGCATGTCACCCCACCAAACCACCGACATCTTCATCTCTTTATTCTCCTGCACTTCAGTGTAATCGACTTGGCTTGGCTCACAGCTTTATATCTTCCTTACTCCGTCAACTGGATGAAGCTGTGACGTAGAATAGATTAAACTGATGAATAATTAAAACATCGTTTATTTACATATATACAATATAAATTGTGAAGATATTGCCTAGCTGCTTAGGCTACACACCCGTGTGCAGGCAAACAGCTATCAACCTACTGTAAATGTAATAAGAAAAAAAAAAAACAGGTTCTCCTGGAACACTAAAATGCAACATCTAAACAGACAACGTAAAACTTAACCTAAAAATATCCAGCGTTCCTATTGGTTGGCTGCCGGTTAAATTTTAACCGCCGGTTAAGGCTCAATTGAAAAGACTGCCCTACATTATTTACACACAATGTTGACACTCAATAACTAATGTTTACTTTTCCATCTGCCAACAATGTTTATTAGTAAATAAACAGCTGATTCCTTTTAAACATGAAGTCTCAGCCAGTCAACCAGCTACTGAGGATGACTCTCCACAGCGAGGTCGAAACGTTTAGCAGCAGTAAGCCAGTAACTATATTTAATCTGTTATGCGGTGTAATCCGGAAGCCTTAGATCTTAGTGATGACACCGGCCGCGAAAGCTTAAATGTTAAGATTATTTTGTACATATTATACCAATTAAGGTACAGATACATACAACATTTTAAGTTTCTATCTTTAATAAATGTTGAGTTATAAAATAATTTGCAAAAACACATACAGAGAGACGGATGAAAAACTAGTCACTGTAGACCCATGTTCATATCGTGTAATTTATTTGTCTCAACATAAGGAACAATTTTATGTGAATTGTTCCAGAGAGTTCCAGGACACTCTGTATAATAATAAACATACTTACAGACAATATAACTGGAATGGCATTTTAGTGAAGTTTTCACAGACATGCAAATATTTCTAATATGAAGGATTTACTAGTTCTAATATTCTATTTCTAAGCTATCAAAAATAAATTATTAGAATTTATACAAGAAACTCAAGTTGTTAAAGTTCCGTAGCTTTTGTTGCAAATTGTCATAGTATCTAAGCAAGTTGTAACCATCAATGCGATTTAAGTCGCTGTAATTACTGAGCCATGATTCTGTTAAAATGATACATTTAAATTTAAAGCTAACACTGTCTAAAAGTGAAGGACAGTACATTTCTGCTATCCCTCCTGACATTTTGTTGAATATCACAAAGTTTCATTCTGAGGACATCATGGGAAGGATCTCTGCTTTCAGGTAAAATAATTGATATTATATTTGTATCATGACAATAAGAATAGTTCACCATTCGTTCCTAGTGTCTTTTTGAACCTCGCTAATTTAACGTCCTCGAACGTTAAATATACCAATCTTAAACGACCAGAGAAAAGCCCTATCGTTATTTAGGTATTCAGGGTTTTCTGTCCTTATTTGAGTTTATAAAAAAGACAAATCTCCTAATGATACAAGTCGACCCTATAACCCACTTCTAAACCGCTGTCAAACCTTAAAAGAGTGACTGAGTGAGTCACAAAGGAAGAAACCTACTCCTAATTGGATAAAGACTTCAGCGTTGACGAAGACAGGAACAAAGCGGCCCGGGACGACTTGAGGCGCCGCTATAGTAAACACTACGGACTATAGAAACTACTTCCTTACTCTGTGGTGTAGACTACACACCCGCCTACCAGGAACAGATAAACACTAGCTTAAGTTCCGTTATTCCCACGGTCTGACAGCACGGCTAGTTGAGTCTGAATAGTTTTGTCAGTTCGGCAATAAACGCCGGTTTTCCTTGTGATTTAGTCGGTTTTGTGTAGTTTGGAGCTTATTAGACACTACTGTCGTCTGTGAAGAAGAGCAACTATAATAGTTTATGAAGAGATTAATAAGTTTGTTTGGTGTTTTAATTATACAAGAAAAACACGTACAAGTTTCCATGTCAGTTTAATTTATTTACAGCGAACCGGATCTGTATACAAGGTGTCCAGTAATTACGGGATCAAACCTCACCAGGTGGTTTGTTAGGTCATAATAAAACAAAAATTTCCTGTAACACATAGACCTATCTCGCTTAGTTTTCCGTCTGTCATGTGTTTTTAACTAAATAATTTTTATCTCCGAGGTCAATTAAGTTACAAACTTCAAACTTTGCACATTTGTTAGTATAGTTAATACCAATATTTAAAAAATAAATGTTGACTAATTTTCACTTCCGGTTTAAAAATGGCGGCGATATTAAATCTTCTAAGCTTAACAACTCAAAACCCATAAACTTAAGGGTAATACACAAGGCTAACAATACGTGGCAAATGATTTTATAAACATTTCAAGGCCAAGTTTGTTGTGCTGCAATTAGTAAAAACGGAGAAATTCAAGTTTTCCTGAGCACCAACCTGTATTTACATAATGTTTCTCAAATGTAAATAGAAGAGTGTGTTCAGAAAAATTTTAATTACTCCGAAGTTACTTATCGAAGAACAACAAACTATGTCTTAAAATGTTTTAAAAACATTTGTTTATTGTGACCTGATAAACCAGCTGGTGAAGTTTGATCCCGTAATTACTGGACACACTGTATATTGAAATCACTTATCAAAACAATTGATGCATACTTATTGCCGTTCAACAAAATGTGGAACATAGTCGTCACACAGCCACAAGCGCTACCTAAGCGAATCCCAACGAGTTTCCTGTAACCGAATATAATTTACACCGCTAGTACATGTGCCCTTTGGGGGCAAGAAACGTTTCTACTTATGTTTTTAAATGTTCACGTAGTTAAGGTTGTCATTTTCCAATAGCCAGGTAATTAACAAACAAAAAGGTAAACTAAAAAAGGCGAATATCGAAAGTAATTTTGGTGAGTATGAATTTTCCTCCATATGGTAGAACTTTGCATAAGTGTTAAACAATTAGGCCATTTTTGGACCCTTAAAGGTCCCCAACATGTCCCCCGGTGCGTTTTCTCCATCACCCGTTTAAGTGTAAAAGTGCAGATATTGAATTAACCGTATATAATCTCAGATCAAACATCTGTGCTACTGGCTATTATTTCAGTCATTTACTATGGCGCCGGAACTTTTCTTTTGAAAATTTGGGGTTTTCTAAGCTGATCATAACCAGAGGATATTTCCCCAATAGTTCAGAAAACCCCCTTAATGCTTCTCCCCATATCAACATTTCTAGTTATAAAATACTTTTGCTTTATCATATACAACTTTGTAGCTTAATGCTCGATCGCGTTATTAAGTCGTTATTGAGTCATTAATTTTTTATCAGTATTATTATTGAAATATATGTACGAGTAGGCCTTCAACGATGATAGTTTGCGATTGAAAGCGCTTGTGCGGTTAAAAGCCTTATATTGATCTTATGTTTTAAAAACCTGTCCATATTTCAGTACAGGTTTAAATAAGTTAAGCTCAAAACTATATACAGAATTTACATTGCAAACACAAATGTGTAATCTAGGGGAGTGTATTGAGTATCCAACCCAAACCCCCTTAGCTTGTAGGGATTATTTACCCAGTGGGACCACGCGGCACATCTCGTTAGTACCGATACGAAAAAAAGAAACGGAACCAAAGTTGTAAAACGTCTTGTAGCTCTTAAATCTTTCTTATTTTGTGATAAACCACACTAATAACACTAATAATAAGAAATCACACTTTTCGAAAGGCCTAAATTAACTGTTTTATTAAGCCTATAATCGAAGACTACCAAACTGATTTGTTTTATTTTCGATACCAGCCGTCAGTAGGCAGGAACAAACTTATACACAACGTTTCAAAAGATTCTGTTAGAGTTTGCTCTAGTTACAGCTTGGACAGACAGGCTGAACACAAACACGAACAAAAAACGGCGTCATAACAGATACACAGGGCGCAGCCGGCAAACCAGCTACATTGAGGATTGCGGGTATAGCTTCTCAAGAAATGAAGGCGCCTATATCCCGGACTTTACTTACTGTTGAATACTTCTTTAACTATCTATGACAAGAGATTATAACCTGTATATTTATATTTTAAACCTCCGTTTTATACAATACTTCTATTTATTTATTTTATACCATTATTTCTTTTTTACTTGTTTAATTTTATTATTTTTGTCATTTTTTATTCTATTATTTTTTATTTTATTTTACGTTAATTATTTATTTACTGTTATTTATTCTATACTTGAAGTATTTGGAATAAAAAATTTTCTTCTTCTTTTAGCTTATTCATTACTCTTTTTAATATTGAATAAATATATATTTACTTTTGAGTTGAGCTACAGGAGTGTTTTATAGATCGATATTTCTTATACCTTAGCAAAAGCTAGTTATCACTAAATCACTATTTGAGATGCCGACCACTCTCATGAGGGTATTTTAAGGCAAATATGTGGTGAAGGATGAGTGTGATGAGTGGTAGTAATGAGTTATGAGGTGTAGTCTTGTTACAAACTAAGGCCGACTCTTTCCTTAGAATGGGTCATTAATTAATATCCCAATGACCAATGGAAATACAATGGAAAAAAAGTGTTAAATAGTACAAAAAGAAACATGATAAGTGTATACTGTATTTCCATTCTGATTTCATATTGTTGTATATTTTGTGACGTGGGATAGATATACAGTATATGTGACGCTGAGTGAAGTTTTGGGTCTGAGCTAAATACTTATTATTGCCGTTATACTTTTGTTACATTATACAATTTATGTTGGTACTATAGTATATATTATAATATTTTCAGTCAAAATAACATAATACTGACTCTTAACAATTAAAATCAAATAAATAAGTCTCATTCTCAACATGTGAAAGGGTGAGAGACCGGCTTCGCTGAGTAACGACGACACAAATGAGCCAGAAGACCCATAAACTGAGCGAGACGATGATAAGACGAGATGAACTAAGGTAAAGATCTTGCCAGCAACGTTGACCAAAGTTCATCAAGAAGACCGCTATCACATCCCCTCCCTTCACGAAAAGTCCCCGGCACAATGAAGAGGGACATTGTTATCACATACAAGCTATGGGAGAGGGGGCCAATTACCGAGTGGGCGGGGCCGAGGGCGGGGCTTGTCGATAGGGTGTCCTGCCTTATCCCCTCCCATCACACCATTCCTCACTTGATGTTCATCGCCGGAGGATCATTTAGTCCTGTGCAGCTATTGAAGATAGTACATCGTTAGTTGACTCGTGTCAAGTTGGACTCATACTACACCAAGGACTTTGTTAGCGTGGAAATGTAAATTTTGGTGCAGTGTTTAGGCAATTGAGTCCAATACGTGTTCACATCTGACTTATGAAGAAATGTTAGTGCGTGGTTGGTGTGTATTTTGAGATTTGGGGACAGTTGTGAGTAAAATTTATTTAAGTTGTGTTTTAGTTAAGTAAAGTTTGACTGTCACGTTGTACCGCCTAAACAAGCAGATTTGTAGGAGGATATTTAAAGCTTTCAAAACTAACTTAAGATTTCAAAATATTTACAGTTAAAGCATATAACTACTACACAGTACTCAGTATTTATTTTGACAAGGAACTTCTGAAATAGGTATTTATTTAAACAATTATTACCTGTTAGCAATTTACTTAACACAGCTATCCAGTGAACTGCTTCGTTCAAACGTGATTTCATGAAGGATTTTCATCGTGCATAAAAATGACTATCCAAAACCCTTTCAACAAACTGCACTGAACTTCCGCGAGTGCTTGTGAACGTGGTCGCTACGACGAGCTACCCCCAGGCCCCGGCGGGCCCCGCAGCCCCGCCGCCCAATGTGCTGAGGGACATGACGGACCTGTTCAAGATGATGCAGAACCCCTTGCTGGGGTACAACTACAAGCCCCTGGGGCACTTCCTGGGCCCCCCAGTGCTGCTGATGGCCCCCAGCTCCTCAGGCAGTGACTCGGGCTCCCCCAGCCCCCCGCAGACCCCGGGCAAGAGCTTCACCATTGACGCCATCCTCGGCCTCCATCAGAACACCTCCCCGGCAGCTATAGACTACTCCAGCAGGTCGCTCACAGGTAGGTTGACACCTTAAATGTTGTGTTGCATATGAAAACGGCTGTTAACACGTTCTTATCAGTGATTATTCCGTTACGGCTTAGAGTAGCTGTATGGACGCAATACACTGGACTGAACTGACCCTTTAAAACACGTGCTGCAATGAACTCCATGGCAGTTTTTTACGACATCTTCGGCGGGACGTAGCCTATCATACTCACGGAGTATAAAAATAATACACCAATAAGTTTAATGTCAAATTAATGCAATATAATTCTTTTACAGTAAAATAAATTATTTTTATACCACCAGGCACCAGTAAGATTTGAACTCTAAATAAATTAGTAAATATTCATAAACTCTGCGATACTGTAAAATGCAATATTTTTGGCAATGTACAATGTTTGAGGTTAGTTTGAATTTGTTGTAAAATAACTTTTAACGTTGTCGGGAAATTCACTATTCAATCGTCTACCGGCTTCAATAGCAAGTTTATCGTACAATTAAAGCCTATGGTAGTTTGGTGGGATCAAATTTTGATTTCGTGTGTTGTAATTGATTAATGTTTTCGACAATAGTACACTTAGCCCTAAACAGCAACAAAGTTCCTTAAATGTATAGAGAAGATAAAGGCAAAATTGATATTGATTTAAAATTATCCCTGTAGTATGATGTAGTGTCAGAAAGTAGGCGTATAAAATGTATTTGTCCCATGACAAAATGTATTGCATTGCAAGGATATTTTGTGAATAGAGGAATCCATTTGCAGTCACCTAGGAAAACACGACTGTAATAGTAAAATGCATATTCAATACAAAACTTTAAAATTGTAAACAAGACACAGCTGTGCCTTTTATGCAGCATGTTGATGATTAATCTTTATTATTGAATTTCCTGGGAAAAATTATATATTTATGCCGTCAGCATGGTAAGACCCAGGCCCGGCACCATAAAATAAGCACCGATCCCAACATTTTCCCAAAACTTTATATACATGTGTATATATGACTGTGTATCATCTCTGCAGGTCACATTTTTGTCAGATCTTCACCAAACATTTACAAATGTGCCTTCTTTAAATATTTCGGTCGAGTTAGTTAACCACCAAGATCAGTCACCGGAATTCCCTTTGGGGGCACCTTTCACCAAAACAGGGGTTTTAATGATCTAAGTTAATTATAATACCGTAAGTTTCGTTCCATTTGTATGCAATTAGAAATACAGTAAATATGTATCTTGTTACTATACACCAATATAAAAAAACTCTGAAAATCTATTAAGTTGTTTTAAAATGGCCAAAAAGTGATTTTTCGCCAAAACAGCGGAATAGCCTAGCCTAAGTAGTCCGATTTTGTTGAAATTTAAAATGTGTTTCCCTTTCATTATATGTCGTATAACCTCCATTAAAACCCCCATCAGTCTGAGCATAGACTAGAGAGAGTCCGTTTGTCTGTGGTCTGAGGCCCAAGGCCGAAGCGAGAACATTCGTCATCATGTAGATGGCCAGGCTGAGGCCGAAGTCAGGCTTTGAGTGGAGCGAATTAGAGTGACAAATTGCAAAGGAAATTCGGTTTACTCATGCCAGCGGCGCTTTAGCGCTTAGCTGCATGTCGACCTGGGTTGACTTATTATTTGGCGCTACTTGACTACTTGACTATTATGCTTGGCGTTGATTTCGCGAGGCCTTGAATGGGAGGCCTTTGATTACTATGCTTTGATTATCTAAGTAATCACTTTTGACTTTAAAACTCTAGGTGTTTTACTGAAAGCACTTGGAGCAATTAATGGCGGGACAAGTAAGACTACCCATGGAGTTTGGTTTAGAAGACTATGTTGTTGTATATTTCAACACCTAATGTGAATGTAATCATAATATTTCTACATTTCATACCTAATGAAATCACCATTAATTAAATTTAAGTCGACCAAGCCATTCTATAAGTATAGATCCAATGAGTGCACTTTAGCAATGTATGATGAACCAGCCATGGATTACCCGACCAACTTCTTAAAACTTACAATCGGAAACGTCGTTTTGTGTTCATAAACATTTTCCATTCATTCAGTCATCATTTCCGTTTACACTGCACTTATTAATTCGTTGATGAGCATGATATGACGGTAATCTGGTTTAGAACCCTTAAACATCACATTATCAGAACACACCCCGGGAATCTACAAGCTTCCAGTATTTATCATAATTATGAGTGTTGTTATGCAAAATAAAACCCCCTTTAATTTCAACCGGGATTAAAGTTAACTTGTTTATTTGCAAGGGCATTTTAGTAAAACAAGCTTACCTCTGATTTTGTGGTGTCCTTTGCTATTCCCCGTAACAAAAGAAAACACAACACTCCTGTAAGTAATACACAAAATCACCAGTACTTGGTGTGTGTTTTGAGAGGTTACTTTAAGAAATTACCTGAGTTAAGCCTTTCCATGTGCATGATCGCAAACTTAATAACTACATATCCATCAACTATACGTTCAATAATTTAGAAGAGAAAGTACGTAATTCTTTTAATTTGAGTTGACTACATTTATTATAGATACCTCGTCAACTAATTTTTCATTGAGATATTCATCTCCATGGATCTTTATGGATGAATATCTCCATAAAGGATTAATTGGCGAGGTATCTATAATCTCCCATTGTCTATAATATATAATCTCCCAATAAATTGAGTCAATCTAAAATCTTGGCTAAAATGAATAGTTTTAGCAATTTGAGTTGTTTGACAATAAACTGTCTTTGTTGTAAAATCACCCTAAAACGATGAACGATATGACCTCATCGTTATAACTAAACCTTTGTTAATTATATTAGTTTGTTAATTGAATGGAAACCTAAACATCTATTGTAAGAATACAAAAGTTGTTTGTGTTGACAGAGCCATCAATCAATCATAATAGAAATTAACAAACTAATATACTGAAGTAACGCTATAAGTTTACTTACTATAAAGAGTTTTCATTTCTTTGCATAGCACCCTTACGGCTGAATATGCGACCGGCGTTAAATTGTATACAATTCAATAAATTGTAGCTTTCAATACAATGGGCGTAAAATTGTATTCAATAGGCAAATTGAAAAGAGTTTTGATGATTTCCTAAAAATGGTTTCGTCACTTATGAGGGTTTTGCTCTATAAATTTGGTTTTAACTTATTGTTAGTATTTCCTTAAAAAAAATAGAGCTATTCATTTCTATCGCTAATTAGAACGAAACGTCATAAAACAAACCGGTTCATATGATTCTTGCGCTTGTGGCCAACACCGTCTGTGTCAATGTGTCAGACTTTTCTATACACATACAAACAACTATAATTTTTTATATATATTTTTTACTTATCATACGATCAACAATAATATTAAAATTACACTTGGCTTCGAGTGAAGACCGCGTCAAAATGTAAATTACTGGCCGGCGTTTCGGTGACGTTGCTGTTCACCATTTTCAAGGGTTGTATCAACTGGCCTTGTACCGCCTTGAAAATGGTGAACTGCAACGTCACCGAAACGTCGACCAGTTATTTATCTTTTTGACGCGGTCTTCGCTCGAAGCCGCAAAGTAGTGTTAGTGATAGTGATCGGGTCTTTAAATCGTAACAATAGTATTTTCCAATTACATTACTCATTTAAATAACGACTGTACTAGGTAGGATATCAGTATACATGTTGGCTATCATAGCACTGGCTTTAGGAATTCCCATATTAAATTGTCATTAGTTTTCATAACAATTTTGTTATTATGTCATTTTGAAGGTAATTTTATGCCTTTTAAGATTCATTAGCTCACGGTGGGCTTTCGCTTATGAGGCCGATGTTAGAAACCACGTATCAGTGATCAATACTTGGTGGATTTTTGAAACATTTCGATATTGGTTGGCATGTCATCGTTCCAAATCGAAATTTGTTGATGAGGTAGGTTGATAGGTTGAGAGAAACAAGAAAAAATAAAAACGAAACCACTAGGGCGAACAAGATCTGCCAGAGCACATGAAAACAAAATGACAGGAGAAGTATTGATCATGAGTCCTACCAGAGGTAACAAATCCTTTGGATTTTCTGTAGTCCTACTCAACCTGTCCGAAAACGCATTCAAGAAATGAACATCAACCTCGAATTTGTGAGAAGGAACTTACGACTTGAAATAAATAATTACTAGACAATTCAATAATTATTTAGAGTTACTTTATTTCAAGTTGATAGATCATTTCTTGAGTGCGTCTTCGGGCAGATCGAGTCGGTCTCAGGTTTTCAGGTGTTCTGGCAGATCTTGCTCGCCCTGGCGGTTTTGTTATTATTATTTTCATGTTTTTCTCAAGCTATCATTCCACTTTACCAACGTATTTCGATTTGAAACAATAACATGCCCATCAACACCGAAATGCTGAGAAAAGATTTACCTAGTATTGATCACAGATTCATTACTTTTAATATTTGTTCATATGTGAAAGCCCGTTGCTGAAAACTCTACTGGGCCAATGTATGTTAAATGGCATAAAATTACCTTCAAAACGTCATAGGATAAAACTTGATAGGACAGCTAATAACAATTCGACAGGTGTTTCAAATTCGTCCGTTTAATTTGTGTCCCGAATAAAGGTTGTAGAAATTCCTTTCGACACTAACGATTTTTCATCATATTTTATATCAAAAATTTCAACAAGCACATTGTGACTCAGTTGACCAAAAAATAACTACTTTACACATGCTCCTAAAGCTAGTCATGCCACAAGAAATTCAAATTTGATTTTGTATCAGGGTACCAAAGTCTAATTGTTGACAAATTTTCAAGTTGCTAAGTCAAACCGTAGAATAACTAGAGAATAAGTTCTTAGTTTATCTCTGGTGATACTCTCATGGCGAGATTTACCATGGGAACACTTATGGAAATCATGTGTTGGCCACTCTGTAATGCGGCAGCAGGGCAGTACTGTAGTTAATTGTACGAGATGACGGCCATCTTGTTCCGAATCCTTACACACTACACCACATATCAACACACTCGAACTGACCGGATATCCGGTAAGCTTATACTTTGCTTGTGATCAAAGTGATCAGTAACTATTCGTTGACTTTATCCTTGGCATTAGTTGTAATATGATCTTTTCCATACGTAGTGTCCATCAGTGAAACACATAGTTTAAATAATACACACTATGTTATCAAGCGGACCCGTGGCGGGTTGGAATCGTGCGCGACTCCAGACTTTATCACTTCGCTGGCGCGGGTTCGATCCCCACAGTCACAACTTACTTTTATAATGTGACTATACGGTAACACTAGGTAAAGGTCGAAGTTGAGTGGTAGAGAGGACTTTAACTTAACTTTGCCTCGGAGGAGTCTTAACTTCACCTCGTTAAACAAGACAAACTTTACCTTTTACCTTTACACTCATCATAAGAGGCCCCCGGATAGAGCGGCCGCGGGACCCACTCTGAGCACCGCTTATAACAGTGAGAAAATGCAAAATGTTTTAACAGGTTAACATACTTAAATCAAAAGTCTGTTTTAATAGAAGCATAAATCCATTGAGACTATAAAACTTGCCGCATATGAACGTTGATTGAGCCTTGATTTTCCCATAAGAACGTGGAACTCGAATACTCGTAATAAATATTTTGCTTAGCAGGGAATTTTCACGTTTTTGCTTTTATATGCTACAGCAATGCAATGGCTTTATGCTTCTATTGAAACGCTTTTCTCATTTTGGTGCGTTATGCAAAATATTTTTGCAAAATTTCTCATGTTAAATTTCCTATCCCGAATAGAGGCCGCTCTGGCTCTATCCGGTGGTGTCTTAACTCAAAAACAAGTTTCTGACATGTTTACATCATTAACATTTTATTGAGGTCATTGTACAATGTTTGAATTGTGTGGACACTTCATTCGTTATAGCTAATTTTCATACATACTAAATTTTAAAATAATATAATCCTCGGTACCGGGTTTGGCCAAATAATAAAAGTTCTATTTATCTAGTAAAAGTTATACTTAGCCTTATGTTGAAAATGAATATTCAATTTGAACTATCAATGAACTCACCCACACTATCAAATAATTACTTCTCCAGTAAGTATTGTTTTAGTTTTCTTTTAAATACCTTTAAATCAATTTCGAATATAATATTTGGAGGTAGTTTATTGTACAGTCTAACTCCAGCAACACAGGGATTTAAATCAATAATTTATAACAGATTTTTGCACAATTTTCATGAGTATCTTAACTATTTTTGAAATGAGATTGGCAAGTTCAAAGTTAAAAAGGTCCATGGAAACCAAAATTTCAGTTGGTGTTGTTCACCAATTATCAATTCACCAGGTAAACCTTTTCCTTATTTCTTGGTGAATAACATCAATGTGGTGTTATGTGTGATGTTTTGTGTATTATAAAGCTCATTAATGTAAACTTATTCCATTAGCATAATTCTCTTCACACCAATCAGAACAGTTGAAATCCCACCCTCCTCATAAACAAACACCAATCCAAAATACCGCAATCCAATCCTACCCCTCTCTTCAGCCGAATAATTCGTTTAAATATTGCAATCATAGTTTGAATACCTCTGGTTTCGGTTTTGCATTAGCGCGCGATTGTGGCAGTATTTCAAGAGAAAGTATTTTAACGAGCGACCACACGTCACTGAATCAGCCCAATCATACAGTTTTAAATGGCTTTGTGCATTTTATTCCCAGCTTTGATTAATGATGGCGTCGTAGTGAACTTTACAAATTAGCTTTGCAAAAAGCGGCCATTGAGCTTGGATTGATCAGCCCGTTGTTTGTTTGGCTTCCCGGCTGTAACAGCTCAATCGTTCATTCTCATCGGTTAATCCAGCATGTTTTGTGAGCCACTTCTTCAATTTAACTGATTTTTCTTGCAGGAAATAGTATATTTCATCACTAGGTCCTAAAGTGGCACTTTCGGGCCGAGTGATGAACGATACTTTTTGTCATGATGCAAATAATAACGAGAAATAAATGTCAATATATGTTTTAATATTATACAGAATTAATTACGTAAACATTGTTTTGAACTCATCAGTCTGAACTATAATGTTTTGAAGAAACAGCTGTTACACTGATTTACTATAAGTCAGTGTTAAAATCCAAAACAATCAAAATGAACTAGTTGAACCAGCTGATGTCCATGCCACGGAAAGATTATTAAAATGATTTTTGTCATTCTGCTCTGAAAACAGCTGCTTCAGACACATGTATTGACAGTGCTAAAGTGTCACTTTAACACCCAGGTAGATAAAGTATCACCAATACATAGATATATTTCACTACTTAAAATAGATTATTACTTTTATTTATAACTCCGATTTTGTAGTAATTGTTGTGACGGACATTTCAGCTAACATATCTGGTAATTGTTTGATAAGCAATATTTGACACTTCAAAAGTAACAAATATTTAAAATGTGTTAGTTTTGAAACCTATGAATGTGTAAACACATTAGTCGAGTTATGAAAATGCAGCAATTCAGAATCAGATTATCAAATCGGGTGTCTCACCCTTTACTTTATTATGTTATTAAATAACATATAAGACATTTTTGTTATTGGTAATATTTTCCTGACTGTAGCCGTTTACGTGCTAGAGCCACGTAAACTTATTGAAATACATGTTTATTTGTGTTTTTTTGTCAATGTTGTCATTTACCAGAAGCATTGCGAGATTGAATAAACATATATTTCACAATTACGAGTAGTTTACATGGCTCTAACACGTAAACGGTTGACATTAAAAAAAAATATTACCAAGAACAAAAATCTCTAAAAATTACATGTTTTTTGCTTGCTAAAACAATATGAGATAGTGTGTTCGATAAGATACATTTAGGTTGTCCACCATATTGGAAAATGGCAGCCATGTTTAACAAATTCAAAATCATCCCGAAAACCATATTAGGAAATCAAGGGAGTCCCTCATAAAAGTTTGATTCACTTTAGGTGAGACACCCGGTATAAAGGGGACTTTTATGGTCAAATGGGGCAACACAGGTTTAAGGCAAATAGATTACCCATAGAGCCTAAGAATAGAGGTCGAGATAAAACTATGAGAGTGTCCTTGTAAAATGGTAACTAATTATGGTAACTACTGAGCTTAAAATATTGTTACGGACGTTTCCCATTGTTATTTAGCGAACAATAAGAACACAACGTTTCGGGTTCTAGATTATTATCCCGTCTTCAGGGGAAAAGTAACCTAAAACATAACACAAAATATTAGGAAATGAGCTAGCCTATAAAAGTAATCAGCGCAAGCTAACCAGTCACGCATTACCAAATATAATTAATTTATTTTTAGTTTTTCCTTAAACTTATTAGATTTGATAACAAGTAGCTTATACAACATGTATAGACACTTTTAAACACTAAAAAATAATAGAGAATTTAAGCACGTTTAGTGACATCTGCCCACTGACTAACTGCCTGGCCAGCCAGACGCATTGGCTGACTTGGAGCAGCGGATGACCAATCACAGCCGTGAATCAGACTGGCCAACTGTAACAGAGAACACAAAGTCTGGTTCGCGGCTGGCTAGGCAGTCATTCAGTGGACAGCTGTCACCGGGTGTGGACGTGCTTTATTTCACTATTTGTCTTTTAATTTTTGAATGTTTTTACCTGTAGTATTGTTTTCTAGCGTATCTTGTAACTAGCGTATCTTTCTCTTGAACTCAACTACTGTTGCTAATTATAACAAACACAACCGCCAACCCCATCAATAAACCAGCAGTGACAGCAGATAACGATATTTCACAAACCACCCGGCGTGGGAAGCAACAAAGAAACTAATGTAATGTACAAATTAGCACATAACAATCACAGAGCGGAATCGAGCTGTGGCGTCGAAGTGGCGCGGGGAGGTGGAGGGGTTGTGAATACTGTATTACAGCAAGAAATGGGGTGGAAGGCCAGCAACCCTTTGGTCCACCACCCCTACTCCCCCAGACCACCGACAATTAATCAGTACTAATGAAAGCATCTGCTGGAAACCCTGATGCTATTCTACACCGCCGCGCATTAGTTTTACATGTGTTCCCAAAGAGGCTAATGCGCTGGAAAATGATAAAACGGATAATTAAAACAATTCGCACGTGCAGAGGGATGCTCGGACCTCGGCTTTGTGATGCTGTCTTTGTTAGGAGGCAATTATTGGCCGATTAATTCATAACTCATGACCTAACAAAGGTTACATTCGCATATTGGCTGGGTTATGCAGTGGTGTTACATCCTAACTTGATGTGATTGCTGGCTTTTGAATTGTCTGATATTGTCCTGGTTTCTTCAGGGCTTGTTTTTGCTTGTGAGACTCAGTGAGACCTCGCTTCTGAGATCGACCTAAGGAGTGATCTGGTAGGATTACCACGAGATTCGCTTACATATATTTTATTATACTCAAAATGTTGACAACGATAAAGACTTAGTATGACGTGTGTGTCATACAACGGTGTACTGAGGTTTTTCGAGAACTTTGAATTGCCACTAATATATTCGTTTATCAAAAATAACTTGAAATTGTAGCCTGAAACGTGAGTTGTAACAAAATAAAAAAGTAGCCAACGCGTAGGCACAAGCGCTATCGTGAATCATAGATAATCTCGAACAACGGGGGTAAGGGATAATTTCCTAAAAAAACAGGGTTTATTCTATAAACACAGAATTTATCATTTCGTTCTATTGGGCGACATAGATAAATCTCTATTTCCTATAATTTACTATTACATATACGAAACTTATACAGAGTCAACGAACTGGAACTTAGGGACAAATAGACTGTTACTCAACAGGGAACTTATTTATTTAATGAAAATTCGGTGTACAAAAATTATTGTGTTGACTTTGAATATGGCACACGAATCGAGCTTAGATAGGGGGTAGAAAGGATTGTGAAAACTTAAGGCTAGAAATAAGGTGTAAGAGTGGCAACTCTTTAGACCATCACTCTTACTGACCACGTGATCAAGCGTCTCATGTACAGGAGAGACTCCTTGCATGCAAGTTTCAACTCTTGTTGTACACCAACACGAAATAACACATGCTGACCTATGTTTCAGACGACAAGAGCAACGACTGTGGTAGCAGGAAGGGAGGCAAGTCCAAGAGGGTGAGGACCATCTTCACACCCGAGCAGCTGGAGAGACTAGAGGCAGAGTTTGAGAGACAGCAGTACATGGTGGGTCCGGAGAGACTGTACCTAGCACACGCACTGCAGCTTACGGAAGCACAGGTGAGCTACTGAAGAGATCAGCATGACATTACATGTTTAGGCGCTAGCCGCTATGTAGTGGCGGACCCGTGGCGGGTTGGAATCGTGCGCGACTGATCACTCCGGTGGCGTGGGTTCGATCTCCGCAGTCACCACTTACATTTGTAATGTGAATATAAAATAACGCTAGGTAAAGGTCGTGGTTGAATGGTAGAGAGGACTTTGTAGTCCTAACTTCGCCTCGTTAAACAAGAAAAACTTTATCTTTTTAACACTATATTTGGTCAACCGCTAATCAATCGACTATTGGTACCAACCACACTATGCAAATATACGTATTGTTGACTCCGTCATTTTGTTTGTTGAAGTTGTAAGTCATTTAGAGCAAGAACATCTTGAAACCCCTAAAATAAGTGCTTTTTGGAAGGCTGTCCGTAGTGTCCAAATTAAGTAAGATAAGAGGAAAACATTGTCTTCAGAGATGTACACATACATTTTTGACATACACCTAGGTTCTCAGGTTCATTTGTTTTTACTTGGTTTAAATATTATTGAGGTTGTTTTGGCAGATATCAAAGTAAGTAACCTTACTCGTAAAAAACAACATCGTATAAAACATTGTTCAATCAAAGTTGAATAAACAATTATCCTTCCAGGTGAAAGTGTGGTTCCAAAACCGAAGGATAAAGTGGAGGAAGCAGCACCTGGAGATTCAGCAACAGCGGCTGGCAGCGCTGAAGCAGCAACAGCAGAGGCTTCAGCAGGAGCAGGACCAGGAGTTGGAGAGCGACCAGGAGAGCAGGAATGGTGAGGAGGCACACTTCATGGTCAACCAGGAGCAGCCGTCCTTCAGCAGAGAGTAGGAGATACGTAGCAGTGTATAGATACATGGTGTAATTCGGCAAAGGGTGGTTTCTGTTTCATGGCATGTCTGATGATAAGAGAACAGCCTGGCTAAATGAGAGGATGAATTAGGAATAAGAGGTATTTATTGTACGAAAGAAGAAGAGTCTTGGGAAAACTAAGGAGGGAAGTCTTTCTTAATGTGTTATTTAGTTATATTATTTGCAAAGTAACATTAAATATCAATATACGAGTTCTTTGGGCGAAGAAGTTCGTAGAAAGTTTAAACACTAATTATATATTTTAAACTCAAATTAAAACTTAATATTTTTTAAATCGGCGAGGTTTTATGGGCTACGTATGTTACATATCCTAGTCTGGAAGTTTAATTTAATTTACAATTATTGGTTTGATAAATAAATCGCTTTGCTACAAAACCATTTATTAACTCCATACTATGTGGTAATTTTGTACCATTATATTTCTGTAGCTCAAGCACAACAAAGGCACACTGTCACCGTGTTAATATCTAATATAAACCATTGTAAACCGGTTGCTTTTTCCTAGCAATGAGCCCCCTCATTCAGGCCCCCATTTACATTAAAATCTCTGCTGGGACACTCCCTTATTGTTTAAGAGTGAAATACATTCGTCCAACTGTTTTATTGGAAAATATAATTATAAGAACTTTCTGAAAATAGTACATTTAACAAAATACGAATACTTTGAGCTTCCTTTAGCTTTAGCTAACCCTTGTATTTTGAAATTTGAACGAGACTCAAACTCAACTTATCGATCAACCAGTGCTAATGGAAAAAAACATTTATACGAGTAAAAAATTGGAAACAATTTTTAAAATATTACCTAGTTTTCAGTCTCTATTTAGTGTACGATTTGTAAAATAAAAATACATATCAACACATTAATATTACTTCTGTCAATTTATGTTGAGTTCTGTATAATGAATTACTTGATACTTTGATATTATAGTGCTAAAATACGGTAGAAAATTGATAAGTTTACAACTACATTGTATCAACCTAGTGGTTACAAGGAAACAACGAATTTGACAACCGTTAGCTAGTTGAAATACTCAAGGAAAAAGAGTTTGCTGTGATTTTAATGTAGATATCTTAGTCAGTACTTTGTGTATAAGATTTGTTTTAATATAACTAGATTTTATCCTATTACCATGTATAATAAAAAGCTTTAATGTCATTTTAAGTATATAAAACTTATGTAAATCACTCTAATAACTATGAATAATTGTCAGTATTAAGTCGCCATATTTCTTTAAGGTGTCTCACCATATACAGTATGTGTAATAACTTTGTAAATATAAAGTATTGTCGTTCAGTACTCAACCTACGTGTATAACTACGCTTAACTCTAGTAACTTTGTAAATATTAGTCAATAAATATTTAAACTCTAAAGAAATGTTCTACTTTCACCCCTCTCTCAGTAGAAGCAACTATGAGACTATGCAGCCTGTGCGGGGTCGGAAATAAGTAGCGACTGTTGGATCCGGCGGGATTCGAACTTCGGATCCACTGATCCACAGTATCGTGCGCTACTGATTCAGCCACCACGTTAAAAAAACCTTAACGTAGTAATAAATTTGAATTTAAAAAACAGATGTCATGTGTATGTTATACGGCTTAGATTTGCCACTGACCTCAGTTTATACAACTGCTAATATTTATTGTTTAGTTATTTTACCCAGCTAAACTTCTAAGCTCTAGTAATCGTTGAAAATTCATTATACCGATTTTATTATTGATTAAATTATCATACAAACTTATATGATGCAAAATGTTAGTATAAACTTATATGCTGTGCATTTAAAAGTCACAACATCGAAGGTGGCTGATACGGTACGTGATCAAATTTTAAATGCAAGTAAACGACAAAAAATCAAAACCGATGCAATATTTTTTAGGTTAGAGTTCTGAGTTTATTTAAAACTTAAATCGTATTTTGTGTACTTCAAAGTAAAACTACTCAACCAATTGACGTGCGTTGTGGCTATACATTTGTCATTATATAACGATAGTTAGAATTTTCATCATTTTAATATTGCTCCTCTGGGTTCAGTTGCCTAGGAGAATCCCTGCGTGTAGGGGTCTCCCTTCACGATGCTGCCCCTGGGGAGGTAGGTCCTAACCTAGGTCCCAATCCAAGTCTTAGTTCCAAAGTCAGTTTTTATGTTATTTTAATTTTAACTTATTTCCGAAACTTATTTACTCAGGTTTTGCAGTTCTAGTTGTCTCACATTTATATAGATTCATTTTATAATACTTTTATTTAGGCTTACTTTTTAAATGGAATTATTTTACATAATTAGATTCAGCTCTTAATGTTAAATATTCCGAAATCTTGAAGTTACTAGTATGAACACATCTTAACATAGAGTCCATTGACGATGACCTTTTACAGTAGTTTATATGTTCGAAAATTTAATTTTGATTTACGGTACGGTACCTATTACCTTTTATTCAAATAAACATAAGTTTTAATTTGGTTTGCAAGTTCTTTTACTCTACCAGCTGGCTACTCTAGTCCTCGACTCCTTATCTTTCAAAGGGGAGCGTCATTAACCTTTTAATGTCAATTTATCATTATAACCAATAGGATAAAGAAGAAGAGGAAATTAAGAACTTCCACTTGTATTTAAGATTTCGAATGTTCTAGAACGTTGAATCCTTGCAAACTGTGTCGGTTTCGGCAGCGGGGACAATTAGCTTGCGGCGGTTGGCAGCACTTGGGACCAATTAGCAGCAGTAATCTCGATGTTGCAGACGATACTCACAATGGTTACGACTTCTCAGACTGATTGCTTCAAGAAAGGGGCCCCTTGGCTACGAATCGTAACTCCAGTTTAAGACGATGAAATTTAACTGTAACAGTGCAAATGTGAAATATATTACAGCATATTTAGTATAAAGAAGAAGAAATACGCGGTAAATGGATTTACCCGTGAGTATAATATACATTTTTAGCGGAGTGTCTTTGAAAAAATTAAATGTGCATGGCAGCCCCGGACCCGGGACAATAACACCGGTCCTAACCCCCAGAACACGTTTTGAGCGTTTTTCAAAACTTTGTATACATATGCGTGAGCTCTAAACCAATTTCATTTCTTGTCAGATTTTCATACAAGTTGGCACACATGTTTCTTTGGTAAATATCTCAGTCAAGTTTGTTAGTCCGTTTCCACACAAAATACGATTTAAACGATTCATAAACGGTGACTTTATTCGATTTAGTTGAATTTTGAGATTATTTAAGTTTAAGATTAGATTTGATATTTGTTTGTTCTTATGGATACATTGAAAATTATGTGTATAGGCCTATCTGTTTATGGAATAAAATGAAATGAAAATCGTCTTTATTGGTGGTGAATCGTCTTTATTTGTTTAATAGTTTCATAATGGCGACAAAGTGGGGGTTTCGTTACAACAACGAAATGAGTAGTCTGATTTTATTAAAATTTGAAATACGTTTTCTTTGGCCGAAGGCTAAAGCGAGACTGTGAGCATAGCAAACATCCTCCTAACGCCCGTGGTTATAAAGCTGAGCGATGATGTAAGCGTAGCGAAAAGCCACGTAACGCCTTTGGTAAAAAAGCACGAAAGGTTGAGGCCGAAGCGAAGCTGTGAGTGTAGTGAACTAGAGTTTCAATAAGCAAACTACGGTAACAAATTGCAAAGGAAATTAGTTTTCCTCACGCTAGCTGATGTTCATATCCCACCTAGAATTAAGTGACTTTCAAAAATTTTTCAAGATATAAATTAAAACAAATCTTGCCGTTTTACCCAAAACAAGTTGAGCAAAATGAAGAACAAGGAGTGGAAACTGTAAATGACGTGGAATGTGGAGCCACTCAGACAAGGTGTTGTAAACCGGGCTGCATTACCAAGCTTGATTGGGGCAATAACACAACACAAGGGTCCATCTGACCGCCCGCTCAACACAGCAGCTGTTTAAGCTGTAATCAGACCTGTTAGTGAGCGAAGTGCACGTATCTCATTCAACTCACGTTGCATTATTTGTGAGTTTTGTTTGTAATACAGTTTCAGCCGTATTTATCAACCGGTTTGATTAAAATTTGGAATTAATACAGGGTGTCCAGTAATTACGCGGTCAAATAAAAAATTTCCAATAGCGAATAGTCCTATCCGGCTTAGTTTTCTGTCTGTATTTTCACTAAATAATTGTTATCTACGAGGTCCATTAAGTTACAAACTTGAAGCTTCACACATTAATTACAATAATTAAAACCAATATTTAAAAAATATATTTAAACTATTATCACTTACGGTTTCAAAATAGCGGATTTACTAAGTTTTCTAAGCTAAATAAATCAAAACCCTTAAACTTAATAGTAACATGGGTAATTCTTTTACAAACTTTTTAAGATCAAGTTAATTGTGCTGCGATAAATAATACATTAAAGTTTTCCTGAACGCACTCCTCTATTTACATATATGTTTCTTAAATGTAAATAAAACAGTGGCTCAGGAAAACCTTAATTAATTTGTTATTATTTATTGCAGCACAAAAAACGTGGTCTTGAAAGGTTTGTAAAAACATTTGCCACGGTTAATACACGTGTTTTTACTTTAAAGTTTAAGGATTTTGAGTGATTAAACTTAGAACACGTTACACCGGAACAGCATTTTGAAACCGGACGTGGTCATAATTGAAATTTATTTTAAATACAGTATTGGTTTTAATTATACTAAAAAGTATGTACAGTTTTAAGTTTATGACTTGATTGGCCTCAGATATACAAATTATTTGGCGAAAAACACAGACAGACGGTAAACTATGCGAGATAGGACTATATAGTGTTATTGGACATTTGGGTTTATTTTGACATAACAAGTCACCTGGTGAGATCTCGTAACTACTAGACACCCTGTATAACTTGCACTAATTTAAAGTTGTTTTCTATTTCAAGATAGCGGTCATTACATCCAGATGGCGTTTGTATTTTTCAATTATTTTCACAAATACCAAAAAGGCTATGCTTGAGATAAAAGTTTTGACCATCCACACCAGGCAAGAAATTAAATTTACTACACCAATAGTCATCAAACGTCCTAAGCGATCAGATAAGTAGTAAAATTATATTTACCTAGCGGGCAAGTACCGCGCGAGCACGGTATCCACTCCACACGTCACTGGCTGTCGGTCTATTTTATGAACAATGTTTATCAACTATCTATTATCATCTATTGAACTGAGTTAGTTTACTAAAGTATTTACCAGATACATAGGTAAAGTTTGAGTCAGTTAAACAGGACAACTCATTCATTTACACGTGTGACACCAATTCATTTGTGCGAGGATGAAACTTTAAGATATTTTGTCAGTCTAGGTGTTCTAAATCGAAAACAAATCTATGACTTTTCACATTCAATTTAACAAGATTTTGTAGAAGGTGATGCGAATTACGGTTTTCTGTAATATAATTCTTAGTTTTGCTCTAACTTTTTTGTGTTAAAAAGAGTCTTATAAGTGCACGAAACCATCAAAACTAATTAAAAACGAAGTAATTTTATAATTTTTAAACAGAGTTGCGAGGTCTACTGTTTGAACATTGTAAAGCTGGGTGTTCTATGTCAAATGGTTCACCAAGTGTTACTTGCTTTGAACCTACTACAGTAGTAGTTTAGTAGTTAGTAGTTTTATACTCAACGAGTGGCTTCCTGAGTACAAGCGTGTTATAGACAGCAGGAACTGACGAAACTTGGAAGAAACATTGAAAGGAGTAATACTTAATTATAAAGACGAAACGAAAAATCCTTTAAACAGAAGAACGCAATAGCATCGGACTTAAGTATTTTATAGACGAAACGAAAACCTTAAAACGAAAGAACGCAATAGCATGGGACTTTAGTTAAGACTTGTGCATCGGTGAATTATAACGCTATTTAGAAAAAGCACACCCCAGCCAGTCTGCTAATACTACTAGCTTCATTCCAAAGTATTACAACAATTCCATCCACTTCACCCCATCATAAGACATCAAACATGCGATCAAACACTTCAACACAACAACCAGCATTTCCAATTGCAATAATTGTCTAATTGGAACAAATGTAGCGAAACGGCAGCTTGAAGAATGCGAATAAGTGAAAAGCTGAAGAAGAAGAAGAAGAGGAACCCGGGGTGACTTATGTGAACAATCAAGATAAGGAGGGGTTGGTGTGGCCCGCGCACGGGCAGCGAAGAAATTACATTCCACAGTCGCTGAGCACTTGATTTAAGTCTCACTTAGATATGTATCGATCTCACTTGGTGTGGTTTGGGCTCTTCTGGGAATTTGACACTTGGAAGTTTTCCTCGAGTTGTCCGCGTAAAACCTTTGGATTCTTACAAGACAAGAAAGTCAAAAAGAATTTTAGCTAAAAGAAGAACCATGTCAACATGTCTTTATAACGAGATAAAAGTATCAATTTTTATTTGTCAAGTGATCAGATAGGTTTTTTTACTAACTTAATTTACGAAAAAGTTACTTAAATACAAAACAATAATGGTGCTACGTTAGGGAAGTAGGAGAACAATTTCAAAACTACTGGGAAAACTAAATGAAATAATAGTCTACATTTTGACTTTCCATCTAGTGACCCAGTGATACCTTTGGAACGGTGTTTAGGTGGCTAAGAAAGTACATTCAAAAATATGATTTCACGTTGTGACATTCTAATATTGTGATTGAACCTCTGTGTTTCTAACTAAAATTCCGTGATTAATTTAGAAAATACATACAAAATGCATACAAGTGTGTTGTGTATTTTCAGATCTATCTATCGTTTCAGAACACGAGCACATCAGTGCTGTCGATTTTCCATTTACCTACTTATAATTATTTTAGTTGAAGTAATTGTAAGTCTTTAGAAATGAGTGTTTCCTATTTTGCTGTTGTTTATTTATTTTCACAAGTAGTTTAGAATTTTTATACATACAGCAGAAGTAAATATTTTAATATACACAGCAAAGATAAACCTAAATCTTTACAAGTGAACAATCTTCTTTCGGTTGAGTAATACGAGTAGTATATTTCATCACTGGGTCCTAAAGTTATACTTTTTGATATGAGCTCAAGTTTAACATCCGAGGCATAGCCGAGGACGTTAAATGAGCGAGGATCAAAAAGACACTTTAGGGAAGAGTGATGAACGATACTATTTGTCATGATGCAAGTAGAAGAGTGGTTAAAATGGTTAGTTAGTTAATTTAAAAACGTTTTGTAAAATATTTTAGAGAATTATGGTGTCAAAACGCTTCAGTTTTATTTTTCATTGTTTTGTATAAACAGCTGTTCATTTGATTTACCATTGCTAGTGTTATGATTCGACACATCGCACTCAATCTAAAGTTAAATTACCAGCGATTTAGATTGATATTCACAGTTTAGTCGTTGTATCGACTATAAACAATAATCGAACAAATCATTCAATTTCAACTAAACCATTGAACCAGCTGATGTCCATGCCACGAAAAGATCATTAAATGATCTTTTCTCCCTTGGGGAAAAAGATCATCAAAACAATCCTTTGTTTACATGGGTTGAAAAGTGACACTTTAGCACTGTCAATGCATGTGTCTAAAGCAGCTGTTTTCGGAGCCGAATGACAAAAACGATATTACTCAGCTGTTTGAACTTTGTTGGTAAACAAACAGATAAACAAATAGACAATCCCAAAATATGCTTACACACTTCAGGTATTTTTGTGAAAAAAACGGCAAATCCTCTTGCTAGGGAATTTTTGTGCTGAGTATTCAGTTTTTAGTTTGCAATTCTATTGATCACAATTCCAACGGAAGCAACTATTGAGTTGGGAGATGCACGTTACGGCGGTGACCAGACAAGAAGTGGAAGATTTGAAGCGAGCTTTTGCCGTTTACGACCTGGATGATGATGGTAGAATCAAGGTCCACGAGTTTTCTATTATTCTAAGGTAAGACTTCAAATACAACTGGTAATTTCTCCAAGATTATTGAATAAATTGTTAAGTGTGTGATAAATAGTGTGGTTAAGTGGAAGAGAGGGCTTTAAAGTCCTAACTTCACCACCAATAAAAACGTTTTTCATTTAATTTGAAATAGATTGAGTTTTAACCCTATCAAATGATAAGAGGAGAAAGTCCTAACTTCACCACCAATAAAAACGTTTTTCATTTGAGTTTTAATCCTGTCAAATGATAAGAGGCAGCCTAGAAAATAACTATGTTGCTTTAAATAACGGTTAATAAAATCAAATGATGATTCAATTTCTAGTTGTAACATTTTTGTTACTGCTTTACTAGTATCAGTATAGTATCACACGTACACATTATTTCTATACATAGAATATAAACATAAACTGTGAACATAGATAAAAAAGTCTCATATAGAAGCAAGAAAACACCCAAATATAATAGACCTTTCTAAAGACTATATACACTACTTTTCTACGAAGTTGCTGGCCCTATCAACAGTTTTTGGCATTAAAAGTTTAATTTTTAAACTTTAAATGGTTACAACTTTTTAATCAAAGATTTCTCAAGGGTGCGGTTTGAGGCAGAGTTTGTGTTGAAAAATATCTTTTCAACGATATGCTGTGTTCTATAGCCATCTGCAAAGTCCGTACTACTAACCCCCAGCGGGGCTCCCCATGTTCCCACTGGTGTCATCGGGCCAATATATAACGTAGAAAAGTAGTTTATATCTCATTTTAACATTTCTTGTACCCTTTTATCCGTTTGTTTCTTTTGTAGATTTAAAATAATCAACATTCGTAAGTCCTTTTATCATCCGGCATACCATAACTAAAACCGAGACGTGTTCGCCTACATATCCAAGGACTTGTTCCTAGACTCCCTTCGTGTCACTTTCCTCAAAGCATTTCTCGGTCCGCAGGTCTATGTTCGAGGATGACCCGATGTTCTGCTCCCTTTTGGGCGGAGTGATCCAGGAGTGCCGGAAGCAGAAGTGGGTGTACTTCCCTGACTTTCTCGGCACTTTGATCCGCAACCGCTCTAACCCATTCTACGAGGAGATCTGGGATAGGTAATGGTAAAGTAATACTTTAATTAAAGGGCCGCCTTGGTGCCGCGACAACACCCGATGCAAGGGTATGCAAAAGGCCAAAATACGTTGACAACGTAAAAGCTGAAACTGAGTATTAATACTTGTTCTAAAAACAAAGAAAGTATCTACACACTTATAGCGTGCTTCTCTCAAAACTTTACCTACCAGGTCGACAATGTGGATCTAAAAACAATAGAAATTTTACCATTTCGAAATCAATTTGCCGAAATTGCGTAATATTTATGAACATCTGGTTACATACAATAGTCAACCACCTCTTATGGTTTAACAAAACGCCAACTTTATCAATGTAAGACTATTTTGAAAGGTAAAAAACATACCAGCTTAACCTTTGCAAGCACTCGTTAGTCAGCTAGGCCGCATCAAAGAAGGCCCGTTGTTTAGCCAGCGGTTACATGCGCGGTGATGTGTGGTGTGATATTAAAATTTTAAGTTATCAAAATGACGATTCGAAATGTTGCAGGTTTACTTCCGACGATATCAGTTTTACGGTCCTGGACAACTCGAACATCCCCTGGAACCCTTTCACCGGACCCCCCGCCCCACCACTCAACTTTCCCGACCTTCAACTCTTGCCTGGTACATCGACACTTACATAACCTCCAAATCCACTATGTACTCTAGTTTGTGAACAATGCAAACGTTTTATTTAAATCTGCAAGCTTTTGTAAAGTTATTAAAGATAATTTGAATATAACTTAATAAAAATAGTTTTGTTTTCAAAACAAAATACTAAGCTAAAATATAATTACTTTATCGTATGGAACACTCTTGACCCGCTTGAATATAAATGTCTGTGCGTGGGCGAGGAGTTTCTAAACTATTAGTGTTTTGTATTGTGAGAGTGGACTGTATGAGAGATTTTTATAACAAGATATTAGATACACAATTTAGAGAAAGTTAGTTTTATTTGAAAATATTGGAGCAAAACATTAGGTGACAACATGGAAGAGATCAGTATTATTTGTTTGTAAACAATAAACAATTAGCAAACAGCTGTTTTAGGAAAAATACAAAAACACAGATAAACATATGTTTACAGTAAAATACAGAACAATTAGATTATGCTTTTAAGGATTGTTATCACTAGATATTGTATGACAAGAACTAAGAGTATTACAACTGTTAATGTTCTATAAGTATGATTAGCAATTTTTGAACATAAGATGTAACCATAGAGTAAAAAGCTCACATATAAAAGTGCACCACAACCACGCTTTCATATATAACAAGACTGCTTATGTTATGGTTGTTTACCATCACCGCTAAACGTTTGTAAATACAGTATCTCTTTTTGCAAAGCACCAATTCAAAGAGTTTGCCACTTCTCAAAGAGGGTCCTATTTTGGAAAATTCCTTCGCACCTATAATGATTTTCTAAGCGAACACAAACCTTTCAGAGCATGTCAAGCTATTGAGGTGACTGCAGCCTCATTCGGATGCAAACTCTCGAAACCAATCTCGCCTAAGCCAAGTGGCCCTCCGAGCCAAAATAAGCGTAAACTATTACACGCCTGGGCTAATATTGGACACGTGACTGGATGACACAGTGGTTAGACCACAGATACACACACATAGTGCAGCCAACAGCTGGTCCAGTTATTGTTGCGTTAATCACATGTGACAGGGATGAGAGAGGGGTGGGGTGGTCCCCTCGACACCCTCTGAAATCAGTTCGTTATCCACCTTGGCTTTGAGCGTTTCAGATCATATCTTATCTTGTTACAGTAGCTTCCCCGGGGATTATTAAAGATCAAATCTTTTTTTGTAATGAGGACTCTTCACAGCCGTTTAAGATCTCGTGGGATGAAAGGACGGTTAACATTGGGGATTGGAGTAGTTATGTAAAATTATGAATTTACTTCCTGTAACAATCAGTCAAGATATTAATAAGATCGAAAACAAGTTAGAAATACAATTCCATTAAGCATAAAGGTCGTCGATGGAAAATAAAACTTTATGAAACAAAAGCACTTAAGAATGAAGCGAGGGAGCAGGTGCTTGAGAGACCAAAGAGGGCGGAAAGAGCGGCGAGGCAATTTGTTTGCGGCGCGGGAGACGACCGCAATATCAGCTGTTTATTCCCGCCAATATGCGCCGCCATTTTTAATATCAAGACATTGTTGTGCCGCCATCACTGCAGTTATCAGCTGAGATTTTAATATTCCTGGCTCCACCTCGCGAGATACTCTACTTACCTTAAATACCGGCGCCGGCGGCGTAATGTAATAACCAAATACTTAGAGGACGTATTAAATCTCGCAATCTTCTTCTTCTGAAGATTAAACTTTTATGAAGGAAGAGTCTTTATACTTTGTGAAATGAGAATTTACAACCGCGAAAATGTTTTAAGATATAGACTATTGGTGGTAGAACATCACACAAGTTGTTTATAAGCTATGGTTTCCTAAGAAGCGGTGATCGCTATTTACGGCCGTTATATGACTGTGGAGTTTTGTTTTTTAATGTAATCACGTGAGTATGTGTTCCTTAAACACAATGGCTACTTCTAAAGGATAAAATAAAATATGGTTTCCTGGGATAGCAGTGACTAAACTTTTACCTTAATATCACCGTGAATTTGGGGTTTAAAGCAATCAAATTAAAAGACAGCTGTTCTCTAGAAAAACACTCGCATAACACACATTACGGCCGTAAAACAGCGCTTACCGTTTTCCTAGGAATCCAATATTTCACTCGTGTTTGTATTTAAATTTCGACAATCGTTAAACTGTTGGAAACACAAGTATACTATGTATAAAAAAGGAATGTTGATCAAAATATTTATAACGTAAAATTAAACTCCACGTGTTTACACTAGATGAGGGGCGTCACGCATACGAAACGTGATGTAAACAAATTAGTCACGCATACTTAGGGGTGAGCTGATTTGCTATGATTTCAGTCAGCTGTTCATGGACAGTCAGGGGAGGACGTTACAGTTGCGTAAAATCAGCTGATTCCGCGATTGTGAGAAATCCTCAACGCCAAGGTGGCTGTGGCGAATAAACAGCTGTTTAGTGATTGTTAACCTAATCACGTGTCACTGGCACTGATATTGCCCACTGTTGGGGTGGCCACCCCTCCGTGCATGTGCCCTTCACTAGGTGAAACGAACTGCTAGATCACTATCATCCTTTGTTAAACCAAAGACATCACTTATGGCGAAGGTTTCATTACTGTTATCGTTAATATAGATAGATGCAAAATATGCATACCATAAACTGTTTTGGCAATTTTTATATTGGGTAGTCGTAAAACTGCGTAATCCATTGCATTATTTCACATTCTCACTTGGTGTTTCTATTTGTGTGATGGTGGTGATGGGGGAAAGGTTGAAGATTGAGTTTAAACAAAAATTCGGTCTGAGCTCATTCAAAGAATGATAAGCGTTACTCAGTTGCAATGTTTCATTCAATAGATAGTTGTTTACTCTATATAGACGTGGACAATAAAAACAATATATTTATACGTGTATTTCAAAGGCACTACGTTTTGAAAGTACCAATTTTGAAACATACAATATGCTGATGACACGACTCATCAGCTATTTAAGATAAATTTCAAAATATATTTAGAAACTGAAGTGGTTTTTGCAAAAGTAACAAATGTGATCACCATTTTCTCAGAAAAAATGTGAAAACAAATGTATTAAAATAAAATTTGAAATTGTGTCAAATTCTCATTAGAAAGTTCAAAAGCCCTTGAGTGAGGGCTTTTGAGTGGCTTTAACGCCAGAATTATTTATTATCTGTTATTTTTAACCCTTGAACTGTCGACGCTATTACTTTATTAAGTCCAAACTATTATTTTATCACTACGCCTAGTACTTTTTTGCAAGGTGAACAACCACATCACCAGAAAGTTCAAACTACTTTCCAAGTGATAAGTATTTGGTTATTACATTACGCCGCCGGCGCCGGTATTTAAGGTAAGTAGAGTATCTCGCGAGGTGGAGCCAGGAATATTAAAATCTCAGCTGATAACTGCAGTGATGGCGGCACAACAATGTCTTGATATTAAAAATGGCGGCGCATATTGGCGGGAATAAACAGCTGATATTGCGGTCGTCTCCCGCGCCGCAAACAAATTGCCTCGCCGCTCTTTCCGCCTTCCTCGTGTTCTTTATATTAAGCTTAATATCGTGAGCAAGCTCTTATTGCCTTTGTACTTTTCAAGTATGCACTTGTGTCGCTTCAATTTATGATATTGTTGTTTGTTAGTGAACATTGTGTTTGATATTCGATAAGGTTAGGCCGTTAACCACTTTGTCTCAATTTAAATGCAATGCTATGCATATTGCTAAAACACTGTCATATTGTCGCTAGTTTATGCTTATACAGGGTGAGTTTCTACTAAGTGCGTTAATTTTCACCGATTAAACTCCTCATTAAATGGAACAAAAAATGCCAAATCACATTTTTCTAATCCCACTCGTTTAGCTGTAATGGCCGATTGTGTGTATTTTAAAATTGCCTTTAGTAGCTTTACTAAACCAGGCATAGCAAGCAATCCAATCACTGTACATCATTCTAATTTACACCAATGAAAAGAACGTTAAATGTCCTACAAAGGCAACGCAAACATCTTTAGCATAAAATCCAACTTTACCGTTTTTAAACTCGCATAACATAAAAAAGTAGCTTGTAAAGTATTTCTTTAAAATTTCAAAATGGTGTTTCAAATACTAACATTGATCTGATTTCGTGTCAAACTACATAAAAACTGCCCAATTTAATAACCTTTAAAATGATGTACACCAATAAAATAATACTGCATCGCAAACTCGCATGATTGGGTGAAAACTGCGTCAAGGTCAGTTTTTTGGAAACAAAACATTGAACACAATTTAATCGTATGTACCATCATTTCTCCGTGTTTTTTCCAAATGGGTCTGGCTATTTGGCTTAACCAGCTGAATGAGTTACATAAAATCAAGTACGTAATCCTTAACTGATAAATTACATATTGCTAGAAGCAATACTGGCCAGCAACGGTGACTGGCATTACAGTAACGTTATAATTTCACAAATTAAAAAGGACAACATTAACAATGCAACGCACAATTTCTATGGCAACTCAAGACAAGACACAATTCAGTAGCAATCCTCAACCCGCTGCGGTCTAACGTCCGCTAATAACACCCGATTAGGACCCTTGGTTAGCAGAGGTTACTCCGTGGTTATACCCGTCTTCTTCACGCTCGGGTCTGCGTTGATAACACCCTATTAGGTCCCTTGGTCGGTGGAAACGAGCGTCAAGAAGGTCGGGCTTGCACCGAGGATTGCTACCGGGTAACTTCGCACACAATTCACGGTAAAGTATTTTCTTGGTTTTCACACTTCTAAAACAAAAACCTAGTTTTTAACTCCGCTAAGCCGGTGGTAATCCCGGGACTCGGCAACGAGGAGGAGGAGTCGGAGGAGTATCAACCTCTCTAAAAAACCGGAGGTCATCTGGCTCGGATGAGGGTTTCTCTGTAAAGGCCTCTTGCCAGGGTAACGGCAAAGTTTTCAGGGGTGGATCAAGGGACCAGTCAACTTCAGGGAGCTGCGACACTTAGACTGGCGGTGAAGAGTGGTGACCAGAGATCTACAACGGACGATCTGACATAGGGGAGATTTGCCTCAGTGACATGGATGGCAGCGAGGAAGGAGAAGATCATCAAAGATAATGAAATGAGAAGCAGTGGTGTTATGTACGTATTAAAATTTACGTGATGAAATAATAAAATGAATTCACCAAAAAGACATATTTTTTGTATTTACAAAGTTGTTGAACCAAAACAAAACTGACATATGATTAAATAAATAAATAACATAGATTAGTGTTCACCCCACAGGTAGTTAAATAAAATACGATAAAAAGGCTGATTGCTACGCCCACAGCCTCGCGTCGGTCTTACTTCTTGATTTTTAGTGAGTAGCAGCATATCTATGCAGCTGTCATCAGGTTAAGTAAAATCTAGCTCTCTCGGAGTGGGTAAGTTGCTTCTTGAATAGGGTATTTCTTGAGTGAGCTATTTAAAGGTCTTCAATTCTTGAAAGCAATACAGTAATGTTTTGGAACCAACTGTTATCGAATTGCTTTTGGTACATTCATGTCGTCATCATTGTAAGATCCAGACCCGGGAACATGAAATGACTAATGAGCACCAAATTTGATCAGCAGAACACGCTTTGAGCATCTTTCAATACTTAATATACATATGTAGTCTTTATATACACTCATACGATTTGTGTATCATCTCTACAAGTCGCATTTTGTGACTGAATTTTGAAAAAAAGATTTGGTAGGTAAAAGTTATTTTTTTTAGTAAATAGCTCGGTGAAGTTCGTTAACCGGCAAAAACCGGACTACGCAACCCCTCTTCGACGGAAGAAGTAGTTTTAACCAAAAAAGCAATGATCTGAAAACAGTACATTTCATCAAATTTCAATGAAATATATAAAAGAGCGTCCTGACTCACTCAATCGTAATAAGACCACAGCCAAGCCTAGACCTACAGACTTGAAACTTTGTACACCAATTTCTGGTAGCCCAAAACCACCCTCTAAGAAATGGTTTTGTAATTAAATTTTAAGGGTGATTTTCGGTTTTGGCGGGGGTAACTACGACTCTTGCAAGGTACTCAATCACCGAAAAGAACCGATCCGGTTTGCGTATGTGAATGTGATGGGCATTAATTGATATTTTACCGGTGGTTAAGCTCTTGGGTGTCCATCCAAAGTCTCCAGGTTACATTGTTTAACTCTAACCAAGTAAAAAACATTTCAAAAGTATTTGGACAATCATTTATTTAAAATTTAGAAAAATAAATCGGATAACACAATATTTTAAATTTATTTCTGCACAAGCATTGTGATTACCAAAGAATCTAGACATAATTTTTCTAATCCAAATGTTAGGTTCTGTGTGTTCTGTTTTCGACTACTGCATTGTTATGAAATCAGCGTATTACATACGTTGGTTTTAGGAAGGAAACACCCTCCAAAACTCCTCATAACTCACCATTTCGCATCAAAATTTAGCTTATTTTACGGGGGAGTACTCCGGACCCCTTTTAGGGGGTGTTACTCCATACCCCCCTCCAGGCCCTCACGATCCATACACCCATGCTTAAAAATGATCTTCATTCATTCATTCATGAAAAATGATTCATGCTTAAAATGATCTTGTACACCCGAAACCCCCTCCCCTTTCCAAAGTCCTGGCTACACTACTGGTAAGGGCAAACACACTGAAAGGGGAATTTAATGTGGAAGCTGTCTACATTTTATAACAAAACCAAAGAACTTTCTTGCCACACAAAAGTTGTATACAAAGGTCAAAGTTAGAGCTTTAGACTTTAGAGACCTCTCTACCAATGTTTTATGGTTTTCTTTTCAAAAGAACTGTACTAGGATAAAGGCAACTTCACAGTCCTGATACTGTAACATATTGTAAATACAGCAGTACGCTTGACATTTTGTTTCGCCATTCTTACGATCTGAAAACGTGAAACAAAATGGTCTCTACTTTTAGCATTCCCGCCGGTAAAATATTAGTTCTATTGCCATACAAAAAATGTTTTAGCACCCATTTTCTTTGCTAAAGACGTTTGTAAAACCTTTGTTTCGCCAAAAATTGCAATGTCCTCTTTAAATTAAAAGAAATGTGTGCAATACATAATTTTGCGAATCAAGCATGTTAAAGAGTGAATTACGCACGCTTCTCTTTTATTTATGGACTCTGACGGTGGAACGTCGTGCAATTGTGCAGAAAACCTTGTGCCTTTTGTTGAAAGTAGCTCCAAACTTCATCGTGAGTACGCCAAAATATAGGATATATGATATATGAATGAAATATTAATATAATATAACGTGTCCACAAGTAGCGTTCGATTTAGAAATTTTGAACGGTACTTAATTTTAAAACAGCCCTCTGAATTACCACTGAGCATTATATTAGTCCTGATGAGAGCTGGAGTGGCGCATGCGCAAAGGACGAAGGCGGTGGCGCAGCCATATATCAGTTCATTAGCTGTTTATGTCCGGTATCACAATGGGTAATGGATGTCACTAATTAGCTCACTAACGTAACTATCGCAAATTCCAACCCTCCTAACTACTGAACATTATCCACCAACTCTGTAGTTTAATAGTTGGTGTTGAAATAAAAATGATTTATACATGAGTTATTTACATTGAAATATTAAGTTCTGATGTCATGTTGTATGAAACTGTATAGTTTTAACTTGTCCATACATATTTTTAGTTTTGTACTTATTAAATAAAGTCTGTATGATTTTACCTCATTTAAGCATGACATCATTAGTTTAATTTATTCATTTATCTTATCTTGCAAATTCTTATTGATATTGCATATTCACAACGTTCAAAAACTATTATTGTTATTTATTGTCTAAAATTTAACTTATTTGTTAACAGTGGTTTTACGTCGATGTACTTTCTTTTTGTTATATTGTTTTCTGTTAAATTATTTGTCAACACAAAATATGTTTCGTTCTCTAGAAACAAAATGTTTAATATTTAATTTTTAAACTTTTTTGTTTCCAAATTGTTACAACGCACGGTTACCGTGCTACATTTATTGTAACAAGCAAAAGGGGTATGGGAAATGTAATTATTTACACTTATCCGAATAATGTGTAACATGTTTGGTCTAAATATTGAACAACACTCTGTAGACAATCTATTCTTTCTTGTCAACATCCACTCTTAATTATTACAATGTATTATTGACAATTTATCTTTTCGTGAACCCTCTCAAAAAGTCCACGAATATGCAAAAATATAAGTTTAATGTGCCTAAAACGTTCAAATGTCAAATTTTTCAATACATTGAAAATTACACCCGCTACCCCTGATAGATAAATACCCCTCCAACCCTGAAAATACTCATCAGGTACGGATTTTCTCCTCGAGTTACTCGTATTATATCAGGTGACAATAGTGAAGTACTGTAATATGTTTTAAGGCTATTGTATAAACAAATAAATCACTTCTGTGCTTGCCAATTTCAACCTCCTATGTCCAATAGTCAGTGCAGTTCACTTCAACCCTTACGAGTCAAGCGTAATTTATAAAACTCATATCAAAGACAACACTCGAACAGCAACAAATTTCAATAAATCCAACTCCTTTCATCTCCACTCGTGCCATAGAGAAAACAATGCCAAAATTCCAATCATAACGACTGCACTATAATCGGTGCCACTTTGTCATAAGAACAACACAGTTGATATTGGGGCGCTCTAGCCCATTAGCTCTTCAAAGAAAGTGGCGGGCTCCCTCCCCCAATATAAATGCCGGAGCAGGACGACGCGAGGGCAATAAAAATGCCGAGAGGGCGATTAGCGGGCCGCTGACATGTATTGTTAGCACGGGTTATTTGTAGCAGTTATATTAGATCTGATAAGAGTGTTCGATCACCCTATACAGTATACAGTACAGCTGGAGGGGAGGACGATCCATCATAGCTAAGCAACCGGGCGTCGATATGGGCTGCGAGGTGAGGTGGTCTTAAGTAGCCCTAGTGTTGAATGTTGCGAAGGTTTTATAGTAAGTAGGGCATGAGTTTAACGTCAAATATGATTGAAGAAGGGTTTGGTAATGTACATCGTCAACCGAAATTAAACACATTTTATTCTTTTAATAACCCTAGGAGTTTCAAAACACTGTTCATTTAATCAATTTGAAGATGGTATATTAAAGAAACTGCTTGCTAATTTATTTCCTATTAGGATAAATTGATGGAAAAAGGTATCTAACGCAATCAAAATTTAATGTATCCATTGGTTGAGAGGCTGACACAATGAAAGTTACAAAGAGTTGAATGATAATCAACATAAGTACTGACGAATGAACGGAGAAAACACCTCCTTGTGAATGTCGACTTGTACAAATGGCGCAGAGAGAATATGTATATATTTGTTTACTATTGAGCTAAGTAAATGGTGGATTTATTCACTTGTGTGGGGTGGTAGGGAGTGAACAAATTATTGCGGGTTTTAGTTTTGTTGTCTATGCTATTTGGTAACTTGTGTAAAATAATTTCCTGTTTTTGAGATGACTTTAATTGGATAAACACATCTGGACGTTTGTGGGATGCACCATGAGATTTCAAAACCACATATTACATGTAAAGTTATTGTTTGATTTATTTTTCTGCGCAAAAAGTCGGTCATTTGAGCGTGAAATACCCTTCACCATTTTCACACCACTAGACATTCTGTAAAATATTCATATACTGTACTAAAGAACTTTAACCATGTTTTTGATTTTATATGCCACTAATGCGGTGACGAACTAGTTATAAACATTTAGTTTATGTCGGCCAGCTCGCGGCTAAAGGCAGGGTCGGAAAGCGTGAAAGGGATAGTTGAGCAAATGGGCCGTTAGTGAGCTAATTAGAGTAGCCGTTAGCCATTGTAAGACCAGACATAAATGGCTAATGAACTGATATATGGCTGCGCCACTGCCTTCATAGTCCATTTCGTACAAGAAATAGCAGCTATAGTTTGGACTTTAGACTATACGAATATATATTTCATGACAAATTATTGTACGATGACACCACTGGCCGTGAAAGTACAATATTGCCACTGTACGGCGTATAAAAGGTTGATACGAACAATTCCACAGAAACATTACAATATAAATTTCAAATTCATAAATATGTCCACTTTTTTCGTTGATGCTAATTTAATCGCTAAGCTTCAATAACTCGGTGTTGTAATGTGCAGAGTTATTCAAAAGGAATGTCTGACTTTCAGATAACTCGATTTCATTAATTATTACTTAGATTTATATAAAATAAATATGTACCACTAAAAAAGCATAGGCCTCTTTCAAAGTTTGCCCCCTTGGCAAACTTCTGTAAATGTTTAATATGTCCTCCCCTGACTGCTCGGCAAAAATCTAGCCAATAACCAAACTCTTTCCATAGACCACTAAGCAAATATTGGTTTAAGGTATTGACTGATCTCTTATGGTTTCATAAGTCAATTGGATTTCTTGATAGAATGGGCACGTAAACCTTTCTTTAACATAGCCCCAAAAGTAAAATTCACGAAGAAATGAAGATTCTATGACGAAACTTTTGTTGAACTGAACTGACTGGCTTTTTGAAAATTGAAGAACGCAAAATGTCTTGTGTTGAAGGACAGCCATCTTGTTGATCATTATCTGTTGAAATCATCTATCAATGTATGTAAAGAAAGCTTTTGAACTTCTTCTTTACAACCATATATAAACTATTCAAGAAGCATTTATAATATAA
Organism: Matsumurasca onukii; assembly: GCA_018831715.1. Taxonomy (NCBI): domain Eukaryota; kingdom Metazoa; phylum Arthropoda; class Insecta; order Hemiptera; family Cicadellidae; genus Matsumurasca; species Matsumurasca onukii. The sequence goes on along the minus strand of CM032058.1, from coordinate 23,483,582 downwards.
AAGTTACAGAAGAATAAAAGTAGGGCATTCTTTTTGAATAACCCTGTATATAGAGTATACGTTTAATGTACATGCACGTCTGTCTTTAAGTAAATATTTCCTATTGAACAATTCAGAAAGTAAGCTTAAATCTGTATTGTTGATTTCTGTATTGAAATCTGTATTTTTTTTAGTGCAGTGCCTTTGAAACAAAATACAATTTTGTGGTTTTGAAACCAACCCGTCGGATTCACGCAAATACCAGATCACATAAAAAATGTTTTTACTTCATCTGTAAGAAGCAAGTTGGTATTATGGCTGCCAGCCAGGGCTGAGTGGCCGGTATAATTAATACCTCAGTAAAGTAAATTCACTGGATTCACGTTAGCACTTGAGGCTAGGCGTCGGCCAAGTTTTTGTTTCTATTACATCGAAAATGAATAACACTCTTCTGCATCAGTCTTGCATCACTATCTTTGTTTTAAATACGGTCATTTCTTTAATAATAAAACATAATCACACGTAAAAGGTCAAACTCATTTAAAGGCCTTAGAAATAAAACAATTGATTTATTAGACAATTTGAAGTTTTCGTATTTCAAAATCATCTAATAAGATCCAGCTCTTCAAAGTATGCATAATCCACTATCATTATAAGAATTTACAGTACAATAACCTACTAGAGATAAGAAGCAACACTAAAGGCAACAACATTTTCAAAGCAAATCTCAGTCTGAAGTAAAGCTAATTACAAGAAAATCTCGCCGGGTGTTTAAGCTGAAAATTACAACCCCTCCTTTTGTCTCTCGTCTCGGGACATTAGAGGAGGCGCAAAGTCAATAAGAGCCGAGCAATGAAGCCCAGCATAAATTGTCCTGTAGAAATCAGTGTCTAATATTGTCTGATAAACTTTGTCTCGGAGCATTCTTGTGACTTCACCCCCTCCTCCACCCCGACACCCCCTCCCACGGGAAGCTCTCGAGGGGCTGAAACTCTTTGAACTAATAAGCGCCTCCCCGCGCCCTGCGCCTCGACGTCGTCTAGCCCAAGTTAATTACAAATTACTGTAATAGAGAAACGATTTAATGAGGCTCTTCAAGCCCCCCTGGCCCCCCGGCCTGCCCATTGTTCTAAACGGTTAAATTTGCCGTCTAACTCGGCATTATTGCCTGGAGTTTCCTCGCCTCTTGTCCTTTCTGCCAGTTTTGAGTTTCGTCTTCCTCTTCGTCCTCGGCCGAACTTTGCGTTTACGTTGTTATAAAGTTTGAAATTAAGTGGCGCCTCTCGCGTTTGTGATATTGCTAATATTAAGCTAATGGGAATTGGAGAATAGACAAGTTGATTTGGAATTAGAGAACAAAAACTCCTTGCAAGAGATTTAACAAGAATGTTGAATGCAGGGGGTTTCAAAAGCTCCTCCCCCCACTTTAACTTTTGAAAGGCTGAACATTTTAAAATGCGCATATGTTATTAGGATTTTTGACGTGGCTGTTTTTTAGTACTTTTTGACGTGATCGGGTGCCTTGCCCCCGACCAGAAAGGAAAGTTCGAGGGGGGTGGCAATCCGAGGTTTCATAGAATAACCCTTGGCTTACGGCCCCTAATTTTAAAGGTAATAACAATAAAAACGAACAGGACTCTCAAAAGACCTTTCAACACTCTTGTCTCGATTGGTGGCCAGTATTTATGTACACGTTTTAGTGTTTTGTTTTTTGACTCTGTGCAAGTAAGAGCTTTTGCTCAGTCGAATGGCTGTCATCGGTTTAATTTGCAAGATATCAAAAAGCCAGATCAAATCTTTGGTATTAAGGAGCCAAGAGCATTACAACAAAGCATAACTTGATACTTTTTGGATACCAGCAAAATATCGTCCGGTAACCGATTACCAGATAAAAATCGAACAGTATATTTTATTCAAAATTTTGAGTTGCATTTGTTGTTAAGATCTTGGCCTCTAACACTAAAAATCTCTTAGTTTATTTAATATATTACAAACTAAACAATTGGGCGCCATCCATCTGTGCAAAAAGACGCACGTTTTAGTCAACAGGTTTTAAATCGAGAAAGGAGTGTCGAACATTTTATTTAAGAATATCGTTCGTTGTGCATGTTCAAAATGAAGGACTGCAAGTCAGGAATTTTGGACCTACTCCTTAACCCCCTTTAGGTTGGGGCAAAACCACAGATCACGTCAAACAAGTATTTATGCATAGCCTAACAAAATTTACCAAATCGCGCTTGAAGTAAATTCGCTAATAAAGTAATTTTTAAATATGCTGTCAAATGGGTGACAGTAAGCTGGGCCAGTGGTTAATCCTTTCCAAAACAATTTAGGGTCGACCCCAAAGGGTCGAGAGTAAGCTGGGCCAGTGGTCAGTTCCCAGGTAGAACGGGATAACCAGGGGTTACTATAAGCAATAACCAGGGGTTATATACAAAAGTGTATGTCTGATTGGGATCGGTAGAATGTGTGGACAATTTTAGCTTTTTAAATTACAGTAATTTGACGATTGCATAGCATGTTCAATGTTGACGCAATAAACAATTTTTTATTACGCTATACAAAAATCATTGAATTTTTATCACACGTCATAAATAAACTAACGGAGACATACGCCTTATTATGTGCAACGCGTAAAACCATTACAATACGCTTTGATCTTAAAACACGTTAAAATTATTCAAAATAATGTACTTGTTGTGTTCGCTTAGACATGATTCAAGTGAAGTATCAGACATAGTTTTCCATTATTCAGAGCCGCAGCGGTCAAACAAGGGGGTGCGCGCACCTCTGTTATTTATGGCGGGTTTTAATTGATTCCCGCGCTTTATTCTGCTCATGCGCCACAATCACGAGATTCATCACGCACCGGTATGATCAAGGTGTAAATCACCTGTAGGGCCAATGAATACACTCATCATTGATTCATGTTGCTACACCGAGGCAATGCTGATCGTCGGGAGGACAAAACGGTTAAATACACGGTAGTAACATGGTTCGGCATAAAGTTCTACAATTTATTTGTGTGACTGTAAAACTACTATTTCATCCTCTTGAACTATCAATAATATAATCCTAGATATATGGTGTTTGGAGGGACCTTGGTTTCAATTGAGTGACTAACTATTGAACTTATAGTTATATAAAAAAATAATAATAAAAAAGATTATTGATAAGACCTAGAAAATGGTTGATTTTTGTTCGCACCCAATAGTAATTATTCGCGTAGTTTAGAATTGATGCTTGTAGGTACGCCACTTGTTTATTTTTACAGCTAATAATACACTATGTTACCTATTTATTAAATCTGCAAATGCTTCTTGGGTTCATGCCGACAAAACGCGGCAAAACTCAATGAAAAGACCCTATGTATACTCAGTGGTTGAAGTAGATATACTAAAAAGTTATACTAAAAGTGTCTTTCCAATTCTTAAAGTGTAAAAGAGGTTAGCACTCTATTAAAAGCGTTATAGCTGTGTTTTAAAAACCTCTACAACAGTCCAAAATGTTTACAAACAGTTACAAGAACGACAAAACTTACAATTTTCCACATAAGTTAACATTTTATAATAGTATTAGATTAGAAAAATATAATTAATTAACAATCCAAGGCTCACGAACACATTATTTGGTACTGAAACAAGATGAGATTGCAAATAACTAACATGAATATGTTTTTAAATTGCCAAATTGTAGTAATTTAACACACTGTTCCGTTAAAACTTGAAAGAGCGTATTCGTATTTGTAGCCGTAACGACCCTCCTTTAAAATTAAATGGAGAATCCAGTGACACTAAAAGGGGAGTTCAACAAAATATATACCAAAACAAAGGGAACGCATTGGCCAACTGTTCAAAAATCTGATGGTTAAGAAAATACAATTTTCGGGTACGGTACGTTTTCTGTCAAAGCCAAATCAGTTATCGTGAACGATGACTTATATTTTATAAATCTCCGAACCGACGTAACAACCATCACATGAAGGTTCACCAAAACACGTTTCAGAGCGTTTCTCAGTGGATATGTTTTAACATCTTTAAACACCAAATTCAAGAACTCATACTCACTAAACCCCCTACCTCGACATGGGGAGGCAAGACCAAGAGATCCACAGGGGTGGCCGTAGCATCATCGGAGGTCCTAAAGGGGCGACCCTCCCCTCTAAACTTCAATAGCATTCCACTAGCACTCGTGTACGGCCGATGTCATCAAAGCCATAATGAGCTTTTTTACCAAAGGCAGCAATAACAGCCTATAAACAACTTTGCGAAGGGAGGGCGGAGTGGAATATTAAATTTCGTTTGTGGAAAATATTAGAAAGTTTATTTTGAAAAATGACGTTGCGGCGTCCGTCACAAAAAGTAATAATTAAATGTAATCGCTCCCGGATCAAAGGGCTTGTGATGAAGTGGTCCGTGACGATTTTCGGATAAATTATCTGTTATGATTGTTTTTCAAGCGCTCACCTGCGCCGCTGTGTAGGGGTGCTAAGGGGTGTTGCCTGAGTTTTCACTTTGTTGTGGCGTTTAATTTTCAGAAGCAATAAAAATATTAGCTCGTTTAAGCGCTCCCCTGCCAACCTTGTGTTGTTGGGGCGTATTACGGGCTTAATACGAGTTTTGACAAAATAGATGAGACCTTAAATGTAATAACAAAATCATGGTTTTATGCCAACCTGTTCTGTATTGTATTGGTTCATCTTTAACGGGTTGTATGCTATTTAAACACGTAATTCAATTACAAAATTGCTACGTTAATCCAATACATGGTTTGTTAGTAGAGTTCAACCTAATTTTCTTGTAGGCTATTACAAAAAAACTATTTATATTCGTGTAATTAATACAAACTATACATTTGTATTTGTCCTAATTCTTGAGTTGGGATATTTTTTTGTATTTGATTGAAATTCTTTATAACCATAATTTACATGGATAGTTTGAATATGCCTCTTATATATGCGAATTTATATGTTTTACATTAACATACGGACTCAGAGCTCGTAGTAAAATTAACTAAAATTAATTTCGCGAGACTTAAAACAGATTAGGACAATATTTTTTTCATTAGTAATCTTAATATATGTACAGAAGTCCATTCGCACGATTTTTTAATTGTTAGACTAATTCTCTTAATCACAACCAGAACATGCCTAATTAAGTACAGTATTGAAACAAATATCTACATCAAACTTAATTGTTTTTCACATAAGGAGTAATATTATGTCCTACGTTATAAAAAAGAAAAGTTACTTGCTACACAAAATAAACCTAAATTGTTTACATCTTTTCATTTTATTTTTTAAGCAAAATTTTTAAAAATTAATGCTTACCTTTTATTATGCAGCTTTGTGTAGATTGCTAGTGGGTAGACCTACTAAATGCATAAGACACATAGCACATAACGACATAGACAAGACACAGCAAAGGCAAAGGTAGAGGGCACAGGAATGTAATTAGGCTAGTGAGTGAATGAGGTTGAGGTTAGGGCTGCTAGCTAATGGCGGCCAAAAAGCGCGCGAGCCCGGGAATGCTTGGCATTTCAATTAATAGACGAATCAAAAGAGGCGCTACTCTGTGGAGTTCCCAGCTGGCTTTGACACATCACGTCGTCTGCTCAAACAGATGACTCTCCAAGCATAGAGGAACAGCTGATCCTTAGTGTAGTCAGCTATATCCGAGAGTCTTTAGTATCTGAGTTTATAGGGCCGTCCAAACCTTGCTAATTATACTAGTTAAAAAATTATAATATATTGTTAATAAATGGTTAAAACGTATATTTTAAAACATATCCTCAAATATGTTTTTTAACTTTTATGCATTGATACGTTTGGCAAGACGTTGGCAAAAAGACATTCACTAACGAAAGTTCGTTGGACAGCCTGTTTTGGACTATTTAATATTCCAATAAATCCATCTGGAATATCTTAAAATCATCATGCGGGAAAATACGGGATCTGTGCGATTTAAGCTCGACTCAATTGAAATGTAATATCTCGTTAATGTCACATTGTGATACACATTCGGTAACCATGTAACATGTCATTGTATACTATTTTAACGTCATACGAGTTGTGGTTGGTTTGTAATTATCTATTTGATGTATTATTGTTTGTTTGTCCAATTTAAAAACTCTTTGTCCAAATACTGTTCCTTTGTAATCTTTCAGGATTTTTCATCCCTGGCCTGGCCATTGTCGTGACGACAGCAAAAACGTCGTTCCTTTCGCCATTATATTGTATGTAGGTTACAAAAAGTAAAAGCCCAGAGTAGACCCTTGAGGTACTCCCCAATAGGAACGGTGCTGTACAGCGACTATCAGTATACTCCATATATTGCTTCTTGCCTATGAGGTAGAATTTAAACCAGTTATAAAATGCCCTCTTAAGTTATTCAAAGCTAAGCTTAGAGCTCTAATAGTTTACACAGTCGAAGGCTTTGCTGATGTCACACATTAAGGGTGCTGGATGATATTTATGATCCAAATTTGTAATTGCTAAATGTATGTCACCTTATTTCAGCTTAAGTTGAAAGTCCAGTTTAGTTACTGAATTACACTCAGTCCCATTCACGAGTAACAACGCGTTATTTCAAAAAGGAATAATTTCAAAATTTCGTGATTTTTATTTTTAGAAGGTTGACTTACCCATCGAGGGGTCCTCTCCGGGGAAAAGCTTACTTTGGGGTAAACGTTGGTAATTAATGTGTGCAGTTTTAAGGTGCGTAAAACTTGTATTTTAACATTTAGGAGGGAGGGTGTTTTGATCTTCCACTTACCTTCCACGGCACGACCATGCTACCTTATCCATGGTCCTGACTCTCTGGAAACAGTAGTAAATAGACTATTTTGGACTGCATTTTGTGTCCCCTTTCGAAGTTGTAAATAAATGGACGCCCCAGATGTACAGAAGATGCCATTTTTATAATTTGGTCTTCCAACACCTTTTTTTCTAAAAGCCGAAATGCCAATGATTATCCAAGAAGAAAATTAAACGCATTTCCCTCAAGTCATTCTACGTTTGAGCAGTTGATCCCAAAAATTCCATCCATTCATCTTGCGTGGTTTCGCTTTCCGTGAACTCGAATGTCCAAAGTGTGAAAAGCAAACATCGGCAGATTACGGTAGGATCAGACCCAGACCACCTGAGAGGGTGGCTTTATAATCTCAAGTGACCCTCAGGGTGGCCTGTCAATGTTTTGTAACTTTTGTTGTTGTTTGAGGTTAGGTCGAGTTTGAGGCTATGTTTGGTCGGCTGCGCATTTTCCCCCCTGTTGGCCACCAATCGTTTCCACATTACGCCTTACACAAACAGCTTTCAGCTTTGTGGGCTCCGTATAATCCTCGGAATCAATTATAGGCACAAAGCCGCAGCTGGGTGTTGACTTGGTCGGCACAATTGGGATCAAAACCGCCCCTTACTCTCCCCACCCCTGCCGTTAGTGTATCATCCCCGCTTGCGAGATAAGATGTATCAGATAATATTTATACTTTGCCTTGTAAACGAGTAATAATTTATACAATTTGACTTTTATCACATTCGATATGTGCCTTGTAATGGGAAATAAATTAATGATATCTTATACATAATTTTGTGATAAGATGCAGTAACTAACAGTGGAAACCACAAGAAAAAATAATTAAATAAATAGTTAATTGGTGTCCCAGGGCATTGTTTGTTTTTAATCGATTTTACAAATCATGGTGAAAATCCACATTCCCAGATAAGAAATTGACTAAGAACTAAGAAGTTATTTTTAAGAGTGCTCAGCCATTCTGGTCGGCCTTTCAGTTTTTCTCCTTAAGAAAAATGTAAAAAATACAACACAAAATTTAAAATGAACATTTCTTAAAATTTATGACATGGATTTATGATATGGGTTTACAATAGAAATTCGGTACAGCGGGGTCACTAAAACCTTTCATATTCTTTAAAACAAAGTATATTCCAAAAAAATACGACGCAAATAGATTTAAGGACAGAGATGTCCTAAGGAAATGCATGTTTACATAGTTCTTATGGGACTCAAGATGACCATTACTACTACACCCTTCAAATATGTTGTAGACCTTGCCGTAATCCCGCTAATAATGTCTATGTCAAAAATACCTAACACGGCGTTAAATAGCCACCATGTTAAAATTACAAGTTATTTTCCTGACAATTGATTTAGATTTAAAACAATTAAAAAAAACTATACTAAGGTCGAACAAAGTTCTTTTACTAGTGACAAAGATAAAACACAATCTTTGAAAACCCAAATCATAGCGGGTAAATTAAGCGGTAACATTTTCGGACCCATGTTTATGATGTTCGCAAGAACTTTTAAATAAGAAACAGCATGGTTGTGTAAAGGACGTAACCAAGCACCTCTGAGAGGAGATGAGCTTTGATGCATTTTCTTAAATCCTCTTGGCTTCGTAAAAATTGGAATTTTGTTGTAAAACATTATCTAAAATATAATAACCAAACAACATAATCAAATAATAAAAAATATGTGCTACAGCTGCGATTTTGTTTAATCTGCTTTCCTTTAAATGAACTAAGTGTATAACTTTGAATTAAATTTGGTCGTATGAAATCAAAATTCTTTCATGAATAACAAGTTGCTGCTAAGGTCATGACGGGGTTCCTTTAAAAAAACTTCTACATGAAAATCTATCGGTTTTAATGTCATCTAAGACTTTTAAAACAGTACTTCAGACTTTAACTATAGACGAAGATCTTCCTTACAATAAGTTAATAATTAACTTATTTGTTATTTGTAAATAGAAGCGGTCGTATTCATCAATTATTGACGAATTATCAGTATAAAATATATTATGTTAAATAGATAAATTCATTTTATTGTCGTGGCAACCAGTAAGTAAGATGACAAACTTGTTAAAAAATAAAAATTGGTGACGATATTTTAATTATTTTTTGATGATAATTGTTAATGTTAATTAACTTGATTTGAAATATATCAAAACAAATTTTGAGAGTTTTAAGTTTTTAAAACAGTGTGATAAGAAACATCGCATTGCATGTACAATTTTATCAAACAAAATTTGTTAAGGTAGGTTATATGTATGTATACTGGACAACGTCATTCGCCGTAAAATAAGGTGCGGTGTAGTCAAACGTTTGAAATTTTATCGAATTTCCTTTGAAAATATGATATATTCATGACGTTAGCATGGTAAGACCCAAACCCGGGACCATGCAATGCGCACCAATTCTTACCCCCAGAACACGTTTTGAGCATTTTTTTTCAACACTTTATATACATTTGTACGTTATATAGAAATAAAACAGTTTAAACGCTTCTGCAAGTCATCTCTTTGTTCCTATTTCATATGAGATGGATGGCTATCAAACAGTTTTGGAAAACATATTTTAACAACAAAATTTTTATCAGAAATGTCAGTATATAGTATTATTATAAGTAAATATAATTTATTTATTTATTATTTATTTATTTATTTTCACAGTGTTACAGGATTTGACCTGTCCAAGAAGAACTTGACGGACAGGCCGGTTTTAACTATTAACATCATTTACTTATGTTTATAATTACAAAAATCTCCTACGTGGCAGAAGTGGGTTTTATGTTATGTTAATATGATATGATATATGAATAATTATGGTTATGGTTTTATATATATTTTAGATCAAGACACTTAAAATTTGTTTCTTTTTTATTACTTAATTTTCTATTGGTTGATCTGAATAAATAGAATAATTACTACTAACCAACAATAATATACATGTTTTCAATATGCAGTACTTGAGTAAGGACGGATGGAATTTACGTTGACGCTATCAGCTATACTATGCCCTTGCTGGTATCTTGTCTGACTGATAACACACTCTGATTATGAGAAAAGGGCAGATTCCTGACATGAGTCACTCTATTGTCCCCTGGCTTGGGTTTGTGTATACCTGCTCTACCTGTCTTGTGGAGAAGGAGTGTTGTGTAGATATTGTGACCAGTTTCGGTGTATTCCTTGTGGCGCGTGTTACTGTCTGTGGTTGTGCTTTAAAATATTTTCGTGAGAACGGAGTAGGAAGTGTAGTGATGGGTTGGGAGTGTGAAAAATGGTGTGAAAGGGAGGGTGTGAAAAATTACCAGCTTGTTTCCGTTTGGATTATCCTATCTTGAGGTATTCAATTTTACTTCGGTATTGAATTTAAAATTCAGGTAACTGTTTCCTTCTCTATAAGCCACTTTAAAAGTTTTCTCTTAAATACAGAAAGACTGCGTGTGTTTTCTATTTCCGTTGGTAAAGTGTTGTACAGGGTCGGAACTTCGTACTCTGGAATTCTTTTTCCAAACAGAGTGTTTATGGGTGGAACCATATATTTTAAAATTGATCTTGTGTTGACAGATTTTTCGTTTTTTACTCTTAGAAGTGAATTTTCTTTGTACCTTGTAATTTTCTTCAGGGTATATAATCCGGTTGGTGTTAAGATGTTTAGATCTTTAAAAGAATATGTAACATTGTTTAAGTCGTGTACTTGGTTTATAAGTCCTAGTGCCTTTAGACATTTAAATTGCGCTTTTTTTACCTTGTCAATGTTTGTTTTAGCGGCTGCTCCCATTTCTATCCGTACCGTAGTACTGATTCTACCAGCGCCTTATATACCGACATCTTTACATCCTTACTGATCTTATTCTGAATTTTGTAAAATGCGCCCATACAAATATTTAATTTTCTTTGAACCTCAATACATTGGTCTTTCCATGAGAACTTACTGTCCACAATTATGCCTAGGTATTTCGTCTTTTCCACAATCCTAATGAGTTTACAATCACATCTATCTGTCAGGTGTGTATTCTTATGTATGCACTCGCAGTTGTGTATTTTCACTATTGGATCTCTTTCTATTCTCATATTCCTTGTGTGTACGTGCATAAGAAAGGTTTTGTCTTGATTCACAATTAGCCCTTTGTCATGTGCAAGTGTGCAAAATTTTACAAAATCATTCTGTATTATTCTCTCTGCAGATAATAAATCTTTATGTCCACTGACAATGGCCAGGTCATCCGCAAAAGCAAAGACGTCACTGTCGTTAATACTTTTAATAATGCTATCCATGTAGATAATAAATAAGACAGGTCCTAACTGGCTTCCTTGGGGTACTCCGTAGTAAACACTTTTCTGTTTACTAAAATTGTTTTCCAGTTTAACTATGAACTGCCGGTTTTTTAGATAGCTCCTAAACCAATTTAGGGGTGGCCCATTTATTCCTATACGTGACAATGATGCGGCTATTTCTTCATGCTCAATAGTATCAAAAGCTTTTGACAGGTCAATGTAAAGAATTAGAACGTGTTTTTTATTGTCAAGGAATGTATTTACTTTGCTAGAAAATAGTTCCAAAGCATCTTCCGTACTTTTATTTTTCTGGAATCCAAACTGTTTAGAGCTCAATATTTTGTGTTCTTCCAAGTATTTATTTAGATGGTTTAAAACATATTTCTCCAGTATCTTCTCTATTGATGGTAATATGGCTATAGGGCGGTAATTCTCGAAAAGTTGTCTGTTTTTACTTTTATAAATTGGCCTTATTATTGATGTTTTTAAGCAGTCAGGAAAACAGCCCTCCTTCAGACTGGCATTTATGAGTTCAGTAATCTTCACCAAGCCTGTCCCGCTACCAAATACTTCCTTTACATCTTTCATTCTAATCCCATCATTACCCGGCGCCTTGTTGCTTTTCATTGATTCCACAACACTTTTTATAGCATCAGTATTTGCCTTAGGGATGTGTAGGCTTTGCACGCATTGAAGCTGGTCTAAGTTTGGATTTAAGTCTGTTCTGTTTCTTAAATTCTCTTGAAATGGACATGTATGCTTTATGTTTTTAACCCCTTCGGCGAAAAACTGTGCAAACCCTTCTAGTATTTCATTAATAGTTTTCTTTTTGCCCATTCCATTAATTATAAATTCATCAATATTACTTTTTCTTTTTCTTCCCATAAGCCAATTTAAATTGCTCCAAGTTTCTTTTAAATTTCCTTTATTTTCTTCAAAAATAGTTCTGTAATAACTGTCCTTCTTATTTTTTATGTTTCTGGTTACCATATTTCGGTATGTGTTGTATTCATGTCTATAATTTCCATTATTCGGAGAACGTTTCCATTTTCTAAATAGCCTGTCTCTTTCTTTAACCATTTCTACCAAATAATAATCCATCCAACCTTTGATAGGGCAATTTTTCTGTCTTCTGCAATTCTGGTAATTATTCGAAGTATCTTGTTTACTGGATATTTCTTCTGTACATGCTTTGTAGATATTTTGAATTTGCTCAGTCAAGTTGTTGAACGCATCATTTGTACTTCTTAAATCAATACTATTCCAATTAAATTCACAGAGTTTGCTTCTCAGGAGGTTTTGTTTATCCTTTACAAACGTCTGAACCAATAGCTTTACTGAGGTTTTTAGGCTTCCAAGCTAGTTTCCCAGCTATCAAATAATGATCTGATATTTTAATCTTAACAACCCCTGTTTTGATAGTGTCTGCAGTACTTCTGAGATAAATATGGTCAATACAAGTTTGACTCAGCTTACCAGCTTTAATCTCTTCTCTTGTGCTACTCCAGATTCCTCTTTCCAGACCCCAGTTGGCAAGTGTGGTTTCATACTCGGTACTGATGTCTCCCTGAACCTGAATGTTGATATTTGTGTCTCCAATTAACACTAATTCTTTGTGTGTTGAAAGAGTCTGTAAAGATGTATCTAGTTCTGTAAGTGCTTCAGATATAGGTATGTTAGTTGACGAAGAGGGTGGCCTGTACACAGCATGAATACATGTAGGTTCAACATCATTGTTTCCAATTGGCTCAACAAGACAAGTGACACTTTCAAAGGCATGGGTATTGAGGATAACTTGGGTACAAGTGATTGTGTTAGTGTTAAAAAACAAGATAAGCCCTCCTCCTTTTCTTTGGTTTCTGAGTTTATAGATCTTTTCAAAACCTCCTAAGTTATATAAATTTACTTCTGATTCTGTACATGAAACTTCCGCAAGAACAATTATATCTAGTTTGTCCTTATAATTCATGATTTGTACTTGGAAAACATCCCAGTTAGTCCTAATTGATCTAATATTCAAATAGACAAAATCTAAGTTTGTTTTATTGTTAGCTGTTTGAATTAACCTGTTATACCAGCTTTCTAGCTCTAAATCTTCATCAAAATCTACTTTGACTTCAAAACTTAACTCCATGGTTCACTTCAAAAACCAAAAGCCATTTATTAATCCGTCTAATACAACGTATAACAATAAAAACCACTTACAAAAATATGGAAGAAAATTACACTCTGAGAAGGTATTCAAGCTCTGATAAATAATTATTCTAATAGTACAGGTATTAATGCTAAATCTATATCTACAGCTATGGCATGATAAACCTAAATCTAGGGTTAGTAGGCCTATTACTTTAAGCATATGTCAGGTGACAGAGATTTTATTCGGATTTGGTACTACTACTTTAGTTTGACTTAAGCTTGGCCAAATCTTTCTTACTTTTAATGACCAGTACATCTCTGTCTCCCTCAGTACGCCTTACCATGATTTTCCCACTTCGCCACCAAACATAGGAGTAGTTACATGCCCTAGCCTTGATTTTAGTGTCCTTGAGAAGGTTCTTGAAGTAGGCACAGATGTTTTCATTGAAGTAAACTCCTTGTATCCTTGCCCGTTTCCCCGCCTGGATCCATTCGTCTCGCACCTCACGGGAGAAGAACTGTACGATGATGGTTGCCGGTTTTCCGTCGTTCCTTGGTTGTAGTCGGTGAGCTTTGTGCACCTCTTCTCTTCTGAACTGGACTCCGATCTTGGAAGCAACACTATCCAATACTTGTTCCATGTTCTCTGACCTAGGGTCACCCACCACCGTTAGTCCTTGGATTTCCAGGTTGCATCTTCTTCCGTATTGGTTTAGATCGGCTATTTCAGCCTCCAATTCCTCCGTCAAGACTCTTGACTCAGCCTCCTTTCTTTCAAGTATCTCTACTTTCTTTTTCAGCTGATTATTCTCTTCAGACAATGTTTTCACTAGATTCAACAGTTCATCATATTTACTTGCCGTAAGCTCCATCGCCTTTTCAATAGTATCCAATTGTAGTTTCATAGTTAGCAAATTAGTAACCTTGGATAGGATTTCTTTCGATATGCCTATGCTACTAACCTCACTTTCCTCAGTGACATTTTGGTGTTGGTTAGGATTTTGCAAAGAGGACGAAGAACCTTTTCTGGTAACAGTCTTACAAGATACACACCTCCAAGCCTCTTGAGCAGTTTTACTCATTTTCTTCCAAGTTTGTACATTCACACTGCAGTCGTCCAGGTGAAAACCTGCACTACACCCATTGCAGTAGGCATAGTCACCGGTTTTTGACAGTTCTTTGCCACAATGACCACACGATACCACACTTTTAGGCGTCATTTAATCAAAATATCTTTATATAGCTTATTTAAAACAAAATAAACCTATATCGTTTACTTTATACTTAAAAATTTTGAATAAAACTGAGAGGTCGTGAGGAAACTTTGTTAGGCCACTTCCACCAGAGTATAAGTAAATATAAAATGTATAAATATTCAATTTTTATTTGTTATATATTTATTTTATATATATTTTATTTCATGTACATTTTATTTTTACTCATACCAATGATATGTTTTTATATTTTTTAATAAAATGTTGTTGTTAAAATGTGTGTTTTCCAAAATTATTTGATAAAGCCATTCAATTTGGCGAAATATAACAGAGATATGACACGAACCGTTTAAACGGTTTTATTTCTATATATGTATATATGTGTATCATCTCCACCGATCGCTATTTTTGTCCGATTTTGAAATATGGTACAAATCTAAGTTCTTTCGTAAAATCTTGGTCAAGTTCGTTAGCCAACTAAGTCGGACCACCGCAAGTCCAGTTTTATTTGTCACGCTTAATAAAATTCATAATTTTCAAACACTCCTAAAATGTTGTGTATTCATCATTGCATTTAACCAGTAGATTTTAGAAAGACACCTGAGCACTAAATCACTGGTCACAAATATACTAATGCCCATCACATAAACAGATCAGATCGGCGCTTTTGGGTGCTTGGCTACCTTGGAAGTCATAGTCACTCTCGCCTTTCCAAGCTTGTATATTTATTTTGTTCACGAAATACTAATAATTTTTGCTGTACAGTTGAACAACACTTCCATTATATACATTTTATTTTCTCAAAATGTGTAAATCCCAAAAAGGCCGTTTTAGAGACTTTATCAAGGATCATGAGGGAGGGACCTTACGCACCACGTAATATATATTACCCGTTTTAATCTCTGTGTTGTCTATGTGCTGACAGAACCCTCTCCTCCCTCTTAGGTACGATAAACTAAATAAATCTTTCAATGATAACGTAAATAGTCGTAGTAATGTTGTACTACAATCATTACAGAAGTCCTACAGAACACCCCAAGTACCGTAAAATGTGTGCTAGGTGGGGTTCGATAATCATGCAGCCTGTTAATTTCTGATGGGATGTTCTCGACCATCCTCCATTTTGTTAGCCCCTAGTGACTCATTTGTTCACAACACTTTGGGTGGAAACGTTTGAGGCTCTGAACCTACGTTCATCCGCTTGAATATAAGGTATGTAGAAAAGTAGGTTAAGATATAGAAATGTAAAATACATGAAAAGTTTCCATTTTCTTCGATAATGTTTTGCATAAGTTTAAGGAACAAGTGTTAATCAGTTAGAGCTCTGAGCTTTTAATTACGATAAAACCGAGAAACGCCGACCAAACTTTAGCCCAAGTTAAACTCAACACAAAGGTAATTATTATTTAAATTTGAAAGCTTGTTTCCATGGTAAAACGCTTAAGAACTTTTATTAAATCGAATATTTAGAGATTCTAGCATATTACATTCTTTCTTCTCGCTATATTAACTTTCTTTGTAAATTGTTTTACCTCGACAACAGCTTTTATTAAAGGAAGGAAATAAAGTTCTTTCCTATTAGCCCTTAATTTCAAACAAAGTTTGTTAATATATTTCCTTTATTCAAGTTCCTTAAACACACATAGTAACAAAAGAGTAATGGGCGGATCCTAGATAAAAATAGACGAGGGGTGTAACGTAACTTTAAGGAAGGAAGTAGGGAAGTTTGAAGGAGTGGATCCGTAAGTCCAAATAGAAATAAAGAGATATTTCTCGATTTAAAAAAGAGTTACTCCTCTAGAAATATGTTGCTACTTGCTTCCAAACTATTCGTCAAGGCAGCATCTAAAACCTGTAAACATCCAAAACTGGGAGCACAACGTTTGGCCCACACCAAGAACCAGAACGGGGAAATAAGCAAGTGACTATTGAGTTACAAAAGCGGTGAGGGTGGCGGCAGTGATGGCGGCTGATATTAAAAAATATGGCGGCGCATATTGGCGGGAATAAACAGCTGATATTGCGGTTATATTGGCAGCACTGCGCCTTGCTGACTCAAGGGCTCTACATTATGCAGGATGGTGGAAGTGAATGCTTTTGTATTCGTTGAGATTCTCATTTTGTCTGTTGACTTTGGTAACGTTGTCTTATTACAAAATGTCGCAGCGCATCCTTGCTTTAACGATGTAGATTTATTATTGTTATTTCTTGTATAATTGTTTAGAAAACTATATCGAGTTGAATGTGTAAACGCTGAATTTCGAGCGGAGAAATTGAAATAACAATGCACAGGATTGACGGGACGACCCCCGAACCCCCTGAGGAGCATAGTGTATCCCCCAGATCCCCCGTTGGGACATTCCCCTTTACACTGCCTACTCCCCCAAATAGAACTCTACCTATGCCACTTCTACAGACAATCTTTAGAATAAATAAATTAAACGATAAATTTTAGTAATTTAAACGCATTTCATATCCTACTTGGTGTGCCACAACCCCAAACGATCTAAATTACGGTGGGTAAGTATTAGTAAATTAATAAAATACTTTGCGCACCACCATTTTGTGTCTACTCAAGATTCCTTTTCTTGGCGTAAGTGTAGCTACACAATGCTCGAGGAAACCTGTGAAGATTTTTATTTATTTATTATTGGTCATCTTTAGTTTGCAAGCAATTTAAAACCACTTGAACCAAGTAGCAAAATTTACTTCGACAGGCCTCCGCCATTTTGCTTTGTATTGTCTAATTCTTTAAACAATTATACATACTGGAATATAGAAACGTGGAATTTATTATATTCTACTAAGAATAAATGACACTGCTGTTTACAATCCTCCCTCCCCCTCACACCTAGTCTCCTCTTACCCCTCCCCGATTGTCCAACACAATGGACGTCACCTGCTCAGAAACTCCCCGACGTCATCGCAAACTCCGATCAACATTTTTCTCCTCGCTTTTTGTCAGGTTTTGTTTCCATTATTAATTACACCCTCGCCATCAGGGGTAAAAATTACCCGAGTAAAACATGTGGACGACATGCGAAGCACGCTTTTGTGAGGGTGCCCGATACCCCCTCCCCTCGTACAACACAATTACACTTCTTTCACTCCAAGTTCGATCTCCCTCTTCTACTCTTGACATTATTATTCGCATGTTTCCGCCTACAAAAGCGCGACAGCACATTTTACACGAGCTTTTGTTGCGAGACGCTTTTGTCCGGCGGAGTTTTTTCAGAACGAGCAAATAAATATGATTGTTATTGTTCGCACGCTGGCGCCGGATTCGATGGAAGATTCGATCATATGAAGAGGAATTTCGCTTTTGTAGCAAAAGGAATTTTTGCAAAGCTGAATGTCACAGTTGTAATCGGATTTCACCAATTACCCTTTGGGAGTGAAGAGTGAAATGGGATATATGTGAAAGAGCGGGCGGGGATTTTTCTGATCTGTTATAAAAGCCTTCTACTTACTGTATTTGCTTTTATTCTTTGGACTTGAAGATTATTCTAAATGCCATATGCTACTAGTCTTTGACAATGTCACGATGTCTGGTCACTGAACAGCGTTTATATTGATTACAACAGTTCAAAGAACACACACAAACACAGTTCACGTATACAACTTTGAAACAATTTTATTTGTATTGTTTAACAAGGTCTAGGGGAGCGCAAAACAAGAATAAGTACTGTAGCCCATATAAACTATGTATAATATAGTATAACTTTATTCAAAACAGAATAACTACTTTCGCAACATGGGTCTGCAAAAAAACAAAGTAAGTACTTATATAAAAACCAATAGTAGTTCATAATATACATTTACTGTAGAGTTATTTCTAGTTATATAAATGATTCCTGAGAATCAACACAGAGTATTTCAATGACGTAATAATAAGTTATTTTATCGTAGACTTGGAAATTATGAATTTGGTATAAATGTCACCTGTAAATTTTGGTAATGTTCCTATTACCCAATCATCAAAACAAAAGTTGTGCTCTCATAAATTTGGACGTTTTCTTCATTTATTTTGAAAGGTTGATTTTGGTCGGCTTCAAATCTTATTGTCGGATCTAAAATGGTTCCAATCAAGTTTTTAATGCAAATTATGTCTATTCTTCTAGTGTGCTTCCGTTTTCTGGTAATCCATGTATTTCTTCATACACTTCGAAGTTTTTTCTCTCTCTGTTAGCTATTTGACTTCTGAGTGTGTGGTGGCTTGTGCTCAAATAGACTGTTGTCGTAGTTCTATTGGGAAGCTCAAAACTACTAGCCGTTTAATTCTACAACTTTTCGTATAAATGAGCTATATATCCTAAAGAAGTTCGCTAACAAACGTCCATCAGTAAGTAACGTGGGATTTAAAAAAATACAGTTTAGTACTATGACACAGGTAGGCTAGAAATTGTTGAATTCTCCTCTGTACGCATTCTCCTAAGGGCTCAAGCATAGAAATCTTCTGATGACAAAGCAGACAGAGGCCTGTCGGTATATTATATTAACAAATCCACCGCTGCGAGACACTGAAGAAGTTGATCTCGGAGACTTATTCTGGTCCAATAGACGAAGATGAAAACGACCACACACGAGCCCAAACAAATGCGGATTAAATTCGGCAAACGTTACAAAAACTGACGCGTTCTCTGAGAAAATATCATCCGGGGATCAATTCGACGAAAGCCGGTCTTGAACACAGATTATGTAAATATGAATGTCGATACTTTGTGCTTTTGGTCTTCCGTCTGCGCTCGCTGTGATCTGTGTGTTCGTGTGTGTGTAGGCCTACTCGTTTTTAAAACTGTGTTAAATCTATTTATTTCGGCGTATTTTGTTATGTGAACTGTAAAATATGTTAATTTATTTCGGTGTTTCGTCGTATTGTGTTTCTTCATGTGTGTCTTCATTTTCATCTTTAATCACGAAGCCAACAGGCGGATCTTCTACTAGACTGCACGTCTGACGATGATGTCTTCACATCGAAACGTCCCGTGGATGTAACAACCCTCAACACAATTTTTTGGATATGGACGGAAACCAAAACCTATTTTATGTCAAATTGATATCCAAGGGGCAAACAATGAATATTTATTGAAAAGAGACTAATTTGAAATTTGCACGCGAATTCTCTATTGCTCAACTGTCAGCAAACGAGGAACTCATATTGCAGCTAGCTTCTTCATAGCCAATGTGAATAATGTTCTGAATACGTTCTGGAGAAATTTTGATCATATAGAAATTTCGATCACCTTAATTCGGCGGACACTTCCACACCATCATTTATGTGGTCATAACAATTATCATTTCTCCTTAAAATTCCATAGAAAATTCTGCTGTGTATCAAAAAGGTGCTAGAAAGCTCAAAACTGCAAAAGAACGTTTCGTTCTATATGGCAATAGTTAAATGAATTCTATAACCTATGGATGAAACAGTAATTATTACTATTTTAGTTTAGTTGGAACGCAGAATGCACGGTCGGTAACGTAGATTGACTAGCGTCTTGTCCTCGCGTTAGATTGACTCGAAGTAGTTTACTAGAGGTAGCAGCACCATACATACAACTATAAACTAAGTAAAACGCGTTTAAAAATACTTTATAACGATTAAAACCATTCGGGGTTAAAAGAAAAAGGTACATATGATTGACTAATTTACTTTTAGTTTACATTTTTGACGTTGAAACATATCTTGAGTTCGTTTATACCTTTATGTAAAATTGGTTCTCACTGTGGCTTTGATATAACTAAAATCTAAACCAGTATTTCCAACAAAGTAGAATTATACATTGAAAATAAAGTCTTATTACTATTATATGACAGCCCACAGCGATGACCTTCTCCCAGGTCTCACTGTCGGGCTAATAATATTTGTATCAGTATAGGGAACATGGATGAGCCATCGTATTGGAAAACATCGATGTGAAAATACATCCGCGTCTTGACATTTTTTTAGTTTTAGACCGACAAAACCCATTTTTAAGAGGACATTTTGAGGTTAATAATCTTTCACCGCCCTAGCTTCAGACGATTCTGAGTTATAAGCGGTCCAAGACGCCTTAAAAACTTTACAGACAGACATGAATTTTTTGACGCCAGTTTCCAAGGTATATAAACACCAAATAACCAAAATCGATTGATTCTTTGCAATGTACAGGCAAAAGTCCTATTTTATTTATATAGATAAGTGTTGGTTTACTTATGAGAGTCATAGTTACTCCCGCCGTTCCACCCGTTTTTAGAACTCACTTAGGTTGTTTGCAATTTATTTTGAGGATGTAAAATGTATATAAGATGTAGCTTAAGACACACTGAATGCTTACCCTCAAACAAAGTTTCATTGCCATAGTTTCAGCCGACTTTGACTTAAAAGTGGTGCAAAATGCCTAAAACGATGTTCACTTTGGTCCCTTGCTATTTGTTTTGTGGGTGTTATATGAATATGAAATATAGCTAAAAACACACTGCGTGATGGGCTTAAACCTTAATTAAAGTTTCATCGCCACAGCTTCAGCGGATTTCGAGTTATAAGCGGTCTTAAGATGCCTTAAAAACGTGCTAAGTGCCTACTTTGGTCCCTCGTCATTTATTTTGTGGAAGTTGTATGGGTATGAAATATAGCTAAAGACACACTGCGTAATGGGCTTAACTCTTAAAAAAAGGTAAAGTTTGTCTTGTTTAACGAGGCGAAGTTGGACTACAAAGTCCTCTCTACCACCAACCTCGACCTTTACCTGGCGTTACCGTATAGTCACATACAAATTGTAAGTGGTGACTGCGGGATCGACCCGCGCCACCGGAGTGATGAGCTCCGGAGTCGCGTGCGATACCAATACGCCACGGATCCGCTAAACAAAGTTTCACCGCCATAGCTTCAGTCGATTCTGAGTTATAAGCGGTCCAAGATGCCTTAAAAACAGTCCCACGGCTTGTGTTTTCGCAGGCCACAGGCGGCCCGGCGTCGGTACACGGACAGCGGGCCGCCTGTGTATTTTGAGGCGGGATCGTTCCCATGGCCCGTGTCTGCGGTACGGCGCGGAGCTACGGACGGCCTGATGGCCTTGATGTAGTCGGCGGGACGGCCTGCATTGCACAGTGACGAGTGAGTTGATGTTGACGTGAATGATGAGCGAGTCAGATAGTGACGAGATAGTTGCGTGTGCCGCAGCATATTATGTAGCTTTAAGTGGCGAATATTTAAAAAGAAAAGTGAAGAGAAAGAGACGTTGGTGGATGGATGCGTGTAACAAAGTCGTTGGTGCGATGTAAATGTCGTGTAAGGTAAGTATCGTCTATATCACTGTAGATATATTCTATAAAACCGTTCATTGCAAACATTATTAGATGTGGCTTTATTCCATACTGTGTTTATAGGAAATACTATAAACAAACCCACATAATAAAATGCTCGTATTAAAATAAGTTAATGTACTCGTAAAATGCACATTTGAGATAAACTACTCAATGTTATATCGTGAACAACACTAAAGTAATTTCTTGCAAGACGTTCCTAAAAAGCTCACAGCTTTTGAACTTTGATCACTCAGCACTTTAAAGGCGCGGCTATACTACACCGTCACGTCACGTCACGTCCCGTTAAGTACTGAAGAAAGGTTCTTCGAGTACTTCCGAATGGACTACGAAACATTTTGTGAACTTCACTATTTGATAGAGCCTCACATAAAGAGAAAACGTGCCCGCTTTCGGACACCTATTTCTACTCAAGAAAAACTAGCGGTCTGTTTAAGGTATAGTAATAATTACAATATTTTTGTCTTAACAGTTTATTATTAACAACGCAATTTAAAAATGATACTCACAATTTTTTTCTGTTTATTCAACATGACAAATTGTTTAGTAGATAATAACAAAATAGACTAGGTTAAACAAACTAATGAGTTATAACACAAAGTATGATCAAAACTTACACCAAAGTAGAATAAGAAATATTAAACTAATAGATTAATAACCATTACCCTACAAGTTTGAACACCATTATAAAAAATTACAACAAAATAGACTAGGAAAAATGAACCAATGGAGTAAAACAATTAACTCATAAGTTTGAACACGATTACAATAATTACTACGAAGTAGACTAGGAAAAATGAACTAATGGATTAAAACAATTAAATCACAAGATTGAACACGATTAACAATAATCACAACGAAGTAGTCTAGGAAAAATAAACTAATGGATTTAAAAATTAAATCACAAGATTGAACACGATTAACAATAATTACAACGAAATAAACTAGGAAAATATACTAATGTCTTTTTACACGTCCTTGTGCCTTGAAACTGGTTCCTACCCCTCTCGGAAAGTCCTAGTTGCATCGATTTTGGCGAGTTTTACCAATTCTATGATATGCTGGACGTTGCTTGACGGAGAGGGTGGCTATACTACACCGTCACGTCACGTCACGTCAGGTCCCGTCCACCTCCGTCATTCCATGCCTCAAAATGCGTACGCTAGAATTCCGGCAGTGACGTGACGTGACATGACGGTGTAGTATAGCCGGTTCCATTTGATTACACAGGGAGCATACAGGACGGTGCGGGACGGGACGTGACGTGAAGTGACTATGTAGTATAGCCGCGCCAGTAGTAAGAGGTACAAATATCGCTAGGGGCAAATATTTATATTTTAATCATAACTATAATGACTAGAATATTTTCAGTAACAACATGGAATACTGTAATTTTTCAACCATCCAAAAATGTCCCCATCGTAAATCCTAAACAATTCTTTCTTGACAGTGAGATGTATTATTTAATAAATTTTGAATGGATCAGAATTTTTTAAACATTAAACATTCCGTGCGGACTTTCCCGGCTACACTATGTGAAATATAAAAAAAAACTATTTATTTAGCTTTGCGTTTTTGTCAGATGGCGATGAGTTATTTTAACAATAATTTTCAATACGAGTGTACAATATCCTGAAGTTATTATCCCTAAACATTAATTAGGAAAAGCCCTGTACAGTATTTGGTTAATATTGCAACTGCGGCCTGAAAGGTAATGTTTTTTCCAGATACAATGGTAGCGACATGCTAACTGACTTAACCAAAGAACCATCAGGACGATTCCAAAACTTTTTCTTCTAGTGACTTTGAATATTTACTAGGAAATACTAGGAATATTTACTATTAGAAAATAGTTCAACAATATTCCTTGTTCTGTATCTTCATTGGAATGTTGAGGAATGCAAACATTATTGCATCTGTTGAGAATTAAATAAGTTCAACAATTTCCTTGTTCTGTACGGAATGTTGTGGAATGGCTTGTGATGAAGTGGATGGGGTCGGTGTAGGTGCGGGTGAAAGAAGGGACTGCGAGTTTTCGCTAGAACCAAAGGCTGAAGGCTGGTAATGGTTAAAATTTGTAAAATTAGGTAATTAGGTAAAAGTGCTGATTGGGCATGGCGTTAGGCAGACCATTGGAGTTTTTAGCGTAAAACATTAAGGGCCGTTTTTTCAATTCAGCCTTAACCGGCGGTTAAAATTAGGACAGGGAGCCAACCAATAGAAAAGCTGGATATATTTTAGGTTAAGTTTTGATTTGTCTGTTTTGATTTTGCATTTTACTAAAATCTGAATTTTCCTGTAAGCAAAACTGCTATCTCTGGTACGGTGCATTACCAGTCCATAGAACCACTCCTCTGGCGCGGGGATTAAGCGCCTCTCTAAACTCAAAACGCTACACTCCGGTCCTAAGTCCGAAGGCTCATGACTCCCATAACCGAGATCGATGGGGAGGGTTCCTTTTTCACAATCTCTGTTTGATCCTGAAACATTGAAATTCTTATCCCATACTATTCAGGTAAGAGTGGCCTCTGACCCAGGGGGCTGACTTTCTGTTTGTTCGGGTGGGTCAACAGTCGCTCCTCCTCTGCCAGAGTACATGCTTCTTCCCTTACCCCCAAATTTCTCCCAACCCTAAGGTTGTTCGGCTTCTTTGCTGATAGAATGCATGGCGCATGGGGACCATGCGTCTTCGACGAAGCCAACAGGCTACCAGGCAACCTCCTGTAGTAAGCTAGCCTTACCCGGTCATCGGGGCTCTTGTTGGGTGAAACTCTATTACCCCAGTACTCGTGGGACCTTTATGGACCAAGAAAAAAAACTTCAACCTCACCGACAGTGAGGACACCATCCAGATGGAACTGACTGATGATCTGAATTCTGACAGTCTCATCGGGGAAATACGTAATTTCGAAATCGGCCAGGTCGATGAAGGAATGCTACTGCAGGAGGTAGCTGGTAGCAAGTCCGGCAGTCTTTTTTCTCAGGAGGAAGGAAGCTGGGGATAGGACCAGCGTTCACGAGCCGAAGGAGCATGCGAGTGAGCGGAATAAAAGAAGCTTTTCAAACAACAAAACTTGCCGACAGCTCCTGGTTTTCTCCTACTGAGTGGAGAAAGCGGAAGGGGCTTGTCAAGGAAAAAAAAACAAGCTGAAAGGTGAGGAGGAACTAAGCTTTGGTGACTCCGGTAAGCAGCAGAGGGACCTCCCCAAGAGGCTCCACTCCGATAGCTCCGAGTTGACGGGACGACCTACTGCGTCTGCTCTCAAGCGAGGTCGCCATGAGGGGCCAAGATGTGCAAGTCCGGCAGTCTGTGTGCCAGCTTTAAGACTGTTTTACATTCTTGTGTACAATGCTTTAGGTATTTACTGGTTACTAAAACCCTATTCTAATATAAAAGACTACGTGCCGCGTCTTTCAACATATTATCGAATTTCCTTCGAAAATGAGATGTTCATGCCTACAGCATGTGTATAAGAACCAGACCTGAAATGCCTTCATTTTCTCCTTCTATGGATGCACAGACTGAAAACGCTCAATCCTGATACAGCTCACTGCCACACAAGTTCTCGCAGCTCGAAGCTGTGCTGGGAACCTCTCGACTCATCAGATCCGTTCCACTGAGGGAAGCGTGCTTGGTAAATTCGAAGTGGCACTGAAGGAAGGGCTCTGATAGGTCCAATGGTAATACCTGACCAAGCAGCTCGTGAATATTTGCAGAAAGGGATTTTAGTGTAGAGGATTCTTGCACTCTGGTTTGCGAAAACGAAGGGTTAAATTCACCCGAGAGCCTGGGGGAGAAAGCGGAAGGGGCTCGGGTGGTTATTCTAAGACGGCCCCAAGATCGGAATGGGGGCAGATTTCGTGTTATCGCAGGAGAGTATAAATATGCAATTGCGTACCACCGTTCTGACTCGGGACTCTGAGACCCCCAGGAACTAGAGGCATCACAACAACGTGATCCTGCACAGACTCTCGTTGCTCAAAACGCAGGAATCGCAACATGAAGACTGGAAGGTGGTGAATAAAATAAGGGGAAGGAGTAGCGGACCATCACCCTGCACATTGACGACCTCTCCACAAAAAATATTTAACGCAAGGGATTGGAAACTCACCTTGAAACAGACCAAGTAATACTCAAGGTCCTTTCTAAGGAACATATGACCAACGTCCTATTAGATGAAGGCAAATCCTTCAGTGTAATCTTCAGCTTAATAAGACTGCAAATTCTGTCCTCAAAAAGGTTCCGGACAAAATAATTTAACTTAGCACTTATTCAGAAACCCTGGGTTGAAGGCAATAGTGCTAGGACTTAAACTGCCATGGTAAGTTTATGTCCCCAAAGTTGAAAACCTTCGAACTTGTATGCTCGTCAGTAACGGCCTGAATTATACACCTGTTTTTGATCACTGTACTGGGGACCTTAACACTATGAATGTGCGGGCGGGAGACCTAAACATGCATCCCCTGATACCGTTAGTGTACCACCCGTATGAGGATACTAGAAGCCAAACTACAAGAGAAGTCCGAAGCTTTGTCGACAATTCTCAGACAGGGAAAAGCTCGAACTTGTGCTTTGGTGTGACGCAAATGCCCACAACACAGCCTGGGGCAGCTCGAAAATAAATAACATAGGTAAAGCACTACTAGATTATATGTATAGGGTCCAATGTACTGATCATTTGTAATACAGGATACAATCTACCACCGCGCTGTTTGGTGTGGGCTTACACAAATCACACGTGAGTTGGCGTCGTGAGTGGGAGAGAATGGTAGTTTCGGTGTTCTCTCCTAGGTGCCGTTAGTGTAGTGTAATCCTTACACATCAGAGACTGTTTCAATTGCAAACTATACTGGACATCCAAGCGTTCAAAAGTAAATAGCGTTTGTCGACCTTTACTTGACACGTGACTTCAAAGGGTTAAATTCGGTAAATGTATCTTCCGGAACGCACAAAAGCGTGTTTTAAAGGTTATATCTGTTTATTTTTTCCGGACCCCTGTTTGCGTGGGTAGGTTATTCCGTACCCCCCAACCTAAGTATGTTAGCCCTCCCAGCAAGATACCCTTTGGGTGCCCTTTAAGACTGTACATTGAATAGCTTGTGTACAATGTTTGTTTATGTATTTATACTGGTTACTAAAACTATTACTATTCTATTAATATGTAAAGACTAAGTGCCGCGTGTTTTCAATGTTTTAGGTAACATATTATCGAATTTCCTTTGAAAATGATATATTCATGTCTACAGCATGGTACAAGAACCAGACCGGAGACCATGAAATGAGCACCGCTCCTGACCCACAAAATTGTTTAGGGCATTTTTACTAGGCTTTACATTGTTCATATATATATATATATATATATAATAATACATACATACATTTGTAAAGTGTAATTTGTAACATATATATGTAGTCTAGTATATTACGAAAAAAGTTCGAGGACAAAAAGTGTTGGGCCGACTCGGGACTTGAACCCGGATCTCTAACGTGGCAACACAATGTGCTAACCACTACACCAATCGGCCCAACTATTTATGCCTTCAAATTAAGATAAGTACTCAAATCTGAATTTTCGTGTGAAAAAAACTTAAAAACTTTATTTCTGGTACGGTGCATTACCAGTCATAGAACCACTCCTCTAGGCGCGGGGATTAAGCGCCTCTCTAAGCCCAAAACCCTACACTCCGGTCCCAAGTCCGAGGGCTCATGACTCGCTCCTCCTCTGCCAGAGTACATCCTACTTCCCTTTCCCACTTTCCCCCAACACTAAGATTGTTAGGCGATCCTTGCTGATGGGGTGCATGGCGCATGGGGACCATGCGTCTTCAACGAAGCCTACAGGCTACTAGGCGACCTCCTGTAGTAACCTAGCCATAGCCGGCCATCGGGGCTCTGGTTGAGTGGACCTGTATTTACCCGGTACTCGTGGGACCTTTATGGACCAAAAATATAAACAAAACAAAACCTTCAAGCTCACCGACAGTGAGGACTCCACCCAGATGGAACTGACTGAGGATCTGAATTCTGACAGTCTCATCGGGGAAATACCTAATTTCGAAATAGGCCAGGTCGATGAAGGGATGCTACTCCAGGAGGTAGCTGGTAGCAAGTCCGGCAGTCTTTCTTCTTAGGAGGATGCTGGGGATAGGGCCAGCGTTCACGAGCCGAAGGAGCATGCGAGTGGGATGAATAGAAAAAGCTTTTAAACAACAAAACTTGCCGACGGCTCCTGGCTTTATCCTACTGAGTGGAGAAAGCGGAAGGGGCTTGTCAAGGAAAAACAAGCTGAAAGGTGAGGAGAAACTAAGCTTTGGTGACTCCGGTAAGCGGTAGAGGGACCTCCCCAAGAGGCTCCACTCCGATAGCTCCGAGTTGACGGGACGACCTTCTGCGTCTGCTCTCAAGGGAGATCGACATGAGGGGCCCAAGATGTGAAACGTCGTCATTGTCGTCACCGCTGAACCCTCAGTGGCTCTTTCAACATCGAAGGGTATCCCACCGTGCCCCCTGTGCCTTCATCTCCTTCTAGTGGTGCTGATGCTCCCCCTGCCGCTGATTCACAGCTCACTGCAGCACAAGTTCTCGCAGCTGACAAGCTGGTGCTGGTACCGGGGGACCTCTCGACCGTCATGTTCACTGAGGGGGACGTGCTTGGGCTTCAAGTGGCGCTGACGGAAGAGATCTCTGAGGTTCCTGACCAAAAGCAGCTCAATATTTGCAGAATTTTAGAGAGGATTCTGCACTCTGGTTTGCGAAAACGAGATCACCAGAGCCTGGGTCGTGCAGACGGCCCCAAGATCGGAATGGGGGCAGAGGCAGGGAGGAAAGTGATCGCAGGAGAGTATACATATGCAATGCGTACCACCGGGGTTCTTCTCAGACCCCCAGACCCACTTACCAACAGGAACGTGAAACAGATCCTGCACAGACTCTCGTTGCAAAACGCAGGAATCGCAACAGAAGACTGGAAGGTGGTGAATAAAAATAAGGGGAAGGAGTAGCGGACCATCACCCTGCACATTGACGACCTCTCCACAAAAAAATATTTAACGCAAGGGATTGGAAACTCACCTTGAAACAGACCAAGTAATACTCAAGGTCCTTTCTAAGGAACATATGACCAACGTCCTATTAGATGAAGGGGCAAATCCTTCAGTGTAATCTTCAGCTTAATAAGACTGCAAATTCTGTCCTCAATAAAGGTTCCGGACAAAATAATTTAACTTAGCACTTATTCAGAAACCCTGGGTTGAAGGCAATAAAGTGCTAGGACTTAACTGCCATGGGGCTCGTTAAGTTTATGTCCCCAAAGTTGAAAACCTTCGAACTTGTATGCTCGTCAGTAACGGCCTGAATTATACACCTGTTTTGATCACTGTACTGGGGACCTTAACACTATGAATGTGCGGGCGGGAGACCTAAACATGCATCCCCTGATACCGTTAGTGTACCACCCGTATGAGGATACTAGAAGCCAAACTACAAGAGAAGTCCGAAGCTTTGTCGACAATTCTCAGACAGGGAAAAGCTCGAACTTGTGCTTTGGTGTGACGCAAATGCCCACAACACAGCCTGGGGCAGCTCGAAAATAAATAACATAGGTAAAGCACTACTAGATTATATGTATAGGGTCCAATGTACTGATCATTTGTAATACAGGATACAATCTACCACCGCGCTGTTTGGTGTGGGCTTACACAAATCACACGTGAGTTGGCGTCGTGAGTGGGAGAGAATGGTAGTTTCGGTGTTCTCTCCTAGGTGCCGTTAGTGTAGTGTAATCCTTACACATCAGAGACTGTTTCAATTGCAAACTATACTGGACATCCAAGCGTTCAAAAGTAAATAGCGTTTGTCGACCTTTACTTGACACGTGACTTCAAAGGGTTAAATTCGGTAAATGTATCTTCCGGAACGCACAAAAGCGTGTTTTAAAGGTTATATCTGTTTATTTTTCCGGACCCCTGTTTGCGTGGGTAGGTTATTCCGTACCCCCCAACCTAAGTATGTTAGCCCTCCCCAGCAAGATACCCTTTGGGTGCCCTTTTAAGACTGTACATTGAATAGCTTGTGTACAATGTTTGTTTAGGTATTTATACTGGTTACTAAAACTATTACTATTCTATTAATATGTAAAGACTACGTGCCGCGTGTTTTCAATGTTTTAGGAACATATTATCGAATTTCCTTTGAAAAATGAGATATTCATGTCTATCAGCATGGTATAAGAACCAGACCGGAGACCATGAAATGAGCACCGATCCTGACCCACAAAATCGTTTAGGGCATTTTACTAGGCTTTACATTGTTCATATATATATACATATGAATAAATACATACATACATTTGTAAAGTGTAATTTGTAACATATATATGTAGTCTAGTATATTACGAAAAAAAGTTCGAGGACAAAAAGTGTTGGGCCGACTCGGGACTTGAACCTGATCTCTAACGTGGCAACACAATGTGCTAACCACTACACCAATCGGCCCAACTATTTATGCCTTCAAATTAAGATAAGTACTAAAATCTGAATTTTCCTGTGAAAAAAACTTAAAAAACTGCTATTTCTGGTACGGTGCATTACCAGTCATAGAACCACTCCTCTAGGCGCGGGGATTAAGCGCCTCTCTAAGCCCAAAACCCTACACTCCGGTCCCAAGTCCGGGGGCTCATGACTCGCTCCTCCTCTGCCAGAGTACATCCTTCTTCCCTTTCCCCCACTTTCCCCAACACTAAGATTGTTAGGCGATCCTTGCTGATGGGGTGCATGGCGCATGGGGACCATGCGTCTTCAACGAAGCCTACAGGCTACCAGGCGACCTCCTGTAGTAACCTAGCCATAGCCGGCCATCGGGGCTCTGGTTGAGTGGACCTGTATTTACCCGGTACTCGTGGGACCTTTATGGACCAAAAATAAACAAAACAAAACCTTCAAGCTCACCGACAGTGAGGACTCCACCCAGATGGAACTGACTGAGGATCTGAATTCTGACAGTCTCATCGGGGAAATACCTAATTTCGAAATCGGCCAGGTCGATGAAGGGATGCTACTCCAGGAGGTAGCTGGTAGCAAGTCCGGCAGTCTTTCTTCTTAGGAGGATGCTGGGGATAGGACCAGCGTTCACGAGCCGAAGGAGCATGCGAGTGGGCCGAATAGAAAAAGCTTTTTAAACAACAAAACTTGCCGACGGCTCCTGGCTTTATCCTACTGAGTGGAGAAAGCGGAAGGGGCTTGTCAAGGAAAAAAACAAGCTGAAAGGTGAGGAGAAACTAAGCTTTGGTGACTCCGGTAAGCGGTAGAGGGACCTCCCAAGAGGCTCCACTCCGATAGCTCCGAGTTGACGGGACGACCTTCTGCGTCTGCTCTCAAGGGAGATCGACATGAGGGGCCCAAGATGTGAAACGTCGTCATTGTCGTCACCGCTGAACCCTCAGTGGCTCTTTCAACATCGAAGGGTGCTCCCACCGTGTCCCCTGTGCCTACATCTCCTTCTAGTGGTGCTGATGCTCCCCCTGCCGCTGATCCACAGCTCACTGCAGCACAAGTTCTCGCAGCTGTCAAGCTGGTGCTGGTACCGGAGAACCTCTCGACCGTCAGGTTCACTGAGGGGACGTGCTTGGGCTTCAAGTGGCGCTGACGGAAGAGATCTCTGAGGTTCCTGACCCAACGCAGCTCAATATTTGCAGAATTTTAGAGAGGATTCTGCACTCTGGTTTGCGAAAACGAGATCACCAGAGCCTGGGTCGTGCAGACGGCCCCAAGATCGGAATGGGGGCAGAGGCAGGGAGGAAAGTGATCGCAGGAGAGTATAAATATGCAATGCGTACCACCGGGGTTCTTCTCAGACTCCCAGACCCACTTACCAACAGGAACGTGAAACAGATCCTGCACAGACTCTCGTTGCAAAACGCAGGAATCGCAACAGAAGACTGGAAGGTGGTGAATAAAAATAAGGGGAAGGAGTAGCGGACCATCACCCTGCACATTGACGACCTCTCCACAAAAAAATATTTAACGCAAGGGATTGGAAACTCACCTTGAAACAGACCAAGTAATACTCAAGGTCCTTTCTAAGGAACATATGACCAACGTCCTATTAGATGAAGGGGCAAATCCTTCAGTGTAATCTTCAGCTTAATAAGACTGCAAATTCTGTCCTCAATAAAAGGTTCCGGACAAAATAATTTAACTTAGCACTTATTCAGAAACCCTGGGTTGAAGGCAATAAAGTGCTAGGACTTAACTGCCATGGGGCTCGTTAAGTTTATGTCCCCAAAGTTGAAAACCTTCGAACTTGTATGCTCGTCAGTAACGGCCTGAATTATACACCTGTTTTTGATCACTGTACTGGGGACCTTAACACTATGAATGTGCGGGCGGGAGACCTAAACATGCATCTCCTGATACCGTTAGTGTACCACCCGTATGAGGATACTAGAAGCCAAACTACAAGAGAAGTCCGAAGCTTTGTCGACAATTCTCAGACAGGGAAAAGCTCGAACTTGTGCTTTGGTGTGACGCAAATGCCCACAACACAGCCTGGGGCAGCTCGAAAATAAATAACATAGGTAAAGCACTACTAGATTATATGTATAGGGTCCAATGTACTGATCATTTGTAATACAGGATACAATCTACCACCGCGCTGTTTGGTGTGGGCTTACACAAATCACACGTGAGTTGGCGTCGTGAGTGGGAGAGAATGGTAGTTTCGGTGTTCTCTCCTAGGTGCCGTTAGTGTAGTGTAATCCTTACACATCAGAGACTGTTTCAATTGCAAACTATACTGGATATCCAAGCGTTCAAAAGTAAATAGCGTTTGTCGACCTTTACTTGACACGTGACTTCAAAGGGTTAAATTCGGTAAATGTATCTTCCGGAACGCACAAAAGCGTGTTTTAAAGGTTATATCTGTTTATTTTTTCCGGACCCCCTGTTTGCGTGGGTAGGTTATTCCGTACCCCCAACCTAAGTATGTTAGCCCTCCCCAGCAAGATACCCTTTGGGTGCCCTTTTAAGACTGTACATTGAATAGCTTGTGTACAATGTTTGTTTAGGTATTTATACTGGTTACTAAAACTATTACTATTCTATTAATATGTAAAAGACTACGTGCCGCGTGTTTTCAATGTTTTAGGAACATATTATCGAATTTCCTTTGAAAAATGATATATTCATGTCTACAGCATGGTACAAGAACCAGACCGGAGACCATGAAATGAGCACCGCTCCTGACCCACAAAATTGTTTAGGGCATTTTTACTAGGCTTTACATTGTTCATATATATATATATATACATATGAATAAATACATACATACATTTGTAAAGTGTAATTTGTAACATATATATGTAGTCTAGTATATTACGAAAAAAGTTCGAGGACAAAAAGTGTTGGGCCGACTCGGGACTTGAACCCGGATCTCTAACGTGGCAACACAATGTGCTAACCACTACACCAATCGGCCCAACTATTTATGCCTTCAAATTAAGATAAGTACTCAAATCTGAATTTTCGTGTGAAAAAAACTTAAAAAACTTTATTTCTGGTACGGTGCATTACCAGTCATAGAACCACTCCTCTAGGCGCGGGGATTAAGCGCCTCTCTAAGCCCAAAACCCTACACTCCGGTCCCAAGTCCGGGGCTCATGACTCGCTCCTCCTCTGCCAGAGTACATCCTACTTCCCTTTCCCCCCCACTTTCCCCAACACTAAGATTGTTAGGCGATCCTTGCTGATGGGGTGCATGGCGCATGGGGACCATGCGTCTTCAACGAAGCCTACAGGCTACCAGGCGACCTCCTGTAGTAACCTAGCCATAGCCGGCCATCGGGGCTCTGGTTGAGTGGACCTGTATTTACCCGGTACTCGTGGGACCTTTATGGACCAAAAATATAAACAAAACAAAACCTTCAAGCTCACCGACAGTGAGGACTCCACCCAGATGGAACTGACTGAGGATCTGAATTCTGACAGTCTCATCGGGGAAATACCTAATTTCGAAATCGGCCAGGTCGATGAAGGGATGCTACTCCAGGAGGTAGCTGGTAGCAAGTCCGGCAGTCTTTCTTCTTAGGAGGATGCTGGGGATAGGGCCAGCGTTCACGAGCCGAAGGAGCATGCGAGTGGGATGAATAGAAAAGCTTTTAAACAACAAAACTTGCCGACGGCTCCTGGCTTTATCCTACTGAGTGGAGAAAGCGGAAGGGGCTTGTCAAGGAAAAAAAAAAGCTGAAAGGTGAGGAGAAACTAAGCTTTGGTGACTCCGGTAAGCGGTAGAGGGACCTCCCCAAGAGGCTCCACTCCGATAGCTCCGAGTTGACGGGACGACCTTCTGCGTCTGCTCTCAAGGGAGATCGACATGAGGGGCCCAAGATGTGAAACGTCGTCATTGTCGTCACCGCTGAACCCTCAGTGGCTCTTTCAACATCGAAGGGTATCCCACCGTGCCCCCTGTGCCTTCATCTCCTTCTAGTGGTGCTGATGCTCCCCTGCCGCTGATTCCACAGCTCACTGCAGCACAAGTTCTCGCAGCTGACAAGCTGGTGCTGGTACCGGGGACCTCTCGACCGTCATGTTCACTGAGGGGGACGTGCTTGGGCTTCAAGTGGCGCTGACGGAAGAGATCTCTGAGGTTCCTGACCAAAAGCAGCTCAATATTTGCAGAATTTTAGAGAGGATTCTGCACTCTGGTTTGCGAAAACGAGGTCACCAGACCCTGGTCCACGCAGACGGCCCCAAGATCGGAATGGGGGCAGAGGCAGGGAGGAAAGTGATCGCAGGAGAGTATAAATATGCAATGCGTACCACCGGGGTTCTTCTCAGACCCCCAGACCCACTTACCAACAGGAACGTGAAACAGATCCTGCACAGACTCTCGTTGCAAAACGCAGGAATCGCAACAGAAGACTGGAAGGTGGTGAATAAAAATAAGGGGAAGGAGTAGCGGACCATCACCCTGCACATTGACGACCTCTCCACAAAAAATATTTAACGCAAGGGATTGGAAACTCACCTTGAAACAGACCAAGTAATACTCAAGGTCCTTTCTAAGGAACATATGACCAACGTCTTATTAGATGAAGGGGCAAATCCTTCAGTGTAATCTTCAGCTTAATAAGACTGCAAATTCTGTCCTCAATAAAAGGTTCCGGACAAAATAATTTAACTTAGCACTTATTCAGAAACCCTGGGTTGAAGGCAATAAAGTGCTAGGACTTAACTGCCATGGGGCTCGTTAAGTTTATGTCCCCAAAGTTGAAAACCTTCGAACTTGTATGCTCGTCAGTAACGGCCTGAATTATACACCTGTTTTTGATCACTGTACTGGGGACCTTAACACTATGAATGTGCGGGCGGGAGACCTAAACATGCATCCCCTGATACCGTTAGTGTACCACCCGTATGAGGATACTAGAAGCCAAACTACAAGAGAAGTCCGAAGCTTTGTCGACAATTCTCAGACAGGGAAAAGCTCGAACTTGTGCTTTGGTGTGACGCAAATGCCCACAACACAGCCTGGGGCAGCTCGAAAATAAATAACATAGGTAAAGCACTACTAGATTATATGTATAGGGTCCAATGTACTGATCATTTGTAATACAGGATACAATCTACCACCGCGCTGTTTGGTGTGGGCTTACACAAATCACACGTGAGTTGGCGTCGTGAGTGGGAGAGAATGGTAGTTTCGGTGTTCTCTCCTAGGTGCCGTTAGTGTAGTGTAATCCTTACATCAGAGACTGTTTCAATTGCAAACTATACTGGACATCCAAGCGTTCAAAAGTAAATAGCGTTTGTCGACCTTTACTTGACACGTGACTTCAAAGGGTTAAATTCGGTAAATGTATCTTCCGGAACGCACAAAAGCGTGTTTTAAAGGTTATATCTGTTTATTTTTCCGGACCCCCTGTTTCCGTGGGGAGGTTATTCCGTACCCCCAACCTAAGTATGTTAGCCCTCCCCAGCAAGATACCCTTTGGGTGCCCTTTTAAGACTGTACATTGAATAGCTTGTGTACAATGTTTGTTTAGGTATTTATACTGGTTACTAAAACTATTACTATTCTATTAATATGTAAAGACTACGTGCCGCGTGTTTTCAATGTTTTAGGAACATATTATCGAATTTCCTTTGAAAAATGTGATATTCATGTCTACAGCATGGTACAAGAACCAGACCGGAGACCATGAAATGAGCACCGATCCTGACCCATAAAATTGTTTAGGGCCTTTTTACTAGGCTTTACATTGTTCATATATATATATATACATATGAATAAATACATACATACATTTGTAAAGTGTAATTTGTAACATATATATGTAGTCTAGTATATTACGAAAAAAAGCTCGAGGACAAAAAGTGTTGGGCCGACTCGGGACTTGAACCCGGATCTCTAACGTGGCAACACAATGTGCTAACCACTACACCAATCGGCCCAACTATTTATGCCTTCAAATTATGATAAGTACTAAAATCATAATTTTCCTGTGAAAAAACCTTAAGCAAAACTGCTTTTCTGGGACGGGGCATTACCAGTCATAGAACCACTCCCTGCACATTGACGACCTCTCCACAAAAACCGTTAAGGCTAGGAACCGGAAAAACTACTTTGGAACAGACCAGAAAGTTTGTAACAAGAAATCGATCTTTAAGAAATCAAAAGCTCACTCGTTAAAACACAGTAATCAAGCCAGAATAACTTGAGCATCAACTGCCAAATTAAAACTCACATCAATTGCAAAACGCGGTTGCGTTATTTTTAGGCAAATATTAGGCTCAATAAACACTGAACCTCAAACATACAGTACTGAGTGGTAGTTTCGGTGTTCTCTGCTAGGTACTGTTAGTGTAGTGTAGTCCTTACACATCAGAGACTGTTTAAACGGCAACGTATACTGGACATCCAAGTGTTCTCTTCATTGACCCTCAGTGGATCATTGTGGCCCCCGTGCCCGGAATTATACAATGACTAGCATGCACCGTACCGGAGCGTAGTCGGGTGGGGGTTAGAAGTGGAATCCCACGCTGTGACAGACAGGGGCCAACTGTCCGTCACTATAACCCCTAGACCACTAAACTGTTTGTGTTGGACTGTCAAACTCACAAGTGAGTTGGAGTCGGGAGTGAAAGGGAGTGGTAGTTTCGGGGTTCTCTGCTAGGTGCCGTTGGTGTAGTGTAGCTTTTACACATCAGATACTTTTTCAACCGTAACCTTTACTGGACATCCAAGCGTTCAAAGAGAAATAGCGTTTTTCGACTTATACTCGACACGCAATCTAATGGGGTTAAGTACGATTAAGGTCTCTTCCGGAACGCACAAAAACGTGTTTTATAGGTTGTATTTTTAATTTTTTCCGGGGAAGGAGCCCCTACCACCTGATTCCGAGGGGATGGGGTGTTATTCCGTACCTCCAGACCCCTTGGCATGTTAGCCCTCCCTGGGAAGATACCCTAGGGCGCCCTTTTAAGACTGTACATTTAATAGGTGGAGTACAATGTTTATTACGTATTAGCGAATTTCCTTTGGAAAATGATATATTAATTTTGTCAGCATGGTTTAAGGACCAGACCAGGGATCATGGAATGAGCACCGATCCTGACCCTTAGAAAACGGTTTGAAAAAAAAAAACTTTATATACATATGTAAAGTTTGATTTGTATACATATACATGCAGTCTTGTATATTACTAAAAAATTCCAAAACAAAAATGTATGGGCCAGGTCGGAATCTGAACCCAAGCCACTCAATTGCCAGCACAATGTGCTGACCACTGCACCACACGGCCCAAATGTTTACGCCTTCAAATTTAAATTAGTACTTAAATTTAAATTGTTTGTAAGCAAAACTTCAGCAAAATTGCTTTTTGGTACGGTGCATTACCAGTCATAGAACCACTCCTCTAACTGTGGGAATTAAACGCCTTCCTAAGCTCAAAACCCTACACTCCGGTCCTAAGTCTGGTGGCTCATTAGTCCGATAACCGATGAGAGATGGGGAAGGCTCCTTTTCCCCATTCTCTGTTTGATCCCGAAACAGTGAACTTCTTATCTCATTCTCTGCAGGCAGGGGTGGCCTCTGACCCGAGGGGCTGACTTTATGTTTGCTCGGGTGGGTCGGGGTCGCTCTTGCTCTGCCAGAGTACATGAAGAAATGCTACTCCAGGAGGGAGCTGGTAGCAAGTCCGGCGACCTTTCTACTCAGGGGGATGCTGGGGATAGGACCAGTGACCAAGCTCAGCGACCCCTCATGTCGACCTGCTCTCAAGCAGGTTACAAACGTATCTCATTATCTTAAAACGTACAAACATATATCATAACCACTATAGTCTAGAACCATTATAACATAAGCCACAAGATTTAAATACAAAATTATTAAGACTTTTGAATTACTCCGTATAACACAGTGGTACTACTACCACTTACACTTAACCACCTACCATCCGCTTGGGACTGCAAACAATGCATGAACTATAAATATAGATCACAAATAATTACTACTACTATAGATTACTAATATTTTATTTATAATAATAAAAATATATTCATATTTATTTTGAATGTGCCTTTTAAGTAACATTACAAATAGTTCTTCTAAAAAGCCAGGGGACGTGTCCCCCGCCTCCAGTCACCATGCTGTGAGACATCCTTCCAAGTTTTGGGATTTTCCAGTTAGACTGTTTCTCGGCTTCACCATTCAAACGTTCATGTTCCTTAAATCTTCCTCTTGAATAATTTTCATCTTTCGTAACAGTTTTGTTCATGAAAAATAAAGAAATAAATCAAAGAATGTAAACATTGTATTCTGCAGACCTGGCGTAACAACTAAACTCCCAGTTTCATCTGTCACCACCTCTAGGACAAGAGCATTACTAACTTCTGATGAAATTAGAAACCCATTTAGATTTATAAATGTTATATTATGAATATTTTACGTATACAATCAAAAAATTAATAATGGTGCATTACAATTGAAAAAAAAACATCCCTTTTAAGTAGTAATAAAATGGTTTGAACATTGACTTATTCTGTTGAGTTATTCTGTAATAGTTATTCTAAAGTTTATTCGCAGATTTAACCAAAATATACGTAAATAGCGTATGTTTTATGAGCTCACCCCTTCGGTCCAAGGCACTCAAGCATTCCTGGGCTGGACACCTACACAGTCGCTGCCCTTAAAAGAAAAAGTCAACTGGCTTTTCGCCATCGCGTACTTGACATGAATAACCAAGGACCGGAGAAGAGAGTACAGACAAAACGGACTAACCCTTGTAAGCCAAAAATACGTTACTCTGAACTAATAAACACCCTGCAACATCCCATCCTGAATTTACTATAAAACATTTTTTGCAGAATTTTTCTAAACAATTTTAACTTTGTAATTTGTCTTAAGTTAATGGGAAAATTGTTATACAATATTGGAGCTAAATAGTACGCTGAGCGTTGACTCATGAAGACACTTCGTGTACTCACGGTGCCCGGCTCTTTAAACTTTATTTCGGATTTAAAAAATGTACTAAAACAGCCTTGCAAAACTACTATTGTACAAACATTGAATTCCGAAAGAAAGCTGCGTTGTTGGATACAAAGTACTTTTCTTCATAATGTTTTTAAAATTTTTCTGAACGATTTTTACGGCTCAAATTGTATTGCATACACATTTCCGTAACAAACCACACCGTAATCAAAAATCGACTGTGCCAACGCAAAGTAGGCCTACACAGATTTTAAAAGGTGAAAGGGCAGTATTGATCTTAGTTTAGCGAAAAGGGAAAATGAGTTTACGAGCTCTTTTGGCTAATTTTGAAACAAGTTCTTCCCATTTTAAATGTTGATCTACTATTACCCCAAGGTACATGATATTTTGGACTGATTCGAGTATATTGCACTTTGCTTCGCAACTGTCAGCAAGTTCTGAACACCCCTTACAATGAATTTGAGGAATTTGGAGGTTGCCCTGTTACGCTCAAAGAAAACGTTATATAGCCTACTTAGGTTTTTTTTCAACGTTTAAAAAGATTTTTTTTTATCGAGCCACCTCTTAACCAGTTGTATCCCCTCTTTTCCTTACTGTAAAGTGTCCTTCCACGAATAATCCTCAAACAATAAAAGCGTATCGTCCGCGATCGAAACTATAATTTTCCTACTATTCCAATGTTGCATAGCTCGTTTATGTACACAAGAAATAAAATTGGCCCTAGTACTGTTCCCTGAGGAACTCCCATTTTGACTTCCTTATGATCACTGTAACAGTTGTTAAGCTTCACACATTTATTTAATTAGCTTATTTAAATAGCTCGATACCCAGTTTACTGACTTTTCGTCAAAACCAAATATTTTTAAAGTGTCAATGAGCCATTCCCGCCAGACAGTGTCAAAGGCCTTAGCTAAATCTCAGAACATTGATAACGGGGGTTTTCCTTGATTTAAACTTAGTACAGTTTCTTCAGACAATTTTAATAAAGCGGCCTGTGTACTTTTCTTACCTTTAAATCCATACTGATTACGCGGAAACAAAAAATAGTTTCTAGATATGAATTAAAATACAACAGTTTAACAAAAATGTTTTAGTAATCATAATCGATTGATGGTTAGTAGTTTGTGTTTTATAATTTTTTTTGGTAAAGGTCTTGCGCTACTTCTCTTTAGAATGTGTGAAAACAAACGTTCCTGCTCTAAAGCTTAGGTTAATTTACTGTTTTAAAATGAGCTAGCCTAAAGTAGTCAGCGTAGCCGACCAGTCAAACTCTACCAAACAACATGTAGTTGTTAAGTCAAACAACAAATTAAATCTTAGAATTTAGGAATATCCTAGAGAAAACAAAACTACAATACCGGGTGTTTCTAAAAGAACTCCTTGATTTAAAGTTTTATTAGTATACAGTATAATTAAAATAATAGCTATTAAACATATATATTATTAAAGAGAATCTTCTCAAGTTTTTTATACCTAATAAAGTTCTATATGAGCACCATTTGTTGCCCTGGCCACGTCTAAACGATAATTAGTTTCTTCCCAGGTATTCAACAGCATATCAGGCGGAACGGATGCTACAGCTTCAACAATCCTCTCCCTCAGATGGTCACGGATCTTCTCAGAATACACAATGTTTTTTTACATTTCCCCAAAAGAAAAAATCTAGTGGAGTCAGATTTGGGCTCCTTGGTGACCATGCAATTGGCCCACGTCTACCAATCTACCTGTTAGGAAAATGCTTAGGAAAATTCAATGCATCACGGACACGGTTGCTGTAGTGAGGTGGCGCGCCGTCTTGTTGGAAGACAATTGGTCCCTTTTCTTGTTCTATGTCATATATTTGTGGGAAAACGTATAGTTCTAGCATGTCACAATAATTATCCCCATTAACTGTTTTCTCAGCAAAAATTAAATGACCAACGTCTGATATACTGATGAATACCTGGAAAGAAACTAATTATCGTTTAGACGTGGCCAGGGCAACAAATGGTGCTCATAGAGAACTGTATTAGGTATCAAAGAAAACTTGAGAAGATTCTCTTTATAAATATATATGTTTAATAACTATTATTTTAACTATACTGTATACTAATAAAACTTTAAATCAAGGAGTTCTTTTAGAAACACCCGGTATTACAAACACAAGCCACACTATGAAAGTAAACAAGTCACCGGAGTAAATTCAAAACGAATCACAAAACACGTCCACTAACTGAACGAGCTAACCCTAGACTAACTGGTTGGCCAATCACACACAGCACTAGCAGCAGGCTAGCCAACTGTAACAAAGAAACACAAAAATCCCTATTTATGCACAGCCAATGGGAGAAGGGGGCGGCTTACGTGAGTTCTCTGTGGCCTGTTTTGCGTCCTTAATACCATGCTATGAGTTTTGGAGTTGTTTCTTGTTTTTTTGTTTCTTGTTTTCTGGTAGTCTATTGCGAGGTTGTTAATGAAATAATTTCCTAATAATTGTTAGGTATATTACAAATATTTCTCATGTACTAGACCTAAGACCACTCACCGTAGCGTCCTCCACGGGTGGAACACTTTTCTTTAATTTTACGAAACTTAGCATCAAACACAAAAATACGTTGCTAAGTAACACATTTTGATATTTTAAGTCCACAGAGTACCTAAACATATAATTATGTAATACAGAGAGGTAACTTAATAGTATTCCTCTGTGCCACTTTTCCGCTTTCCTAGTTGGTGGCCATTTCAAATGTACTATTCATTACACTCATGTTTACACTTTGGATGATCTTAATTTTTTCGGTTTGTTGTAATCTGAAAATATTCATTCTTCAAATGGTTTTCCAACAGCTTAAAAAACGCCAGGTTATTAGTAGGTAAAACTAACCTTATTAATTTTATATGTACAGGGGTTCAAAAGTCCCTTACTTACCTTTTCAAACAGAACAATTAAATTTATTCATTTAAAATGAACAATATAATAATATATTTAATACATCATAAGTTAGTAAATTTAAAAATTGCCAAACAATCATAAAAATACATTTTAGTAAACATACAGTCATGTTGTTAGGTTACCCCAATGGTATGCTTTAATGTATAGTTTGGAGCGAAGTCCAACATTTCTTATAACAACCCTTATGTTAATCCAAAACCCATCTAAGAGCACCTTGTTGCACATTTCTGGACGCCACAAAACTAAAAGCGATAAACTTTTGGCAGCACTATTCTGACCAAAGGACATTTCTCTGCTTTGGCCACCACTCAAGTAATGGAACCTTTGAACAGGTTTTGAAGGTACTGTACTGTTATTTTAGTTATTTTTGTTTGCCTTTGAAATCAGAGGTTCTCAGACCTTCATCAATAGTTATTCTCATGAGAAATATTGGATTTATCATCACAATACCAAACGTTGTGATTCAAAATGAGTTTGTTTTTATACTTTTATACATCTATTCAAGCAGAGAAATAAATATAACTTTTATACAATTGCATTTTGAGACTATTTTATTTGTTTATATAAACTTGCAGCTTTTAAATAAAAAATATTAACAAATGTTTAAGAATTAACCGTTAAAACATTTTAACTAATGCAAGTCTTTAGTCTTCATCTTGCATTGTGCTTTTGCCGTCTCTATACCATTGTTAGTTATACAAAGTTTGTTTAAATAACTGCCATCTTTATTTCGACGTTAGACAGTTTTCTTCTAACGATATATATGTTTTTGATGAATATCCTAAAAATACATTCTATAATATTAAGTGTAAAGTAAACTTGAAGATGTATACATAATTGTCCAAATGGGGAAATAAAAACAAAATGGCGTTTACAAAATTACGAAAGGTCTTTGGAAAAGAATAATATGATATATGACTTAGATTTGTTACAGAAACTAACTATGTATACGTACCTTCAAACAACTGATGGGGGTTTAAAGCAACACCGTGTATACATAACAAGGGAAGTGAGTTTGAAAGCTTGAAGTATAGTTGGAACTGATAGACAGAACAGTATTATTGTTAGCTAACAACTGAATGAGCAGAGTTTGATTTATCTATCATCACTGTAGATGGGAATCTACCAAGTGCCTTAACACCTGTCCAGGCAATTATCCTGTAACTGTATCCCCTTGTTCAGTAATGTATTATCTTCAAGTTGTTCCAATCGTTGCGTTGTACTTACTTGTAATGACGCAGTTAGTTAATGACCAATGTGTATGTATGAATTCAGAAACACTTGTTGCATTTGTTAGGAAACCGGTTTGCAGGAACAGACAGGAACAACGCAACAGTATCGATAAAACAAGTTGAAGCACTCAGAGATATTAATTAAGCAACTGTTAAAGAAAATGGTAATATTGAAGTTGATTGGGCACGGCATCCTGTTCACAAGAAAAAGATTAATGTCCATCACCTTGGAGATAAACTCTATATAAAGAAGAAAGTAATCACTTTTTAGTGTAGAGTTATTTTTACATGTGTTTATGTGCCATAAGGTCAATTAAAGAAAAATAATTATTTCATAAAACCCTACAGAAAAATGGCAGCTGTTTAAATTTGTCAAATTGTGATACCATAAAAATGGCGCATAATAGGCACAAAAAAATTTATAAGAATAAAAAAAGTTGTATTTTTAATTTTACGCTATCTTGATTGATTTTACGTTATTGTGATTTTTTGTTAAAACGGTTCAGTATACGATTTAGATTATTTTCCACCAGATAGATTGTTCTCATGTATCGTGGTCTTCCTCGGTTTTCTGTTTTAACTTGCTCGTACATAAATATCATACCCGCTTGTTCTTGATACGTATACTGAACCATTTAAAAAAAGTCACAATAACGTAAAATCAATCAAGAAATCGTAAAACAATTTATGGGTTAATAAATATTCACTTTGCAAATACGTTTAGCTAACAGCTAGTTATCAATTAAAATTGAAAACAGCTGTTTTTAAACCTAATGCGGTAATATTCTCACTTTTGGATCAGTTGACTGTAAAAATTATTCACCCGTTTAACAAGACAGTGCAACTTGTACACCTAAGATGTGAACATCAAAGATCAACTGGTAATGTACCAGTTGTAAAAGGACTCAACAAGTGAAAATATTATGTAACATTCGGAAAAATGAGTCTGTTTCTTTATGTAAAATAAAAATACAAAAGTTTATG
Source organism: Matsumurasca onukii (assembly GCA_018831715.1). Lineage (NCBI taxonomy): Eukaryota > Metazoa > Arthropoda > Insecta > Hemiptera > Cicadellidae > Matsumurasca > Matsumurasca onukii. The sequence continues at coordinate 23,439,242 of CM032058.1, read as the reverse complement.
GTTTTATAAATTTTTTGTATTGTGGCGGACGCCGGAGCCTACCCTCGAGACAATAGGCCGGCCGCTACAATGAACCTGCGTGAATTCGGAGACCCAATTGACTGACAGGTATATTGCCTTCAACGTTACGGTTGAATGCACGCACCATAACCGTCGAAAGATCGAGACTTCAATCCTATTGGCTGAGAGCCTGGTCACGACGTGATCTTCTACTCGTTTCGAGATCCTCCCAGAATGTTCTACGGGGATATATAAACCCGCGCTTAGCAGCCCCCAGCAGTTCAGTTCAGTGCAGAGCAAGTCTGTGTAATAGGGGCCGCGTAATCCTCGTGAAAGTGTAAGTGCTGTGTGAACATACAGAGTCACAACCCTTGTGCGTGAACAGTGTCAGTGTAAGTTCTCGGTGTCAGTGATCTTCATTGTGCCCGCTGCGAACGTCAGTTGTGAGTGATCTTCTAGGAATCGTCACCCATCGTTGGATTCCGACTGAAGAGTGCTACGAGGACACGTGAGTGAATGGACTTCGCGCCGGAGTGTAAATTGACTGTGAAGTGCAAATAGTGTAATAAGAAACTGTACAAAGTGTAACAGTTTGTAGCCATTAAGTGAATTATTAATTGCGTTTAATATTAGTGTAATTACAACTAGACTGTAAATAAATAGTGAGTTAACAAAGACTGACGCCTTATTATTTGTAATCCGTCAAAAACAGTACAGTATTATGCGCCATTTTTATGGTATTACAATTTGAAAAATTTAAACAGCTGCCATTTTTTCTGTAGGGTTTTATGAAATAATTACTTTTTTTATTAAATTGAACTTATGACACATAAACACCATACCAAGTTTGAATGCAATCGGTCAAACCGCGTTCTGTAGATATAAATTTTTAAGTAAAGAATACAAAATGGCAGCTACCGGGGTAACGAAGAATTTTAGGACCCATGTTTATAGGAACTTTTTTCATTGTTTTTGCATGAGGAACTTACCCCTGCATTTTGGCGCCATATTTTAGAATCACCCTGTATAGATACTCTGTGCTTATTAAATTCAAGAATTTAACTAAGAAAATTAGCTAGCTGCCGTTTAAACAGATTTAGTAAAACAGAATGCATTTTCGGGTTATACTTGTACAGGGTCCGGCAGTCAAACCTGACGGTTTTAAAATGGAATAAATCAAAAAGTTGTTGAGATATTTTAAAAATTATTTTTTTATTGTAAAGAGGAGAAGTGGAAATTTAATATTCATAATAAAAAAGCACAAAAATAACTTATATAGCAAAAGTTATGTCACTTAAATGATAACCCCCATTTTCTCTACACTGTACGAGTCTCTTGGAGAAGTCATGACTCTCTCCAATGTTTGGCGCGGGATCTCACAAAGTCCTCGCAGAATGACGGTTGTTGAGTGTGGATAGGTAGTGGTGGGCACGTCTGGTCAGGTGGGGATGGTCGCCATTCTGTTAACTTGAGCGGAAGTTCAGTACTTCAGTAGCAATGGAGCGTTGTTCCACTGAACGGTGTTCTAACCGTTCGAGGTGATCCCCTCCTTCTTGTTTTGGAAGTTTCGAACCCATAGAAGAATTGTGTTTAGAGACGGGATCGCACCGCGAGTAGGAACATTAAACCGTATACGAAAACTCCTTTGTGTTAGAATCACAGAACCATAATTTCTAAAAAAAGTCTCGACTACATACGCACGGTGTTCAGCGGTCCAACGCTCCATCGCTACTGACCTTTCGCTCAAGGTGAACGGAATGGCGACCATCCCCACCTGACCAGACGTCCCCACCACTACCTATCCCCACTCAAAACCGTCATTCGACGAGAACTTCGTGAGATCCACAAACATTGGAGAGAGTCATGACTAACTTCTCCAAGAGACTTGTACAGTGTAGAGAAAATGGGGGTCATCATTTAAGTGACATAACTTTTACTACATAAGTTCTTTTTGTACTTTTTTATTATGAATAATAAATTTCCACTTCTCCTCTTTACAATAAAAACATAATTTTTAAAATATCTCAACAACCTTTTGATTTATTCCATTTTAAAACCGTCCTGTGGTATACTTGTAGCCTACGTTCTTGACCAACAGTTGTTGGATAGACTGCGTCAAATAATAAAAACTTGATAACATTTTTTACAAAACTATTTACAAACTATTTACAAGATGGCGGTGGTACAAGCGGCTCCTCACCAATTTCCTCTTATGAATAGACAAACTTATACTATATGTAGTGTATATAGTTACGGGTATTTATCAGGGCCCTCGTAGTTCCGTTAATTTATGTTAGTTTTTTATAATCTGATAAGATTTCTTCCTAACATTTAAGCACATCCTATCCCGTCTTGATGCCAAGAAACCAACCCTACACCGAACGAGACAATTCTTATATAACTTGAGTTTAAATACTAGAAGAGAAGGTATTCTATTACAAACTAGCCAAAACGTGGAAACTAGCTCGTGATGTTTTTAACTAACTAATTATTAATCTACAGTATATAAATAAAATAAGACTTTTGTCTGTACATTGCAATGAATCCATCGGGGTTTGGTTATTTGGTGTTTATATACCTTGCAAAGACCGAAACTGGCGTTGAAAAATTCCTGTCTGTAACGTTTTTAAGCCATCTTGGACCGCTTATAACTCAAAATCGGCAGGAGCTATGGCGGTGAAACGTTGTTTAAGGGTTTAGCCTATTACACAGTATGTCTTTAGCTATATTTTTTACCCATACAACATCTACAAAAAAATGACGAAGGACCAAAGTGACCACTGAACACGTTTTTAAGGCATATTGGATCGCTAATAACTGAAAATCGACTGAGGCTATGGTAGTGAAACTTCGTTTAAGGGTTTGTCCCATTACCCAGGTGGGGTTTTAGCTATATTTTGTATCCATACAACGTCCACAAAATAAATGGCGAGGGACCAAAATAGGCAATGAGCATGTTTTTACGGCATATTGGACCGCTTATAACTGAAAATCGTCTGAAGCTATGGCAGTGAAACTTTGTTTACGGATTTGACCCATTACGCACCCATTAGTGTGCTTTTAGCTATATTTCATAGCGTTTGCAAGCGCTCGGTTTTACGGTAAGGCGACACAGTCAAAGTAAGAACCTTTGTTTCGTCAGTTTTTGCTTATGCCAGTGTACGATGTCGTGTGTTTCTGTGCAAACAAATTTAGGCTCTCCTTGCGGTGACCACTGAGATGGGGACTTCAAGCCCGAGCCATGCAGCTAATCAGAGTAGTGGACTGCATGGGCATACGCCGTTGTCATACGTTCTCTATGACGACATGCTGCGACTATTCACCAAACGAGACCCCAGCTTTGGGAAAACTAGTTACTGTCTCTGATTCGTCCAGCTATGTCAGATATGAGAAAACCCAGCCCTATTATTTATCTATTTTACAAACACATTTAATAGCATTGAAGGTTAATATTATTCTGCAATAAGACTCCATGAAAGTCATCACTAAAGTTTGCAGACGTTGTGCCTACACGATACCGTCCCCCACCCGACATCGATTCTCTCATAATGTCAAAATATATAATTTTATTTATTTAGTCGTTAAGAGGCTTTTCATTTCGTTGGCTAGATTTCATTTAAAGCCAAATGTCGCATGCCTTATTCAATCATATAATTATACTATTATTTTGAATACACATTATGCTATTTTTATAAATATTCGCTGCCGCTGAAAATAAAGATGTATTGAAATTCGCCGATAATAATATTTTGAAGAAAGAAAAAATAATTTGAACGTATTGTTTTGCAACAATTTACAAAATTAATATATGTACCATTCTAAACAAACTTATATATGTATATACTTTTGGCTTGCAAGGCCTATAGTTTGTGTTGGCAGTGGAACTATGTACGGTTACAGTTGAGTAAAAGGGAGTTAGTTCGAAAAAAATTTAACCTATCAGCTATCACTCAGAAAGTGCGTGGTTAACAATAATATTGCATTTCGTATGGAAATTTCTGCAATTGCGTAGTGATAAACTGAATTCGTCTTTGATAAAGTCTCCTAAAGTTTAGTCAAGACTGTTTTGTACTTATGAGGTTTTGATTTTATCATCGTGATTCATTATGCCCGCGAAGCAAAGGAAAATAGCCATAATGGGCTATAGGTCAGTAGGTAAGTCATGTTATTTGAAATTTTCAATCATAATGTCAACAAACTAGAATAAACATTAATATCTTAACTTTGTGATGAAATTTAAATTTCAAAAACTGTATATACTGAACCAACAAGACATGATTGTATATTATTTTCATTGAATCTCAAGGTCTCGGAGCCTAAACTTTACCTTGCCTAGGTCTAACTTTTGATGTCATGATTGTATCCTCGGTAGGCAAGTCCTTCAAAGTTACTTTTCCTTAAAGACTGATATGAGAGTGAAAGTGGCTCTTGATGGTAGCTAGGTCTAATACTTCCAGTTTATACTTTACACTTCTGAAATAACTTTTTCTGCATAAATTAACAAAATCACATTAGCCAAGTCAACGAATGTTTACAAAATAATATTTTATGGTTCTTAACAATGTAGACCTTAAATAGCAATTCCATGGAGGTAAGTCAGATGAGATCAATGAACAGTGTTGTATAAACTAACTTATTTGACTAGGTACAACCAACTTTGGCCTACATACTCAGGTGATTAGCCTAACTACACCATAATATACCTAGTAACTGAATAAACCTGGACTACTCACACATATGCCTAAAAAAGGCAAGTTCTTAGTTTGACAGTTAATTTGTAGATTAACCTTCCAGAGGTCGCATCACGGAGGTTATGGTGAATCTATATTTGTTAATCTAATCACCTAGACATGAGCCAAAAACCCGTGAATCTGTGTACTTTCTTTCTTAGAACATGATAAAATATAATTTAGCCATTAACAGCTCTGATGTAGTTAGTGTTTAACGGTTTATTTTAGCCTGGAAGTAACTCCAGTCATGCGCCACCTCGCATTACAGGGCAACCCAGAGTTAACCTCCGTCTGCGACTCTGCTTGCAGCGGGTGAATTCTTTGTACCATTTTTGTAATTCTATAGTTTTTTTTCTTTAACTTCACCTATTGCATTTTATTTTGTTAATTTTGATAAAAATATCATACTGTAAGAACAATGTTTTCACTAAAGTTTTACTTACCTGGAAGTAACCTTTAACAATTTGAAAACCCATTTTTAAACTGCAAGATTATTGTACCAATGCTTAGCAAACTATTTTAGGCTAGTTAAAAGAAAGAGTTAAATGTTAGTTATATTTGTGCAAATGTTGGTCTAGAGCCTAAACACACTTAATTTGTGCTACAGTATGGCGCTATTACTACACTCTGTTCCAAGACTGAAGCAAATGTGCGTCAGGAAAACCTAAATCCAAAGGAATGCTTTGGTAGATAATGAAAGTTGTTGCTGTGGCCTCTCACCTCTGCGGACTGACATACCGTACTGGGCTCCTCCACTATGCCGAGAGTTTCAGATAGTGGTGCATCCCGGTACCGTAGGCGTCCTATTATTGGCAGGATGAGCAATTAGGCTCCTGCTTGGCCCTCCCCCTTAAACCGGGTAGGAGTCACTGTACCCTATTTACATTTTGTCTTCAAATGTCTTAAGTAATAAATTAGCTATTTGGCGTTAATAAAAATTAAGATATACTTAAATTAGAAAAATATAACACGAACATTTTAGGGGTAAAAATGATACAAAGAAAGAAAAGTGATTGACTACTAAAGAAATAAACACTTAAGTTCCTATGCGTTTCTGCTACGTTCCCTGCCTTTCCTGTTTCCACCGTGCTACCGCTGCTGTCTTCCTCTTCCGGAGTTCTGTGTTGCTGCTGCGGTGCCGATTAGGGTGCTTGTTGGCGGGGCTGTCTAGGTCTTGTGTCTTAGTATTTGCGGATGTCTTAGCCTCTTGGGGGTAGCAGACGAATTAAATATTTCAGCCCGTCAGAAGAAAGCTTTGTTTGTTAATTTTTTCTGATTGGGTTATGACTCAAGACATCTTGTCCTTGAGGTGGATTATATTGCAATACTTTCCCCATCACTGTAGCTGAAACTTCAGAAGGACTTTGCAAAACATGGGATATTATCAACATTTTAGCTTTGACCAGATCATATTTGATTTATACACTATATAGAAACAATTTTCAGTACGGCCCTTTACTTTCTGTATTCATCCATATATGCCACCCTGATCTTGTGCTATAATCAGTCACTGGGCGAAGACTGTCGTGATGAAGTATGACCAATACAGCTTTACTGCATTTACTCTCTAACCCTACTTTCTGTAAATTAAAGTGTCGGCTTTCACAACCGCGACTTGATTTCTAGACCCTTCCCTCTCATTGTTTTCTAATCTTTTTATTTTTAAGCTATTCCGTTCTTAGTTTAACTTTGTTTTTCCTTTATTTGCAGGGAAGTCTTCACTGAGTATACAATTTGTTGACGGTCAATTTGTCGATTCTTATGATCCTACTATTGAAAACAGTAAGTATGAAGAACTTTTAATATTTGGTCTCTGAAATTATAGTGCCATAAATTTAACTAAATAGATAACTTAATTATCAATCTGATCGCTGAATTATTATTCTTATCAACTATCCAAATTTTCAGATACTTCACATTTAAAAAATATTGTGCATTTCAGCGTTCATCAAGACGACGCGCGTGAGAAGCCAGGAGTACGACTTGAAGTTGGTAGATACGGCCGGACAAGACGAGTACTCCATATTCCCGGCCCAGTACTCAATGGACATTCACGGATATGTTCTGGTCTACTCAATCACCTCCACCAAGTCGTTTGAAGTTGTTCAGATCATCTACGAGAAGTTGCTCGACATGACCGGAAAAATACAGTTAGTTCAGATTTTTAACAATGATTCATCTTGTAATCAAGGTTTCTGGAAAAAGGGAGAAGCTTGGAGTGTGTATCTGTTGAAAAGTGAAAAAATGTTGGGACAAAACTGTAGGCTTACTATAAAAAATGTACACATTTTAAAATGTCTTTTTTTCTACTTACCAAAAGAGTTTGTGTAATCTAGAATACACCCCACGTATTATGTTTTATATTAAATAAACCAAATTATACTTAGAATTTCATCTTAATTACTGGTAGAATGGACACGGTTAGACATCCGGGAATTAGTATGGGGTGTATTAGTGTGAGAAAATATTGGTTTTAGAGGGCCTTTTGTTCTGAATGCTGCTATTTTTTTATACAATACAATTAATCTATGAAATGTTTATTATTTGCGTGTTGTTACAGTGTTCCCATTGTTCTGGTCGGGAACAAGACAGATTTGCACATGGAGCGCATGATCAGCAATGAGGAGGGCAAGCGGCTGGCCGAGGGTTGGAAAGCTGCTTTCATCGAGGCATCCGCTAAACAAAATGAAGTATGACTTAAATTAAAAATACAGAATTAATTGAAACTAAATTAGTGTAGTTCAAAGCTCTAATGGAACTTGTACCAGGATACCTGATTTATGTTTTACTTACCCAGACTGCAAGCATATACGCGGGTCATCCAGAAAGTAAAGAACGATTGTGCATCACGCGTGCCGCACACACTCCTCACCACTACGGCGTGCAGCTGCTAGCTACATTCTTCCTCTTCAGTTTGAGTGTAGGTTCGTTGCTGTGCGATTCTGTCTCGTGTCCACAGTGATTAATAATGGCATCGACAATTGAAAACCCGCTAAATGTAAAGTGTGAAATTTAAACACTCGAAAAGTCATGGCAACTGTTTTTTGGGATCGAAAGGGCTTGATCCATGTCAAATTTATGCCAAGAAAAGAAACGACTACAGTCCTGACTTGGTGCGGAGTGATTATCACTTATTCCCGAAGCTTAAGGATTTTTTGGGTAAAAAACAGTTTGCTAACGATAAGGAACTCAAAGAAGGTAAGAAATCCTGGCTCATGTTTTTGGCGGCAAATGAGTAGAACATGGGTATGGAAAAACTGGTCCCACGTTTTAACCAGTATCTTGAAATGCATGGTGACTGCGTAGAAAAGTCGAGGAAGGTTCTATGCAATTGTAAATAAAGTGTTGTGTTGATATCTTTATTTTTATTTGACCATGCCAAAACGTTCTTTACTTTCTGGATGACCTTCGTAATAAAAATAATAAGATATGAAACTTTTCAATGAATTCAGTATCAATCAAGCACTAAGACATTCATCTAGTTTAACTTTTTACTTAAATTGCTTATTATAAAAAAATGAATTAGGTTCTTAAACCATTTTAAAAGATGTTGTGGAGAAACAATGAAGTCTGATGGGTGCTGGAGTCTACCTGATGAGGCTCCAACTGACTGCAGTAGGCTGTGCTATGTTGACTGGAGAGCGGAAAGTGTCTTAACTGTTTAATTTCCAAGAAAGGCCAAATGTTTTAAATTAGTATTCTCTCATTTGTTACTGCTAGTCTAGTGAGCCTTTTTTATGAATTTTTCATATTCACCATTCTGACTAAGTGACCTAAATTTACTGTGGTAAAATTTGTTCTTTTGTTTTCAGTCTGTAGCCGATATTTTCCACACGATGCTTTCAGAGATAGAAAAGGCTAACGGAAATGTGCAAGAGAAGTCCAATTGCACAGTGTCTTGAATGGGTAAAACACAAACATCATCAGAAACTTCGGACTTCATTGAACACTTCTCTTTCGAGAGGAAAACTTCACCCAGAGTTTTCAAAAGCCCATTATCTCTCTCTGTACCTTCATGATAGCCGTCAAGATTCCCAATGTTACTTACATTTACCACTGTGTTTAGATTATCTTGTGTAATTCTTCTGTTATCCTCTATTGTTGATCTATTCTAAGTATATGTATACAGTTTTTAAATGTGAACAATACATATAGTGCTATTTTTGCTAGTTTTGGTGTAGATGTAGGTAGATTAAGGTTCCTTATTTGTACATTGTGTGTAATATCAATCATATATAATATATTTGTAAATAACTGTACAACAGTGAAAGTGTGGGTGTGCTTGCTTGTCTTGTGTATAATTGTTCTAAAATGGGATTTAACAAGGTTAGTGTTGGATATATCAACTTCATGTAGTTTACTGAATGAATAATATAATTATATTTCAGATTAATTTATTTTGTATTATACTTTTGGAAATTAAAGTAACAATAGTAATAATGATGGTGTTCAACTGTTAACTGAATTCCCCTTAGTGAAGCCCTCATACAACGCATTCAATAGGCACTCTGAATTTCTAATTTTTTATGGTAGTTTTAAGTTACTGTATGCATGTTGTCCGAGTTTGACATATGGTTTTGACATATACCGAAACCATAGTCTCATAGCACTTACTGAAACCCTCGGTCTGATAGACTGTGAGACCAACGTTTCGGTATAAGTGTTTTCAGATGTGTAAGAAAATATACTTAAGTTTCTAACTTACCATTATAACCTACTAGAACAAAGCAATTTGGTTATTACAAGGGCTACCACTTATATTTAAAGCCTAAAAATAAATACAATGAACAATTATTTTATTGCTTTTCAAAATATTCTCCTTGAAGATCTACACACTTTTGCATGCGTTGGAACCAGTTATTGTAGCATTTTTATCAATCTGCTTAAGTTATCTCCATAACATGGGTTTTAAACGCATCAACAGCTTCTTCTGCTGACAAAAGTCGTTGTCCTCGCAACTTATTCTTGATAGTTGGGAACAAAAAGAAGTCGTTGGGTGCAAATCAGGGCTGTAAAGCGGATGACCCATCAATTTGACCTTTTCAGTTTTCAAAAAGCTCATTGTTTCAGGAGATGTGTGCGAGCTTGCATTGTCGTGGTGAAGGATGATATGATGGTTCTTGTTTGTGTTCCTAATCTCACCAAATATTTCCGATAAACAAATTGTTGTGTACCACTCAGAATTAACTGTCTTACGCTCCTCTATAGGTATCGTTGCCAGATAATTGTTTTGTACCACTCAGAATTAACTGTCACACTCCTCTATAGGTATCGTTGCCAGATGACCTGAAAATAAAACAACCATTTGTTTTGATATGCTTCGAGAGCGAACGACTTTCATTGGGTTAGCTTCATCTTGAAACACCCATACCGTCGAATGTTGCTTTCATTCTGGCTCATAGGCATATATCCATGATTTGTCACCTGTAACAATCTTATACTACTCTTTAAAAGCACTAGTGTTGAATTTTTGATAATTTTTTTGCAGTAAATGACACGGGCATCTTTGTGGGCTTTTGTCAAATTGTGTGGGATCTAACGACAACACACCTGTTTTACAGCTAATTATTCATGTAATATTTTATGTATGCTAGTGGGACTAATGCCCAAGGTCGTCTCAATTTTACTATATGTCTCATGACGATCTTGCATGATCATTTTTCTACATCATTAATATTTTCGGTCACAACAATAGCTGATTTTGGACGACCTTCACGAAGTTGTCATTGAGAGAAAGCCGGCCACGATGAAATTTGTTAAACCAGCATTTTACAATGGCATAAGATGTGACTTTATCACCAAATGTGGAAATAAGTTGATCAATGCATTCTTGTCATGCATTGAAAAGTAAATCATCGCCCAAAAGTTTTCACGATTAAATTCCATTTTTTTCTTGATACAAACTTTTCAAACAACGCTTTGATGACATAATGTTTGTTGATTTATAGGAAGTTTTAAATAAAAAACATCAGCAGATACCTAATTACAATCAGTATTGCCAAGGCTCAAAACATAAATAGTGGCCCTTGTATTACCATACAGTGAGGGAGAAAACATTTTAAGTCATTGCTGATAACTGTTCACCATTGGTGAATTTGCATTGACATAGTTTGTAGATCACCACTGGTGTGCGGGAGTCAAGTCAACTTGCTTTTGGGATAGGTTATAAATAGTTTTGTATTGCAGAAACAAATAAGAACGTTAAATGTATTACAATCGTCAAGTCTTATTTTAAATTTTTATCACAAATACACATTTGATATGAAAATATTCTTCAATTTGATATAGAACTTGGAAAACAGGCTCAAAAGCACCTAAAACTTAACAATAGGCCTTTTGATGGCAATAAATTCCTCATTTTTATGAGTATATGACAACAAAAATTAAAAGTGTATAATAACAATTAACAAAATTACAGCACTGATTCAACTAGTGGGCATTAAGGAAAAAGTACAAAGTTTAATTTTTTATACATCATATATTTTTACAAATAAAAAAATTGTATAAATGTATGTTTTTTGCTGGACGGTAACTTTTAAGTGATCTCTCTTATCACTCAAATGGTTTTCAGTCATCTGAATTCAGTTCTACTACAAATTGGGTTTTACTGTTACAATTTTTGAATAACAGACTGAAAACAACCCAGCGTTATGAAAGTTATATAAGAAGTCCCATTGCTCTGGAGATACGGCTAACTTGACACCAATTCTTCCTCTCTGTGTGAAAAGTTTGCAGCAGACCATTCTTTGTAACACGACCTGAAAAATCAGTCACACAAATGTAGTGTCATCACTATAAGTAATAAGCAAACCTTGTACAAAATAATGCTTCCACTGCTTGGTCAGATACATCGTCATTTTTTCCGGCCACACTGCGCAGACTTGAGAGGCGGCCGGATAGAGCGGCCGCAGGTCCAACTCCAGTACCTCTCATAACATGAGGAAAAACTATAAACCATGTTTTAAACAAGTTAACTTTCTTAAATGTTGAAGTTTTACTTCCGTCATTGAATGAATTTTGTATTTCTGAACTAAATACTCAATTTATCCATTACTCCAATGTACTCAAAATTCAGCAATTTAAATTATACTTCACAACCAAACTCAATTTTTCTATTTTTTGGTGCAGCATTACTAATAAGTCATAGTGAATAAATAATTCAACCTTAGAACAGAATCTACGTTCACTAGACTTTTGGTACTTTTAATTGTTCTTGTGTAAACAACTTCTTGCAAATGAAATATAACAATTAAAAACAACATTTTTTGCCTGTGGAGTTATTGCATTTTAATATGATGAACACCCCTTGGACAGTTCAAATTAATTTTTCCTGTTTGAATGGAAGGACAAAATACTTAATTGGGTAAAAGTAACTTGATAAGTCGTCTAAAAGTCTACATTCTTCTCAAAAATATATTTCACTAAAGTGCATAGAGAAAGCAAAATTTTAGTGTCAAAATAGACAAAATGCGTTGGCGCTAAGTTACCTTGTACTGTAAGGAATGGTCTGGTATGAACTCCCGGTTATGTTTTGGACACAACTGTTCCTCTCTTGGCTTTCCTCATTCATCCAATGAAACATGTAGGTAATGAGTTGTTTCCCTTCATTTTCCAAATCATTGGTGATCTTCAACTTAGGCAGATTATCTGAAAATCAGAGGAAACGTTTTGTGCGTAAGTCATTAATACTGTGAAGCCTAAGCTACCTAATATTTTGTCTTAGGTGAAAGGTCAAAGATACCAAAGGAGTTTAGTAGGCTGCAGTATGATATACGTCTGTAGAGTGTGATCAAAGCGTACCCCGAACCAATAGCCATATCAGACAACAGAGCACCCGGGAGGGAGTGAGCAACAATCGTGTAGAGATGGTGCAATAGTGAGACCCACGTTTAAGAGTTGGCGCAACAGCTTTCATTATTGCTGATTCTTCCGGTAACTTTGTAGTTGCCATCTATTCGCGTGATTAGTATGTTTAGTGAGACTCACGCTTAAGCTCAACCTTGCGGTATGATATATCACATGGTGTACATTTAAAATAGGGACTATTAATTATTCCTTCCCCCTCTTCTTTGTGGTGAACGCTCCGATTGCTCTGCTTGCTCCAATTTCATTAAATCTTAATTAAAAACACATGTTATAAAAAATAATAATTTATAGAATAAATAATATAGGGATTTTACTAAGATTGTACAAAGCTGAGATCACTACACGCTGCTGTCCCGAGATCCCGCTTCTGGGACTCCAATGTAACGTTTAAAAGCTATACCTCTGGGTAAGTTTTGATCACACACTGTGGACGCTAATAATACTGCAGCCGTTTAGTATAGGCGTGGCACTAGCTGCTTTAAAAAGTCATCAGGTTCACTTGGAAAAAGTAGAAACACTTAAGAGAACAGAAACTGTCAAATTTTTGGCTCTGCTGGGGCCTTTGTTAAAACTAACAGAGAGTGCTTAAAAGATATTATATCCTGGCCTAGTACCCTATTTTCTAAAGCTCAATGAATTAAATATTAAAATGTAAGAAAACTCAATATGACTCTATAACATAGCTTACAAATATTATTACTACAGTACAAAACGTTTTAAAACATTTCTTTGCCTGAAATTTTTTTGGTATCAAATTTAAATGAAAGGAGGCAAAAAAGTGCATAGTGAGGTGATCAAATAATATACTTGCCTATTATTTGCTTAGCCTGTTTAAGGAAGCTGTCTTCGAAACTTGGGAGGTTGCTTTTTGATAGGTGTAACAAGTTTCGGACAATAGCTAGAGGCAATACAGGCGTTGTTAGAAGACGGGGCAAACCTTTCAACCATATGTCCACCTCTTTGTTACTGAAAATAAAACCAAAACATCAATGTAAAATAAGAAAATATTAGCATTATTCCAACTTACTTGCACAAAGGCCTCCTCTGAACTAAACACAAGCTTTGAGAAATACAAAATTATAATAAACTCCTCTACTTATATTTCTCTCCATTTCACAGTCAACATTGGACCAATTGGGTCAATAGATTAGGGTTTTCTTCTCTTATTGCCCAAATATTTTTTTGTTTGCTCGGCCCGTGTTTTTCTTTTTTCTGCTGAAATCACCCTTCCCAGTAAACAAAATTGCTTTTATCAGTAGTATGATGTGTTTATTCTGTGTTTTAATTTGTTTCTACTTACTAACGTAATTTAAGATAGTTTTTTTCCTACTCGGTTAGATAAAGCCAGGATTGGTAGCTTTAGATCTTTGGACAAACAAATTACTATACTTACTCTTGCACATGAAGAGATATTGATCCGGTGGCAACTTTAGTGAGAAATGCTGTGGCCTTTACATCTCTTTCTTCAATACTGTTATCGGCAAGTAAACTGAGCAATGGCTTCATGTGGCTCATAACGTTTCTACTCACTCGGGACGATGCTGCTTCCAAACATTCACACATCAAGTCTGCCATTTCAGCTTTCAGAACACTCCCGAGTCTCTGTGTACCTGCAAACAGAGTAATACACAGGTCAGTGAAAAGTACTAATTATGAGTAATTGTTGATTGTGCACTTTAATTAATAAACTGACTGTGACACTTTGTTTGAAGTTTTTGTTGAGGATCGTACAATTTCTGAGGTCAAGATATTATTACTGACAGTTTTCATTGTTTGTTCACTCAGAAAATGGAAAACATCTGCAATAATATTTTAACTTCAGTGACTGTGATACTTGGCTACCAATGATTGCTGTGGCCTTGAATGTGCGCCTGTCACCTGCTAATGAATTGACAGGTGTCATTTTATTGCCATTTCTCAGGTGCAGAAAATGGGCTAGCATTATTTAAAAGTCTCACACACAAAATCTTAACGAGATTAAACTGCTTTTCCAATATTTTTGCTGCATAAACTTTATAGAAATACCTTCACTGTTTCTGAGGTTCAATGTTTTAGACAATGTTCTGAAAAAAAACCAGGACACCATACCTCAAAACAGGATGTCAAGCGAGTGTTGGCAAGGCATACTAATCTCTTTTACCAATGTACCATCAGCAGCCATAGTAGTAAAATTAAGTAAGTTAACCTTTTGGACTCTATTTAGTGGGACCCTGAGAGCCCTGACAGGTCTAATTAATTTTCTAATTTTCATTAAATTTCTAATTAATGAATGTATATTGTCTCACTTGTCTCAACTTGTGTCACTCCTCATCCCTCATTGCCCTCAGTTGCAATATCTTATTGGGAACGTAATAAACGCAAAAACGTGTCCTCCTCCTCTATATACAAAGCAAAAAGTAGCAAAACAGGTGATTTGAGCAATCCGTATTAAACTCTCTTACGCCATCAACTTCCACCCTTGCCGGTCACCGTTTATTTAAGGTGGGCCCTTCCCATCACTAAACCACACGTAAGTGAGTTTAATAAATGATTGCTCCGCTGCAGGATTGAACCTGCGACAACCGTGATCTAAATTGCTAACTTCGTCAGCTGGCGCCAGACCACGCGGCCATCTTTACACCTAGTGGAGCTCGTCTCAGTCGACTGGTAAATCTTACGGGAACACTAGCTCTAGTAGCAATCATGAAATCAGGTCGGACTGAGTCCGACATCGGAGCGGAACGGCAAAATAGCGATGTCGGACTCAGTTCGCCATTGGAGCGCAAAAGGTTAAAGTAGAACGGTACATCACAAAACAGTATTTCTGAGAACAAGCTACTTAAAATAATCTAACGATATAATATTTTTAAACGTTTCTAAAATACCTACTAATTTCGGTCATGCAATTTTATTTTGGTAGTGGTTAATAGTTTTGAAGTTATAAAGGGAAAAAATACTTTTTTGCATTAACCCAATGTTATTTTGTTGACGGAATAAAAAGGTGATACAGTTCAAATATTTCCTTAATTTTATATAACTAAAGCTTAACTATTTTATCCAAAAAAACTTACAAACACCATCACAGTTCACAAATTAAGCCATCAAACACAACAAAACCTAGTGTATATTAAATTTGGTAGTTAAAATAAACATTTACTTAAAACTATCCTCTTGTCGGCCATCTTCTTTGTGAACCATGGCGATTTCATTCCTCCATCTTTCTTTGTGTCAGCTGATTGCGGCATCTTCTACATAGCTTATTATTTGCAAGATTATTGAAAGTTAGAACTAATTTCAATAATTGGAATGTCAGATATTAAAGTTACATACAATTAATGCTTATACTACAGCTTGACAAATAAAATACTATCGTCAACAAAACGTGCTCTGACCGTAACCAGTATCCGTCAACGGTTAATTGCCGATCCGTTACTGCTCAGTTAACGAATGAAAAATATACTCTGTAACATTTGTGTAATTTCAGGTTCTAGTCTTCATAGCACATAAACATTATCGTTGCCATCTTGTATATTTATTATTTGAGTAATATTTAGTGTTTGTGACGAGTTAATTTATAATCTTTTAAGAGGAAGCCAGATAGAGCCCAAATGGGATAGGGACATGGGAAATTTTGCAAACTGTGTTTTACGTAGGTTAATGAACTAAAACGTGGAAAGTGTTTCTCTACATGCTAGTCCTTAACATAAAACAACAGTTAAAGAACCTACCAAATTCTGTGTTCTTTACCTATTGTTTTATGTTAAGGACTAGAGTGTAGTTTATTCCGTATTAACGTTTCCTCATTTTACTTGTTTCTCTTTCTAATTTATGTTTTGACAGGCTATCAATTTCCAAAGATGTAGCGTATTTTTAATTATTGTTTAATTTTGTTTTGTAAAGTCTTAGGTTAAGATATTAATTAAATGTCGTTCCTAGATTAGTTTAGTTCTCTGAAGACGGGTGGAGTGATTAACTGCACGAAACGTTAGGTCAGGAGTAGTTTTCTCCAGAAGTAGCAGGAAAAGTCCGTTTCTTTTTTTTATTAAATTGCTTTCCGCCACTTTTATGAACTTTTAAAATCCTTGTATATCTGCAGTTTCCACTAAGATCAACCGCGAACTACAATAATCTCGTAAACCTTTTATTCTTATTCATTAAGTCTTTGACATAAAAAATTGTGTTTAACAAACCATTACAATTGTTTAAAATCAAATTTTGATAAATTACTATTTTAGAATAAAAACAGGGTTTGATGCAATCTTTGAATACTACTTAACTTACTTGAATACTTACTTAGTGTTTGGATCTCACTATGCAGATTTAATGACATTGCCGAACTAACTTACTTGGTAAATATTTGCAGCAGTTGATTAAGAAACTGGCAGATCTTGCAAAGTAGAATGCTAGCAAACACAGCTTCATGTTGAGGTGAGAACTGGAGATGTTGAGTGATTTGCTTTTCAAAGCCAATAACACTTGATCTGCCTCTCTCTTCCGCTTTCTTGAGGTTTGCGTTGAGACACTGATCGCGTAGGGAAATCGCTTTTCTAGCAGCTTCAAACTGACCTCATTGCTCCACTTGGCTTCAAAAGTTTTTATCTGTCAACAAAGCAACTTTTAGAGGAAAGCCTGATGATAAGGCCCTAATTTGGCCTTAAATTTACATATAGTTAATGTATACTCTGAGATGTAATACTGTTACTTGATATAAAGCTATGTATTATTTTTGCAAAATAAAAGGTTTTTGAATTGAATTGAAAATAAAGCACGGTTAGTTTGTAAATCATAGCTAAAGTAAAAAGCAGTTAGGACTTTGGTGGCAGGCACTTTTAGTGTAAGGTGCCATCCGTCCTGATTTTTCCAGAACAGTCCCGATTTTTAAGGAAGTAATCCCAGTTGGCCATTTGTTCTGAATTTACCAGATGATATGTCAAAATTCAACGAAATGTGGCAATCCGTGCAGTGCATTTTAAACAAACTACAGTTTTTAAGCAGTGACAGGCCCTAGCCATCCCTTTATGTTATCTGTGTGAGGTTATTGGCTGACCTGCTCATCAGTTTGTGTCGATTGTTTTTCAAGAAGATTTCTGAGATGTAGAATCACTTCTGCGATACTTTGAATCAAAGCAGCCACCTCCACTCCCACGGTACTCAAGGGTTGCAAACCCATCTTAGATGAGGCTACAAAAGTGAAAAAGAACATTTTCAGTTGTTACTACAAGAAAAAATCTACTACTCCCCTAGCATTTACCAGGATGGCCACAAGATTAGCCTGAACATAAGATAAGCCGTTGGTCCATTCCAATGGTCGTATGGCTCTTAATTAATCACCCAATCTAAGGAACAGATGGTCCTAATTTGTTACAAGACTACAGTTCGTCATGTTAGCATGGCCGGTTGGATGGGCTATAGGATCATAAGCGGCCAGCAGGAAATCTCAAGGCCACCAGCCATGCTATACCTAACGAACTGTACCTCTCATCATCCATCCAAACACTCATCACACTCACCATCATTACATATTTACCTCAAAATACCCTCTAAGAATGATAGGTGTCTCAAAGCAAAGTATCAAATTTATCTAAAAGAAATGGTTTTGTTCATCAACTTTTCTTGAAGCTGTAATGTTACTAGAGTTTGTTGTTATTAATAAACAAAAATAAATCTCACGTTCCATAAATTGGTCTTTGTGTATTTGTCATTGATGGTAGTAACTAATACTCTCACACTATTATAGGCCAAAAATTGTAATTTTTCTTAGTTTTCCACCTTGTTAACTGGCATAGTGAGTGTTCATAGTAGCTTTGTTTATACTAATAAAAGAGGGTTACTAAAAAAAAAGAGTTCTGCAACTCACCCCACTAAATTTTTAGTAATGCTTTCACTTCTTTTTCATTTGACAGTATGTTTGTTCATTGTTGTATACTTTATTGTACGGGATTGCTAGTATGGCAGAATTTGTTGTTTGTCTGCATGCACTCTACTGTTGATTGTTAAATATTATTTTTGCCCTTAGGGCTATATCTTCTTACAATGTTACATAAGTATAGTTAGATATAAATTTGTTTCTCTTTTAGTTGGCAACACTGGTATTTTATACAATGTTTGTAGTTATTTAAGTTTATTACTAATTTGTCAATGAAACTTGTATAATATTTGTATTCTATTTATTTCATTTATTAGTTTTTATTATGTAATTTATTTTTATAAGCTTCTCTGGTCCTTGGCTACTCATGATCAGTATGAGTTGGCGAAAAGCCGGCTGCATTTATATTACTGAAGGCAGCGTCTGTGTTGGTGACCAGTCCAGATACGCTTGGGTACCTTGGTCCGGGTGGGAGGGGTAAGCTTAATTCGATTGAACAACCATACTGATCATAATTCGTTAAACAAATAGCCTATAGATATTTATGAATTTGATTATAAGCATGTGATAGTTATTAATAATCTATTTAAATGATGAATTCAGTTTATTTGTTTGTTTAAATAATTTATTTAATTAAAACTGTAATGATGTTAATTTGTTTAGATATTTATTAGTATATATGGAAGTAAAATTGTTTTATTATTTGTTTGTTAGAATATTTATTTTATTACAATGTCAGTTATGTTAATTTGTTCCGGTATTTATTAGTATATAGGAAAGAAGTTTTGTTTTTATGTACGTAATTAATTTGTTATGAAAGAAAAATTGTCACAGTATTTAAAAGTAGAGCAGTGTTACCAAGTAAAAGACTAACGAATTTATAATTATCTAACTGCACTTAAAATCTGTTTATTGTTTTCACCCCAATTTATCCCTCTCTTCCTCTCCTCTCTACAGTACTTGAAAATGTATTATTTACAAAATGTTGTAAGTTGTTTCCTTTTCTTTCCTTACAACCTCTATATTTGTAACCACACAAATGTAATATTGTAAGATGATACAGACCAAGGGCAAAAAAATCAATCAATAAAGTTGAATATAATAAAAATATTGGAATCAACAATTAACCTTTAGTTTAAGTAATGAAATTCAAGAAAACATCAAGGAAAATTAGGAAATGTAACAAAACTTGATCTTACACAATTCTTCATTTGGTGGCACGGCTTCTGCAGCCATGCTGAGGAGTAATGGCATCAGCGTCTCAGCAAACTCCTATGAACAGTCCAGGTTAAAATAACTATCGGAAACGGTGATGGTATTTTAATGGCAATTCTCACAGGTTATAGCTGTTTTTTACTTATACAGGGTCATCGAAAAAGGTGTACGGGATTTGAAAGTAAAATAAAAATTTTAATATAATTGGTAGAATGTTGATTTTTACATCAAAAGATACGGCAAATCTTACATTTTTTTATGTAATTTAACAAGTTAATGTGAGCTTCCCCCGTTGCACGACAGACATCTAGCCGATAGTCAACCTCCCGCCAGGTTTTTTGGAGCATTTAAGGAGCTCCATCCTGCTGAAAATAACATTAATGCCCATTTCCCTTAAAGAAGCTCTCAATAACAGATTTCCTGATCGTTGGATTGGGAGGAACGGTCCTGTTTTGTGGTCACCTAGGAGTCCTGATTTGACGCCTTTAAATTTCTTCTTTTGGGGTTACATTCAAAACTTAGTTTAAGCTGAGAAAATAAGTGATCTACAGCACCTGAGAAGAAGAATCAACGTAGCCATTTCAACGGTGACTCCTGAAATGATCCAAAACACCTGGCGGGAAGTTGGCTATCGGCTAGATGTCTGCCATGCAACGGTGGGAGCTCACATTAAAACTTTTTAAATACACCTTTTAAATTTTAAGATTTACTGGGTCTTTTGATGTAAAAATCAAAACTCTACCAATTATATTAAAATTTTTATTTCACTTTCAAATCCTGTCCACCTTTTTTGATGACCCTGTATATTATGTAAAATCAATCAAACTTAAAATCTAACAGACGTTTGACATAATAAGGTTAGTTGTATACCTAGATGAACGGAACCCTTTACATTGTATATAAAACACATTTCCTTCATTTTTGACAGTCTATTTTCAGTTTTAGGAATAATCCACAATTAATTAGCTAAACTAAAATCTTAATTTAAATCAGTAAACAACTTAAATATATATTCTTTAATTGCACATTACATTTGCAATATTATGTATGATAAAAGTAAAAAGCAGATGCAATATACAGCAACTTAAAAATAAATGTACCTTACTTATCAGCTATCAAAAAGGTAAAATAATGTTTAATCTTGGCAATAAAATAATGGTACATTGGCAAAAGACAGTCCTGAATTTTTTTAAGTCTGCGCAGACTTTAGGTACTCAGGCTCTAATTTAGAGGTGTGCGAGAGCAGGTTTTTTAAGGTCGAGACGAGATCGAGCGAGAATCAGCCAACACTTGAATCGAGATCGAGCAGAGAAATTTTAATTTGGATAATTTTTCCGCCACATTTGTTTGTTTTTGCTATTATTCAGTAGTTTGCTTAGTTGTTATAGAATATGGTATTATTGTAATATTAAAGGTGTAATGTGTTTTATTTTTCCTGAGTGCTCTAATAGCTTGTATTGTACACATAAATAAAATGTTTGTCCAGTTTTTGATTACCAATAATAATTATTTTTTATCATTATTTGACATTGAAACGAGTGAAAAAATATAATGTCAAGCTGTAGGCCTTAGCTAAACCACACAAACAGCAATAAAACCTAAAACATTACAAGTCAAATTAAAAATTTAACTAACCTATGCCTACCAGAAAATATTAAACTAAAATATTATGGTTATGACATTAAGATTATTTCAGGTAATTTTAATTATTGTTCCCTATTCCATCCTATCACATCAAGTTTCAGTTAAGCCGGCCTACTATTTACCCTAACTTGTACTGACAATCACAGAGTTCTAATTTGAGTTTGTTAGGCTGTAACACTATAAAACATTAAAATAAGCTTAATAGTGCAGTAAAATATGCGTTAGGTATGTTTCAAGTGTTTGAAAAAACAACTTGTATAACTAAAAATGAATAAATCAACAAGCTGAGCTTACGTCTTTTCCCAAAATATGTCGTGAGGTTAGGTTCTGAACATACTGACAAATGAGCGTTCTCCCGGTTTTGTGATCAAAAATTGGATTGGTTATTATTTAAAACTTGTTTGATGACGATTTTCTTTATTGCAATTCTAAAACCTTAATAAACCACATCATGTTTGATGCTTTTGTAACACGACAAGTCACGAAACAAAGTACTAACAGACGACGCGTGTGATCAGTTAGTAATGTTTGCGATAGATCGAAAGTCGAAACGTTCGAGCTTAACTGTTGTTCCGATTACTGCGAATAGAAAACAATAACAAATATTGCAACTATCGACACTTGCGACTATTGTAACTATCGATTTAAGTGACTAGTTGTGTGTATGCTAGTTGTTATTTCCTGGCTGGAGGCTATTTTGAGGTGTCGGCCATCTTGACAAGCTTGTTTACTTCGTATATAAATATTGCATCATCCTCTTATCTCGTCCGTTCTCAGTCGCTACTGGACATCGATGTTACCTAGTACGTTGTTCAAACTGCTGGCACTTAATATTTGGAAATAATCTTCTAGTTTACAGTGCAAATCGTGTTTCAAATAACTTCTAGTCAATTTTATAGTATTACAAATTTTGTCGGTTTTCATTTTTTTTTCTTCTCTCAAACTTTTCGAGAAAAAATTCTCGTCTCGATCTCGAAATCTCGAGATCTCGCACACCTCTACTCTAATTACCTGATTTTTTAAAGTGGTTTAGACACGGTTTAAAAGACTCCCTTGAACTAAAGCATATCACACCCAAAAACACATAAATTTAACCTGCATTTACTTTGCAAACATTTTAAAAAATTCTCAGGCACTGTGTTTTTGTTTGATAAAACAAGTCTAGTGATTACAAATGACTTAATATTTTTCTACTCTACCTCTGAATGTACACAAACACACAACTAAGAGCAAAGACATTGTTTCAACCTAACCTTGATTGGAAAGTTTTGGACGTCTGTAGAAGTTGGTGTTTGTATTGAGTTGTACAGCCCTGCATATGTGCGCTTATCTTCATTCCAATACACACTTCTCACAGGCTTGGAATCTGAAAACGTACATAAATCTGTGTCACAATTCAACTGAAATCAGAAATCAGATATTTTATTGTCATTAGGCATAATACAGCGATAGATAAAGTCACATATACAATTACACATCATTACAGCAATTCATGTTGATAGTCATATTGATAGTCATCTAACAAGAAGTATAATGATAGTGATCATTGGATAGCTATTAAGTTAATCAATGCTAGTGATTAAGTCAATATAGTGGTCATAAATATAAAAGACATAAAATAATTTAGATACATAATAAATATAACAAGTTATCATCTGCTTATATACAACATAAAAAAGGCTACAAGACAAAACATTCTAAAGGCTACAAGACAAAACATTCTAAAAGGCTAAATTACTAATATCACAGGACATAAAATCTGAAATAGCGTAAAATAATTCTCTTTCAACCAAAGTTCTAAAACAGTTTTAAATCGTTTCAAAGATACTGACCATGCATCTTCGGGTAGCTTATTAAACAACAAGATTTTCATGTAAAGATGGCTACACTTTGTTTTTTCCAATCTTACTTGTAGCAGATCTAATAAATGTTTTTTCCTGGTGTTATAATTATGGAATTCTTGTCTGGTTACAAAACTACTTAAAGTCTCCTTAACAATCATCAAATTATTAAAAATATATAAATTTGGGAGAGACATTATTTTATATTCTTTAATATACGTTTTTTATGACTCTAAGTGCTCTTTTTTGCCAAATTAATGCTCTTTCAGAACTGGCACTATTACCCCACAATATGACTCCATACCTTAATTGAGACTGAAATAAAGCATTGTAAACAGTTAACATCATATCAGTAGATACACAATTCCTTAATTTACGAAGAAGATACACTACTCTAGACAGCTTTCTACACAAATTATCTACATGATGGTCCCAATTTAGTTTGTTATCTAAATAAATACCCAACAACTTGACTGGTGTGGTCTCTTTTATAATATTACTATTTAGTGAAAAAAGTATTTTTTCAGTTTTTTGTTGATTAACGACTAAAAAGTTCGCCTCAAACCACTCCAAAGCACTTTGAAGGGACTGATTTTCCTTGTTCATTACTCATTACACTGAGCTGGTAACTGTTATAGTATATAGTGTTTTAACATTGAAAGATGTTTTTAGTATTGGATTTACAAGTGTGGCTAAAATCAGCTGCTTTATTGTTATGCTGCATTTGTATAATTTATGTTGTTGGTGAAGTAAATACAAAGTCTTGAAGTGTTTGACTGTTTTTATAACTTTAATATCAGCCTTAATTTCAGTAATGACTAATTTTCAAAAGTAACCTCTAAAAGATAGGTAGAGTAATTTTTAAAAACTATAAAGCAATAACAGGTCAAAACATGACAAAATTTATTTACCACTTAACACTATCACTGCTACGGATGCCTATGGGATCCGTGCAATTTGCATGTAAACATATGCAATTTTCATGTTTCAACATGTCGCTCACAGTGAAAGTGCTTCTCCAGAACAAACACTTTGTATTTGTGTTGGCATTTAAACTGCTTTTTAACAGTCGGTTTTCCAAAGAACCTCCGTCTATACCTCCCTTAAAACTTATGTGAGAATTTCGAGTTCATGTGCGTTTAGGTTAGATGTTAATAGTCGGAAACAAGTGGTTAGAAAAGGTCAGCTACTGCATTCTTCAACAATAAAAATATTTAAATAATTGACAAAATAAAACCTTGAGTAGTGAAGCAATTGAAATGTACACACTTACCTTTTTTCAAATGATCAGCGAGAGCAGAAAAAAATCGATTCAATCGTCCAACAACTTTCGCTCTCCATTTCTCAGAGGTTACCTTCCCGTCCAAATTGAGAGATAGTGTGCGGGCCTGTCCTGATCCGTCTTTCTGGGAGATGAGGTTGACGAAGTTCGGCAGGAGAATGTCTGCGTGGCTCACGGTCAAGCTGGGAAACTCGTCTAACATGATGTCCAAGAGGCGGAGAGAGTCCGAGCGTATTGTGGGGTCAATGTGGGTTATAGCGCAGGTAAAGTATCTTACCACCATTTCAAACAGAGGGCCCATTTCTGTAGTTGTTATCTGAAGCAAAATTAAATTTTGTCAACACAGACGTGACATATTTAATTTCTAAACATCATTTAAACATTAGTACTACCTTTAAAATCAGGTAACGTATTTTCTTCATATCACTGAATATGAATTTCAAAGAAAAACCTTCGATGTGCCCTCTCTACCAAGATACCAAGGTCTACAGATTTGCAAGTACTTATCCAGTCATAAATGAGCCATGATGTGGCTATTTGATCTTCGCTCTTTCTCAGAAAAATAGGCCGGCTGGTTTAAAGTGAGTGAGCCTGCTAATACTGAGACGTATTAAACGACATAATTAAAAATAAGTTTCTTTCATTGTTTTCCCATCTCTTGAAAAAGTTTCTTTTAAATGAAATTTAGAGATATTTTCCTGTTTTACCCCTTCTATCTACCCTTTCCCATTCTATCATTTCTAGTATAGTCATAATTAAAATATATTAGATGATATTCAGTAACAAAAATTGAGCCAATTTACGGTAGAACATTGATTATACACTTAAACAAACCTTGCTCATCTCTAAACCTAGATTGATGTACGTCCAAACTAATTTGAAAGTTCATAATAGTGGCAGAGATCAATTTAGTAAAAAGAAGAAAAGGACTTTTCCTGCCACTTCTGGAAAAAAACTACTCCAAATGTTTTAAACAGTTAAAAACTTCCCGCTGAGTTTAAACAGCTTTGAATATTCAGTGAAAGTGACAGGTCAATACTCTCTTATCAACCAATCCATATTGCTGACACCGGTACTCAGAGGACTACACTAATATAGGAACTATATTTAATAATATACAATATCAAACAATATTCAGGCCCAAATTTCCCAATAGGCCGCAGTCTAGGGGGGCAAATAAATGGGTAATTTTCTTTTAACGAGCGGCGGATAAATGTGCTTCAGATGGCTCTGTGTAGTTTATTTACATACGTTGGCTGGTGGAAAATAAATAGGAGGGATATCAATATAAATTGATAAAATGGTTGACATACATAAATTTATTCTAGCCTATAGGCGGCAAGGACCTAAATTCGGCCCTGACAATATTGTTTGGTATAGTCTTAAGTTGATATACAGTACGTTGACTTTTCACCGTGCGCCGGATACTGCACGGCACAAGTGAGTTTGATTATAATAGCAACATATGGAGCCGTTCAGACGTGCTGGACACGGCTGCTTGCCATTGTAATCAAACTCACTTGCGCCGGGCTGTATCTATGGCGCACGCCGACAAATCGCAGTGTCTGAAAGCAGCCTTAAACAACGCACTTGTCTCTGGCTCTCTGCAGCAGTGAACTGAAGAATTCGATACAGACGGCATACATCATGCGCTTCACAGACAAGTGGAGACTGGAAAACAAGTGGCTAGTTGACACGGTAACAGCGCCGGATTATTGACGTGATATAAAAATAGCAAACAGTTTCAAATGAGTTGAGTTCCACTACATGTTTGGGACAACGGTCCCATCTTCAGGTGGTTTGTGACCGCGGTAGTGACCGCTGTCCCAAACATGTAGTGGAACTCAACTATTTGGAAACTGTTTGACGAGGTAATTTACCTTATATAGTCTACATACAGTTTCGTGGCTAATCAATATGAATTTCAATTACTGGACGTGTCGGTGGGGAACAGCCAGATTATAGAGACTGTACTATACAATTAAGTGTAGTTCCTATATTAGTGTAGTCCTCTGAAGACGGGTGGAGTTTTTAACTGCCCAAAACGTTAGGAGTAGTTTTTCTCCAGAAGTGGCAGGAAAAGTCCGTTTATTTTTTTACCAAATTAATTTGATTCTGAAAAATGTCATTGAAGTAAATTTATTTGTCATCTAGCTGTGTACCTGTGCTTCGCCACGGATAAAATATGATAGTATCATGACTTTAAGTATTTTTGTACAAAGGCAGGCTGTAGCTCGGTTCTGGCATCAAAGAACCGCTCCTTATACCTCTTCCTTCATTTTGAAAGTGGGCTTTAAGTTTCCTAGCTGACGTGACTACTTGGTCTTCGCACGGTTGTGTTTCTTTGGTCCCTCGCCTTTTATAACGTTGTATAGATACAAAATATAGCTAAAAACACACTGCGTAATAGGTTAAACCCTTAAACGAAGTTTCACTACCATAGCTTCTGCCGATTTTCAGTTATAAGCGGTCCAATATGCCTTAAAAACGTGTTTAGTGCCCACTTTGGTCCTTCATAATTTATTTTATAGATAGTGTATGGGTATAAAGTATAGCTAAAGACACACTGCGTAATAGGCCAAACGCTTAAACAAAGTTTCATCGCCATAGTTTCAGCCGATTTTCAGTTATAAGCGGTCCAAGATGCCTTAAAAACGTTACAGACAGACAGACAGACAATTTGTGATGCCAGTTTTGGTCTTTGCAAAGTATATAAACACCAAATAACCGATGGATTCATTGCAATGTACAGACAAAAGTCTTATCTATTATGTAGATAGTTGACATTTTCTAAATGAACACGTTGTAAATGTTTAAGTTGCACAAGTCGACTTTAAGTTACACAGATTTGTATTATGCGAAAGTGTGGAAACGCCTTTATAACTTTTTAACCAGTGTTTACAGCGCAACCAGACTCGGTACACTTTATAAGAGGAAACCAAAGTACTTTTTAGTGCATACTGACACTTTGCCCCAGTTTTCAAAATGGGGGATTGGGGGGGAAGCCCCATAATTTTCATGGGGAAGCCCTATTGAGTGATACCTCATTTTGAAGGTCTTAAATAATGTTGATGAATGCTGCAAATTGGAAGTCTCTATCTTAAACCAGAAGGAAATGGCGTAGATTTTAAGTTATACCACTTTTAATTAGGCAAAAGTGTGGAATCGCCTTTATAACTTTTTAACCAGTTTTTCAGCCTTAACTTCGGTACATTTTATTAGAGGAAACAAAAGTACCTTTTAATGCATACTGGCACTTGGCCCCAGTTTTCAATGGGGATTGGGTGGTAGCCCCACAATTTTAATAGAGAGCCCACAGTGACACCTCATTTTGAAGGTCATAGAAAATGATGATGAATGCTGAAAACTAGACGTCTCTATCTTAATCCAGAAAGAAATGGCGTTGGTTTTATGTTACACAGTGTTATAAGTCTACCTCCCCACCAATCACCCATTTTGAAAACTGGGGCAAAGTTTCAGTATGCATTAAAAGATAGTTTTGATAATTTTAATTATATGTACCAAGTTTGGTTACACTGAAAAATCTTGCTAAAAAGTTATGAAGGCTTTTCCACACTTCCGCGTAATAAAAGTCTGTGTATCTTAAAATGTACGCCATTTCTTTCTGGGTTAAGACAGAGACATCTAGTTTTCAGCATTCATCATCATTTTCTAAGACCTTCAAAATGAGGTGTCACTCGATGGGGCTTCCCTATGAAAATTAAGAGGCTACCCCCCAATCCCCCATTTTGAAAACTGGGGCCAAGTGTCAGTATGCATCAAAAGGTACATTGGTTTCCTCTAATAAAGTGTACCGAGTTCGGTTGCGCTGAAAACACTGGTTACAAAGTTATAAAGGCGTTTCCACACTTTTGCCTAACCCTATATAAAGTAGTTACTGTAGAGCTTGTAGCTACGCATTGGCTATGTTTGCACTTTTTTCTTTACACCATTAATAATAAAATAATATTAAATTTTAAACTCAATTTGACTATTACTTTTAAAACTATTTTTATGAGAAAAGTGTTAACTATACTTACATGTTGAAATACTTTGTGGATCAAATCAAATGATTTCTTCCTTACTTCCTCCTCAATGGTGACCGTGAGAGGAATGATGGCTTTGAGAAGTTCAGATAAATTATCGGAAACAAAAACACTTCCATGTTTGGTCATGAGTTGCTCGACTCCTGATAACCCCTCCTTACGCACCCCCGTGTTGTGGTGGTTAAGTCGAGTGATTAGTTCCTACGTAAACATTGTACAAGTATGTCATAAACACGATAAATTAAACAAATCCAGCAAGAAATTAATTGTCCTCCAAAAAATAAAATACTGTAGTAAACTCTGATACTGCATAAAAACATTATATTTTGGCAGTTTTTCTAAAGCCCTCTTTAATCTTTTTAACTACTAACCATGAATCTACAGGTGACTTAAAATTTTTTAAATGTACAAGATGATTGTACAACATTTTAAAATTGAGTAAAATATTCTTACCTTTAAGTTCAAATGTTTGTTCGATAACAACTCATCGTCTCCATGTTCCTTGAGCTGTTCTTTGATAACAACCTTTTTGACTTTAAAGCTGGTATCTGTTACGTTCGTTGCTTCTGCTAATTTTTTTCCTTTAAGTTTAACTTTAGCTTTCTCTTGCTTTTTGAACTTTTTGTATCCTCCCATGATTTACCCAAGTAGCACAATCTGAAAAGAATTACCATTTTCATTAAAGGCAAAAATTATTTTAGGGATTTCCGAGTTAAAAGAGGGTTAAGACTAGGCTCAAAGTATTGATACTTGCTAATATTAATTTGCTTCTTCTGTTATACATAGAAAATTCCGCATAGTTGTAACTTACCAAAACACCGGTCTGAGAGATTTACAGGTAAATTTGATTTTGCTATATTGGCACCCCTGAAGCAATTGGGTATGGTGTCCGCTACTGTAGCTGTCACCCTTCCACACCAGAACCGGTTATTGTTTAGTTGTGTTCAAGCATCTTTGAGATATCAATATCTTTGCGAAGGGCTGAATGTCTGTCAGACCACATGTTTCGGTTCCCGCGTTTGGTTTTCGCATCTGAGAGACCAGGTGTTTCTATTACTGTTGTTGAATTTTACAAGTGTGTCTCAGTGACCGAATGTTTACATTAGTGCTTGATTACAATACTAGTTGGGACATTTGTTGCTTCAGCCCCACCCAAACAAATATGTATAGTGACGTGCCAAATGAAACAAATTTGCCATCAAAAACTTGTTGATTTAAGTAGTCCCTCCCTACAAAGCATTGCCTCGTTGATGAAATCTGGTTCATTCGTTCAATAGTCCCAATATCTAACTCCAGCGTGATACACCATACGAAACAGGCGAAGGTAGTGGTTTCCATGATGACTTCCAGACAGTCTAGGTAGTCCGCCAGGGTCAGAAGTAGGGTGGCGACTGGACGCCTGCCGGTTATGGGGCGCCATGCGGCGGCTGCCCTAGCTGCGAAAAGGGGCCGGTACAGACATTTCAACCGACTGCAACTTTGCAGCCCCTGGTGACTTTTTAGGGGCACACATACGCTGGGAAGCTCGAATCTCTGCTGTTCAAGCCGTCAGATATCAGTATGTCGAAGTTCATAATGCTTTGCTGGATTTGCGTGAGAAAGTGGATGGTCCCCAAACAGCACCTGAGGCCCAGCCGTTGAGTAACCAAATGGAAGACTTTTTATTTATTGTAGCACTGATGATGTGGTATGATATTCTTTTCCAAGTCAATTTAATAAGTAAAAGTCTTCAAGGGAAATTAATGGACACAAGTGAGTCAACAGATTTAAAAAGAGTTTGGAATTTCTAAAAGAATTTAGAGAAAATGGGTTTGTGGATATAGTCATTGCTGCAAAAGAAATTGCCGATGAACTTGAAATCAAACCAAGGTTTACCCATAAAAGAAATCGTAAACCTAAACGAACATTCGTTTATGAGTCATCTGAAGTGGTGCAGTCGACTCCGGAAGATACATTCAAAAGAGAAGTGTTTTATCCCCTAGTGGATACTGTTTCTAACTCACTTAAGAGAAGGTCTACTGCGTTGAGTGACCATGAACAAAAGTGGGGTTTTTTTGAATAATATAGCTCAAATCACAGGAAATGACATTCTGAAAAATCTTGTTTAGATCTTCAAAAACATTTGACCGACAAGAATGGAACATCTGACATCAGTGGTAATGAACTGTTTCACGAACTTGTACATGTACATTTTATACTAGGAAAAAAATATAGTGTGACGCCAAAAGAGGTTCTTTGTACAATAAAAAATAAAACCAGCACAGATTTTTTCCCAAACTTGTGGATCGCATTGAGAATTCTTTTAACGATACCATTAACAGTGGCCAGTGCAGAACGAAGTTTCAGTAAACTTAAATTAATTAAAATCTACATGCGATCTAGTATGGGTCAGGAAAGATTGAACTCCCTAGCCATGCTAGCAATTGAAAATGAAGAAGCAAAGAACATTGATTTCAAAGACATTCTTTCCACATTTGCTCATGCAAAAGCCAGAACAATGCCATTTAGTGTGTAAATATGTTTTAAAGACTAGGCCTACCGTACTAAAAAATATATATTACGTGAAATTGACGCATTGAAAAAAATTAAATATGAACTTTTAATACAACATTGTTTAATTGTTTCTACCTGCATCAGTGAAAACATTCTTTGTAATTTTCGGAAATCATAGGCCACTTATGTACAAATTTCTAAATTACAATACATAATATGTAAGTAGCCAATACCATAATAAGTAGCAATTAGGACCATAGTTGGTATTTTACCTGCTTCATACATACATTCATAGACCTTCGCAAAAGTCTAAGGCTTATAGCGGTAGACAGGTAAATAAAGAAAATAGATATATGGTTTTATGAATTTATAGGGGGGTGAGGGGCGCTAGGTATTATCTCGACCCGGGCGCGTGCAAAGCACGGTACGCCCTGGTCCGAGCATTCCCTTCTCAAAACATTACAACGATCAAAAAGGCGCACAAGTACATTTGGCTTTTAAAAAAAACTGAAAATCCTCATCTTCTGTACTTTTTTTCAAACCAGGTTCAGGCATAATTTAGTGTGACCATAACCTACCAATTCTGGAATAATAACAACCCATTTTTCTAGTTAATGATCCTATCAAAATTTGTATCCGATCATAGTTATTATAAACATAAGCAGTAATTTAAAGGTATCTAACCCTAGTTACTATATCATGTGGTGCTGTGTTTTACAATATAGGCTAACTAAAAATAATCATGATGAAGAAAATATCAAAACTATGAGTTTTGGCTGGATTTGAAATAAATATTTACCTGTTTAGCTCAATTCTAAGTAGAATATTTTTAGATAATAGTTTCGTTATAGACCCACATTAGCAACCTCAAAATTTGTTTTCTACTTTCACATGGCAGCAAACTGCAAAGTTTTTTTTTGAAGTTTGAACCGGCTCGCAAGGAGTAAGATACTTGATACTTGGCATCTTTTTGACCGAAACGGATTAGACCACAGAGGAATATATAGGTGAAAAACTTTGTCTCATGTGAAAAACTATTTATATTTTATAGACTGCGGAAGCCGACGCTGATTGGCTCCTCATGTAGCTCCCGCAAGGAGTATAGGGGTCTATCTGGACTGGGACTCGTTGCGTGGTCCTGTAATCCGGCCAGCTTCATGGAGGTCAGGTTTTGAGGATGATATAGGTCTAAAGCGGCTCAGATAGTCTCAGTGATCATCTGATGATACCCGCATCAACTCCCACCATCGTTTAGACATATCAGACCATCACCTGCATGGTTCGGAAGTCACGTTAAGCTGCTGGTCCTTGTATTTCCATTGGTCATTGGGCTATTATAATTAATGTCCCATTCTAAGGAAGAGTCGCGGCCTTAGTTTGTAACAAGACTACACCTCATAACTCATTACTACCACTCATCACACTCATCCTTCACCACATAATTGCCTTAAAATACCCTCGTGAGAGTGGTCGACATCTCAAATAGTGAGTAGTGATATCAACAAGCCGGTCCCTCAACAACTTTTTTAAAGTCCGCCAGATTCCTCTCACGAATTTCCGCCGGCCGAATTTTTTGACCTTGAGTGCTGAGTACAGATACGATCTTTGCTTTATAGTTAGCCGGCAACACGGGATGTCCAAGTTCTTATTTTGACGGGTGCTGTAAGTTGTAACTGTGCGTAAACTCTTCGGCGTTCTCCTTTAGCAGGCAAGGGGTGTTGTACACGTACTGACTTACAACGGCCATGATGCCTAGCTCTTTAAATAGAGGTATACAGTGATGGATGAGGCCAGAGTGTGATATAATCCTAATGGCCTTTTTCTGTATCTGAATGACCCCATATAACCAACCCCTACATGATGTGACAGTGCAACAATGCATGGTATACAGTATTAAGGTATGGCTGAGGAATTTCATGGATCTATAGGATGTTTAATACTCTCGATAATCTGACGCATACCTGGTAAATATGGTGTGTCCAACTTAGCTTGGAGTCAACCCAAAACCCGAAGAGTTTTGCCGCGGAATCTTCTTTTTCTTGAGTCTTTAGCGTACACAGTAGAGTTTGGGTCTTGGTTTAATTTATTTTCAGGCGATTTGCTGAGAACCGTACTCCTTAGCCTGTGCGAGGAGAAAATCAGCCTCAATCCACACTTCTTCCAGGTTTCGGTCTCTGGTTAGGAGGGTAATATCGTCTACAAAAAGCAATATTTCGAGAGGGACGCCGTGAGCAATGTCCTTGAGTTCTGAAGAAGGACTTATAACGTTTAACATTCATAACAATGGAATGTTCTAAAATATTGGCATGTTTCCAATTTACGTTATTTATTCATATATTTATCCATGTTATTCATATTTTATCCATGTTACAATTAATTTAGGTATTTAACAGCTATGTTATTATTTACAAATTAATTAGTATTTATTATATATTTATTTATGTTACTTATTTAATATCGCTTAGTATCATACCAAAGTTACCATCGTACAGCACTGTCATATCATTTGTCTATATTTTTATCTATCTTTTTGTGTTTCAATCGGTTTACCACTCAATCACTTCAGCAATCTAGTCATCTTTGTGTTATTAGTCTTATCTTGCCCATAAATCATTTTAGGTAAAAGTTACCAGCAGCCATTATTCCCTTTTGTTACCCATAACCACCCCGAACATTAAACCTTTTTTCTCCAAAAGAGTAAAAAAATAGTACCAAGAAAGTAGGGGTGGATTGGATGAACTTCCCTATAATATTTTACAATTTTCATTATCACACGTGGTTGTTTGTTTGTTTTTTTTTCAGCTCAAGACTATTAATATCTATTTATATACTGTAGTAAAAATGGTGTTTACCGTGAATAAAAAAATAAATAAAGAAGCTCTATTTACAGAAACCAGCTGCTTTCTATCTACCAACTATTACTATAATATCTAAAAGGCCTTGCAAGGAGCAAGACGGTTTTTAAATATTTGAAAGTCAATGGTTTTTACACACAAAAAATATTTTATTAGTGGATTGGTTTTATTTAAATTGACCGCCCCAGGGAAGGTATACTACTCAACCAACTCGCAAGAGGCCATCCATGTATTACGTAATGTTCTGCCATTTTTAACCTCTACCATTATGTAGCACGCCGTTGACTTTGATTATAAAAAAGTCAAAGGTTGAAAGTTAAAACCTCAATCACGGGTACGTAAACGTAGGCGACTCATGCTCAAGCGGTAACGACCCGAAATACAAATAGTAAAAAACAAAGAAGGTGACGTATAAGAAAGATATGAAAAGCGTAATTGATAAAGATGACATAGGAGTGGCAGTGGAGTTGGAATAGGAAAAGAAAAAGATCAAAGTAGAAGAGAAAAGAAGATTGGATCGGCATAAATGGCGTTGTCGGAGGTTTGCGGAATTGAACATTTACTAGGCAGAAATAGCGCACCTTTCAGACAGGTTTGTTACAAATTTAGCTAAACAAACTATTTGTTATGTATAAGTACCTAATATAATATTACATATTGCCAAAATAACTATTTGTTTTGAACTGTGATGACAGATCCGCAGCTGGCTTTGAGGTGGCAATAAGTTGGCATCAAAATTTTCTACGTCATAAAAATATTGTCAAAAGATAAAATTTACTGATAGAACGTGCTGCAGTATGGTGATAATGGTATTTTCATAGATGACGATTGATATTAGCCGTCCAAGTTAGCTAATCTAAATTATTAGCTTTTAAATTCTATTAATTTTAATGTTAGCCATATAGGTGTGGTTGCCAAACTGAACAACCCAGGCCTCTAAATTTAGTTTATTCTTCCTATTTACTCCTGGATAACCAGATTTGCTAATTTGTAATGGCCCTGGGCTGAATTTATTATAGAATTATATTTTAGAATGATTGTAAGGTAAAGCACCTGGATTGTCACAATATTGTGAGCTGTCAGCCATCACTAGAAGTAGGTCATGATGAATGTGTCTCCTAGACTTTGGCCATCAGGCACACACATACAAGTTAAAAGGCCTCTCCTCTCCTAAAGTTTTGTAAGTTAAATTCCATTATAGTGACTTGTCTTCTAACTAGCATAAACTGATTTAGCACAATGAGGAGATGATCCCAATGCAAGCCAAAAATTTTTCAACGGGCAGAACATATTAACCTTAACTAACCTAACTTCACGATAATACCTCATTCAGCCTTTAAGTTAATTTGAAGTGGGTGACAAAAACTGTCGTCTGGCACAGATAGTCTCGGTGCCGCGCGCACAGCGTTTAGTAAAATAGTCCCAACTTTAAAGCCACTTTTAAATGTGTTCCACGCCTCAAAACAATCTTCTTCTCATCGTGCTTTATCAGTTTTTGCTCATGAGAAGACTAGTCACTCTATTGGAATAATACCGTTTCGTACATTAGTTTCTCGAAAGTAGGCTACTCCCTGTAATTATTAAGATGTAACTTACGGGTAATGTGATTTTTCATTCTATTTGACTTATGATCGACGAGTTTGCTGGGCTACTTCCTTTTGGGAGGCCACTATTTAACAAATCCAAACCAGCTGACCATTGGTCAAATTAAATTGGTAATAGCTGATAAACTATCACCGTGTGGACTGCCCATAAGCAACTTACAACTGTTCTTATTTTTATTTAAACCTGTTCGCTGCTCTCAGGCCCTCACTTAGGCTTCAGATTGACGCCCCCTACTACCATGAGTGGCATATGGCTGTTAACTGAGGAACTTAATATTTAACTGCAATTTAAGATAAATGTAAATTATTTAGTTTAATAAGACATAAGTACATTATCTGGTTAACTCTAAATAATGGTATGGTAATTCTGTTGTGATTAGGTGGGACATGAACAAGAGAGACATACAATGGACACTTATTCACCTTGGTCATATCAGTTTCCTCATCTAGACATTTTTCAGGTAAGAATCTCACTATGAATTCATGTTTTGTCTGTACATTTTAATATATATGTATGATCGAATTTGGCTTTCAATTGTCTTGCAAGTAAACCTATTCCATATTGAACTAACAAAACCACAACTCATGATTTTTATTAAATCATGACAGCATTGTTGGAGTAATGCTTTAACTGGTTAATGCCTGGAACAAGACAGCACAGATGAACAACAACTGACAGATAGGAGTGATTTAGATTGCTACAGTTGAAGTGAGTCCAACAGAAAGTCACCTTTTAAGTCCTACCACAGTAGTTAGGACTCTATTGTGTTTAAAATAAAAGTTCCAGGTGGGTTCAGATGAAGAGCCAACTTTAGTGGACGTATTTTGTTTAATAGGTTGTCTACAGTGCCCGTTCTGAGTGAGGGCAAGTGAATTTCTCCACCACACTCTTAAAAAAAGTTCATAGGTTAAGTGTAAGAGAGGACTTGTTAGTCCTAACTTCGCCTAATAAAGTCATTTTCATTCATTCATTCATTCAAAAAAAGCTTAAAATGTAAAGGCCTATACAAAAATATAAATTAAATTTGAAAAGTTAAGGCAATTGTATAAATTAAAGCGTTGCCTTAGTACGTGGCAGACCTCTTTGCACCTATCATACTGGAAGAACCTGTGTTCTAAGTTCTCATGTTCGCCTGGACAGTAGATACTATCGCAGACAGTACCTGTTGTAGTGGATTTTTCCTCAATAATGTTACACTGGGCTCTCAATGGTATGAAGTTAACCTTTCCATGCCTCTTTTGAGCCAATGTCATTATTGGAGTATGATTCGAGCTGTTCAGAGACATCTAGATTCCCAGTCCTGTGTTATCTCCCGCCATAGTTGCATGCAAATAAATCATGTCAAAATGCTTTGTAACCTCAATTCCCGGAACAAGATAAGATTGTTAAAATTGCTTCATGAAGAATTAAAATTATTTATAACCTAATTATATGCTATGTTTTGTTTTCCAGAATGGGCAGTCCAATGGAGACAGCAGTGACTTCAGCTTACAGACTGATATGAATGATATTGTGTCAAAAATTCTTGAAGAAGACCCCAATGTTCACACCATTAGGTATGTACTCAATTTGATCATTAGTAAGAGATAGCTACAAAGTTTTTTCCACGGCAGGCCTGTCTGGTTTGCTTGAATTACCCAGTACAGTACAATTATTACTTAATTCAAATCAAAATCACTTTGGTATGACTTCAAAGCACGCACACAGCACCAGACAGATATTCATGAAAAGCTCCATCTTTCAGCAGGGCTTTTTCCATTACACCTGTAGAAGTCGAATCAGTTATCATATTTAACGGCTGATTAGAAAATGAAAAGTGCAACGCCTACTGCCAGTGGCAACGCTAAGGAAGCAGTCAAAATTTGAAATTGCTTCAGCGACTTGAATCTTCCGATCCCAGTCTAAGCAGAAGCTGGTACGAATTGATTTAACCCTCGGTTTATAACCTTGTGCACTCTTCCTTCCGTTTCTTTGCATTTATACATTCATGCAACCAGTGGCAACTCCTTCAGAAATAGCTCAAAAATTACACCATACTAAGAGAGAAAAATGATTTTAACACAAATCGCCGTGGTTAAGCTACACTATGCTTACCTAAATGTTGGCATGTTAACAGGTCTCAGCCCACCAACAATGACAGGTTCTCACCGGTGGGCAACATGGGGAGTTGGGTGCCTCCGCCTACTCACAAACCTCCGCCGCCTCTCCCTCAACAGCCGTCATTTGTGAGTATTTGGAAACTAAATTTTCCTTTTAATATCAGTGGCAAAACTCCTGGTCACGTCAGTAGTACTATACATCAACTTGACAACTTTATTGAAAATTCTGTAACTATTTTAGCTTAAAAATCAACAGACTTTTCAACTAGTTATTGTGTTTAAAACTACACGACGTTCCGAGAAGTACGGAAACTCCTCCTGTGATCAAGTACTTCTCGAAACGTTGTTTATTTTTTAACACAATAACAGGTAGAAAAGTCCATTGATTTTTAAGTGAACATGTAAAAGTACCAAAGTAAGTTTGACATTACCAACGTGGGGTCTTGTCTGCCGTAGCAAACTTGGTCGGTGTCACTAAATATCTCTAAAACGGTCTATTAAATGCTTGTTTCATCCTGTACTACAAGAAGGACTGCCTTGTAGCTGAGTTACTTCGTCTGTGGATGGAACGGTGTTTTAAAACTTTGTATAAGTAGTGAACACGGTAACTTTCTCCATTCAGCAAAATATTCCAAAATTGTATTCTGCAAAATATAGGGTCTTTGATTTAAAGGTTTTAAATGGGTAAAATTTAAAAATATAAAATTCTCAATTCCCAGTAGTTTTTAAATTAAATTAAAAGGAAGATGAGTGGAGCGTTTAATATGCGTGTTTTTTATTGATTATTTCTTTTCCAGCTGGACTTTAACATGAGCTTACTTAACATTGACACACAATCAACTTTAAACACTAATGTAAGTACTCCGTACTAATGTAAATTTGTCTACTTTACTATTCTAAATGAAATTAATAATTGAGTTTTTATAGCACAAATTGTATATTTACAATTTATATATTCTCTCCAAAACTCTCAAACAGTGACTATAGCTAAACTAGGTGTGTTTAATTGAAATGTTTGGCCATACTGGGAAAAATAAAAATATTGCTGATTTTTTCCAGGGATATCACTTGGGGGAGGAACCTAAAGACTCGAGTTCAAACAATTCGTTTCTCAGCAGCGGCTTGTTCAGTTCAAACTCTTCAGCCTTGGGCTCAGGTAATTGTCCTTTTTTATGTAAAAAAAGAGGTTAAGTTTGTCTTGTATAATAAGATGAAGCTAGGACTACAAAGTCTTGCCTATCACTCAACCTCAACTTTTACTGAGTATCTTAAAAATTGTTAGTGGTGACTGTAGAGATTGAACTCACCGGAGTGATAAGCTCCAGAGAGGTACATCATACCAACCTGCCACAAGTGTGCTAAAGTGATGGAAGTGTCCACAGGTTTAAACTATTATGTAGTGTTAATGAAGAAAAAATGCAATCACACGGCTGAATTTTTTGAAATTCGGTTCGTTATGTAAATTTGTGTATGAAACATGTCCTGTAATAAAGTTTAAAATGTTGATTTCTACAAAATATGATGAATTTATTCAATACAGAACACTTCTCAAAACAGTGGCTCAACAATCAAGCTTATTTCGATTGCCATCGAAAGCAGAAAGTACTGCGTAGAAAAATGGCGGGAGGGGTGAGAGAACCCTGTGCATAGACGAGACAATGGAATCTCAACTACTGCGCATCGGTTTTGCGCACTTTGCCGAGTTACTCGCTGCGCAATTGCACATCAATCTGTCGTGTAGAGCAAGACTCGTTCAGGCGACCAATCAGGGACCTCCGTTCTTATCTCTTGTTTATAATAATTATAGGCCTACGACAACTGGACTGTGCGCTTCTAAGGAGACTTGGATAGTTGGTAAAACAAAACAGGACTCGAATTCACTTGAAACATATTCTAGCAATATAAACAGACCAAAAATGTTTTTTTTTCCTAAGTACAGTAGGAAGTTGATAATTCGAACGTCAATTATCCGAAACATTAAAAGTCGGGTGACTCACGCATTGTATTGTGGCAGCGAACTCCAAGAGCTATTTTTAGCTCACCCCCCTACCCCCTACATCCGCCCTCCCTTTCCACTAGCAACACAGTAGTCTATACCCTTCCATAACAAACAGTGACTAGTTGTTCTTACGCT
The DNA here is from genome assembly GCA_018831715.1 of Matsumurasca onukii. Classification (NCBI taxonomy): domain Eukaryota; kingdom Metazoa; phylum Arthropoda; class Insecta; order Hemiptera; family Cicadellidae; genus Matsumurasca; species Matsumurasca onukii. The sequence goes on along the minus strand of CM032058.1, from coordinate 23,399,587 downwards.
ATGTACGGTGTACAGTTTAGTGCGTTTTTATTGTTTCGGCTTGTTATTTCGTGTGGTGGGAGAGTTTATCCCAATGGCAACGTCAACAAAATTGAAAAGGAAACATGTTTGCCTTACAATTCAAAATAAATTTAAGATGTTCTATAGGTCATGTATTTTCAGTCAACCTATTTAAATTGAATAAAATAACAAAATTAAAGCACCCACGTCTTTATTTGCATTTTGTTTGAAAATCCGAACAATTTGAAAATCCTAACCACCCTTGGTCCCAATTAGTTCGGATTATCGAGGTCCTACTGTAGTTTTTTTATAAACTACCCTGTGCTACTAGATAGTATTAGACTATGACAACTATGATGCTTGCTCTTGAAAGGTCCTACATTTCCCAAAATACGAGAAAGGATGGGGTGGTCTCTTTCGTCATTTAGGACTACAAAAAAGTTGTGTGACTACGAGCATTGTGGCTAGGCAAGGTCAACGACCCTCTCCTCGCAGTTCCACCACACTACAAGTTTAATCACATTGATCCTACTGAAATACTGTTTTTGAAACTAAACATATGAGCGCTTGCCATTATATCTGTGATTGTTCATTAATCAATTGTTTGTGCATAATGATTGTGTATTACAGTATTAATTTCTCATTTGAATTCCTATGTTCAATCGTGACAAGCAAACTGCACAACTGATAATAACAAAAGATATGTTTTGTCCAGCACTGCACATGGACTCCAGCCTAGTGTTCTTATGCTGTTTTAAATAACCATTACAACTAATAAAATTGATGGGAGTTAATAAAATTAAACTCTCATGATCTTAAGGTAGCATATAAAATAAAATAATACATTTTAGTCATGCTTTGTAAATTTATACTTAGATTCTGAAATAACAATAGTATTATTTACAGTTGGTTCACCTTTTGACTCAGAACTACCCAACGAACAACAAATGTACAACTATATTCAAAACAAAAGGAGCCTAGATTTGAAGTCTTTGTTGAATGACTCTGTACCAACAACAATAAATAAGGTGAGTTTTTAGAGATTAACATAGAACATAAAACAAAGAACGCATAATTATATACAAGCATGTGGTTGTATGTGTAAGATACAATATTTGACGATTGTTAAAACGTTGTAAACATGTCGTCTACAATAATGTATTCTTATTTAGTTTAGATAAAAGTATCAAAATTAATAGAAATCGTTGAATAAATTAGTTGAATTTGACACTTGCATACTGTTTTAATCCTTTAAATGCCACTGGAACAAATTTAACACCTTGAACTGACTGAATTACATGACAGGTTGATTAGACAGCCAGAGAAGTATGTGCGAACAGTGCCCCGGGCTAGATATAGATCTTACAACAAGGAATTTATTAAGTAAAAGGAAAGAACCGACTTTTCCAGCCACTTCGAGAAAACTACTCTAACGTTTGGTAGTTAGAAACTCCACCCGAGGACCACACTACTAGGAACTACATTTAATTAATATCTTAACTTAAGAACTAACCTAGTATTCCACCAATATTTTAAAAGCCACATCATAAAATTGATGGCTTGTTAATTACAATTATATGAACAAGTAAAACTTAGTGTTAGCCTTAACATACAATCAATAGCTGAAAAACGAGATGTTAAGAAGTTATTTATAACTTTATATAACTTTATAAATACTTTATATAACTATATACTTTATATAACTATTATAACCCTTTATAAATAACTTCTTACCACATCTCTGTGTTTTTTCAGCTATTTGTTTTTTCAGCTATTGATTGTATGTTAAGGCTAACATGTAGTTTTATCCCTATAACGTGTCCTCGTTTTACTTGTTCATATTTGTAATTGTAATTTTTGACAAGCCATCAATTTTTATGATGTAGCGCTTTTTTAAAATATTGGTGGAATAGTCCTAGGTTAGTTCTTAAGTTAAGATATTAATTAAATGTAGTTCCTAGATTAGTGTAGTCCTCTGAAGACGGGTGGAGTTTCTAACTCACCAAACGGGAGTAGTTTTCTCCGAAGTGGCTGGAAAGTCCGCTTCTTTCCTTTTACTTAATTGCTCTCCGCCACTATTATGAACTTTCAAACTAACAAGGAATTTATATGTTTCAACTACTGTCGATTCCTTTTTTTTCAAATCCAATCCAGATACCAGGATATCGATTCCGATACCAAATCTAAGCGTCCACATGTGTTCGTGGTAGTGTTGGGTTGATTCCTATTTTTTATTATTCTCGTTTCTGATAGCAAAACATTGATTCTTGATTCCGGGTTCAATTCCCGATTCCGGTTTTCTATTCCCGATACCGGGAATCTTCGGAAGGAATCGGAATTGACTTTACCAGCCAATTCTCAATTGCAGGAAATTCGTTGTAGCTTGCTACTTGTGCATATGTCTACCTTCATTTGTCTTGAAAATTCTAGTGTTGAAATTGTGCCACTGCACTCTGTAAAGAAGGTGTTGCCAATTTGTACTCAACAAAGTGTTAAGTTTCACAAGTTAAAAAAAAATTTATTATTCAACCACGACAATAGAAAACACATGCACAAGTGTCATGATCCGATCAAAACCACCCTCCGGCTAGCTCCCTCCCCTCACTTTGCAGGAGAGAAAACCAAGCACTTTCGATTCCGGAATCGATTTCCGATTATTTTATTCCAGGTTGCAAAATCGATTCCCGATCCTCAATTCCTAATCCCAAAACCAATTCCTGATTCTTTTATGGAATTGATTCCCGATTCTGCGGTGTCAGAATTGACTTAAATGGCCAATTCTTTATCCCAAGAATTGGTCAAATCGAGAATCGGGAATCGACCCAACAGTACTTTACACCCAGTTATACATTGAAATTGTTTATTCATAAGAAAAATATTAGTCCAATAGCCGTAAGTAGTACTATCTATAAATTCGATATTTACAGCTTTTAACACTGAATCAGCCGTAAATCATCTGCTTACTAAAGAAAGGTTGGCGCTAAAAGATCAAACTGCGAAGGGCTTCTCACAAATTTGGTAGAGTAATTTCAATTTGCCAAGATTCCTCAAATTCTGTCTGGTGTGTTGGTGCCAGCTTGATTATCATTCTAAAGGCCACACAAATAGTTGCGGTAGAGTAAACAAAACCAGGTACATCCAAGGTTATTACTAATAAAACACACATAAACATAAACATTCTTGGTAGTATTTTATTCAGTATTTGTTTGTTTTCTAGATTGATGAACCATCCCCGATGAACTTGATTGAAAACCACTTCATCAGTCCTCAAGAAAACAACTTTATGAAAATGCCAGGTTTGGAAAACGGCTATAACAAAATTCCAGAAAACCCTTTCAGAGGGATGGATGCTCTTGACAATAATTATGGGAAAAACATGCTTGATGCCAGATTCAATAAAAGTTTTGCAGAATTCCTGAACAAAGGGACTGTGCCAGACAAACATTTCAAGGGGTTGGACTTTATCAATGAAGCTATGCTGAAGTCTCCTAACATGGACATGTTCCCTCCTCCCCACCCCCCACCTAACAAGTATTCGCCAATAGGATTTCCAAGGAACAGAATGATGCCGATGCAGGTATGCCATGGTTTAATAATTTTATTTTGCTTAAATTTCAATTACATGCTAATTCAATTTTACATAACATTAATCCAACCCTAGAAAATGATGGTGGATATATTTAGTGGATTTGACATATTTTTTCACAGACATTCTCTTTTTATAATAGTCACAGCCTACAAACAAAAATACAGGTTGTTTCAAAAATAAAGGGGAAACTTTGGGAAATGGTTCTTCCAATGTCAAAAATATAAGTAAAAAATATAGTTGTTCTAAAAATGTTTCTTTCTCTTTTACTTAAGTACATGTTTAAAGCATGTTTTGAAATTTAGTAAGTTATTCTTGTGTGCCTAGAAAGGTCCCTTGCAGGAAAATTGTAGGTTTCTCGTGTCTTAACTCCTTTTTCAGTATTTTTAGAGCCTTAAAATAATTATTGTGGGCTAGCACTGTTTAAAACCGTGGCAAATTTAACTACTGTACTAATTTATTGATGTCAGAAGCTTGAATCTTTGTTGATAGACAACTGAGTTGTAAAGACAAACGTCGTTACGTTACTAGTTATTAGTTTGTATTTTGCAATGTTATCAACTGTGTTTCCAAAAATAATTTTAAGTTTTTCGTATCATCAGTGAGGTAGTAATACAATCAATGAATTAAACATGAACAAAATGTGTTTTTAAAAGTGTTCATGTTTTTGAACACCTTACGGTTTTCCTCCTTATAAAGTTAAAGCATCAGAGAGCTGTTTTAGCCTAGATAACTACATTAACCATGTGAGTAAAGAACAGTAGGGCTGGAAATATTTAAGCAGCATCCTCTTTAAAAGAAGTGGATCCGTGTTTCAGCAATCACAGAACATGATGAGTCAGCGAGAGATGATGAACTTGATGGAGATGGGGTTCAACAGTTACAACAACAACAACAACGTAGACAAGATGTGCTACGGGTTCCCACCCGTCCTGGACCCGGCTTTGCTCATGCACTTCCGACCTAACAACCCGGAACTGTTCCCCCTGTACGACAATGTGCATCCACACATGGCATTCCGCAACGTCAGGTACCACTGGCCAGAGCAAAGTACTCATTAGTGAGCTTTTAAGACTAAATTTCTAAAAATTGTAAACAATTTAATTTAAAAGTAATCAGACATGTTCAAATAATAGTAGGGCACAATTTTGGTCGATGTTTGTCCTTTTAGTATTCACGTTGGAAAAAGTAATCTTTTTGACTTTACAGGCGAAGTGGTCCTGCTAGTGATCTTCACGCATTTTTGGAACTGTGCTACGACGAGTTCAAGCGGTTGGAGAAAGAACGTAAAAAGACTGAAGCAGATTTAGCCCGTAACTTCCCTGGGAAGAAGGTATCGTCTGCGAACAACATCCCCGTACCTTGGCTGCCAATGAACCCGTCAAGAGTGGACAGGTGACCATATTGATTATGTAGTACACATTTTACTTTGCAAGTATTAAAGATTTGCAGGCCAATAGCGCTCAAAACAAGCACCGTTTAGATTTTAAATCAACAACTAAGGGCTCATATAGAAGCAAAAAAATTCACACAGTTTTGATCCAATCTGTTAAGTAGTTTTGAGTTATTGCAGCACCCCACACAACAGAAACATCAACTTAACCCCCTCCCAGGTCTTAGCTTATTAACCCCAGAGTGGCTGTAACTCAGCCCTATGTCTGAAAATTCTCACGTTTACGTCATTTGTAGACTCAGTAAATAAATAAATATTTTATTGCATTACTGAGAAAAGAATGATAGTAAACAAAAAACTCTAATTTTGTTTTACAATACAACTTTTTCAAGAGAAAAAAGAAGGAATAAACTATTTACTAAACAAAATAACACATTATAAAACATGCGTGTATCTAAATATTAACAAATTGTATAGCAAGTTGAAAAACATTTGAAACAAAAAGGAAATAATAATGCAAAATTTTTGATACGATCACTTACTATAATTTGGTAAAGAAATTTAGAATGAAATTGAAAGGTAAGCTATCCAAATCTTAGGTTCATGCCAACAGGCAATTTAGTTCTTAAAACCTTTTGATGGGCAACTTCCATGTGGGTTAATGAAACACGATTACAACTTTGAAATTGATGGACATTTTCAAAGAAAAACAATATTTAAAATTTTGGTTATGATCCATTGCATGTGCCAAAACTGGATTGGTAGCAATTTTAAGATTAGTGTCGCTATGATTCTTACACATACAAATATGCAATGGAGTGGTGGTTTGGCCAATGTAGTCTTTTGGGCAAGTCTTACACGAAAGTTGGTAAATTACATTACTGGAGTGACAATCCATTTTACCAACTATCACATAAAGTCTGCTGGTAGACTGGCTAGTAAAGTTATTACGTGGGGTCATAATTTGGCAGGTTTTGCAGCAAGCTTTTGAACAAGGTTGGAGTGTCAATTCAATAAATATTTTATTGAATTGACATGTTTACAAGCATGTATCAATCGTCCACTATTTGATCTAAAATGTTGCATTCATCCACATCTAGATCCCTTTCAAACATAAAAATTACATTCGTACTATTCCCATTTACTTGAATTTTCTCAGTCAACCCCTGTTAGTCTGGTTCACCAATATCCTAATTGTGTGCCTAAAACTCGTTTGAACTGTAACTGGTGCGTTTTGCCATTTCTTCTTAAACTTTTTCATTTGGTTCACTAGTTAGACTCCTCCCATCTATTTGAATACAAACCGTATATACTCTAATCTAAGGCACACTTTACTTACCACATTTTAGGTTCTAAAATAAGGGTGTGTTTTATATGTGGGTGGGCCTTAGACTTGCACAATAGGATGAAAACATTGAATTCATTTGAAGAGTTATAAAAACACTTAAAACATCAACAAAAACATTCTGATAGGCCACAAGAGATGTAGAAAACACAGGAACCACAACAGGGTTGCGTTGCCTGTTTTGAAGAATGGAATGGAGGAATATTTGAAAAACAGAGAAAGTGTCTAGGGGACTCAGAATTGCTTCTTATTGCATTCATGTTCTCCTTCCTTCTCCACCACCCCCCCTTGCCTATAGGTTGGTGGAGGGGAAGAAAGAAGAGAAGGGACATCCCTTAGCAGTAGCATATAAGAGGGAGATGGACATCTATTGCAAATCAAACACTAGCGCTTGGAAATATGGGTAAATCACCAGTGGGAAAAACATGAACTGACTACAAAAAATAGTCCCTCGCCAAACCTCAGGTGGTCATTTATCTCTCTACCTGCCTTCCTTATCTTCTCGCTGCTGACCCTTATATGCTAATTTGATAATGATTTCAAACCCAACATTTTTTATGCTGCGGGAGGGGCGTAGTAGTGGACCTAGCAGGGCGGGGGTTGAGGATGGGAGAGGGAAGGCAAGCATGATGCATTCTTTGTTCTGCTTTTACCTCTTGACAGCTGCAGCTGGCAATTACGTCACTGGTTGCTAAGGAGGGGTCAGGGGCCTGAGAAATCATAGCCCTCTAACAGTTAACATTATAAAAAACGGGATGCGTCTTGTGCTATGTAGGATGCATCGAGGGTGTAGAGTTTTTACCGTATATTCAGGAGAAATTGTTGGGTGCGTCTTAGATTCGCATGCGGCTTAGACTCAAGTATATACGGTAAACTTACTATACGGAGAATAACTGTATATTTAAGAATATAGAGATATTATTTTCTTTTACTATCTATGTGTAATAGTGGGTTTTGGGTGGATTCTATTAACATTCTCTTTCTTACAACCTTTTATAGACTTTTTTTATTACTTATGGCTTTGTTCAGTGATCTCAACAGACTGAACTGGTATCTCTTTAGGTGACGGTAGTGAATGTGAGAGTCCTGGGCTAGTCAAGTGTTTTTTTGATAAATGGTAACATGGAGGTATTTTACTGACGATAAAGTTTAAAATATAAACAATAATAAGTAGGACTAAAGTTTGTAAATACAGTCGTGTTTACGCATTGCTGCTAAAATATAGAGTCCAGTAGCATCAGGTGCGTTCAAGGGGCCATGACCAGGAGAGGATTAAAGGATACTGTGATTATTTAATTGACTTTGTCAATCACTGCACAGGCTGGTGGTGGACATGTTGCGGGAACACGCACGTGTGATCACGCTGGTGGCCAAGATGGAGAACCTGCGCGGTACGCGGCTGCACAACAACATCAGCGTCAACATGCAGAACTGGCTGGACGCTATCAAGCGTGTGCAGGCGTGTCGGCGCGAAGAGATCATCAACACTGGCAACCGGCGTACACACCCGCTTACCCCACCACACCCACTGCGCACCAGTGATGAGAAAGGTACGCACTTAAACTATTTTTGTAGCAATTTTATAGGCTGTTTGCTTTTAAATGGGCAAGAAGATTTATGTTTCTACAGAGCAATATTATAAACTTTAAAGACAGTTAATCATCAGTTATTCTATTCGTTTAAAAAATGTCCAATGTGAAACAAGATTTGGGTTTTTACAACAATTAGAATTCCTCAAGAGGAATTCACCATAAAAACTAACATTTCAGCAGAGTAAAATCCTAAAAATGCTTGATAGTACAAAATTTTTTAAAATTACATGTTCCACACAAACTTTCTTAAAAATTACCGTTACCTTTTTAGTGAAACAAAAAATCCCATATTTAGAGAATTTCCACTTACTTTTTGGGAATGTTTATTACTTTCAGAAATTTTTGGAGCCTTGTGGACTCCTTGTGGATAGTTTTAACAATTGCAAATGATTTGTCTATCATAAGGTAGTATTAAACCATGTATAATATAATGTATGACCCATTTGTCTTTTTAAAAGCTATTTATATAATACTAGGACACCTAGGCCAGTAAATAAATAAATAGCTGATTTAATTGAACTGTTTTACACACACAGTGAATTTACCATTATTGACATAATTTAATTTCGGCTCAGCGCCTTTAATGTCAAAGTGAAGAAATTCTGAGGTAGTTTTTTCCAATATTTAACCCCCCAAAAACTCATCTACATTAATGAATTTTAAAAATCTTCTTTTCGTGGGGTTTATATTATAAAAGGAGTGTTCATACATAATTTCAAGTTTCTAGGCCTTGAAGTTTTGGCTCAGCGATGATGAGACAAATCAGTCAGTCGGACAAAGCTTTTTAAAATATAGATTTTTGGCTTCTTCTGCCTTGTCCTGTCCCAAAAAGTCCTAGTTATTTTAAATTTCCCGTCATGCCCCATCATGAAATAAAAAAAGTCTAACCTCTCTGACTCTAAATAAAATGTATTCTTTTTCTCCAGTAGACACACAAAATAAAATGCAATACAGCTATTTGCATGTACTGTTGGAACAGATATGGTGGCCCTGGCGGGAAGTATCAAGGAACTGATCAGGCTGACTCGGCGCACGCGAACTGGCATGTTCAACGCGTTGGTGCAAACTCTCCCGGCAGAACCTGAGAACAAGACGGCCACTGTCGCTACCAACCCCACAAACAACGCTGAATCCTCTAAATAAGTTATTGCTCATCTACACCAGTACTACTGATATACAGTGCACTGTATTCTCCTTGATTTCCTCTGGTATCTAATCGCAAATAGTTATATCATTGTTATTGTTTTATATTATAATGGAAATTTTATATATGTGATTTAATTCTTAATGACGATTGTGTGTCGATTTTCAATGGGAAACTTAGCCTTTGATAGTGATGTATAGACTAGATTAGATTTCAGTTTTTCGTGTCAATCTCCCGACAAATTCAAGCAATAAGGTGTGTTGTCGGATGAATGTGAGCGCAGTTTTATCGACTCGAGCCAGTCCTAATTCTTCAGGGTAGTCGAAGAATAGTTTAAGCAAAGTCCTCAATTTATATTTTTGTGACTGATGCATTTTCCAATCGATCATAGGTTTCTAGTTAATTTAAGTATTTATTTATTTTATTAGCCTCAGTATTTATTATGGTTTTATGTTTTAGAAGTTCTCTAGTTTGTTCCCCTCGATGCAAAGTGAGGTTATGATTATCGTTAGAAGTTGCTAGACTTATCCGTTTGCTTCTGTGCTTTTTTACCAGGCTGTATATGAGTGTGGAGAATCTCTGTTAGTTTTGTTACATAGTGATACTAGTGGATTCATTTTGAAAGCTAGGTAAGTACTGTAGATCAGTTTTCATTCTAAATTCATATCTCCTGGGGTAAGTCCCTTTGGTGTTGTAATGCTCAACGTTTTTACTGTTTTTTTTTGTTTTTAAGCTACGGCCCCAAGTCAAATTACATATTGTATGTAACTTTGTAACTGTACTTGACTACTTTCTAAATTTTTCTTTCATTTCCACCACGTACTGTGTGCAGTTTGTAACACTTTTAACCTGTTTATTCTAATATTCTACTTTTTGCTTGTGAATAATTTTACAGGTGAATGAACCTGAGCGTGTATTGTTGACCTGTTGATTCAAAATGTAAAATCCAAATAATATTGTTTTCTTTTGACTTGTACCGTCATAAATATATGGCGGGCCCATAAATGAAAAGAGAAACTCTAAGTACTTATAGTTTGGTGTCCAGTGTAAAACAAACCAACAAAATAGCATTGCTAGTTATGTGTCATAGAATAGATACTGTATACACAGAAATAGGTAATTAAATGTGTGAAGATATAAGTGTCTATCTATGCAAAAGATTATCTGAATATGCATTATCACTTATCAGTATAATGTAAGAACCACTGCTTTTAAATATTTTCTTGTTCACTATTTCATTAGCAGTATTCAGTCAAGTATTTAACAACATTATCTTATCTTGATATTCTATTGGACAATATTATATCAAAAATAAACACTTAAATAATCAAACAAAACTAGAGTCACCTAACCATAGATTCAAAACATAGCAGGAAGTATGAGTTACGTCTAGTTGGATGTTTTATTGACTTAACAACAATTATTTACAATTTAATCACCTTATCAAATGCATTTTGCTTGTTTCTTAAACAATTCACACTTAATAACCTAAAAAACTTGCATTTAATTAATAATATAAGCATATTAAATATTAATGTCTAAATACATTATCAACATCTCAGTTGAACTTTAAACATTAACTGTTTGGTCGTGAAATGTTTTCATTAATCTCTTAGTGTTCTCTATGATAATTACATGTGCTTTGATGAAAAGTCGTTAGTAACGTCAAAGACTTGACGGGACAAGGCAAATGCATGTTCACGTTAAACTAACACAATTGACTTGGGTCGGTCGTTAGCTAACTGAGTTGTGGCTGGTACCAAAATGTAATCCTTTAATAAACCAAATGACTGATGTAGTGTATTTTGTGGCTTCTAGTATTTACAGGTAGGCCTATATTACAAAGTTCGCATTGCAATAGTAGGTGTATTAGTAATCATGTGATAGATTCACTTACTTCTTTGAACATCGATTTTTACAGTTGTATCATGTTGCTAGCTGTTAGACAATCCTATTTTAAATATGCATGTGATATTAATCGTGCCGCTGTGCGGTTAAATAAATACCAAAACAAGAGGCAAGCTAAGCAAAACATTTCAAGTTTGAGAAGAGACATATTTTCCGGTAATTAAGAGGATTGGTTTAAGTGATTGGAGTTGTTCTCTTTTATTAATTAAAACACATATTTCAAAATAATATTCAGAAAAAACCATTGTATAATTTTAATTTATGTTAACTGTTGTGCAAATAGTTGCAAAATTACATGTCTACTAATTTGTTTCTCTCCACCTAATACATTAAACACTTAATTGTATTATCAAGTTGTAGAAATGTCCCATTTGTGTAGACACTAAATCTTCTGTATTTTCAAAAGTGGTAAATTTTTAGTCCTCTAATGGTTAACGGAATTGCTGTAGCTGAATTTAACAAACATTTACCTCGAAAGTTCTCAAAAATCAACAATTAGCATCAAAATAATTCTGTATATAAAGATTATTTACCCAGCTTTAAATTCTCAAGTACATTAGCTATTTCAAACCAATGTACTTATATTACATTTTGATTTTGTTAAGTAGTTTGACAACAAGTTAGCTCTGGCCAATCAGTTATTAAAATAAGAATGAAAATTGCAGTTAAGTTATAAATGCGAAGTGAATAACTCAAACTTGACTTGTTTGTGGCAGTTTGCATGGGGTCCAGTGCTCCCGCACAAAGCTCTCTTCTGTTGATGTTATCTGTAGATTCAGCAGAGATCTCGACATCAGAATGTGCTCTTGGCTGGTCCGAGAACCGAACTGTTGTCCCAAGTACACTCATGTATCCGTATCTGTTCTCAACTCAGTATCCATTGCTGTCTTGGTTTTGTTGAAAGTGCTTGATTCTTATCCCATTAAATAACAGTACAAGTCAAAATAGCCTATGGACTAGATGTTGTAAAATCAAATATGATACAGTAAGTTGCTTTTCCTTTTTAGTGCACTGGTCATTGGATGTTTCAAAAAAATTTAGTCCTAAACAAAATCTTATTTTTCAAATCTGAATCCATAGGTGAAAATTTGCAAATATGGCTTTTTACTTTTTATCATTTACTTTCTAACGAACAGGGCAAATTGGAATAACATAGGTTTGATGTTCTCAAAGTATTAATCATACGAGGATGTAAACTGCACTTTCAACAAAACCTACTCTGTATCTTTTGTTTTTCATCACTTGTAAGTTTTTACATTTTTTTGTTGGTTAAATTAATGGTTGATTTGGTGATTGAAAAAACTTAAATGACATTTTAAGTTATTCGCTAAATTGTTTCAAAGTTGTCCGTTAAATTATGTAAGAAAAGTCTAAATTTCAAACTTGTGCCTATACTTAAAGGCAGTTTCTTTGTCATTCATAAGAATTGTTAATCAGACCCTACAGACTGAAACAATCAAGCACCTTTAAAGTAAGGAACCTTCTAGTTAACCATTTCATCATGTACAAAATTTATAGTTTTTAAGCAAGTGATAAAAAACAATGTCAGCAAATTTCATGAATATTGTCAATTACTATGTTTTCTTCGTTATTCAACCAAATAATTTTCATTCATCTTTTAATGTTAAACTTACATGCTAATTTAACTATTATTGCTCAAGAAAGTATGATAATTTAGTCTTAATTCATTCAATTAATTTATCATGCTCATCGCGGTGCTCCCTAATAACTACTTAATATCAAAACTAATTTAGACTTTAAGCACAGTAAATTTTACAGCTTTAACTTATTTTTGTTTAAATGTTCATTAAGACCGAAAGTCTCTTGTCTGACCTAAAGTACTCATATATTTTTCGACAACGAACAATGCCTTTTATTAACTTTACTATCAGGGTGTATAATGGATTTTAGGTGATTGTGTTGTGATGAATCCTCCACGGGTTGTCGTAGAGTTCACGACTCGCCGATGAGTCTTAGTTAGCGGATGTCGAGACAAACTCTTGATCGTTGTTGTTGATATCACCAGCTTCGTTGTTGTTACTCTTGTTGTCCTATTCGTAGTATTAAGTAACATATATGTGCAATGCTTCCACATTGGCATCTTAAATACCAAATAGTGAGACGTTTAGATATCTCGTAGACTGGGGTGTTGGAATTATTATTCTAAAGCGTACTATGCAAAGTTAATTTACTCGTTAGACTAGTAGTTACCGTAGCCAGCTTTGTGGCTTTCTCTTTGATTTATTCTACTGCCAAAGTGTTGTGCCTCCGTGCTCGGTGGGACACGCCTTCCTTATTCGGACGCACCGTAAGGACGCGTTTCCCACTGTCTCATCAATATTGACGTTTAGTATTGTCTAGGTGGTTAGATTTTATTGTGTCACAAACATGTACTTAAGAAAATATCTGTATTTTGAGTGTTCCCGACAAGAGTTATGAGATATTATTAAAAACTAAGATATTGAGTGATCAAAAGTTTTAATATTTAATGGGATAATTTCTTATTGTACTGACGTTTTAACAATGATCTTACTTCTTAAATCGTTATTGGAGAGGTGTTTTAAGGATGTATTGATTAGAAGTGGGCATTCTTTAGAAGTTGTTACCAGCTTTCTTTGATTTTTAAACAACTTAAAAGTTTTGTTTAATCCATCGCAGTGAGAAATCAACTTGACTCCTACACGTCAGTGGCAATCTTGCACACTGTGTCAATGCAAGTTCACCAATGCGTACAGTTGTCTGTTGTGACATAAATATTTCAACCAATCAGCAAGCTGGTTTTTGTTTGTTTAATATTGAAATCTTGAAAGGAAGCACAGTCAAGTTGATTTGTCATTGGGATAGACTAAAGTTTAGTTTGAATAAAAATGTGGATTGTGTAGATTCGTGTTTTGAAAACACGTTGCTTTAGTTTAGTATTCTTAATTAGTATACACATTTTTGAAGCTCATCACTGAAAGCTGGTTCACTTGTGTGTGTTTATTGACAAAGATTTAAGTGAAAAGATTTTATTTAATTTATAGACAATGTTTCCTTATCCTTTTACATAATAGTTGTTTTAGTTTTGTGTTTTGCATATTATATTAATTATATTAGTCACTTGTACGGTTCTAGGTAGCTTTTTCACCATTAGCAGAGTTATGTTTTGTTAGAGTGTTACTATTTTTGTACAAATTCCTCTCATTGAGTTGTTTCAAATATTGACATTATAATCCTATTTTATTACGATATTACTAAATGAACTGTTGACTTAAAGTATGTATATTACGTTTGTTAACTTGATGTTACAATTATTCTGTACAATCCTTACGATATCAAGGAAGGTTTTACTAGTAGCGTGTAGAGAACAAATTCATTGCAGTTACTTTCCTGGATCTAAAGTGTTAGATTGGTGTTTTGTGTGATAACTGAGAAGGCTTAGTGTAACTCAGATATATTATCAATCGGTGTCTCCTTACATATAGTACGGTGTCTCCTTACATATAGTATGGTGTACCCTACCTCTCAGATACATTTACGTGTTTAGATCAATATGTGTTACCTCGCTAGAAACACAAATCCCTGAAATGCTGCAATGACATTTCTTAATCCGTCTGTATTGTATTTTGCACTCGCACAATCTTATTTATCGACAAACATTGTACGAAAATACTAATTACTAATTCATTGGGCTGTGGTAGAATTTTAATATTTAATTGTGGGTGATAAAATGTACTCTGAACCCTATAGTTAGTGTAGTTTAGTGCCATGGACCATGTACTGTTAAAGTAACGCTCACGTAATCCTGCCAGGAGCGTGCGCACGTGTGCTACAATTCGCGCGGCGTACACATAGAAGCATCGCGAGTAGTCTAAAGAGCTTACTTATCCTCAAATCAAATGTTTAAGTTGGGATGTTAAGCGTGCGGACTGCGTAACACCAAGATTCTGTGATGATTCCTCCTTTTTGTAGACTAGTTCTCGTCTGTTGCCACATGTTTCTATTTTTACACTGACTCTGACACCAGTTTAAGGCAATCACTTGTCCGTTTTCTCTCAACCGTAGAACTCTAGATCCGTAACAATTTCAGCCTAGCACGTAAATACCATACTTGCTAGATATTCACTTAGACATGTCATTAAAGTCTTGTTCAAGTTTTATTTTAAACACCATTTGTAGCTTTCTTACTAATCTATTCATAGTATAGTTTGTTTTAAATATTTATTAGGTGATAATAAGTTTATGCTTAGTTGTCTGACTTTTACATTTGTTTTTATTTAATTTTTAACTACTCATATAAAATAAATTAATAGATGACTGATGGTTCTTTTAATAATTCTTTTCTAGAGTTATGTTTCAAAGATATTAAAAGAATACAGGAAAATAAAACTCTGTGCTCAATTCTTTGTGATTTTATTGACTATTTTATACAGTAATACATTTTTTGTTTTTATTGAAATTTCATCTAAGTATTTTTTACACTGCAGATAAGATTCTTTAAAGAATAAATATTAGCCATAACACAAAAGGTTTCTAATGTGTAATATTTTTACGAGACGAAACATAGGTAGATATAATTTTAAGTATCTTTGCTTAAGATGACAAGTTGGCTATAATAGCCCATTTATTCTCATAATCAAAATATAGTCCTATTATTTTTAAACACCTAAGCCATTTTAAAGATATCCTCTATTATCTTAATAAAGTAATAAAGCACATTTTGTACTTTAGTAAACTAATTTTCTAATCGTCTTTAACTTAATTCAGTTAATTGCTTTGCTCAATTTGTACCATTAGCTTTTAAAAAATATCTAGTTCATATAATATCTTACTAAATATTCGTGTTTCCAATAACCTTGGATAGGTTGTGGTAAGTAACGCAGTATTAAAAACCAAATTGTTTTAATACCAGAGTACGCTTTACAATGTGAATGTATTTATTGTAGATTATGGAAATGTGTCCGCACTAGATTAACATCCCAAGGGTTTCGAGTTGTGCTTGTGACCAGTGACCTCGTCTGCATATAGCTGCCCTGGACTTGTGGCCTTGTGTGATATTACGGGTTGTGCAGTTTCAGTCTTGACTTGTTCACCGGTCAGCTTTGTCTAAGCTGGATTTCAAATTTGCCGTCCCTCACTGGTATGTAGGTTACCTGCCAGTTTTTCTATCTCAAACAAAATTATTACCAAACTTATTTAAATTTGAAGTGTTGCTTGCTTAAATAAATTACTTGTATGGTTAATTAATTTGAAAAGCTATAAACTGAGAAACACCCTAAAAACATTTTAATATAGCCTAACAATCATACCAGATTCAGGACTTTTGCTTATTGTCAAGTGTGTTAAATTAAGACTTAAAGCCTAGAACTAAAAAATCACAATAAATATAGTACTTTAGAATAAAAGTTCTAAAAAATCATAATAATTATAGTACTCTAGTTTCTTAAATATAACAACAGTTGATGAAATTCCTATAGACAAATTAGCTTTCTTCCTATAATAATTTACTGTTATTATAATTTATAACCTTGGATTGATTTTCTATTATTGGAGGAAATTTTATTATTTAGGTCTAGGTGTCCATCCAATCAAGGAGGAGCCGTAAATTTCTGTGTAAAACTGGAAAAAGCTACTCCAGAGTTATAAATACTCCTGCCAGTAAAATTTACGGGAATAGAATGGCTTTATATTCTTGCTACACCATCTGACTAAAGCAACATTTGCACTTATTACAGGGCTAAAACGGCGCTAAGAAAATATTGAGGGACTAAAACGACAATTGTATAATGCCGGGAGATTAAACGGCAGTTAGAATGTAACAGGAAATTTAAATTTAACTCTGAGACAAATGCCGAATGAAAACTGTATGTGGGGGAGTAAGGCCGAACTCAAAAGTTAGACACTTTGAACATACTGTGTGATTATAACAGCACTTGGAACGTATCGCTAGAATGAAACAGCACATAGAATCGGCCGCCAGTAAGTAATTAAGTAAATAAGTAATTTAAAAGTAGTAAAAGTTTTTTTAAACTACAATTTCTTAAATGTCTTTGTTAAAAAGTTTAAAAAAATAAAAATACCATTACATAACGATTGGTGGAAACTGAATCATTACTGAACTGAATCTAAAATGAACTGTAGCAACTTGTGCGTAAAGTAAGTGAGCGGTAAATGTAAAACATTCTCTTGAGTGTTGCAGGTATGTGAAAAAGTTCAGAACTTTTTGGTGAAACAAGTGTGTTATAAAATCTTGGTACAGTAAATATTGACAGACAACATTGAAGCTTTTAATAAAGTTGAAAAATTTCCACTTATAAATCCAAAAAATGTGATCTCAAATGCGATAAACAATCAATTTTGATACAACAATTTATCTTGTTTTTCAAATTTGTATTTTTTGCTAAACAAAATATTAGTTTACCACGACATTTGACCATAAAATGATAAACCTGAATCGTCATTTTTGTTTTGGCAAGTCAAGACTAAACTGGTTGTTAAGTGTTTTCCAAAGCAATAATGCTATTTTGCAATATTTTAGAAAGTACAAACTAATTACCAATTTCATATAATTGTGTAGTTGTTATAATATGTGTGTTGCATTTTAATGTTGATGTTTTTCTTCATAACAACTAGGATTTTAAGCTAACAGCTACAGCTACCAGGCAATGTTTTATAGTTGCTTTTATGCAATGTTTCAGTGTTTCTTCTGTCCCACCTAAATATATGTGGAAATGGCTGGCCCATTACCTTGCTATTTGAGTGTTTGATGTAATAAGTGTATGGTTGTTAAAATATGAGTGTTTTTTAGCAAACCATTTTTTTATTAAAATACTAGATAAGGCAGTGGATATATCTCCTCAGTTTTCTAACTTAACAACACCAATTTTTGAGTGTGATGTTAGAGTTAAAAATATTAGACAAATGTATAAATTAAGATCAAACAACTAAATTATTATTAAAAGAGGTGTTAAGAATTTTGATGAATAGTACAAAGATGATTTCGTGGAGGGCAGTTATATGCAGTGAAATTGACAATCGATATCAAACTTTAGCACAGCACAACTTTACATATCAGAATAAGCAACGAGTATTTTGATACGCAGTTTTGTTGGGCAAGTCTCCTGTGTAACCTCGGACCAATAATGTGTATCTCTTGTATGTCTCATTTAGCGGTTCGTCAACGATGTATTTTACCATTATGACAGACACTTAGTCAGTTCCTTATAACCCAGTGTTGCCGTTATCGTAATACATGTGGTAAACTTATTTGTGTAATGTTGTCGTTAGATCAAATGAGAAATATTATATTTTACGTTATGCTCAAAAGTGTTATTGTTGTTTTAAAGAAAGTTTTATGTTTATTGTTGTATTATATATTTATTATACGAACAACTGAGCAATCCAAATTTCAGGTTTTGTATCGGATAAAGTTTTCTGTATTAGTGTATGTTGGTGTTGACTGATCTAATGTGCATTCTACTTAACCTAGGTGCGGTCAGTCGGCTTTACGGTTTGCTTTATAGTTACATGCAAACTTAACTTTGGTTATATAAAGTGACCTTTCTGTACTAAGCATTTCATTATAGGTGGGTACTGTTTAACATTATATCTTGTCTTTTATTTTTCCTCTTTCCCAATTCTTATACAGGTTCATTACAAATTACGTTCATGATTTAAAGAGTACGTAAATTATAGTTTTTATTGTTATACAAAAACATTATATAATATGGTTACTTTTCAAGAAAAAATCAAAATATTTTGTCACAGGTACTCAGAAATAAAAATATTCAAGGGCACCTCTTCTGATACGACAGATATCAATCCTATACGCAAGCTCTTGCTATACGTTGACTGGGACTCGTGACGTGGTCCTGTAATCCAGCTTCATGGAGGTCAGGATTTGAGGATGATATAGGTCTAAAGCGGCTCAGATAGTCTCAGTGATCATCTGATGATACCCGCATCAACTCCCACCATCGTTTAAACATACCATCACCTGGGTGGTTCGGAAGTCACGTTAAGCCGTTGGTCCTTGTATTCCCATTGGTCATTGGGCTATTAATTAATGACCCATTCTAAGGAAGTCGATCTTAGTTTGTAACAAGACTACACCTCATAACTCATTACTACCACTCATCACACTCATCCTTCACCACATATTTGCCTTAAAATACCCTCATGAGAGTGGTCGGCATCTCAAATAGTGAGTTAGTGATAAGAGTGTCGTGATCGATTGTTTGTGATGACACTGGTAATCCGTTTCTGGATCTCAGGTGTGCTATCAGGTAATGGTGGTGTATACCAAAAAGTGAGAAATCACAGGGAGTGATGTCCGGAGATCTTTGAGGGCAGTACAGGAGTACATCATATTTTGGACCACCGTGTCCGATCCATCTCGCAGGCAGGTTATTGTTTAGTATTTGGATCTATAATTTTAGCCGGGTTACTTTTAAATATTGGAAGTTACGGTATTATTTGTTTGATATTTATATGTGAAGTTCAGGTCTAACATCCAAGTTGTAAAATGGAGGTGCACCAACAAATTGCAGAACGAAGTTAGCAGAATCTTGTTCTAATTGCGAAAGAAGTTATTTTGCCATCATGTCAGATAAAGTTATTATTCTATTAAGCATTTTTTAGTGAAAAAAGGCACATATATTTTGTTGTACATGACAGAACAAAACACATTACCTTTGGTAGAATCGCACACATACTCAATATACACAGTACGCACCCAAACCAATGTAAATAAAACTTTATGAGTTTTTCTTTCTAGTGGCACCAATTAAATTAGTTGCAAAAGAATTAACTCAGTTATATTTATAACCAAAATTGGGAACATCATTTGTAATAACCCTTTATAATAGTATATTGAACTTGCTCAAAACTATTGCAGTGGTTTAATTTTACAACAGACTCTTGAAAACAAATTGGCTAGAGTGTGCCTGTTAAGAAACCTACATTTACCAAAAAACTTCAGTTGTAAAATATTTTGTTTAAATGCAATCGTAAAGAAGCTGCCACCACTCTGCACCCTAATATGATTGCATTGAAAACAAAAGGTCACCGTCAAATTACGATTTATGGCTGTTGCCACCGCTTTCTAGAAAACCACAGCTTAACCTCGATTTATGGTGAAATTTATTGGTTAACAAATTTTCTTATCAGTGGCAGCGTAGTGTTGGAAAAATTGTTTTCAAACAAGCCTTACTGGACCCAACGGCTAGGGAAGTGTGTCATATGTAACTTTAACAGCTGTAAATAACATTTAAAATTATTAGCAAGATGCATTCATAGGCTTAATTTGCAAATAATACAACATATTTTCAAAATAAAGAAAGTCTCCTTTCATAAATTTTAATTTATGCTGTAGTTGGATGAAAATTATTGGTAACATATTGCGTGATTGAATTCAGTAATAGTCGATTCTAATAAAATATAGTAGCTTATCACACTTAATCATACTTGAAATTAAATTTTAATATGTAAACATAGTCTAGAAAACATCTGATTGCAGGTCATTTACAAGTGGGAAAAGTGAGGAAACACGTGTACCAAAAAATGTGCGCATACTATTATTAATTACAGAACTAAGCCAACATAGAATAGGGCTTAGGCCAGCGGCTGCTTGTGCTAGACAAAGTTCACTGGTTTGGTGAATGACTGCATTTATTTATTTATGTAATAAATAAATCTGAAAGCCCACACACAATCAAAGGAAAGAGGGTTTTTCCTATAATGTTCAAAAATCATACTCAGAATGTGTTTATTAATTTTATTATTCAATCAATGACGTAACGCTATGATCAGGAGGTTGGCTGTAGAACTCTACGCTCATTATATCGTTGACTTTGAGATCCATTTCGAGATGAACCCTATTTTCATTTGGTAATTCATAACAAGCATTACTTTTGCTTCCGTTATGCAACTTGCAATTGCTCAGAGAAATCCAACCAGTTTTGTCACTCAACTCATTATTGTTACAAAGGGTACTATCCTGACCAGAGTTTTGGGTAATGGGGTTTTCCTTCACATTGGAAGATTCCCACACTTTTATATCATCGCTTGACTTTTTAAAAGCAGGAATTAGCCGGTTAGTGAATACCAGAGGTCTATTTTGATGTGAAAATGCACTACTAAAAGATAATTCGGAATAATTATTTTTCAAACTACAACCACTGAGCTCGCTGTTATTTTCCTTTGCACTTCCTCGTAAATTCATACAATTTGAAATCCTCTTTTTGCATAACTCATTATTTTGGGACCTAAATATTCTATTGCTACTTAAACCCTTGTCATTGCTATAAACTGATGAATTTAAGTCTGTTTCCATTGCAGTTGATGTTCTTGCTGCAAGAACATTTGTCAAACCTTTAGCTGGTTTAATAGCTATAAGATTTTTTTCTTTTGTTTATAAGGACTGGCCTATTAGTGGGGGTATTTGCATAACTAATCATATTATCTTGGCTGCCGATAGAGGTATTTGAACTACTATCGCTGGAAAATAATTCACGAAACTTGCAGTGATTCTTACTCCAAGTCCATTTGTTGCTCAAGAGATTATACTCAGTTGTGTTAAGGTTACTTTTGGGTTTTCGTTTGATTGAAAGGGGAGGTTTTTTGCCGATAGATTCATCCTTCTGACAAATGGCTAAACTTTGCATGGCTTGACTTTTTACATTAGTATTTTTGCACTTGAAATAGACATTTGACGGCTCATTTTCTTGTTTGTATTTAATACAGGCCTTTTGTTTCTTTATCTCACCTGAACTTAGTTTCATGCAAGAAAAAAGTCTGTTCTTGAAAACACTGCTATTAGATTGTTCTAAAGAATTGCACACTGCTGGGGGCAGCAAATTGTTTGATTGATTTTTTATCTTTGGGTTCAACCCGGTCTTAGTAGATCCAGATTGTTTGTGAACCTCTTGGTTGTATTTATAACATATTTTTCTAGAGATTTTTTCATTCTGCAGTCGATTGTCTGGAATCAAAGATTGGTCTGATTTGCTACTGTCAACAACTGTTAAATGATTGTTCAAGAACCTAATTTTTTTCTTTTGTCCCCAAGACATTTGTTCAGGTGTGTTCTGTTAGTGTGACACCGACATTCTTGTGCATTTTTGACACTAAGTTTGTTGTTTGAATGCATCGATTTTGGACTGTTTACGAACATTTGCTCACTTAAACTGTCAAAAATAGCTGACTTTAAAAACGTAGTTTTTGATTTACTTGCTATATAATTATTTTTTGGATTCACATTTATTGGGTAACAATTCAGACATTTTTTTGTCTCTTTTAAATTGGTTTTCTCATTTAAAGTAGTACTGAGCGATTCATTCTGGTTTTCTCTAGGTTTGTAGCTTTTATCTTCAAATTTAATTTCTGACTCTTTGGCACTTTCATTAAAATCTCCTTTAGCCAAAAGCAAATTGTTCATGACCTTTTTCCTTAAAAACATGTCTTCCATATCATCTTCTAAATTCAATTCATCTGAGCAGAAGTAGTTGATTTGTTTAAAAAAATCATCA
Source organism: Matsumurasca onukii (assembly GCA_018831715.1). Taxonomy (NCBI): domain Eukaryota; kingdom Metazoa; phylum Arthropoda; class Insecta; order Hemiptera; family Cicadellidae; genus Matsumurasca; species Matsumurasca onukii. The sequence continues at coordinate 23,377,112 of CM032058.1, read as the reverse complement.
TTCTGAGATTGTGTGGTTTTGCTTTGACATCCATCTTCCAAACGATGGTTAATTTTTTCATCTGAAGGAACTACAACAAAAAAAGGTTTTCGAGGCCTGTTCATAAACATATAGTTTGTAGTTATCTCATTTCTTTTGACCATCATATTGGTGTGGTTTTTATTAACATCATTGATATTTATGTAACTTACCCGTGAAGGGTCATTTTTCTTCCACTCTTCTTCTCTATCTAAAGACACTACGTTGAAAAACTTGGATGCCTTATCATTACTTTTTAAAAGTGGCTTCTTCAAAAAGTTAGTAGCTTGTGGTGCTAATTCATTATTTTTCAGCTCATGGTTTAACGATTTGTTATTTTTAATATTTCTGACAATGTCTATGCAGTTTTCACACAAACTTTTCAGCGTTTCATTAAACTGTCCCAAACTAGAAGCTACACCACTGTGATCGTCTGATTTAGTCAAAAGAACCTCATTATGCGTTCGATTCAAATATTGTAAGAAGTGAAAAATTGCATTGACTTTGCTTAATAAATTTTGGTCATTTTGATTGACATCTTCCTGTACTTTAGAACTGTTCCTATTGATGTGAGCCAAACCCTCTAACTCTTTACAGTTGGCTAGCAGATCTTTCTCGGACAAATCATTGGACTCTACTAACTGATTATTTGCTAGAGAATCTTTGTTAATTTCATCATTTACTATGTGAAAAAAGGGCTGTTTCTTGTCAATAAGCTGAGCACGGGGAGGACAAACATCCTTTGTTTTGTTTATTGACTTTGTGAATGAGCTTAGATTTCCCTCCATACTTTTCTTCTCACTATTTAAGGGTAGTTTACACAAATATGGTCGACCTAAGTATACAATTGAGTCTGTTTGAATAGCCACATCATTTACTTTGGGCGAAATGTCTTTTGCTACATCCCCAGTTGCTACAGCAGCAGCTAAAATATTTTCATTTCCCAATTGTCCACCAACTTTTTCCTCATCTAATATTGTGACAAACTTTGATTTTTTCAAGCCTGTTTCCATCATATCATCTTTTTTACTAGTAATCAAATCGCTACCTTTAATTAAACTGTTCCATTCAAGATTTGACCCTTTTGATAGTTCTATGTTTGGAGACTGTTGAGTTACTATTTTACTTGCAAGCCTTTCAGAACTCAAAAGGCTTGGACCTTTTACTATTTTAATCTCAACCCTTTTTACATGTTCTTGACCATTTTCTTTGAATTCGTTAAGTTTATGTTTGATTTTAATGTTTCTCAAATCAGGCGGGGTTCTAATTGAAACTGGGTGGAAACTACTTCCTGAGTCTACAATTTTTACAAAACTTTTCTTTTCCAAGAGTCCTATATGTTTAAGCTTTTGATGTAATATATTCATTTCTGAGGCTTTGTAGATAACAGTTTTGGAACTGGCTTTCTGAAGATTTTTGTTAGTTTCTTTATTGGAATTATTTTGGAACACATGCTTGGTAGAAAATTCACTCTTACCTGACACATTTTCCTTAGTACTTATTGGATTTTCTTTAGTGGGTATGGCTGCCCAACAATGTTTAATAGCTTTACTCAAACTTTCAGAACAATCAATGTCACTTTTAGTATTTTTGCTAACTATGTCTTTTATTTTGACCATAGGTAGTTTTGCTTGGATTAAATTTTCCTCATTAGTATTTTTACAAATTTCTTGTTTGTTTGTTGCTCCGTTGGCTGAATCAGATGAACTAATTTCATAGTTCAAACCACAAAAGTTGTCTGTACACTTGGTAGACTGCTTGGATGTCACTGCTGAAGATGACAAATGTGTTGTGTTACTAGCTTCGTTATCAATTGAAGTACTCACACAATCAGAACTACCAGCTTGGTTTTTATCATCAGTATCCTGAGTATTGAGTAAAGGTCTAGGGTTGTTCTCTAATTTTTCTATGCTAGTATCATTATCATATTTCCTCTCTAATAAATGAGAATTTTCAGTATTAGACGATGAGTTTTTGCTTTTCTTGATAACTACATTGAGAACGTTAGAACTTCCTTTCTCAGAAGATTCTATGTTTCTTCTAATAGCAATTTTTAATGACTCTTTTGATGTACTGCAAGATTGTTTGTTAGCATAGTACAACAAAACTCTGTCTTGTTGAAATGGTGATGTTTGAGTAATCTGACCAGTTTTTAGCTTTTGAGATTTTTCACTCGCCTGATTCTTGTGTAGTCCTTTATCATCATAAATGTGCACCAACTTATCCTCAGGGCTTCCAGTACGGCTTAAGTTGATTTCGGTCAAATTTCTATTACTAAAGAAATTCTTTACAACATATCCCTCAACTCCTTGTAAATCATTTGCTTTTATCTTTTTTCTTAGAAAAACTGGATTTGTGTTGCCTGATTTAGAGTTGTCTGCAATGGATGGTATGATTATGAATGAATCTCGCTCTCCATCAGCAGGGAAGACAGTTGACCATTTATTAGCGTTACTTGAAGGGTTGCTTAATAGAGCGTAAGCATTTGTTCTTTTCTGATTTTTTGTATGGTTGACTAGTTTCTTTGACATTCGTTCAGGATTGGTTTTATTTTCCATTTTTTGGTTAGTCAAGGTAGAGGGGACAATGTTAGATTCATTAACCACAGCACTACTTTCATTTAGTTTGTTTACTCTGCTATTTGGAAAATTATTAGAGGGGACATAAGTGATTTCTTCTTTTAGAATCTTTCCTTCTTGAACTGTTGGTAGTTTATACTTTAATCTCCTCACTTTTTTTTTTGTAGAAATAGTTGATTTAGGTTTTTTTCTATCTAACGCAGGTTTACGTAAAGACTTGATTGTGTTAGCTTCACTATTCATCAACATATTTATCGTTGAAAGTGTTACATTCATTTCTTGTTTAAAGCCTTTATTATTAAGATCTACATCAAGGTTCTTTATACCAAAGTGTTTAACAAGCTTAGCTGCTTGACCCGAGTTTACACACATTAATCCATTTTGATCGGCTGGAAGCAATCTTTCTACTAACTGATTTTCCAAACCAGAAAAATCTTTTATACCTTTTTTAAAATGGTGATTTGAGATCTTCTTTTTTCTTTTGTCAAAATGTTTATCCAAAGTATTACAAACAACTCTGTTCTTTTTCATTTTTTCCTTTGAGTCAAACTTATGTGTTTTTGGACTCAATTTAACGACAGAATATTCTTGTTTGGGAATGTAATGAATTAAATTTTCAACATTTTCCGATTTCCTGATAAGAGATAGGAGTCGACTCCACTCTAAAGGTTTTTTATTGATCATATTTGTTTGGTAAAATTTAGTGTCTCTTTTTGTTAGTGGTTTATTGATTGCTAGTTGCTCTTGACTCTTGATCAAGGGTTCTTTATCTCGTTGATGCAAAACAACCAAAGGTGATTGTGTGTCGTCTACTGGAAGACTTTTCATCATCTTTTGGTGTTTGGATTGGATATTTTGGGGCCCAACCTGCTGCCTTTTTTTATCCTCGTTTACTTTTTGATTGACTCTTTCGTGTTGATAGTATTTTGCTTTATCTTCAGAATCATTAAGCGGATCTGTCCTGTTGTTTCTTTTGGCATGTTTTGACGGATTATAAAATCGTGGATTTTTGACTCCTGGTCTTTCATTTGTAACTAAGTTTGATTTATCTTGAAGAGTATAGGGAATTTTCGCTTTTGAATTGACCTTGATATCATTCTGAAACAACAGTAACCTTTAGGTCAAAATATTTGTTTTATTTAAAACTATCTTACAGTAGCCTTTTAAATAAATAAAAAAAGTATTAACATAGTATTACATTTAATGTGTAAAACCCCCTTTTTTATTACTTATTTCATAACTTATAAGGACTTGTCTACAGGGTATCCAGTATCTTCAAGATAAAACTTTACCAAATAATTTTTCAACAAAAATACAGGTTTGTTTACCTCTGTAAGTAACTAAAAGATTATTTGAAGAATGTTAACTAGTGTTAGATGTTTTGAAGAGATCTCTTTATCATCAGTAGTTACCATTCTTCAAATAATTTTTTGATTACTGACGGGGGTAAACAAACCTTTTCCCATATTAATCCAAAGGGGCAAACAAAATTAGTTATGATTTTTCAAGTCAAAATAAACAAAATGTCCAGTAAACACATAATCTTATCTTGCTTGGTTTTCTTATTGTCTGGTTTTCACTAAAATATATTTTTAACTTTGAAGTCGATTAAGTTGGTTAAGTATGGTGACCACAAATCCTCGTACATTGGACAGACGCTGCCCAAGGACTTAGGTGAAATGAAAGGGCATCAATTACAGAAAAAACTACACGTCTTCCTTGTGAACCAACCAATATACACCATTGATGAATTATTTAATAAAGAGTAACTGTTTATTCAGTGACAACGATCCACTTCTTAATGATAAGTTAAAGTCAAATATTCTTTATTCGTAAAAGTTACATAGTAACATGTGAATAGTGTCAAAATTACATAATTGTTACATTAATCAGATATTTACCTTTTAACAAAATAAATTTAATTTCTTACTTATAGGAGTGATACATATCCTATAGGCTACGTTAGCTTAATTAAAACATTACTAAATTTACAATAATTTATAATAATAAAAATTAAATCAATGTTTTAACAATCTTGATTTCGGATAAATTCATCTAATGAATATACAGCTTTACTTGATAAGTATTTTTTCATTTGTCTTTTAAATTTATTGTACTGAGTTTCCTGCTTAATTTGGCGCGGAAAGAATTTCAGAAACTTCAAACCCATATAGGTTGGCTTTTTTGTGTAGAATTTTAGTCTATGAATAGGAACCACTTCCCTCTGTTTCGAGTGTTGTAATTGTGAGTAGAAGGGTTTAATGTGCTGATTGAAGTATTGAATTTAGTGTTTAATACTGTATACACTAATGACACGTACCACTAAACATCTTCAACAGTATCACGAGCACAATATCTTCTTATCTTGATACTGTTGAAAATGTTTGGTGCTACATTGCTAAGTACCAATTGATGAACTTAACTTTGTAATGGAACTAGACCGAAAAAACTACAGGGATTGTGATGATAAAAAGGTATATTGACTCTTGAAAAGAAAGACAATAAAAAGATGATTTCTACTTGATGAACACAATCCGTACCTTAATAAAATGTGTTACAAGTAGTCTGGCTGCCAGAGGCGGCTCGAGCATGCATGTGCCCTTGAGCCCCCCCCAAGAGGGTGTCAGGGGGGTTTTTCCCCAGCCCAAGAGGGGGGGTCTGAGGGCGGAAATTTTTTGAAATTTAAAAGCAAAATAACGTGTTTAAAGCGTTTTAAAGTGGGTCTAAACTCGACATAACACAAACTGACTTCATTACCAGTAATATGACTATGAAAACAAAGCAATCTTTTTTTAATATATTAAATGTTTATAGAAACCTTTTGACTAGCCTACGCAATTTAAAAAAGAACCAGTTATTTTGTGTAGTCTCCTTTTTCGAAATGTTGCCCTACTTGGTTTAGAAAAGCTCATGTTACAGTATTGCCCTGCCCTATACACCTGCAGGCACCAACACATTTACACAAAACTCAAACGAATAATCATTGCTCAACTCTTGAGATAAAAAGAACATGTCACAAACAAAATGAGGAATTTTTTTTCGTGTTACAACTTGAAGAGCTGGTGAACCGTGGACGGAGGGGCGGTAAGGATAGGTGATATGCCGAGCTTTGTGGCAGCGTCTGCGAGTTATGTTTTGACTGAAGTCAGTGGCTGCGCGCAATAACTCACCTCATGCTTCCTGTTGACATATTGACACTGTGCATGTTGCAGTCCACCCTTTCGCATAGTTAATTAATAAAATATAATTCCCTTTTTGTTCTGGATATCGTTAATTCTCTAAAAGTCTTTTCCCTCTTCTCTATATAAGAATTCCTTTTTTAGCTGCATGCACCTAGCCCCCAAAATGCCGCCCTCCTTGTGCCCCCGCTGGGCGGCCGCCCGGGTTGCCGGTCCTCGTGCCGCCTCTGCTGGCTGCCTACCCATGGCCGATAAATGTTTGCTTCCTAACACAGTACAAAGTTAACTCTAGTCAAATGTACATGTTCCTTTATCAATAAAGATTTTATTCAATTAGTTTAGTGTATTATTGATGCAATGGTTCTTGTACTTTTTTTCTTATTCCTTCCTAACCATAAATGGAGCAAGGAAAGTAATCTCAACAAAACAAACTAAAAATATACATATTTTATTTTGTTTCTTGGTACAAAATAAGTAAAAATTACAATAGAGAACCAGGTGATAATGGTATTATTTTTTGGTTTATTTAATTATGAAACAAAACTAAAACGTCTGTAGTCAAAGCAGATTTTATATTAGATAAAGTTCAAACAAAAACATTTGCACATAATTGATTTGTTCAAATGGGATGTATAGGTACAAGTTACAATATAAAACCATAGAATAATTCTTTTTAACTATACAATAATCTTGGATAACACACATTTCTGTTTATTTTAAAAGTTACAAGCAATTCACTTTATAAAGTTAGAGTAAAAAAAAAACAGATAATTTCAAGATACAAAAAACAAAACTTTGGTTTGGTTTCTTACTAGGCAAAAGTAAACAAAATGAAATCATGAACGGTTTGAAAGATAAAACTCAGTATATTATACAGTACACATGTTATTCCCCTTTATCCTCTCTTGACTAATACAACTTAGTGTAGGGTCATTTCTCAGTACCGGTGCTGAGTCAATTCTCAGTATCACTCGATACCAAGTCAATACATCATATAAAATCGGGACTTGAAAATTGTGAAACCCATAACTAGAACAGATCGCGCGGATACAGGTACTGATTTTGGCTCCAGCAAATTCAGAAACCTACTCATTACTAGTCTTAGTATAAACAACAGTCAAGACTGACAAGGTTCCTTTTATGTAAACCACATTCAATTCAAAATCCAACAAATGTTTTAAACTCTTAATTGCAGGATGTTAATTTTAAAAATCCAACTTAAAACCGTGGAAAAATCAAGTCTTCAATTGAACATTGAGTAAGTTGGCACCGAGTTTGGTTTGGGTTGAACATTGATCATAACCTACTAAATAGTTAGTAGAATAACATCCTTTCAATTGCCGCTTATAAGCTTATTTCATCTTGTCTTGACTTACTAATTTCCATTTTACAGCTATATTTCATTTCACAAGGGAAGAGCAACAAACATAATGAGCAAAATGTAAGTTTGCTCCATTATGCGTCAAAAGTAAAATACTCTTCAATAGAAAAATATCTTTGCAAGTCATGAAAGTTTAATGACAATGTTATTTTCAGTACTTGAACTTTTTTAAAGTACTACATCAGATTCTGAGCATTCACACACTCTAAAGATCAGATTCCATGTAAAAACTCTGCCATCTTCTCTGTTTGAAATGTGCTTAGCTTTATCGTATTTACTTAGTCTTAGTTTACATTTCTTGTGGTCTGACAATTTTGTAGATGATTGACCTCTGTTGACAATTGTTTTGGCATTTTTCTTAACAGTAACAACCTTTTTGGACTTTTTACTTTTTTCACTTGTAATGGATTGATTAACTATATGTTGTATATTTTTCTTCTGTTTAACTAATAAAACGTCCGTTGATGAACTTGTTTTTCTTTTAACAGCTTTTTTAGCCGATTGATTTGATCCTACATTTTGTGTCTTAATGTTTACAAATGAGACGACTTTGCTGTCTTTGGAGATGTTCTTGCTGGCTGCTGACGGCTTTTTCTTTGTTGGTTTGTTCTTTGGATTGACGTTGGTTTCTTTCTTCAATTCAGGGGAATCCTCTATCTGCCCTGATGAATAGAACATTTTGTTTGAAACAAAACTCATACTTTTCAGCTCAACTCGCTAGTCTTCAATTATAATGCCATGAAACTTGTACATGAATACCACGAAATCTTTATAGAACACTGATAACATAATTGAGCAGTAAAAGGTAAAAAAGAAGTGGATTAGACAGAGAAGCAGTGTTGGTTTGTAAAAAACAATTATAATAATTAACACAACTATTAACAATTTAATCTGAGATTACTGGTTTGTAAGAATCCAAAAATAACCAATAGGATAAGTTGCTATAGTTGGTAAAAAATAAAAATATTTTTCTTCAAGATATATTTTTATCATTAATTAAGCTTGAAGGGAGGAAACAAAACTCATTCGTATCAATTTTAACTTGTTAACTTTTGTAAACTTATATTGTATTCCCTGATCAAATATTTTTAACATGCAGTCAACTTTCCGATATATGAACCTACAGAACACTGCTACAAGCAATATTTTACTACCATTCAATATTTCAGCAGAGTAAAAGTACCCAAGATAATTCTTTCGAATGAGTTGGTCAAGAGGACGCTTTGTGTAGGTCTGGAAGGGTTCTGGAGTAATATTCAGGTACTTTAAGGGAGTAAAATAAACGATTCAAAGAGATTCATGGGAAGTTGGATGGGGATGCAATAGAAGGCAGAGGTGGTCATGCAATAGAAGGTAGAGGTGGAAACGCAATAGAACGTAGAGGTTGTCATGCAATAGAAGGTAGAGGTTGTCATGCAATAGAACGTACAGGTTGTCATGCAATGAATAAACCGTGAAGATTCACCTGGCAAAACCTTGCAGACGAGATCTGGATTTGTTTGAACCAAGTGCGGAAGTGCTCTCAAATCATCCCGTGGATGGCTCATTGACCAGTTTTCTAAGTTGTCAACGTCAACTTCCTCACAGTCGGAAATGTTCTCCTTGTTGACCTAGTGACAGATGACATGGTCAACTGCAGGTTAACACCATCCACATCAAGTCTCGGAGTAGGCAAGCAAAGAGAGCACAATATGACTGTTGAGGAGTTGGAACGTTTGCTGTTAGACCTCAGCTATACACTGATGATTGAACCATCATCCATAAAAACATAAACATTAAACAAGACTATGAAGCTGTGCTTGTATTCCACTAACCTTCCTTTTTGCAAATACAAACATGTAAGGTAGACATTGTTGGATTTGTTCCAATACAGAGTTCATTGGTATGAAGTTTTGAAATAACATAAATGATGTACATTCTAAATCCAAGATCCGGAATGAAGGCTTATTTGCACAAATTACAAGAGTTGTGTAATAAATAAGGTTGCCATATGTTTTCAGGAAATCTTTTATTTGAACTGAAAAATACATCATTGGAAAGCTTAATTTTTTCCTATTACAGCAAAGTCTTAATTTTTTCCATACATTTTTGTTGACGACAATCCATTTTTAGAATTAAGCCTCAAAGAGTTAACTTATTTATGAATTTTATGAAGAGTTATTTTGTTATTTATGAATTAAATAAACTGTACACAATTGATTTGAAATCACCAAAATATGTATACATTGGATTTAAATAACAGATTTTAGTTTTGATCAATGCATTTTCCTGAGAAATTAAAAATATCTAGCATTAAACCAGTGTTTAAGAAAGGCAGTAAAGCAGATCCTGGTAATTATTGTCCGATATCAGTATTGCCAACCTTTTCTAAAATCTTTGAATGAGCAATGTGTGTAAGACTAACACAATATCTTAAACACCATAATCTTTATGATAAAGAGCAACACAGCTTTAGAGTTGGTAAATCGGTAATATCAGCAAGTTTATATTTAATTGAGACCATAATTGAGACAATTGATAGGGGAGGCAATGTTGCAGGAGTCTTTATCGACCTAAGTACAGACCATGCCAATTAGGATGAATCCCGGAGAGGAGAGTGTAAACAGCTGTGATGTAGCTCCCTACCACTTTTCCCTTCACGCGGCTTAGTATAGTCCGTTCCTACAGAATCCAAGATGGCGGTTTGTTTACAAACAGCAACTATTAAAATTATCTTGTTTCTTTAACATAAGTTATTTATTTTGATAGTTTGAATTCAGTTTGGTTGATTCTGTGTTATTATTTTTAACAGTTGTTTTGGAATTAGTGTTAAAACTAAATCCAAACTTCTGTTTAAAAGCAGACGAACAACCAGATGAGGTTATGTTATGTGTATTTGTTGTGACAGCTACAGCGAGGTTTGCTTGTCATCGACTGTACTTGGCAGTAAACTACTATATGCGTTAAAAAATCTTGGTAGCATTGGAAGACAACTAGATTGGTCTAGAACTTACATTTTAAATAGAAAACAATTTGTAGAATCATCTCACGTAGACAACAGCCATAATCAACTAACGAAAGTTAAGTCTCCATTCCAGACGGTTAAACACAGAGTACCCCAAGGTTCAATCTGTATAGTAGATAAGGGAGATATATACCGGGTGTCGGAAAAAGAACTCCCTAGTTTTGAATTTGTTTTATTTATTATACAATATACAAATTACAACCACTAATACATTAAACTAGCTGCGCCAGCTGGGGGCTTAGCCCCCAAACCTCCTGGCATGCTCGCCATGAAACACCTCGCCTGCCCTCGGTGCCCGCTTTGTAAAACTCGGCCATCCCGATGTTTTACCCCCTTCCTACCCCCAAACAATTTGGTAGACAACCAATATATTTTTGAAATCAGCATAATATTCCTTTTTTTGATACCCCACATCGATTTTTATGATTTTCTTTATTTCTTGCCTCCCTTTAACCCCCCAATCCATATATTTTGCCCCCCAAACCCCAATAATCAGTAGGGGTCTTTGGGTTAATGATATACAACTATGTGTCGAGTTTCAAACAAATCCGTTGATATTTACTAATAAATATTTACTAAAAAAAGAAATATAACATGGGGAATTGGGGACCTCAAAAACCCCATAAAAATAAAAAAATCTATATAATTTTATTTGTTTCCCCCACCCTCCACACACTAAGGACCATTTCTATTAAAAAAATTCTGAATTACCCCTGCCAGATTACGAGATCTCAACACTCCGGACAACCCTAACCGAAATACTAATAGTAGATAGATGAAAGGTAATGAAATAAATTTTTAGTTAACACAATTATTACACCTTGATATACAAACCATTAATTTGTAGCTCTTTAGATATCTAAGCGATATTCAATCTCTCTCCAGGTATTATAGCTAACATAACAGGTGTGACCAATGCTACTGCTGCTAAGGTTCTCTGACGAAGATGGTCTATGTTACGTATCTTCTCTGAATACACACATTTTTATACATAACCCCACAGGAATAAAGTCCAATGGTGTTATGTAGGAGCTTCTTGGAGGCAATGAGATTGGGCCACCTCTACCCATCCATCTAAGGCTGAGCGCAGACATTGTTTGTAATGGGGCAGCGCGTACCAAAACTACACTCAAGGTCAAACAGGTGTACCAAACTTATTGCCACTGGTACGAAACTAAAACTTACAAGTATACTCTACATCACCAAAGGATTATTATTCATCCATTGAAACTAACACTATCATGAGGTAATTTTTAAGACAAGGGAGTTCTTTTTTGGACACTCGATATATATAATTAAGTACAGATCGATATGGCCAGCGTGTGATATAATCCTAATGGCCTTTTTCTGTAGAATGTGCTTATTCTAGGGAAAAAGGCAGTTAGGATAAATTATATCACACGCTGGCCATATTGATCACTGTGGACCCCTATTTAAGGAGCTGGGCATCATGACCGTTGTAAGTCAGTATGTGTACAACGCCCTAAGCCTGCTAAAAGAGAACATCGACAAGTTTACATCGAGAGAAGAGCTGCACAGTTACAGCACCTGACAAAATAAGAACTTGCATATCCTGTGTTGCCGGCTTACTCTAAAGCAAAGGTCGTATCCATACTCAGCACTGAGGATCAACAACACTTTGCCATAGGAAATTCAAGAGAGGAATCTGGGGGACTTTAAAGAGTTGTTAGAAACCGACTTGTTGATAGACCTCTATACTGAGATTGAAATGAAACTTTTGGATAAACCACAATAAAAATAGTTTTAATTTGTACAAAAGCTATTATCATCATCAGTTGTACAGAAGAGAAAATAAAAATAATTGTACATAGAATAAAATTGATTTGAAACAAATAATAATTTTAAATTTACAATTTATTTATTTAGAGTTTAAAATTATTATTTGTTTCAAATCATTTTTATTCTATGTATATAATTATTTTATTTTATTTTCTTCTGCACAACTGATGGTGGCTATCACAGCATAGCCGAAACGTTTTGTACAAATTAAAACTATTTTTATTGTGGTTTATCCAAAAGTTTCATTTCAAACCACATAAATTTAAAATCTAAAAGACCTCTATACTCCTTGCGGGAGCTGTAGGAGGAGGTAATCAGCGCCGGCTTCCGGAGTTTGTAAATAGTTTTTATATGACGCAGTCTACCGTTTCGGTCAAAGACGTAGATGCCAAGTATCAAGCCTCACTAACTCGACAAGCGACTTTTCAAAAACACTGCATTGTTTGCAGCAACAACAAGGAAAGTCTGCTAAGGAGTTAGAAGGAAATACATTTTCCTGACTTGTATTACAAATGTAATTAACTATTACTAAATAAATTTGAAGACAAAAATATTTGGACCGAACCGGGATTTGAACCCGGGTCTCCCGCTTGCCGGGCGGTTATGCTAAACCACTACACCATCCGGCCCAACTATTTCTGCCTTCAAATAAGTACTTAAATCTGAATGTTTATCCGAAACATGTGACTGTCAAATAGTGACTTTAAATCAACAAGCTGGAAATATTACAAACAGAATTTAAATACTGTGTCAAATGACTTATTATAGATCTTAATTGTGTACACGCTAAATAGCTAATTTATTACTAAATAAATTTGAAGACAAAAATATTTGGACCGAACGAGGGCTGTTTGATAAGTACCCGTGTTTACATACAATTTCAGCCGTAAATTCTTTTTCGTATTGTCAGCTGTTAGAGCAACTATGTAAACAACAGCTGGCTAAACTTTAAGCCAAAAGATTATTTTTTTATGTTTTGGCAGCAATTTTAAGAAATCAACTCTGGAACCTTTGCTAAAATGGATAAAGAACCGTATTTATCTGTGATTAGACTTTTGTGTTTAGATAGGGAGAAATTTGAGGAAATTCGACTAATTACCTCATATCCTTATACACCTCCATAAGTTTTGTTGGATTTCCTCAAATTTTTCCCGTTCAAACACACAAAAGTCTAATCACAGATCGAATCAAGGTTCTTTTTCCATGTTAGCAAAGGATCCGGAGTTGATTTCTTAAAACAACTGTCAAAACACAAAAAAATAATTTTTCGGCTCAAAATTTAGCCAGCTGGTTTTACATAGTTGCTTTAACAGCTGACAATGTAAAAAAGAATTTACGGCTAAAATTGTATGTAAACACGGGTACTTATCAAACAGCCCTCGTATAATATATAAATGAGTAAAGTGTCTGTTATAGTCTATCATATGAGAGGTGTTATTAATCAAAGGGTACAAAATAGAAATAGGCTAAGATGTCATTTGAAATACAATATTACCTCTTTTTGATATACGTCCAGCAAACTATCCCAAAGTTGTTGCCTCTCTTTGTTTTTTATTTTTGATTTAACAATTTCAGTAGCACCTCTACCTTTCATTTTTGCCAACCTAAAACACAGGTTAGATCTTGGGCTTATTATTCACAGACACTTATAAGGAAACCTTTTAAATGAAAATCTATGACCTTTACCTTTCTCTTTGCCATACACCTTTTATTTTCTTCAGACAAGGCCCAGGATCATATCTGGATTATCAAAATATATAGGGTTTTAACTGAAAAAGGGTTGCAGATAGTTTTGCGTTATGTTTTTCCTAGTGGCCATTATAAGATTTTAGAATCCTTTTATTTTATTCTTCCAACGGTCAAACGACCAATACATACATCACAGGATGATAGATCATGTAGTGTTAAATAATAAAAACGATACAATAGTCTAAATAAGTGACGATTTTACCAAGAAACCATACAACAGAGTCTCTAGGCCAATCTCAGCTACAGAAAAGCTGTTTTTAATTTTAAGGTAAAACATTGTTTTTAACCGTTTAGTCTTTGTAACCTCTGTTATTTGAATAAAAAACCACCGGGTACTTATGAATCGTCAGAGTGACAAACCAAATCGATTAACTTCTCGTCTTGGTCCACACTAAACACTTATGACTACATAATGACCTAGAATCACTAGCATGTGTTTACTGAGGCAGTGCGAATGTCCGGCATGAAATGACAAAATATCCGCGGGGTTGGATATTGGTCGGACACGCCAAGACCTCACGACGGACAGACTGCAGAGTGCTGCAGAGCAAGTGGCGGGAAGTGTGTCTCGTGACTCTGTCCTGTCTGGCGTACCTAGGAAACCGCACGCATAACGAAACATGGCTCAGACTCCAGTTTGATTACGTCATGTCCGATGTCCGCTCACGCTGTCCGTCCGGCGTGATCGAGGAAACCCAGGCTTAATACTTATGTGTAGGTAACTTTACTAACTTAACAATAAATAGTGAAAAAATAAAGCTAATAGGTTTTGAACGATAAAAGTTAACAAATTGACAATTAACAATTTGTACAATAGGGGGGTGTAGTAACTTATAATGTATTTAGTTTTTATTTCTAGTCTATTGTGCGATTCGCATGGAACACAAAGACCCTAGGGGGCATCTAGCTAGGCCTAAGCCTATACACCAACATGTACGTCAATTTCACTCACCTTTGATTCCGTAAACTATGAGTTTTGTATTCCATCAAAAAAGTTAAAAATCCTTTTAATACAAACACTGTTTCATAAAACGACAGATTTAAAAACACAAATATAATTTCATGGAATTTCTACCATTTTTAATTTGGCTCATAATAATACATTCAAAGGAGAACCACAGAGTAGGTAGACATGTTTATAATAGGAAGAACAATCTAGGGTCCACATAAAGACAGTGTGATTTGAATTTAAGCATATATATATATATACATATAAAGTCGATGGTTTATCAAGATAGGTAGCTTTTGACTTTAATAAAATATAAAGTCAATATAGGTACTAGGTAACATCCACGTCAACAGAATATCTATTAATAAAGACACTATCCTAAACTAGCCAAGAATGGAACCCCGCATCAGATAGATTGACTACGATTTTTTAATACATTTCATGATTCTCCTCGAACTATTCCATTAAATATATAACAAAAACAAGACGTTTTTAGTTTTTTTAATATTTTTTAATTTTATACATTTGTTTTAACTCTTCTTCGTCTCTACAACTGTCTACCATAGTGTAGGAGAAACGTCTCGTTTTTGTTATATATTTTATGTAATAAAATATTAATTTTAATCCAAAAAGAATTTTTATTATAACTAACCACTCAAGCTTAAAATTGAAAATATTCCATTAAACATTTTCAAAAATGAATTGTTGGCTTGGCTCCTTACAAACCCTATTTAATATTTATAGCATACACGATTTCTTAGAACAAAAGTAGACATCACATTTTTACTTACTTTGATTTTATGTGATATGCTGTATCATTAACTATCTAATCTATTGACCTTTTATGTTTTGTAATGTGTTATACCATTGGAAATTATTATTGTGACAATGCATCATGTTTCTTGTAAAACTTGATTAACGGCAATTAAGTTCTGATTTCTGACTCATCAGAAGCCACCTCTCACCACGAATAGATGGTGGTTGTAACTTACTTTATACCTTATTTTGACGTGTGTACTCTGTGATTACTGTTTGCCTTGCGAGACCCACGCTTTCAGCAGGGCACATACTCATCGACTCCGGTCCGCCCCAGCCCTTCGGAACTAGTCAGCTGTCATGTCATGAAATGAGCAGACGCTCACTATACACGGTTGACTCCGCTTCGGCACTAGGGGCGACATGTTGGTTATAACTCAATAACTCATTTATTCAGCCAGATTGACAAATTTTACATTGCATTAGCCAAGTCATTTCTAATGTTAATGGATTTGTAATGATTAGTTTTGACTTTAATATATATTACTTAAAATGAATTAATCTAAAGAAATTTCAACTGTTTTTGAGACTACCAGTCAAAAATTCACTGGTTGATTTATTTAAACATTAATATTAGACATTATTTAATCGAACCGTTATTATTTTTTAAACCAGTAGGACCCGGCGAGTGGAGGACCGCCTTATCCTCTATAATGATTAATTTTTCTAGTTATAACATCATAACAATTAGCTTGAGATAGTTCGGTCTCGCTGTGGATGATTAGTAACATATTTTTAAGTCTTTAAACCAAATCAGTGACTAAAGATAATACTCCACAGCGAGACCGAAATATCTCAAGCTAATATTCTAAAAATGATTTATATTCCCAGTTGTAGGACCTTCTTCGAAAATGATTCTCACCTTTAGGTTTTGACCTATAGATCCCACTATGCAGTTGTTTAATTCAGATGCGCATTTTGTAGCAGTTGTGCTACATCATCAGTGAAAGTCTTATAGTTATGAATATCTTTACATTGCCATCACTTTATATACTTTAAACCATTTCATTATGTGTAGGCAAATATAATTAAGTCCAAGGTTATGATATTCACTGTCATAATACAAAACCTTCCAGTCTCTAGCCTTGAGGGTTTTATGGAAAGGTCATCAACGCGTGTAGGGCGATGGTCCATTAATCCTTCCCCTATTATCATTGACCACTTTCCGTCTTCTGTTACAATTCCTGCGTTTTGTAACGAGGGCCTGTGCAGGATTTGTTTAAGTCCCTACCAGCAAGTGGGTCCGGGGGTCTGAGGAGAATCGTGGTAGTACGCATGTCTGTCGCATGAGCGCTATAATCTCCTGCGATCACTTTTCTCCCCTCTTCACTTCCCACTCTGAGCTTGGTTGGGGCCGTCTTCATAAAGCAGGCTCTAGTAACCTCGTTCTCGCAAACTCCTCTCTCTACAGATCTTTAGTTGCGTCAGGTCAGGAGTCACACAGATTCATCTGCCAGTGCCGCTCGTAGTCCAAGCACGCTCCCTCGGTATACTTGACAGCCGTGAGAACTTGTGCGGCTGTGGGTTGTAGGCCAGTGGCAGGGGAAGAACCAGCAACACTTATGACAATTTTTACAAAACAACGTAATTTCCATAATACATTCGTATGGTATAAAAAAATGCTTAACAGAACATATGGGACGCTGCTTATTATTGATAAGCTGTTTTCTGTTCTGTTTAATTCACGTTAAAAAGAAATCAGATGTTTATTAGTAAACATAGATAGATAACAAAATAAATATTTACTAGAGTGTGTCAACAGTTTTTATTAATAATGTAGTACTGTTATTTTTGTTATGCAATTTATCAGCTTATTTTTATTGATTATTAAACATAATTACTTACATTTTTATTATGACAATGTAATTAAATTCTCCAAAGAACCCAATTTTAGAAAATCAACATAACTCAATAAAAAAATCATGTACGGAAAATAACTTCTGAAAGATATCGTCCTTTATATCTCAAACATACACTGCAGAAGTCTTTCCTCAAAATTCTTCCTTTGAAATGCCGTTATTACTACACGGATTGTCTCTTTCAGTATAAAACAGATTGCCTGAAGTTAAAAACAGGCCCCATAGAGGCAATCCGTGCAGGAATAACAGCAATTCAAGGAGAAACCATGGCGTAGTTAATGAAGAATTTTGAGGAAAGACTTCTGCAGTGTATGTTCAAGGTAAGACATCATCTTTCAGAAATTATTTTATGTGCAGGATTAAAAAAACCTTATTCACTTGTGTATATTTTTTCATATTGGGGACTTTGGAGAACTCAATTACATTGTTGTAATAAAAACTAGTTGAAAATTGAAGGTGGTATTTCCCTTTTAAAAGTGACCATTCCTTTTGCGCTACTTGGGGATCTCATAAGAAATTTTCAAGTCATACTGTAAAATGGCCACCGATTTTCAAATTAATATTTTCAATGGTTAGATAAAACCATCACCATGGTTAGATGACGTCCCCCACTTATAGAAGAATGTGAAATTCATAGTCTACAAGATACCAATGGTAGCCTGATTAAAATGAACTCCTGGAAGATATAAAGGTTTAAATAAACATTGAGATCTCTCAAATATTACAAAAGTACACATATATAATGTACAGTTAACATGTTTCACATTAATTGTGAGTTGACCAAAACATCAATAGTTAAACAAAACAATATTGAGGAGTTTGACCAGTTGAAATGTTTCAGCCTGTCTTTTGTGTACATGGGTGGTTCAATAAATCCACAGAAAAATACATAAAAGCCCAGTTTTTGGGTCTAATTTGTTTTACTGTTCAACATACTTAAACAGCTGTTTCTGTAAACAATGTAATTATAATCAAGTAAACAAAATTTTGAAAAAAATTATATAATAAATAAAATGTATTTGTGTTTTTCTAAGGAACCACCTTCACGTTAACTTTAGTTGAAGGCTTTTTCTTAACAACTTTAAAGTTACTTTTGTATGTGCCATGAAGGAAACCGGGAATGACTGCATCAGGGCTACAGGTAACATACATATAGACTCGTAGGAAACTAGACGGCTTCGTGGGTTTCTTGACTAGTCCTTTCAATCAAGTAAACAAAATTTTGAAAAAAATTATATAATAAATAAAATGTATTTGTGTTTTTCTAAGGAACCACCTTCACGTTAACTTTAGTTGAAGGCTTTTTCTTAACAACTTTAAAGTTACTTTTGTATGTGCCATGAAGGAAACCGGGAATGACTGCATCAGGGCTACAGGTAACATACATATAGACTCGTAGGAAACTAGACGGCTTCGTGGGTTTCTTGACTAGTCCTTTCGCACCCATCATCGGAGTCACCATGTAAAAATCCTTGGCTTTCACACACCTAGATGGAGTCACATGGGTAGACAAGGAAGTGGAGCTATCCTCACTGTGAGTGGTTCTCGTTGAGAAAGCAATGTTGCACTGAACATCCTTGACAACCACCTCCCAAGTTTTGCTGTCCAGAGTCGTCTGGAACACTGATCCGCAGTACTGGCAAGTTATGTACACCGTAGAATACACATTGCCGGGCAAGATACAAGCCAACTCTATAATCAGAGTCATTTTGTTTCGGCATTCACTTTTGCCGAGTAACTGTCTGTCGGATAAATCTTTCCAACGTTGTTGATCTGGATCGGCTAACTTGTTCTTCCGCCAGTCGTCAGTTTGGTCATACCTAGACTGCAGCAGCTCACCAAGTCCTTGTTCAAAGACACAATCCTTCTTGAGGCAGAACAGTTTGGAACTCAAACATGGATCATTAAAATAAACAGGGAACTCGTTTCTTAAGTTTTCAACTATGTTTTGTACGACTAAATCAGAAAAATGGTTCCTGTAGTCGGGTACCTTTTGCATTCGTTTCATTAAACTGATTTCAGGTGGGTCACGTTTTTCATCACTAGCGTAGAACAACACTGGCCGGAACTGAGGACCCCCAGCAATGAGCAACTGACAATCAAAGTTTTTCTGCGTAGCTATAATGTTTCTCACTGTTATTATATTTTTTTCAATGTATTCCATATTTTTTGTGTTAACAGCTGGAGAAGGTTCTGGTTCATTCTGAAATTAAAAATCCCAATTCAGTAACATATTTTATAGACAATTTGTTTAGTTTAGTACTTCTATTTTAGTAAAATTAGTCAAATGTAGAGTTATATGGCTACCGGATAGAGTGGCATAGGTCCCATTCCATCTCCAGTTTTGTAACATGGAGCATAAACTGCAATCAACAAGCTACTCAATGTACTTAAATCATAATGTTTTCTCTGGAAGCATACATCTATTGATACAGTTGAATATATAAACACTAAAACTCTATTTTCGTCACCAAAATATTTTTTATAACGAGATTAAAAACTTAAATTTTTAATAAAACTGGAAAATTTTTTAACCCACATTTTATTTTGTAACAGAATATAACTGTGAGTAGTTCTCGTCGAGAAAACAGTGCTTCACAGAATTGTCATAGTAAGGATGTTAAACCCTATAGTTATATATGATGAATAGTTTCAAAAGTTTTAAAAGTGACCTGATGTTTTGTTTTTAGTAAACTCAAAGAATATCAATAATTATTTATGAATTTCCAAGAAATAACTTAAACAATAATTTCCATGCAGACCATTGTAATCAATTAATTAACTTTTTTAACAGCCAATACACAACAAATTATTGTTATTTTTCCCCTATTTATGTTTAAAACATTATTTCTAAAGTATACAACTTATATTATACAATCTTACTTAAGAGATAAAAAATATATTCTTGCAGGTTAAATGTCCTAATTGTACAGCTTGTTTGTAATTAGTATTAAGAAAAACTGTGTGACACCATTCTTTGTACCATGTACAAATTACGAATAAAGAATATTTTCATATAATTACTTACAACCCTGATCGGGTCGGTCACCCTCAGATCTGAACAGACTAAAACCAAAAACATCATTCTGTCTTAACTAAACCATAGTCTTGTTAATCCCAACTAATTGGGACCGGACCCAGTTCGGATTAGCGAAAGTTTGGATTAACCGGAGAAAGACCCTAAATGACAAGTTTGAACGAAAACCAACATGTTTTATGCAAAGTAACATCTAATTATACAAGAACAGCAATGTACATTATTTTTTATTTATCAGTACTATATAAATGTTAGGTCATTGCATCGTGAAGGGCTGAAATACTTTCGCGTAAGTAAGGTTAACTGCATGCACAGCGACTTGTCACTGTCGCGACTGACTGGGGTGCCAAGGTCAGGTATTACAGTACACGGCACTGTCACGTTGCGGCGTCGCAATCGCATCTGTGCCGCTTACTGCGCGTAACAGCCCCTCCCTCACCTACCCCCACAACCAACGCCAACACTGTCACTCTCCAAACTGTTGCAACGCTACATTGACGATTTAACAAGTTAACTATCTGTTCTCTTTTTGTACTCAAATTGTTTCATTGAAATGATTTCTAAAAGTTAGTATCTTGTTTCGTTTCTTTCTTCTGACAACAAAAAATGTCTTAAAAGTTCCTAGAAAAATTCAAACTTTTTTCCCAAATGCTAGTTTGGATTAACCGGAAATTTGGATTAACGTGACTGTGGTGTAGTTTTGATTTCAGGTACCTATTGTTCGAGGGCAGGCCCCTGTTTCATAAAAGCAGCTGGACTCCTAAACGGGTGTGTAAATATTTAAAAGTATGTACTTCTAAAATATATTTCCTTGTTTCATAGAATAGTAATTGGGAGTGTAAAACTTCTTTTAGAACTAAAGACTACAATGTTGTGTTTTGTTTTATATAAAACAGCTGACTCCTTATTTACTCCCGTTTAAGAGTAAAAAGTTTAGTGGTCTATACTTAACTTCTAAAGCTATGGTTTCTTAGGAAGCGGTGACTGCTACATTACGGCCGTAATATGACGGTGAGCTTTGTTTTTAATGTAACCAGGTGAGAGTGGTTTACTAGAGAATGGTGGATGTAAAGTAGCGGTGAAAACTAGTTAAAGGTTTTCTTGCCAGGTGACACATTTTGTTTTGTAAACAAAAGTCTAGTTTGTCCATTACAACACACGTACGATGAACTTTGATAACTAAAATAAACAACATGTCAAAAGTTGTTTTTGTCTACATCCATTCAAATATTGTGTTACGTCCACCGTAACTGTTACGTTGACGCTACATTACGGCTGTAATACAGCGGTCAACGCTTTTTTAAAACCTAGTCTATATTAAACTATGCTTAGAATTACAAAAGTCTACCTAGCTAATTTGAAACTGCCTAGTTATTTGTTGTTTTTTTAATCCAACATGGCTGCTGTAATCACAAGCGACTATCTCAACTAAATTAGCTTTAAACTGCTGTTTTAAAATTGAAGGAAGAGCATTCATCTGTATAAGTTCATATTGTCATAGGTGTAACGAGGGGGTTGGGGGTTGTAACCCATTGTGCTTCTATTTCAGTACCAAGTAGCGGTATAAAATTAATTTGAGTTGCAGTATAGGTAAATAATTTGGATTGACTTCAGGTATAAATTGTGATTTTTTACGAGTTAATTGTTAAAATGTCCATTGTTTTCAGTTACTACTGATATTAGATTCATAGTGATCCAACAATTTTCGCAATATTTTACCATAGCAACCAAATCTTTATAAAATTATTAGTTTTGAATAATTTATGCATAAATCAGCTGACTACAGAGGTACACACGGACGGTGTCCTACTTGAAAATCAAAGTGATTTATCATCAGATCACAGATTTTTACGAGTGTTTCTTGAGCAAGTGAAGCAAAGTTGATTCTCGACAGTTTGTTCCGAGATGGCGCAATTAGGAGTCGGCTTTTCAAATATACCGATATTACCTCTTGTCAAAACGCATTTTGATCATCCATATGAGGTACCGGTAGGAAATTAAATTTTCTACACAAATGGTCCCATAACTTTTTTTTAATAAACTTGAGTAGTAAACATTTAAACATTTATTTTATTTTGTGAATTTTCTGTGATTAAACACAATACATTCCTGGAGCTCTGCCATACCGAACCCTCTAGTACCGTATGAATCGGTCTTAGACCCGAGTGTATCTGTAATTGGCCGAAGTCACGTGACATGTCCTGACTTGAGTTGTAGTTGTCTTGTCTGTCGTCTGCTGACTAATTAATGTGTTTTGGGACTTTTGCTTTTTGAAATGAGTGACGCTGGTTGTAGCTTTATGTGTCTTTTACCATTGGAACAAGAACCCTTCACTAAAGTACAAGAGGACCAGCTCAAGAAACTCCTCCACTTTTACGAACAAGATGTACAGACCTGTGAAAAGATGGCAATCGGTGAGCTTCGCCTATGGTACCAAAGAGCGATGGACTTGAAAAAGGCTCAAAGAAAGCTATGTCGTACTTTATAGAATGTAACAAGGAAGTATTCCCTTTTGTACACAAACTCTTAAAACTACTTGTTACATTGCCTGAGTCAACTAGTTCCAGTTAGAGGACATTTTCTACCTTACGGCGGCTGAAGGCATATTTGAGGAACACAACGGGCAACTAAGATTGAATGGTCTTACTCTGTTGAACGTCCACAGAGAAATAAATATCTCCGCAGATGAAGTGTTGGACCTTCTTGCTGAGACACCCTGATGGTTAGAATTCAGACTCAAGTAGCCGAACTACATCTTGTTAAGGAACACTATTGTAATATAAGTTTTGTAAAGTACTAAGCTCACATTTTGTTTTCTCGTAATTATTAATGCTTTCAATTGCTTATACACAATAAACTGATATAACTTCAATGTTTCTCTTTTTTAACCCCTTGCATTTAGAAGCTTATTAATTATGACTTAAACATCTAGTCCATTTGAAATTTTGCTTCCTTTAACTTACAACCAATAAAAATATTGTTTATATGTCCAAAAGTAGGAAATAATTTATAATGCCATGCATAGTGACCACTGATTGCAATATTTCTACAACCTTACAAATAAGGTTATAATATACAGCAAAAGTACATTTCGATACCAGTTAAAGTGTTTTTAGAAGCCTAAAACCCATGATTTGGTATCTAGACTGTGGCGGAGAAGAAGTTACTACGAGTGACGTTACTAAAGTTTCGGTTGAATCTCATAACAGGTTAAACAAGGTTTATAATAAAAATCCTAATTTCACATTTTGGTTTCAGTTGAAAGTGTTTTTAAAAGCCTAAAACCCATTATTTGGTATAAAACTTGGATACATTTTCCAGGGAGGGGGGCCTTGGACCTCCTTTGGTTATGGGTAAACCCCCATTTGATCATCCTGGTTACGCCTATGCATATTGAACATCATTTTTGAAGACTCCCAACTGCTATTTTCTATACCACTATTTACAAGTTCCAAAAAGGATTTCAGAAACAGTTTCATTAAAACTCCATGAAGTCAGTTTTACAGTAGTATTGGAAATCTACATTGACAAGATATTTGTGTCATGGATCACTTCCAAATCCAATCACAGAATTGAAGCGAATGATAAAATTCTTACCTCAGGCAGTTTTTTAGGTTTTTCAAGCTTTTGCCTTCATGGTAGATAACCTTGCAGTACCGAGAGCCCAGACTTTCATCGCGGATTCGAAGCTCGTCTATGTCTATGTTCTCTCCGAACTCTACGTCACCCAGATAGTCACTTGTGATTATATCTGGCAAGTCGTCGCACGAGTCGAAATCCATTTTTAATCCAAATCTGCAACATAAGTGTGACAGTTTGTTTTTAGAGAGGATCACAAGGCTAGCTATTAAAAAAAACTTACTGCCAGCTTGGAGTCCATAGGAGTTAACTAAAATTAAATTAATTATTTAGTTAAACTTAATTAAAGATTAATAAAATCAGTACAACAATTCTACATAAATTATACGGCTGGTCTTACTGTGTTAAGATTTTCGAATCAACAAATGTAAGTAATAAAGATATTTAAGAAATGTGGCTGGAAACACAGTTTTGGTGTATTTAAGTGTTTTTAACGCTGCTTTAAAATATACTGATCCTGTATTAGCGCCACATTTTCCAACTAAACCTGTTTTTGTTATAACTTAGACCACAGAAAAGCACTCAGGTGCGGCAAAACCTTGTATCAAGCCTCACTTATCTCTCTCCTCTCAAGCCCTCACCTGAGTTTTAGCAGGTTTGAAAACAGCAAACCAGCAACTGTTTACCACTCATAGATTAATAGAGAGGAGCTCAGATGGTAAGCCCCTATTACACTTTCAAGATTGATAAAAGTACTAAAATAAAAATACACAAAGGGATAAAGTGAAGAGATTTGAGGCGAATTTTTTTAAAGCACATAAAAATATCCTAATTAGGTATTAAAGTGAAGTTGGAGAGAACTAAGTACCCTTTGAATAGCATTCTTTAATTTGACATTATCGGTTTCAGAGGTGACTCCATCTTCGGGTGTGTGTGTACAAATAATTAGGTAATATATGACACTTGTTGTTCACTATCAATACATCCTATACTGTGTAGTAGAGTCAAAGTCATAGAGCAAAGAATATTGAAAATTTAAATTGTATTTGAACTATTCTAAGGGATGCTCTCCTTATAACAGACTAACCGAACGTATTATTTTAAAAACAAGATATATCTCAACTTAACTAGTTTAATAACATGTGAATCATAAGCAAAACAAGGTATTTCTACATGGTTTTAAATCATTTTAATAAAAAAATCCTGTACAAATGCTACTTTTTTACTGAACCTTTCTCAATAAATACCCAAAGAAAATGTCACTTCTGTTTGGTTTACAACACTAAATATTCCTGTTTAGAACTATAAATATTTCTGTGCAAAGTTATTCACATTTCTGGTTAAACCATATTATTAAAGGTTTTTTCTGTTACTTAGAATTTCTTGGGAAGCCGACATAAGCTAGTACTGTTTCAAAGATTCATAAAAGGAAATCTATACTTAGAGGGTACAGAAATTACACTTACATTATAATGCATACTTATCACATAAAATTGGATAATAATCACGTAAAATGGATTGGGCACACTTTCAGGAAAAGTGCAGTTCTAAGCAGTTGAAAAAAAGGTTTTGGACTGGAATCCCCAAGGAAGTAGAGGAAGACTTTGGCAGAGAATAGCATGGTAAAGGACAGTGGATGAAACTTTAAAGCAGGAAAAATGTGGGGAGAAGTAGGCTCTGGCTGCCAACCGAGTCCGCTGGCGAGTTTTCGTAGAAGTCCTTTGCTCCGAATAGGAGGTACAGAAATTAAGTCAAAAGTCATCACATAAATATCATATCTAGTTTTCTAGAGAGGATAAACACTTTATGATTACTGAAGTTAAACAAGTGACCAATGTTTTTTTCTTTTAAGCAACAATTTTGCGATTGAACAAGTCAACTTAAAAACTAATTATGGTAGCTTAGACCTTAAGACTAATCAAGACGTTGCATTACAATTCAGTAAAGTAATAACTTACTGTGGCAGGGTTCAAATTAAAGAATTCTTGAATGGAATAGAGAGGATGAGCCAGGAGTAGTTTACGGAGACAGAGTTTGAAACTGGATATGGACTGGAACTGTGCTAAAGTTGGTAAAACATTGAATAACTTTTTAAAAATATTTAGTTTGAAATCACTTATTTTTATGTATATGATTATTTTATTTTTCTTCTTTCTTCTTTATAAAACTGATGATGACTATCATAGAATAGTCGAAAATGTTTTGTGTTGATTAAAACTTTTTTGAATTGTGGTTAACCCTTTTTTATTTCAATTACGACTCTAGAAAGTTCACAGAAAAGTTGTACTTGTACCATACGCCCACCTCTGGATCCCAAGAAAAAAATGTGACTTTTATGTTTTCCATAGCATATTGTGTTTTAAAATATTATAATTTATACTAACGTTGTTATCAATAACAGGTCAGTCCGTGGCTAAGCACAGTAGAAAGCTGCATGCCCAGAATACTGAACTAAGATATGGTATGCTCAGTTTTCATTCTTCAATATATTTAACATAGCCTAATTAAGTTTCGTGTGAAAATTCAAACGAACAATTTATATTTGACAGTCATCTGACTGTACAGGTCTCCAAACTAAGTAAAGTAAAAGAAGTTGTATGCGCGGAATCAATTTCCTCAATCAAAATTTCAACATCTGCTACAAGTTAGACGTGAAAACAAAAGCCTAATCATCTGCAACTTTGTCTGATCATGGGATAGATTTTAACATCGAAAAGGCACCTTATTAGGACGCGGTTACAGACCCTGATAGTTGACATACAGACACCTCTGAAACGATTTGGTGACTTGGATCTTAAGTCTGAAATTAGGTCGGTTTGTAACTCGCCAACGAGTGACCATCACCATTCTGCAGAAGCAATTGTCACAATGTAAGCATCTAGCCACAAACATCATCAACAGTGACATCAGGGTGAATTTGATCCATCATCAACACGGCAATATCCGGACCCTAAACCAGCTAAAATTTGAGGAAGCGGCCAGCAGTTCATCATAGGTAGTCATGGGCCAAAACGGGATCCAGTCAGCAAAAAAACAATCTGAAACACAAGGCCCAAAAAACATTACTCTCCTCCAATCACTTCTTGCCAGAGAGATGTGGAGCTTTCTAAATACAAATGATCCCGTCCAAACTCAGTTCCAAAACTTTGAAGACACTTTCAATTTTCATTTAAACGTGAGCTGCCCCTTCAATACGATTCAACAAAAACCGAAGTCACAGAAGTGCAAATGGATAACCAAAGGTATCCTGATTTCGAGAGAGAAATTATTGTTTCTATCCAAAATACACCAACACACGTCAAACGCAGGATTCAAAGCCTTTTTTCAAAATTACAAAAGAATCTATAACCGAGTCATCAAAGCTGCAAAAGCTTACGATGTACAAAAAGCTTTGCTCACATCAAAAATGTTTCAAAACAGCATGGACCATAATCAACAATAAAAACCCACCAATTAACAAACAAATCGAACTCACAATTAACAATGAACGTGTAAAAGACTCCTCAAAGGTAGCTGACGAGTTTAACAACTTTTTCGCTTTGGTGGGAGCTGACCAAGGCCTCAGTCTCATCTGGGTCCGGCTTCTCTTCCCCCAATACTGAGTCCAACAGCCTCAATGGCCCTGACACTGGTAACAGAGGAGGAAATTGCGAGGGTGATAAGAGAGCTCCCAACAAAAATATCGAACGACGCCAATGGGGTGTCCACGTAGTTTCTTAAGAAATGTGCAACGCATTTATTGAGACCGCAGGAACATCTTATAAATCTCTCTTTTCAATCAGGGACTGTTCTCTCCTCTCTAAAAACAGCAAAAGTCACCCCAATATTCAAGAAGGGCGACCCTTTTTCGGTACAAAATTACCGCCCAAACTCACTATTGCCGGCCTTTAGCAAAGTGTTTGAGAAAGTCTTTCTCATCCGACTTGCGAGTTTTGTTGAAAAGCAAAACCTACTATCACCAAACCAATTCGGATTCCAAAGAGTTGATCTATCTGACACACAGACGCATGTCGTTTTTGGGTCGCTGGGCAGTGTGGTGAGCTTCTAGGCCTACCATCCTATCCTAGGCCTAGGGTCGCTAACTCGCTGGAAACACGTAAGCGGTCAACAAAATGAAGCCTAGAACTTGGCTAACCAGTTTTCAAATCAAATTCGTTTAGTCATCCAACATGCACACTGTACAGTACACGTATGTTAAGGTGAACATGACTAAACTACATAAAACTATGAGTTATTCTATGTACTTTCTAAAGGGACAGTATACAGAGGAAAAATGCCCGCCTTAGGTAATAAGGTATATTTTCGTTAGTCATGTAACTCTTGACTTAATAATAAATAAGGTAGAAAGATTTAATTATTACCTGGGCGAGCTAATCAATATCTGTTAATAGATGCCGACCGGCAGTCACTGCACTTCTATTGTTTTATACTATCATATAAAATATTAATACATTGTTTTATTTATTACTGTATATACACGGCACAGCTGTTTACACAAAAATCATCAAAACGAGTTTATAGTAACACTAGTTTATAAACTGAGTACTACCATAAAATTATATACTACTAAAGATATATTTTGGTACTACCATAGATAAAATACATATTTTATTACATACAGTACATAATTTTACTACAAAGTAAAAATAGGCTAGTGCAAAACTAAATCAATATGTGCTCTTTTTCCTTAAATTCATAGAAATAGAAATAGAAATAGAAATATTTTATTAACCTCTTACAAAGGTAGCCTTTGCATGGGCTATAACAAAATAGAAAAGACATTAAATAACAATATAAGTATAAAACAATAAAAAATTATAAAATAAAAAAAAAAAAGAAAAGTAAGTTAAATAAAAAGTAGAAAAGAATAAAAATATAACAAAAACAAAACAAATAAATTTAGGCTTCTGAGGTCCAATCTTCTCTCTCCATGTCGTCATGTAAATAGAGTAGTAAACTTTTCTTGTCAAAAATAATTTTAAATTTCGTTTGAATTTTTTTAAATTGGCTTCTTCTTTTAATTTGTTTGGAAGTTTATTAAATAATTTAGCCATATTGTATTCTGGGAAATGTGTGTAATAAGAAGTGTTGTGATCTGGTATTCTCAATTTACGATTTTGCTGTCTTGCGCTTAATACTTTGTAGTTTGGATAAAAATATGAAAAGTTTTGTTTAAAATACATAATGCATTCATAAATATAAATTGATGAAAATGTTAAAATTTGAAAATTTTCAAAAATACGTTTACAGGATTGATTTTGTGATTTTCTAAAAATTGCTCGTAAAGCAGATTTTTGTAGGATGAAAACTTCGTTTGTATAAGTACTTGAGTTTCCCCAAAAAATTACAGCATAATTTAAGTGCGGAAATATGATTCCATAGTATAATGTAAGCAGTGTTTCAATAGTGCTGAAAGTTGATAATTTTCTTAATAAATAGATTCCACTTGATAATTTTCTACAGACTGATCTGATGTGTTCTTTGAAATTTAAATGTTCATCCAAAATAAGTCCTAAGAATTTTACATTGGCGTTTTCTTGAATTTGTTCGTTATTCATACTAATATTGACATTTTCTAATTTGGGTTTTCTTCTAGGGTGGGAAAATGAGATATAGTTTGATTTTTCAGAATTTATATAGAATCCATTTTCTTCCATCCACTGAGCAATGATGTTCAGATCAATATATGATTGTATTTCTAAAATTTCGACGTTTTTATGTGAAAATAAAATTGAGGTATCATCAGCAAATAGTAGTATTTTGAATTTTCGGTTATGACTGACAAATCATTCATGAATAATAAAATAACAATGGAGCTAAAACTGATCCTTGTGGAACACCTGATTTGATGGTTAACTGATCGGATATATAATTTTGAATGTTGTTGGACTCATCGCAGTAAGAAATTTTTACTCTTTGTGTACGATTGGAAAGGTATGATTGGAACCATTGTAGGCATCCTCCCCGAATTCCATATAGCTCTAATTTCTTCAAAAGCAAACTGTGGTTGACACTATCAAAAGCTTTTTGAATGTCCAACAAAACAGCTGTGAAAAATGTGTTATTATCTACAGATTTCACAACCTCAGTAATAAATTGAAAAATTGCGTCAGTGCAGGATTTAGATTTCTGGAAGCCATATTGGTTTTGTTCAATGATTTGGTGTTTAGTTACAAACGAGTTGAGACGGGTGAAAACTAATTTTTCAAATACTTTACTAATCGTGGAAAGAATTGATATCGGCCTAAAGTTTGTACATTCTGTCCTTTCTCCTTTTTTGTAAATCGGTGTTATAACAGCTTCCTTTAAAGAGTTAGGGAATATTCCTGAAGATAATGAAGAGTTAATCAAGGATGTGAGTGGAATAGCTAATTCATTAGCACAGTGCTTTAGTAGTTTAGATGAAATATTGTCGAAGCCACAAGAGTTGGTTTGTTTAAGGCTAGTGATTGTCTGTATAACTTCCTCTTTAGATACCGGTGACATAAAAGTGATTGATTCAAGTTACCTTCTTTTCAAAATATGCCAGGTTTATATTTGTAAGGCTGTTATTTTTAGATAAACCGACATTATTGTAAAATGAGTTAAACATGTTAGCTACTTCAGTAGGGTTGGTTATAAGATTTCCGAGTTATCTTTTATTGTCATATTACTAGGAGTCTTGGAAGCGGCTGTGTACCGATTTTATTTATAAAATCCCATGTAGACTTTGTTATATTTTAGAGTTTTCAATTTGTTTCTGAAAAATGCGTTTTCTAAATTCACAAGTTTGCGATATTTTTGTTTAAGTTGTTTATATTCATTTGTGATTGGATCACTTGAGTCCCGTTGTTTTGATAGTTTATAGTATTTAATCATCTCATTCCTGATTCGCTTTGTTTCCATTGTAAACTTTATATAATTATTTTTTGTACCACTGTAATTGGATTTTTTGCACAAAGGAAAAGATTTTTCTGTTAAACTAGACAAAATGTGAGAGAATTTTATATATTTATCATCTGGGCTTGTCTCTTCATTTTACTTCTGTCCACGATTCTTTTTAATAGATCAACAAATGATTGAATTTTTTGTCGTAAAGGATCTTGAAAGTATGGTTGTTCTTTTAGTATTATTAACTTGTTTGATCAATGCCCTTATAATAGCAACTTGGGCGTAGTGGTCAGAAAGAGCAGAAACCAAAACACAAGTCTTTATTTCATCTTGACTGTTAAAGTTAGACAAAATGTTGTCGATACAGCTTCTAGAATTGTTGAATTCTCTCGTAATAGTTCTGATGTGGTGTTTTATATTAAAGCTGTTCATCAGATTTAAAATTATCAGTAGTGTTAGTGGTCCTTGAGAGATCAATGTTGAAATCACCTGCTATTAGTAATTTACAATTGTTTGTGAATATACTTTCCAAGAATTGTCTCAGCGTATTAAAAGTATTCACGTTACCCAATGGCGATCTGTATATTACAATTAAAATGATGTCTTGTGGAAAGGAAAGAATTCTTATGGCAGACATTTCACAGTGAATTTCAGTACAATATTTTGTTACATCAAAGGGATGAAATTGGACATCATTTTTAATATAAATTGACACCTCCTCTTAAATTCGTTGAACGTTTTCATAGAGCACAACGCAGACTAAACTCGTCTGATAGTTTACAAAAGTTAAGTAAATCCGCCAACTTAAATGTGTGGAAGATTTAAAATGCAATTGACTTGAAGCTAGATTTTTGACACCGCTCCATTATGTTTTCAGTCTATATGGACGCCCGGACTCCTTAGTCTTAGGGCCTTTTCGCAGCGAGGGATCTACGTAAACTCGGGTTTAAACAGGTTTCAGTCTATGACTTAAGAAAATCGGGTTTCGCAATGGGGGTTTGTTAGACTCCAGATTTCTTAGACTCGGAGTAAGACTCCGCCCAAACTCTGGAGTTTACGATTTGGGTTTCGGAGCGAGGGGCTAAAGATCCTGAGTTTATGAACGACAAAATCGGGTTTCGCAGCCACGGATCTACGAAGTCTCGACTTAACTATATAACTCCAGGTCTAAAATCAGGTTCAAAACCAGCCGTTTTTAAACCCCTGGCCTGGGGCAGGTCAGAATGGAAACTCAGAGTTTAGCAGACCTCCTGTACATTTCAAAGTGTATATCGTTGTTTTCATTTCGTTGGCAACTTCCAGTATTTATATGAATATTTTCGCAAATTGCTAATTACGAATAGTTTTGTATTACCAACAGCCCAATTGGTTGAAATATTATCAACTTAAATGGTTAAAAGATTAAATGGTTAAATTTAATGCATAAAAGATTCGCTGCGAAATGTGGTCGCGCCAGTAAA
Source organism: Matsumurasca onukii (assembly GCA_018831715.1). Lineage (NCBI taxonomy): Eukaryota > Metazoa > Arthropoda > Insecta > Hemiptera > Cicadellidae > Matsumurasca > Matsumurasca onukii. Next base: position 23,344,832 of record CM032058.1, on the reverse strand, counting down.
GAGGGATGTGGGACAGAAGATAACAAGGGTTGAATGAACTCTCCTTTAAACTTCCGGTATACTTGCTCAGTACAGCGTTAACACCATTCAGTCATATCGTTTCAACTTGTGTTTCTATTTAAAACGTCTTTTATTTATTTTTTAATCGAATATGGATTATGTGGATTAAATTGAATATGTGCAGGAACCAGCGCCGCGAGCAAATTACCCTCAATAAATTCAATTTCCTGAAGACTAAATTTTAAATTTTCAAGACCAACCTTCGATAAAATTTTCTGATATTTTGCCTTTAGAACTTAATCATACAAAACCAACAAATGGTTTAGGTCATAACAAAATATTTATGAAGATTCCATAGTCATTTGCAAAAACACATGGTTTCGATCAAATCGTTCCTGGCCAATTTTGATTCAATTTCGTAATGTAATTATATTAATATTAATCAGTACTATTAATTAAAAACGAAGAAGTGTCATATATATCACTATTTTAAAATGATATATAGGCTGAATTGGTTAAACCTCCACATCTATTGGAAAATAACTCTAAATATATTGGGTTTGTATTCGCTAAACTTGCTTACAAAATATCTATATGGGTTTTGTAATACCATGCGCAAAAAGGTCCTGCCAGTATATAGAAGTTTCTTCTGCCAGATATAGGGTTAAAAATTAAACTAGTTAGGCAGAGTAAACGAAACGTGATGTATTTTGTAGTAAATACAGGTAACTGGTAATCCTCCACCTCAGTTGGCGGGAGTTGTCAATCATTTCCCTAAAAGATGGAATTGTGGCCCTTCTAAAACTGTGAAAGGTCAAAATATTATGCCTGGATTAAATGTAACTCAAAATTGTTTCGCTGATGCGGTATGATGAAGCACAAGTTAAATCAATAGCATTGCTCGTTAAATCTTTACACAATTTTAAAGTACCACTGGTACATTTTCTATTAGAAACTTGAATAGTTAGTCCATATTTACAAATGTCTTGTTATAACCGAAACTATACCACTTTAACAACTTCGTAATAATGTTTTACTATTGCATGGTTTCCTGTACAATATATAAAAAATTACATTCAGCGTATGGTGTTTTTGGGGAACCCAGTAAAATTAAAGTAAGACCTAAATATTACCAATACAATTGAATGACGTTTAGATGTGAGCGAGGTGCAATTTGAGCTTTTAATAATTTTCTATTGAAATAACATGCCATTGTTTATTCCACTTCATAAAGGAATTTCCGTATTTTATTTTAATACTGTACTCATAAAATAATAGGGTTTGAATATCGTAAACAAAACCAAGTTATGTTTAAAACACCTGGACTATACAAACAATTTTTTTTATTATGTAAATGTACATAATATAAACACTGTACATAAGCAGAGCAGCTAGTACGTGGGTGAGGAAGGGGAGAGATGGGATTGAGGCGGGGAGGGTAGAGCGGACAGCTGTTGAGCAAGGTCAGGAGGCTACAGCCAATGATGGCTTTGAAAATCTCTTACAATTCCCCGCTAGACTCTCGGGTCTAAACAGCTCAGTTCAGTCCTAGACTTACTAAACTCTGGATTTTACACTTGGGAAGTCCCTGGCTGCAAACCGATTTTCTCACTCTCTTAAATACCAGGTCAAATGAAGTCCGGACTTGAAGTCCTGGACATTTTAGCCCTCTTTACGAAACCGGCCCTTAGTGGCAGCGTGGTGGCATTAGAAACTAGTTGTAGCGAACTACATAGTATCATTGACTTTCCATCTTTGTATTTATTCCAACAGTTTCTGTCCAAGTACACATTTGTGGTTTGCGAGTGCGACCACAGAGCAAGTGATACCCAGAAATGGATGTTGCATTGACTTTAAATATACCATGCCATGGATACGGAAGATTTGTTAATAGAATCTCAAGTCCCCCTGAACGGAGTTGCGTTACCACGGCTGCGCCACTTTCGCCGTGAAACGTCTTCGGTTGTACACATTTGAAATTTTCATGTTAAGTGCGCGTTGCTGGGGGAACGGACCTGATTCGAACCTTCAATTTGATTAATGAGCTTCTTCTGGAGATATTGGCGATCTTGATAAATATTGGCGAGCTATTATTATTAACAAGCCTGAAGATAATAGCTTTGCTATTGAAAGTGCTTGCCCAAAAATAAAATTTGTATATTGGCCTTTTGTTTTAAATTATATTTTTTAATTTGATTGCTCACCTGAAGCAGCAAACAAGGACACGAGCCACCACACCGGGGGTCCGACACACAGAAAGGGGCTAGGATGTGATGGGATGACGGTAGACGAGCGCACGCACCCGCAGCCGCACCATTCCACAGTACAAAGAATACTCGAAGTATAGTTCGCACACAGGTACAATATGATTAAAAAGTGTTTGAAAATAAAATAAAACATAGCAGTGATAACATTTTAATTAAAATTTTAAAACAAATTGAACTTAATTGTATTTGACAACACACATTTGATAGTGGGATAATTTCCTGAGACTAGTCTTGGGAAAATGTTATTACCTAAAATGTTATTAGGTTACTTCTATGTTTTATTATATTTCTAATAAATTTATAAGTGAGCCTTAATATTTAACTCACCTTTTCAAAAATTGAAAAATAATGAACGAATACTTTTTTTAATAAGCCCACCGCTTCAAAAGTAACCCTTACCTTGCGCGTTTCAATGCTAGTTAGTTTTTTATTGTAAAACTAGTTGTTTGACAGGGCAATTTTATAATTTACTCAAAGACAGGTTCTTCAGTTGTATGATACGTACAATAGACGAAAACAGAATTCTTGATGGTAAGGCTTTATCCTAACCAAATTTAACGCTACACAAAACCTAAAGTCTTAAACAGGGTGTTTCATAAGCCCATTCAAGACCCATTGAATTAATTCAAGTCATCGTGTTCGCCTATTGCTCGTGGTGGCCTATTATTTCAATTCTCATTGTATGTAATTCTTTGGAAAATATACAGAACTAAACACTTTGATACCATTTTCTGCGTGGTTGGGCCCCAACGCAATACGTAGCTAACTGAGGAACTAAGTCAACCAAACATTTGACGAAAAAGTCATTGGAAGACAAGTACAGTTCGTCAGGTTTAGCATGTCCGGTGAGATGGGCTATAGGGCCATAAGCGGCCAGCAGGGAATTTCAAGACCACCGGCCATGCTATGCCTAACGAACTGTAGCTATAGAAATGCCACCCAGATCTCTAGATATAACCCGGTCCAATGAACTTTCTCCTTTCGGGTTTAGTCAAAGACAAAGTGTAGGGCCTATAGCACAAAATCACCAACAATTGAATGCCAAGAATAAGTTAACGAAAACGCGTTAGAAAAATAGGTGCTAACAAGAAATGAAATGACAAGATACGACAACTTTTTATTCCGTTGAGCATTTGGAAACATCATTATGAGAAAACCCCTTTTTTACAGCCTGTAAAACAAAACAAATGCCAGTTTCTGACAAACTTTTGTGTGAGAAAGTTTGGTTGAGCGACTCAAAACGCTGGTGTAAATTCCACAATAAAGGTGGTTACCAGTTTGAAAAAGAACACAAATAAGACTTAAGTATCAAACAAATCAGAATAAACTTTATGTGTCAAAGGAGCAATACAGCCCTGTATTAGACTTAAAATTACTCTCTTGCGATTAATTATTACGATGGGTAGTGAGCTTTGAAACACCCTGTGTATTTAATATATAATTATACATACACCTACGCAGTTTATCCTACATTGCCGAAGGGAGGAGAGAACATCTACGTGGGTAACGTCAAAACCCTTGCACTCCAGGATCTGTGGCAACGCTCACGACTTGCGCCCTAAATAAACCCGAGGGAAATTATTTAAAACATATTTCGCGAAATTTATTTGTAAGACACATAAAAAATAAAGACCGAAATGGAATTCTAAATATATTCTGACAGTCAATCCAAAACAGTAAACAGAAACAAACAAACCGAAACAATACATTTATTTCAACCAAAAGACCGAAAATGGCTCTGAATAAGGGACATAAAATAAAGCCTCAACTCCGATTCACAGTCTTGTATCCACCAGCCAAAACAGGCTCTCAGATACTCTACTTCTTGGACGTAAGTCCCGGGGTTTATCTATCAACCGCCGAGGGTAAGTCACGGCCACGCCACCTCGCATTCGTAAATGGAAGGGCTTGCTTTCCTACCACGGCAATAAAGTAAGAATTTACTCTTATTTACTTTTGAATACAACTAAAATTAACATTAATATATGAGTCCTGACTCACTTACTCATAACCAGACCACAGCCCAATTACTAGGCCTACGGACTTGAAACATTGCACACCTATTTATGGTAGCCCAAACCCACCCACTAAGTAACGGGGTTGAAAAACTTTAATTCTAGGTTTCGGTGGAGGTAACTATGACTATAAGGTAGCCAAACGCAGAAAAGCACCGATCGGTGTGCGTATGTGAATGCGATGGGCATTAGTTGATATTTTTACCGGTGGTTAATTTCTTGGGTGTCCATCTAAAGTTTACATGACACATCGAACGATGTAAACAACATTTCAAGAGTACAGTATTTGGAAAATCATAAATTTAAAGTGAAGAAAAAATGAATAACACAATGCTCTAAAACATATGTTTGCACAAGAATTGCGATTATTAAAGAATCTTATCATATCCAAACATATTTTATCTAATACAAAGGTTAGGTTCTATAGGTTCGTTACGACTACTAAAGTTGTTATGAAATCAACGTATTAAATATTTTGGTTTGAGAATGAAAATATCCTCCAAAACGCTTCAAACCAAGGTTTGATGATTTTCTTCTCAAGTAGTATTGTTACGATACTAGGATAAAGTAAACTTCTCAGTCATGATACTATAACATATCGTATCCGAAGCGAAGCACGGGTAAACAGCTAGTATCTCATAGAAGAGGATCGATTCTGTTAGGGTATTATCCTGAAAATTGTTCATTCCGTATAAGAAACTGGAAATATGAGATAAACAAACACAATTGTGTCTGTAACCACGGACCCGAGAGTATTTATGTAAATGTCTCAAGTAATAAACTGTATTGCTGGAATGGAACATTCATTCTAGACGTTTTCCAGTACCCTCAACTAAATTACTTATTCTATATTTGTTATCATATTTTTATAACCCGTTATACGAACATAATTTAGTTACAAATGCAATTTTCACAACCACCACGCGTTCTTAAGGTAAACCCAAGTTCAATTTAGCAAGGTTTTGTAGCAGTTCGCAGTTTTATAGAACTTCTGCAAGAACCAAGAGGTAAGTACTGTTTACAGAATCCTACCAAAGAAATGTTATGGTAGGTAAATGGCGTATGGATGCTACATGACTGAGGAATTAAAACTCAACATAGTTAAGACAGCTCATACATTTTATGTACTGCGGGAAATCCTTTGAAGAGTCTCATGTTAAACCACGGCCGCACGCGCAAGTTTAGTTGTTCTCGGCAATCGAACAATTTGGTCACATTAAAGTCATCGAATGCAGAATGCGAGCTGCGAGCATAAGGGCATAAGGTGAAGGCCCGGCCAAAGGTGTGCATAGGGCTGCCTTAGCCAGCCATGTGTTAGGTTAGGTTAGGTTAGGTTAGGCTGCCTCAGCCATGTAACGTTTATGCGCTATCTACCTACCACAACAATGGCTTTGATCTTACTTAGCATTAGTTTCATGTGGTAACACGGCAGATAAGTGGTTTACCCAGGCAGATACCCTTTACGGTCAGTGAAGGGGTGGAATTTAAGATGACCGCTACTATCGGAGGGTTTGGGGGACTTCCTTAAAAAAGAGGGGCTTTCAATGCTTTCCTCCAAAAAGTTGTGCAAATTTAGGGGTAAACCTTTTAGACGAGAATTAGGAGGTGTGAAAAAAGATAGCGCCAGTTCAAATGGTTCAACATACTCGTAGTTTCCTCCAAAAGGTCACTTTCGTTTTCGATGGATTTGTACCAATAGTTAAATATTTTAATAGGTCACCTCCAAAAATGAGGTTTATGCTAAATTTACGGTGTAATTTACACTTCGTTATAGGAAATTTCATTACGATTAAGGGTAGCGCTTGTGGCAACGCGTCGGTTGTGTTCCTTTAATTCAGGGTGGTTAAACATTATCAAATACTATGGATGATCATGAAGTCCACCCTTGAGTCTACTACGGTAGTTTTAATTTCTACACCGTATAATTTGCCCTCTTGCCCAGTGGCCTAGTAACAACCCCATAACGAGACAGCCTCGCACTGCCTCCGTAATGGCCTAGCTCGCGTTAGATTTTTCGGCTTAGCGTTGGGTAAACTAAGGATTAGGTAAGGCTAAATTAGATTAGGTCACTTTCGGTTATATTCGAGCCATGAGTGTCGAGCGTTTCCGGTGTTTTAGTTGTTTCCGACCTGCCTGAGAGGCTTTGTAACTACTGTACTTCGCTGCCCGGATACTGTATATGGATTTATCAGTGAAGTTTCTGCTGCAGCCTCACCTGATTGCCTTAAGAAAGTGGATTTGTATTGAGCTCACGTCTCAAGACAAGTCCAATAAGGAATCCACACTTCGTAATACAGTTTCAACTTCTCTATATCAGGGGCTATATGAACCTTTGTTCCAGATTTGGATTTTGTTGTGATACTTGTAAACAGTATTTCGATAGTAGTAGTCGAGCATAATTATTGATGTAGCCAATGTTGCAATTGTTTACTCTTCTAACTGATCGTGTATAGTATTGTATGTTTTGAAAGTGTTGTATTTTGTATATTTTGCATTATATTTGTGCAATTATTTCTTTTAAGTTCTTTGTTTTTCACGGTAGTAGAACTTCTGAGGTATAACGGACGTTTTTCCATAAATAAATAAAATAAATGCAAGTATTTTATTGCATGAACATTAACAATAAATGCATAGTCATCGTCAGATTAATCGCTAAAGTTTTCCACTCATTCTTACATCGAAAACACATTCAGACATACAGATTTGTTACACTCACTCTCTCCCTTTCATCCGAATCATATCACTCTAGATCTTACTAGTTAATGCAGTGTATCCCAATTAAATGCCAAGAACTCGTCTGTGCTATAGAAAGCCTGAGAGATCAAAATAGCTTTCAGACGAGCTTTGAATGCATTGGGCATATAGACATTTTTGAACGAATTTGGTAATCTGTTGACGAAATGAACTCCTGCCTGAGAAGGCAAACGTTCATGAACTACCGTTCTGTGTCTCCCAGTTTGGTGCCTCCCTGCCTCTAGTTTCATAAGAGTGTATGTCACTACCTCTTATGGCATTACATTTTGAGTTGAAAAAGGCATGTTTCCAAAATATAGAGGCAAGGTAGTGTCAACAGTTTCAGATCTTTGAATGCTTCCCTACGCGACTCACTTCTACGCAATTTCGCGATTATTCAAACAGCTTTTTTTCTGAAGAATGAACATTTTGAAAAGTTTGCGTTTGTACAACCGGAATCCCACAAAGTCAATCCGTAAGAGAGATGTGGGTAGATTACTCCGTAGTACGCCGTCATCAGTATCTGAGTCGGGCAATACTCTGATAGTTTCCTCAAAACATAGATTCCTGATGATACCTTTGAGCAAACGTGGTCTACGTGAGCGCTCCAGGTCAACCCTCGATCAAGGTGTATTCCAAGGAACCTTTAGTGTATTCCATAGTTATTTATTGAACAAGAAGAACACGTTTGTTTCTGGATGTGGAATCTGATCCCGTCTTCAGGTGAAGTGAAGCCAAAAACATAACATAACATATTACGAAGTCAGCTAGCCTAAAGTAATCAGCGTAATCTGACCGATCACCAGAAGACGGGATCAGATTACAGATCTCGAAACGTCGTGTTCTGTTCTAGTCGTATAACGTAGTTTTTTCGTTAACTGAAATACAGTTGAAAACGTTCTTAATAATATTTAAAACTCAGATATTTACCAATAATTCCGGGACTGCAAGAGACTAGCAGTAAGCAGGTGTAAACCTAACTTTAATTTACACTCATTAATAGATTCGTCGAAACGTAAACTTAATTTCTAGCGAAATATTTGACCATGATGATTATCTTTTACTCAACTGAGTATAAACCAACTTAATTCACGGATTTTGTAATATTTTATTCCGTAAGACAATAAGTACAGTGTCTCAGTGAAACCCAGGTGCACTACAAGTTGACCGTAAAGCTAAATCACCCACAACACTTCTCCACTGCCAATAAAAACAAAACATCCACAACTGTGCAACTGAAGCTTTCTTATGTAAAAGTACGTTATTTCAGTGTGTGTATTTTTTTTAGATGACGTTTCGAAATTGATTTGCTCGAAACATATTTTAGGATTGTATAAGCGAGAATCACATTCAATTAATTGTTATCAAGTAGAGTTTACTACTAAAGAAATTTTATAGACAAAACTGTTTGAACCCGGGCCTCTTGCTTGCCGGGCGATTATGCTGACCACAAAACCATTCGGCCCTACTATTTATGCCTTTAAATTTAGAGAGGTACTTAAATCTGAATGTTTATCCAAGCACGTGACTGTCAAATAGTGACTTTAAATCAAGAAGCTGGAAATATTACATTCATAATTTAAATACTATGTCAAATGATTTGTTAAAGATCTTAATTAGTATAAACGCTAAATAGCTAATTCAATACTAAAGAAATTTGAACACAAAAATGTTTGGACCGAACCGGGACTTGAACCCGGGTCTCTCGCTTGCTGGGCGATTATGCTGACCACTACACTATCAATTTGTGTCTTTAGTAATAAATTAACTATTTAGCGTTTATACAAGTAGAGTTTGCGTTATACTGGCAGACTCAGTTGTTGAGTTCGACCTGGGACCTGTGTCATTCAAATGAATAAAATTATCAATCATAATAAATAAAACAATTTTAATAAAAACCCTAGTTGGCAGCTTGCCAGTCAAAGATAGTGTTACTTAACTTCACTATGAATAGAACTGGAGAGGTTCCAAAACATGACCCGGTCGTTTTGTTTGATTTACTGTGAAAAAGAAAACTAGACAGTGATGGGGATTTGTAAAGCACGTCATTATATTCAGCTTTAGAAGATCACCACCTTTCCTCGTTACCTGCTTGGGTGCTGAAGTGTTTATGCTTCATTGTAAGAACAAACTCATAATCAGCTGTTGGTTTCAGCACAACACGAGTCTAGAAACTTAAACAGCGTTTTGTAACAGAAGTAGGCTATGAGTCACAATAAAATATTGCGATAAACTGGTTGTTTATTTATTTAAAACTAGAGTTAAACTAAAAGCACGTGAAAAAACATTGAACATATTAAAAACATTTAATATAGTAAGTTATAGAATCTCAACTGAACGATATAATATTTTCTTAATTTTTAATTTGATGTCTGCAAATGCGCTTATATTGGCAGCTGAGCATTTTTATCTGAGATTGTTACCGACAAAGTGCGAGCAAAACTCATCGAACAAGATTCCCTTAGGTTTGACCTTCAATGAAGTATATATCCAGAGCTTACAAAAAATTCATTAACATATTCTAGTTACCAGAAAATTGAATTTTCAGTAATAAATAAGGTATAATAAGAAATTACAAGACAGTGGATTTGTATTAGAGATCACGTTTAAAGAAAACCCAATAAGAAAGCTACACTTCGTAATATAGTTTCAACTTTTCTATACTGGCTATGTAAACTTGTGGTCAATTTATAGATTTTGTTGTGGTACTTGAGCAAAGTATTTCAAAAATTGATGTGGCAAATAATCTGGAACTCTAATTAAAATCTCCAATTAACCCAGAGAACTACAACATTTAGAGTTCCAATTATAGTTCCATATTAGAGTGAAGCACGTTGCAGTCTCAACCAATGAATATCATTCTTCGATGATATCCATCCCTCAGTATTCTTACACATGTTAAGTTCTACTTTCATTACTTGCAGCTTTTAGCTCAAGTATCGTACATTAAAGTTTGCTAAGCTAAGGTTGACTAAAATAGAACCAACGCGTCATCCTTAGGTAAGTGCAATCAAGATTGGTAAATAGACATGGAACAGTTGGCAGTGTAACTATAAACTTTACAGAGTATTTTAATTAAAAGTTTCTAACCCTGAACAATGTGTTAATAATATTATATCCCAAGGTGATTTCTAAAGTGAAACAACTAGTTTTGCATCTTTGAACATCATGTTGGCTTTACTTTTAATTAGAACTATATTTAATCGTCAAACAGTGTAATTAAGTTAAAAAAATACAGTGTTTATATTACTTGCTTTAAAAAAAGAAGATGATACAAATAGGGGTTAAGTGTCATTAAATGGTCGGAAAAGGTTGTCGATAGTAAGTAAATATTTTTTAAGAGTATTAGTAATTAATTACGAGGGACAAAACTATTTGTTTACCTGCCCAACTATTTGTTGATAACTTTAAAACGACCCAAGTGACTAACACAATAACAAAAGTAATACAGTAAAAAAAAAATATATAAGGTGCTATACATGGTGTTGCTATATATGGTGCTCTATGGTATTTGTCATCTATAAAACGTGGAAAAGCCGATAAAAATAGTGGAAAAGTTGGAGAAAAAGTTCGCCCCACTTTTCTACCTCTCCTTTAATTGCTGGGCCATGTAATATACACAAGAATGTGTACCACATATTTTTCTTTTAATAATGATTTATTTTGATACGTGAGTATATTTTTTGTACAGAATCTTACTTTGTTTTAACTTTTGAACTAATGTTGTTCAGTATTTTTTATGAATACTGACCGCTTGGTTTTGTAACACAACACAAGTAAAAGAACAAGCGTAACTAGAGATTCTCCGTGGAACCCAGGTGTACTACAAGTTGACTGTAAAACTAAATCACCCACAAAACCTCCCCACTGATAATAAAAACAAACCACCCACAACTGGAAAACTGAAACTTTAGAGTAAAAGCGTTAATTTTAAAATCGAAATCCTGTCATACGTTGTAACATTTTAATGATTATAAAGCAACAATCTTAGACCTACAACGAAACTTGGTATACATGATATTTGTAGCCTACCTCGTTGTAAGAGATAAGAAAAGTTTGTTTTATTTTACATAGGCTGTTTTATTTTACAAATCTAACGCTGTAAATTTTGGCTGACATTTCTGATAATTTACCTTCAAACAGTTTTATGATATTTTATCGAAAGGGGCAGAATGTTGCACGTCTAACACACATGTATGCATTTGCGTATTAGATATTGCAAAGTTAAAATATCAAACAATATAATACATATCATATTGCAACTTATTTGGAATTAAACTATTTAGTAACATCAATTTAATTTAACGTTCAGTATAATTTTAATTTCTATGTAATATAATTAAGTTTGATCTAATTCTAATTTATGTTTCATTAATTTATTATTTAGTTATTCAATTCAAAGTTTATTTAGTTTGAATTTTCATTCAACTAAGTTTTGAAGTATGTTTCTGGACTCAAAAATACATGTCTCAACACTAAATGTTTCGTGTATCCTTACTTACAGTTATACTTACAAGTATTTGTAAAATTAAACTAAATAGTTTATAATGTCTAATTATTGACCCTAGCATTAAATTAGTCATGAAATGTTTAGGGCTAATCTTTGTGCTAACCTCAAAGGAAGCTACACACCCTATATTATGAGTAACCAGGAGGGTAGTGCAGAGAGATTAACCCAGTAAAACTGTTATGGTGGCGTTACGTTACGGTATTCGTTATAGGCTACAATACTTAACACTTAAAAGTCATAGATATCTTTCTTCGTAGTACGCGACCATGAGGTGTAAGGCACAGATTCGTCAGGATCCACAAGAAAAACATACCCGACACCTAGCCTAGATAACGATAGGTTCCAGAGCATCGGGAGATGTTATGATAGATTAAAAAGGTGGCATTCTATTGTACAGGGAGAAACTTGTATTCATTTATCGTAAAGCAAAAAATGATACGTAAAACAACACTTTGAATGCCCACTATTTTAAATGTATGATCCGATCTAGCTGTTTAACGAACTTAACCTAGATAATTGCTAAAAGGAACATTTGTACCAAACTTCAAGAAGATTGGAAAAATGCGATCTGGATTGGTCATACATATATAGATATAAATAAAGTTTTGCCTATTGACTCAAGAGGTGTGGAAGCTGAATCACACCGCACCTTCTACAACGTTTCCTTCTCTCTTGCGAGAGAAATGAATAGCTCTATTTTCAAAGAAAACTCGCTAATAATAAAATAAGTCATGTGGCATATCAACCAACTGTCAAAGTATAAGTAGCGTACTTTGCCGTAAAGCTTCAATAAGTGGACTCACTCCGAAACGGTGCAAGTTCTAATTATAAACTACTCAAATCTTGTTAATGCACAAAATCCTTCTCTCAGGATGAATAGTCTAATGTAGCTATGTAAAGTAGATGATGATTTAGTGATGGGATTTGTGAAGAACATCATTATACACAGCTTTGGTAAACCGCTGTCCTAGCTCGTTACTTACGCTTCATTGTAGGTCCGAATACATTCTGCAGAATCTGCAAGTACAATATGTACAATATCGTATAACAATATACAATATGCAACAATATAGTATATACAATATGGTGTATACAATATTGTACAATACGTACAAGTACAATATTGTACGGCATTTGCCCATACATGATGAAATCTGTGTTCTATCATGGGCATAAAACCATTCTAAGAACAGTATTTTTAATAAATAAATTTGAACTATGAATTTCAGTACAACCAAAATCGGTTGGAGACTCAAAGTGAGTGAAAGCTAAAGCAAACTATGGACTACAGTAGGAGTAATATATCGATAAGTATAAAACCATTGACTGTACATATTTAAATAAATTACTCAAGTCACTATCAAGAGTTCAAAATGGTGTGAAAAACTCATTACTAGCAAAAAATACCTGTTAACCAAATGAACTTTACACAACAAGAAATACAGCAACATCCAAGGCGGTATTCTAAAAGCCACCACATTGTTCGCGCTCCTCGGCTCGTTTCATCGTAATGGTTACTAAGACGAATGTTTAATGTTATTGTGGTTGAAGTTAAAATTATTTACGCGAGAGGAAATGTTCCAGTTAAAACAAAACGCGTCAAAGAAACCCACAAATATATAAAGTTCCTCAATAGAGAATGTGCCATTCCAGCAATACTGCAGTTTGTTATTGACGACATTAGCATAAATACTCTCGGGTGCGTGGTTGAGGACACAATGTGTTTGTTTATCTCATATTTCCAGTTTTCTGAACGAACCACTAAATATTGTTCTGAATAAATAAAGACATCTGTTTGGAAGAAACCGCTAACAGTACTTTAGTTATTTAATGATTCAAAGCACAAAAGTTGCGTCTACGCTGTTGCGCATAGTATTTATCGTACCTATCGCGTAGACAAAGAAGAGAAAGAATATGTGTATATGTATGAATATTTCACTGAGAAGTGTTGTAATAGTTAGGCTATGAATAAGCTATTGATAATGGCGAAATATAAGGCATATTTTATGTAGACTTGTGTTATCTTTTTTTTTTTCGTGTAACTGAAGAATATGTATATGTATGTATATTATGTAAAAATATATAATATCTAGAGAGTTATACTGAGTAAGTATATGTATAATGTCAAAGTTAAAATAATGTTAAATTGTAAATAAACGAACTAAACCCAGTGGCTAAATTGATGTGTTCAGATTATTTACGTTTTTTAAAGAAAAAGTTTATCATTCAGCATGTAACAACAAGGTCCCAAACTTTTAGTGGTTTCCTTCAAAATTCTTTCTTTGTTTATGACTAGACGCTCAAATTTAAAGTTGAAAATATTGCGCTGAACAATACTTCCCACTCAAGCACATACGACGAGTATTTCAAGCAAGTATCCAGATCTAGGGAGTGGTGTGGTGGGGAGCGTTTTTCTTGGGTAGGCCTACTGCCACCCGCGCCATGAGAAATATCGGACCCTATAATATCGCCAGCGTAGTGGAGGTAGGGGTGGATCTTTGCGCGGTGGTGGAGTGTAGGGTAGTGAGAGGGTCGTCAAACAAGTGAGCTCGATGTTCAGTTGCTCGGATTTGATAGGGCGCCACCTTAAAATGCATACACTTTTAACAAGCTTAGAGTCTGGGCTCTATTGTTATTATTTTTTTAACTACCCAAAATATTTATATTAACCACACAGAAAATACATTTTAGCAGGGCTAGCCTGGCCTATAAATTTTATAATATGACATGCAAACATACAGGTAGAAAGTTATATTTAAAGCATACATCAAAATAAAACTAACAACATGGTTATACTCGTAGTGCAACAGTAAACTATTTTGAAAACGCTACTAGAACATTTATGAGTTTAATTACAATTCTTTAATACACAGACACATACATTCAAGTTACTGCCCATTTACACTGAGATTGAAACTTACTTTTACTAAAATCCCTATTTACTAAAATTGGACATGATTTTGCAATCTGAAATAACATGTGAGTTTGTTGCAAGCAACTACTGGTATCCTAAGACGCAAGGTCAAGGCTTTTAATAAGTATTTAGTTTGACCCAAAAATTGATTAAAATGTCACTCACTTAGAGTCTAATAAGTAATTAAGGCATTGTAGAGGCTCACCTTGCTAAATAACTATCTCTAGCACTATAAATCCAGCACAGCTGTAGGGCACTTGAAGTAGCTTTCGGCACAGAAGAAACAAATCCAACATACAGCACGAAATCTCAGCTCCGAATGACCTGATCTAGATTGTTCAATGACTCATTTCAAAACCAGGTGATCCTGAAGATAAGGCACATTACAATGTCTCTGCGGCAGGCATGCATGAACCGGTAAGGTTGGTGATTCACCAGGTCTGTTGTTCTTCAGTTTCTTGTTGTTTGTTGTTCTTCAGTTAGTACTGTCCATACGGAAATACGGTGAAACTGGCATTTTGGGAGCTCCTGCAAGGTCAGGCTGCCGTCCGTTGTACACAACAGTAGGGTCACGTATTTTTATTTTTTAAGGGCTATATGTCTGCGCGCTTCGACAAATATAAAAGTAATTAAATCCTAGAGTAATCAATTCTATGATTTGTAGCCAAGATGGAATAAAATAAAAGTACATGTCACAGTACAGCTCAGTTTATTTACCAGCTCGAGAAAGGAAAGGAATTACGAGTATATTGTATTTGCAAGAAGCATGTTATATAACAAGTAAATATTTGATAACAACTGACTATTTTCTGACTAAAATATTGAAACAAACATTGAAATAAATATATTTGTACTCTTAATGTTCTCTTAATATTAAACTTGTTATTAATAGAAAAACCCTCAATAAGCTTGACTGTTTACATCTCTTTACATACTGATTTTATATACCTGACACAACTATGAAAATAACTGAATACGGTATAACGTCGTTGTTTAGATTTTTACCTTTTCTGCTTAAGATTGGGGAGATATTGATGGTTCGGAAGGTTCAGATCAAGACAGATGGTCGGCTGCTAATGCAAGACTTTGACATGTGTTTCACCCTGTATCCCTTACTTCTTACACACTACTAAACATACAGCGTGCCCTTTTCTTGCTAGTTAGTTTCTTTTCCTTTGAAGGGCAAAAATACGTATTTTTCTTTTGTATGTTTGGTTGTGTTTGGCTAAACAACTATGATAAACCTGCTTTTTCGACGAAAACTAGTCAGAGGTTAGGCCTACTGTTTAAAGGCACGTCAAATGCATGTGGTATATTTTATACATGTTGTAAATTACACTAGTATATTGTAACAAACATAAATAATAAACACATATGTAAGTAATATCAGCTTACTGGTCAAAACCACCATCATCTGGTACATAAAACATATCGTTTGTACGAGTTTGATAACTAGACACGGTAAAAGAAAAGAGCCACCTAAAAAGTGCGCAGTAAGGACATTAAATAAAAAATAATGATGCGGCCTTACTAATCAATGTAGTCTAAAACAATTAAATGTTTTCAATCCGTCAGAAACTACGAATTTCGCGTCAACATTTTATACACGTCTAGTAATAAAACGCAATAACAACCGCTGTTTTCTTGTAATGACTTTCTGTATATATCAAAATGTTTCTAGGTGTAAAACGTTTGTCTAGAGTAGATTGAAGCCGCGCTTTTGGTAGTCCACTTTAAATTGGGGCTTCAGAGCTCTATATATATGATGTACTTTCACGTTTTTCAAAATAGGTTTGTCTCAAAACAAAATTATGAAAATCAGCTTTCAACCCACCTTAAAGAATATACTTACATTTGATCTAAATGTTTAAGCACAGTATTAACAACGGTGATATTTTTGGATTACAATTCTCTGCACCCTCATCCTTTTCCACCCGAATACTGCGCAGTATTAAGGGGTAGGACTTTCGAAACACCCTGTTAAAAGCATAACATTTCTTGTAAAAGTTGTAGTTTTGCCAAATGGCCGACGAATTCGTATTCGTAGAAGATCCTACTTTGGATGTACAAATACATGTCGGGCTTATGATAAATATCCTTTTACCTAACACAAGATTGTAATAATTAATATAACTGAATGTAGTCATTAGGCTATATTCCAGATACTATTTCTGATTATAAACAGTATCCGTTTTACTCTACACAATTGTATTGCTACAAAACATATTACATTATTATAGGAAATCAAATTTCTATAAAGAACGATGAAAAATAATTACACTCTTCACTTAAAGATTCAAGGGATTTTAAACGAAATTGAAAAATTATTGGCACTGGGTCTTTTTAGAAACAAAATACGAAACAGGGATATCTTGGAGCTGATGAATAATTCATGAGTGAATATTCACTGACTTAGAATAACTTTGTAACTCGTGTGAATAATGTGATTTCATATTCATTCCTGTTAAATGTAACTTTAATCTTTTGAGAAGTTTCCCACTTTTCATACTTAAGCAGTGCACTTATAGTAAAGTGTTATATAATTTATAGTGGTCGTTATCAAGTAAGAGTTTCACATTATCACGTAATTTATTGTGTCTATTTCTGGTTTAAATTGATTTCACTAATGGCTTAGATATATGTTTTCCGTAATGTGTTCTCACTTAACAATGCATGTAAACTAGAGCTACGAAAAACAGGCGCTGACGTTGTTATATTCTAAGAAAATTGTTATATTTCATTATAGTACTGAAAGTGGCACTTTTCCGGCGCCAGTTAACTAAGGTTAGCTAAAGGGACCCGAGTACGGAAACAGAGATTTTTCGTGTAGGTTGAGGGGATGAATATTAAACTATTAAACTGGGTGATAAATTATTTATTTTAGAGATTTCGTTTGGGGCCGAGTGCGTCAACAGTTTAGCTTCTAAACCACGATTTAAATACGTTATAGCACATTTATCAGACTATTTAGGTACATTGAAACCAAATAATAAAACAGTTTTAAAAGTATAACCATAAGGACACAAGTTTATACTGGATTTACACTTGGGTTAAGGAGAGAGTGAGTATTGATTGAACCTGAGGAAAGGAATGAAGATCTATGACTGACCTTAGAAACTCTACTCTGCCGGAATACCAAGTGTCTTAGACCGTACGAAACATTGATAGAGCAAGTCTCATGCTCCTTCACATCACTTATATTCCGACAGATAAGTTAAAAGTTTAAAGTAAATTATAGTTTACAGTAGTTTAAAGTTTAGATATCAAATTAAACATGTACCAAAATAACTTTCAAAAAACTTATTCAATTTTTAAAATATTATCAAACACATGCCCAAATGAAATTTTAATGACTATAAACCATTTATTGACAGCCAGCTAACTAAGCTATGCTGTTCCAATTTGGGGTATGTTTCAAACCAATTTAATCTTCAAGGAACAAAAATGTGCCTTTAAGGAGAGAATCATATAAAGATATTTTTGTCATTCTGTTCTGAAAAAAGCTACTTTAGACACATGTATTGACAGTGCTAAAGTGTCACTTTTACAACCAGGTAAATAAAGTATTGGTTTGATAATCTTTTGTGGCATGGACATCAGCTGGTTCAACAAGTTTGTTTTGATTGTTTTAAATTTAACACTGACGTATAGTAAATCAGTGTAACAGCTGTTTCTTCAAAACATTATAATTCAAACTGCTGAGCTCAAAACAATGTTTACTTAATTAATTGTTCATAATATTAAAACATTTATTTTTAATTATTATTTGTATCATGACAAAAAATAACGTTCATCACTCGGCCCGAAAGTGTCTTTTTGATCTCGGTCATTTAACATTGACATTTAAAACTCGACCTCGTCGAGGTTAACTTGACCTAGTGTCAAAAAGTGTCACTTTAGGACCTAGTGATGAAATATACTATTTTTGAAGTAGCAGCTTACTAACCTTTCCCTCGATTTGTATTTATAAAACGTTGAAATGAGCAAAAAGTAATTTTATTTTGAATTTGAACTCTGCAAATCCTAACACTTACGAACCAAAAAACTGTTTAAAATTACCCCTCACAAAACTACTTTTTCCACAAAACAAATAGTATATAACGCTACAAAATTGTGTAACAAATTACCCACTGAAATGCAATTTGAAAATAATGTTGAACGATTTCAAAATTAGTGAAAATATTATGTTACAGGGAAATTATTATTCAGTGCAGGAATTTTCGGAAGATAATTTGAAGACTAAATTAAATAAAAAGTGAAAATCCATAGAACTGTTTTAAAATTTGATAGGCTTTCTACATCCCGGACAATTTAGGCTAGAATACTGTTGTTTAATATTTGATTTAAACTCTACTTATTATTATTATTAATTAATTGCTTTGTTACCGTAGTTTAGTTTGTTTTGTATTTTTATGATTTGTATTTTTGCCTCAGAATTGCTTATACAATTAATTTAGTTTGCAATTAAACTTTATTTATTTATTAAGAGATGTTTCAAAGGTTATACAAATGTAGTATTGGTTTTGTAAACGCTCGGTCAGTAAAGGTACTGACATCAATTATTGGGTGAGCGATAGATAACGCCTACCCTTGGGGTTGGCAAGCCCTTTTTAATCGTGTGTATTTGTGTATTTGTTTTCATATCTACGTAAAAAATACTTGATTTCAAACCTTTCACTCTTTTACTTTCATAGGTATGAGTTTGTTATTGAAGTCAATCGGAAATAATAACATTTTTCAGGCTTTGTCAAAAAACCTCCATATCTTTTAAAAGCTTACCTTGGTTTATACGCAATTTTTTAGACGTGTGTAATTTTCTACCCAATTTAAAAAAAAATTCTATCTTGCCCAATTTGCATGAATGAAAACTATTGAACATGATTTTGCATACGTATTAAGGGTTCAACTGAATTAAAGTCAACGTGGAGAGCCTACCGTTGAGTCCGAAGGTCGAAGCGAGCTGTCATCTTTGGTATACCACTTCCCAAAAGAAATTCGCTTTACTCTCGCCAGCGCCGCTTTTAAGCTCAACGGCGGTTACCACTTAAAGGTAAAAAATCCAGCTGAACAATGAGACTCTCGGGTCTTTCTTTGAAATTTGGGTACCTTTTCTTGATATAAAATCGTTAATATTTTCTCGTTAAACCCAAGTTTGTTAAAGAAAATATAACTTTTGAAAGAATTGTGGTTGTAATTACCGGAGCAGCAATTCCACGTAGAGACAGAATTAAGAGGATAATAAACTAAAGAGAAAATAAACCAAGGTAAGACACCGGTAATAAAAGCTAAGACAGTGTTTATAACGAAGTTAGTTGGAGTAATAACTTCCAGTGACAATCAAACGTTAAAAGGTCTACGAGAGAAAAGCTTAAGGGCTCACAATAAGAGGAGGCAAGTCGAGCAATCATTCTAAAAGGATCACCTTATAATGCCGAAAGTGTCGGGTGTTTCCGGCCGGGTTCGGAGGGGTTCGGGTCCGCTCCGGACGAAGGGGTTGCGCTCAGTGTCCGTTGGCGCGCTAAGGTGTAAACGTCGTAACTCTACAGCGTTTTGGTTTTGTGATTTTTATTATATGCTAACTTTTAATTAGTTTTTGGTTGTTTTGTGATTAGTACTATAACGGCGTGCTTCATGTTTTGGTATGAAATGATTCTTTTCCCGTTTTTAGTAATGAAAGGTAAAGTGTAGTGTTTTGTGTAAATTATGTAAACCATGAGGATACTATGGATATTCCTTTTCTTCTGTGTTCTTTGTAAACAGTCGGCTAGTCCAGCAAAAAAGGAGAAATGTAAGTGATAAAAAAATAATATTCTATGTGATATAAAACTGCTATTTATCATACTCGTACTTTGCTATGGGCGTTGAAGGAAGAATTTAAATATTAAAAATGTATTATTATATTGGTACCTGAACAATTCTTTAACGGGATCTTACATTTATGAGTTTATAGTTTGACACTCTAGAAAGGTTTGAACGTTGATACACACGATAATATTTAAATGTATTTTGTATGTGAACTAATTTAAATTCGCCGCGTTTAAGCCATTCTTATATGCCAAAGCTTTTGCAGAACACCTTCCAGTTTGTATTTACGTCGTACATAAAACTTCTGCATAAATTCCTATTTTTATAGTTTACACCTTTTATTCAAGTGTACACAAGTACATTTTAAAACCCCAAACATTGCAAACACATGTCAAGTGAAACGTTTGGCAAACGTTATTTGAAGCTTCAGAAGTTCTTAATCACGTTTTATCGAAAATATAACTATAAGTTAAATTAAACAGTAGATAGTAGGAAACAGAAGAGGTTGTGAGTTAAAGGACTGATTTTAACAATATTCAGGCAAGAAATCATACATACATACTTTTAATACTGTGAGTTTAATTGTTTGAGCAAGACAACTGTTTGGTGACAGTTATAATGGATCCATAGATCACCTCACCACCTTGAAACTCACTTTACCTTAAATAAATTTACTCCCGTAAAGGTTAGTATTTACAATGTCAGTGAGAGACGTTGTTTTGGTGAACATACATTATAACTCATGAAGCCTTTAGAGGTAAACTATTCCAAACCCATATCTTAGTGTACAAGAATTGTGCCAAGCTCGTTCGGCCTTTTTTCGTTTTCCCACCAAAATCAACAATTTGCCTCAATAACCCCCCATATTTACAACATAAATAATAGCAAAGTAAGCATATTTGCTATTGGGTCAAGGGACTTTAGATTAAGTACTAACACTAGTATAGTACCCTGAGCGAAATGCTGGGGGCAAAGTTTTTGGCGTTATATTGTGTTTAGTTATAAAGCGAAGGAGAAACATTGTCTGTTACCAAAGTTTGTGATAATCCGTTGTGAACATCCCTTGTAACGCAGGATAGGCTTGTCCCTTGTCAAGCACAATAGCTTTGTGCGTAACAACGAAACCTAAATATTGTCTGAAACATTTATTTGCGCCCAGTTAGCCATTTACATCAAGTCATTTTACAATTCAGTGGAAATTTAGCTTTTTTACATTGTACGAGCTATTAAAGTAGCAAAATAAATCATTTTATGAACTAATTATTTATAAAATTATCTATTATGTACATTTAAAACTAGATAAAATATAATTGAATATTTTAATAGTAGGCTGAAAACTCAAAGATCTGAGATTTTCGTCGGCAGAGATAGTCGTTGTCAATGGGAATTCAGTTCTTTTGTAATATGAAAGCATCACTATCCATCGAATGATACGCCTGATATGCTGTTGTCTTTCCGACTCTGTAAATGGAGGCGTATTTAACTCTGATATTTGCTTTCCTCTCGACCGCTTATATACGCTCAGAAGAGGTGAATAAACATTCCATATTTGTACAGCACGTTATATCGGATAACGAGCAATATATAGGGGTCCAGTAATTAAGGGACAATCAAACTTCATTATATATCAGCTCATGATAAACAAACAATTTCCTATAACAATAGTCCTTTGATCAGGATGACTAATCGTTTCGAATATCTCAAGAGCGACCAGTATCCAGTCACGCTATTTCACACCAAATTGATAAGCTAGAAGATTGCTATGATTTGAAAGAATTTATTCAACAACCACATCTCGATCAAAATTAAGTTATCAACTACAATATAAGAAACACAGAAATTGCTCATCACTCAAGACTGATTAAATATGATAATTATTATCCTTAAACATGTGTTTTTGTAAACAGTCAAAGTATTTATTTTGATTTGTATTTTTGTTTCAGAAATGGTGGCCGAAATATAAGCCTTTAAAAGTGATTAGTATGTGTTTTTGATTGCTATATATATATATGTTCGGTCCAAATATTTTTGTCTTCAATTTATTTTATATTATATATATATATTTGTGGACAAATGTAATAATTTTGTGATGACACAAAAATTTTGTAACATTTTAAGAAACGTTTGTTTTACAATTCTATATCTAAATCTATTATATTTTTTGCATATCAAGCATTGATTGTACCTTGTAACAAGGTTTCCCAAAAAACTGTTTTGTGAAAATGATAGTCAATAGTCCTTTCGGAAGTGGTTGAGTAACTGCTTCAGCTGCATGAGGTCATGCATTGTCATGCAAAATTGCTGCAGCCATTCGTTTCAATTTGTGATTATCGGTACATGCGCGGAACCCAAGCACAAATTTTACAGTGTGTGTTCTGTGAGGACTTCGTAAATGATGTGCGTGCGTGAAACATTTGGGAAATTTATTTCATCTAAAGTCATTCCGATTAACAGTTTCAAGGTAACCATGACACTGCGGCCGCTTGCCTCATCGTGAACGCCTACATTGAAATTTCGGCACCAACGTCGCAAAGTTGACTCGTCCATCACTTCACTGTACACGGATTTTATTTCGCGGTATATTTCACTTGGGCGCATTTTTTTACATTCAGAAATCAAATAACTGATCCCAATTCACAACTGGCGGCGTTATTGATTTTCTTCTCCATTTTGTATGTTTATGAACACGGTAACAAGAGTTGTATTGAAACGAAATTCAGTAAACAGCTGACCAATAAGATGCTAAAACCAGCTGACTTTGATTCAATCATCTGTCAACACATAGACAACACAGAGATTAAAACGAGTACTACTTTCCGAACGATTGTATTTGTGTCCATTATCACAGGTACGAGGCTGTTCGCTACGCTGACAACCTCACTTCGGCCTTCAGGCTCACACTTACGTGTTTTACTGCAAGTTTTATTACGTATAATGAAGGTAGAACGTATTTTAAATTTTATTGAAATCAAACTACTAATAACGTTGTAATCACTTTTTTGGCCGCCATTTTGAAACCAATGAATTTTTATAATTTTAATACATTAATGGATACTTTAAAATATATTTATTTTAAATGTTATCAAAATAGGATACAGCTTTCTGTTTTTAGATAATTAAACCCATTTTTTAACCAAAACTTCTACCCCCTAAAAGGATACTTTCCGTAGCCCAATTTTGCTGACTAAAATATTTACAAAACATGTACCACATTTTTGAAAATCGGACCAAATGCTAACATAATGTTATACATTTACTATACTGTATATGTAAATAAAGTGTTTGGATAAAATGCTCAAAATGTGTTCTGGGGCATATGGACCCGGGTCTAGGTCTTATCAAACTTAAAGTTTGATAATATATGTTTTAGCTTGTAATTACGAAACCTCGTGGTCGAACTTTGAACTAGCGCTTTAATTATTTGCAAGGTATCCAACAAACTATGCTGACAAAGACATAATATTTACGTGGTAACAAACAGGTTATATATGGGTGGATTTAATCTTTTTCCGCTTGTTTTACGAACCCCAAAAAATACTACACAGTCTAACCGAAGATGACAGTAGTTTTAAGGGCGTAAAAATAATATGTTTTAATATAATAGAGGTTTGCACGTTCTCATGACTTTGTATTCATCACAACTTTTGCATGATGCCAAAGAGATTGTTTCAAAGTGGAGGTTTTGTCAAAATTATAATATTGTTAGGAAAATCGGCTTCCAATCCACCTTAAAAATATAATGAATTATTGATCTTTCATTTACAGTTTAGGAATTGACCAAAACACTGTTTATAATAGAAACTGCTCTGCAACGTCTCTTTTCCAGCCCGTAATGTGCAGTGTTAACTGAAATGTAAATGTATTTAGATAAACAAATGAAATGAAAGAAACTATTTGAATTGGTCTGGTACAAGCGATTGGTTCTTTAGTTTGAGAATGTTGAATTTTGTGGGAGCTTTGCTCAAGAAACCCTTTCATTTTACTAAACAAATTCTATGAACGCCCACGTTCGTCTGAATCACCCTGTGTGTGTTTGGTTTTAAGTTCAAGAGTTTGTTTATTAAAATATATCATTATATACGTAATATACTTATACATAGATTTATGCTATGTTTTTACTGAAGACGGTTAAACCTTTTACATCTAAATATATAATGTTTAGTGTTTATAGTTACCTTTTTCCCTTTCAGTTTTAGTGTGTCAGTCTGGCTTTTGTTTACTTTTTTTCTATCATAGGAGGGAGGTTTTATTATATTATACTTTTGAGTCTGATCATAAATTTGTCTTACTTTTACGTCTAGCGAAATGACATTTTATCGTCAGCCATTATACTCTTGGGATAGCTTTGAATTTAAATAAAAAAGGAGGCTTTTACGAAACATCGTTCAGTTTGATCTTCTGTTTTATTTTCTTCTCACTATTTAGTTCAAATGAAAATTTCGTATTATAAGATATTTAGATTTTAAATAGAGATTGAAAACAGAAGACCAGCAAACGATTGTGTTTTTGTTCAGGCAAATAATAAAACAGTTCGTATATTGCATCTATTTTTAAAACAAGTCCATAGTATTATACAGATTTATGAATGTTGTACGTTCATTCCACATATATCCCTTCAAAAGGGACAATTTTCTAGTTTTCAACGAATAAGTTTTATAGGAAAATTAACTTATATAGAATATCATTTGTGAACAAATATATCAGAGTATACGATGTGAGTTATTTATTGAGAAAGATTTATTGAATGATGATAATTAGTTTGTTTAAAGTAATTAAGTGTGATACATTTTACTGAACTGAGTAAACAGTGAGAAACAAATCACGACTTACAAGTGGTACTTTTCAGCACGATTTGCAAAACTTAATTAGTTTCTGTTAATACGGTACGTTGAAAGACTGTTTAAAACAGGTTTATGGATTTGACAACTACGGTATTAAAACAACATTTCAAAGGAAAGGAATAAGAATTTACCCTATCCTACTATTCCGAAGGAGCTCATAAAGTTTGATAAAAGGTACGTAACAACAATAATAGTTATACAGTATATTGGTGTAGAGAATACGGAAGTTTTCACCGCGAGAGGCAGAACGGTTAATTTGCAACAAGAACGCAAAGTAGGTCATTGCATAATCTCTGTTTGCACTCACATTGAACATAACACGTTCTTCCTACTAAACATTAAACTTGGACAATCAATACTTTAAATTACTGGCAATTTAAGTAAAAGGCACTGAGCAATAAATAATTAATAACTTGAACATTTTACAGACGTTTACATTTTATTGGCTCAAGACCTTTAAAAGAAACGTCTTTACTGTCGAAGACACATTACACTGATTGTAAACAAATACTACATCGTCAAAACATGTAAAATACGCGAGGTAGGCTATTTTGTTATGTGAAAAGTGACGTATTTCCCGCTGGAAAGAGATATTTTAAAATATGTTCAGTTCATAAAACTTACATGGTGATAGTGGAAATAGTATATTTCATTTCTAGGTCATAATGTAAAAGCTTTTTAACTCCCAAGGTGTAGCCGAAGTCGTTAAATGAGTGGGGATCACTCATTAGTGGGGAACACTTTTGGGACGAGTGATGAACGAAACCTTTTGTCGCATAAGTTTGCACATGGGTAATGCATATTTATTAAGTATTAACTATGGCTAGTGCTTTACACACAATAAATAAATAAACCTCTGCCTACGAAAGCAAACGGTCATTTATAAAAAATAAAATTAAGAAGAGAAATGTGTAAAAGCGTACAGCAAGAACATTATTTTACAAATAACCACTTTAGGTTTTACATAAACAATGTATTTACCATATTATTTTATTTTATATTCTTAGTATTACTTTTGTAAAGTGAAAGGTGATCAACATAGCCTGATCAAAACGTTTTGTAGAGTTTAAAATTATTAGTTTTTCGTTTGGTTTTCCATTTAAGATTTACTATTTTAATGTGTCATCCCCTAAGTTTATAAAATATAGTTTGAACAAGTGCAATTAGTTTTAAGTCTACTCCGAAATAAACAAGTTTAGATTACGGTGAAATATGTATTAAACTAAATACATACATTTGATTGCTAACATTTATCCTAGATTCTGGGTGCCGGAAGAAAAGTTGAAAAACTCTAATAGCTCAGTTTATCTGGTTGCCAGATGTAGTAGACAAGTAATATGTTACAGTCTGTGTACTGGTGTTCTCATGTGCAAGGTTTTGCTAAAGAACTAGACGAGCAGGTCACGTGACTGACGCTAAGTATCGGCTGTCAAAGCAAAAACGTGACCGGAGATTTGAGAACTAGAACATCTGCCTCAGACTCGGGATTACTGTCCTTCATCAAAAACCTTTTGCTCTAAAACAGCTGTTTTTGACACACATAATAACGTGCTAAAGCAGAGAAAGAAAGGATTGTTTTGGCGAGTGTTTACTTCCTAGAAGGAAAAGTATCATTTTAATTATCTTTACTCTTCAGGGACAACTTATGTTTCAATGAGTTAGTTTTTACAATATAAATCATTGACTTCTAATCTATACAGGGTGTCCCGAAACTCTCTGGAACAGTTCATATAAAGTTGTTCCTTGGGTTGAGACAAACAAATTTCACAATATAACATGGGGTCCAAAGTCCTTAGTTTCTCCACTAGCTACCATTTTGTGTTTTTACTAAATAATTATTATCTCAAAAAGCATTTGACCTACTCCGTTGAAACTTTGCATAGTTGTTTCTCTGCCCAAAACCTAAAATAAAAAATACAAAAAAAAACTTTTGGAAAAAATGGTGGCTATTTAAAAATTTTAAATTTAAATAGTTAGGAAATGAATAACTTTTATACAAATTATGAAATATAATGAAAAGCGATAGTTTAATACAAAACTAATAACACCAAATTTAAAAGAATACATTCAAAATTAAGTGAGTCATAAGCATTGTACTGCAACAATGCTACTTGGACTATTGTCTTAGTGCGCTTTTATTAGCAGCTGGCACAAGAAATAAGATATCATATGGTGTTACCATAGCTTTAGCATTTATTTTAGATTGGCTGTCAATAATTATCAGCTGATTTTGTTTACAAACAATGTGTTGCTTACAATAAAACAACTTAACCTGTTAACTTACTGAATTAAGTTATTATCATGATTAGTAGTGGTGTAAATGTGATCGCATCTAAATTTCGTATAACTAGCCAAACGTTGTTAAATATCATGAAAAATAAAAACAAAATGGTAATCTATGAAATATAACATTTTTGAGTTTTTAAAAGTAGAACAAGTTTAAATAACAACAATTTAACACTTTAAAATGTTTTGTTTTATAGATTACCATTTTATTTTATTTGTTTCTTGATATTTTATGACATTCAGCGTTGTTTTATTTTAAGCAAAATCATTGTTTGTTTGTAAACAAAATCAGCTGATCATTATTGATCAGCTGATCTAAAATAAATGCCAAAACAATAATAAAACCATAGGGTATCTCATTTCTTGTGCCAGCTGCTAATAAAAGTTCACTAAGACAATAGACCAAGTTGCATTGTTGTAGTAAAATGCTCATATCTCTCTTAATTTTGAACGTATTCTTTTAAATTTAGTGTCGTTAGGTTTGTATTAAACTGCCGGTTTTAATTATACTTCATAATTTATATAAAATTATTTATTTCCTAGTTATTTTAATTTAAAAACTTTAAATAGCCACCATTTTTACTCAATTTTCTTTCTTGTTTATATGTTTTTATTCTAGGTTTTGGGTAGAGGAACAATTATGCAAAGTTTCTACGGAGTAGATAAAAGGATTTTTGAGATATGAAATATTTAGTAAAAAACACAAAATGGTGGCTAATGGAGAAACTAAGGACTTTGGACCCATGTTTTATTGTAAAATTTGTTTGTCTCAACCCAAGGAACAATTTTATATGAATTGTTCTAGAGAGTTTCGGGACACCCTGTATAAATCAGGATACTAGCTTCAAAGCATTTTTTTACATTAAGTGTCTTTCGAATTGTAAACAGAAACTAAGTTTTATTTCTCAATATTAGCGTTATGACAACAATATCGTTCATTACTCGTCCTGAAAGTGCCTTGTTGATCTTCACTGATTTTATGTCCTTGGCCATTAAACGTAAGCTCGTACCAAAAAGCTTCACTTTAGAGCATGATGATAAAATATACTATAACACGTTTAATCACATGCTAAATTTACACTTAAAGCAGAATAAATTATTTGTTTCCTGTCCTTTCATTTTCTAAGAAGTAAAATATTATTTTTATGGCCTTTTCTATGCAAAGACGTCAACTGTTTCTAGGTTTTATTTCAATAAACGATTCATTGGACTACTGTTAAGAAATTACAGTATTTTCTAAATAAAACTGCTCTGACAATCGTAATGGTGTTTAGCTTAAAATCTGATAAACAATCGACTCAAATAAGTGTATTAAGTACTAACTAATGTTCAGAAATGGATGGTGCAATCTATTCGGAAAGCTATTCGGACAATAGCGAAACTTTATAGACAAGACCGTCTTGCCTCTGTATTCTTGAATCTTGTTTCTTTCCAAATCAAATACGATCCTATAAGATGAAGCAACATTAATTCTAATGTAACAATATGAAGGGATAAAACTGAACTGGGAGACACAGGACGGTAGTTCACGAACGTTTGCCTTCTTATAGGAGCTAGCCAAACGGTTATAAAATTCGATATAAAGTTTCCTAATGCTAAAGGAGTTTAAAATGAGTTTAAAGAGTTCTTGTTAGAGAAAGCATTTTATAGTGTTATACAATTTATATTATTTAACCTCAAAAAGTATTACCTACGTACCATCTCACATTTACTTTAAATTATATTTATACAGGGTGTCCAGTAATTAAGGGATCATACTACACCAGGTTAGTAAAGTCAAAATAAACCAAACACCTTCACTATCATATAGTTCTATCCCACTTAGTTTTCCGTATGTCTGTCTTCCTGTGTATTTAACTAACAACTTTTATCTTCGAGGTCGATTATGTTATAAACTTAAAACTTTACACACTTGTTAGTATAATTTACCCCAATATTTAAAACATACTTTTATATAATTATCACTTCCGGTTTTAAAATGACGTTCATATTAAATGTTTTAAGCTTATTAAATCAAAACTCTCAAACCTTACAGTAAATAGCTTACTACAAGTTTACTACAAAGATACAGGGGTTTGAGTTATTAAGCTCAAACAGTTTAGTATGACCACAATAACCCTGTGTAGCCAGAAAAATATTGGAAAACGTTATGTTATCGTCGTAAACATCGTGAACACTAATTTAGGCGTTTATGAATTACTTAGTTTATCTGCATAATTGTAGTAGTTTAAACGTAAACTTAACCATATATTTTATTGGCTCCCACAATCTAAAAATCAAACAAAATGGTTAAGTACAAGAATTTTACAGCTGCACTTTTACACAAGTCATGATATCTTCTGTATTCCGTTCTTGAATTAAGTGATAAGACTCATCGTTTTGGGAAATTGCATTAGCTAATATTTCATTTATATTGGGTTTTCATAAAATAATGGTGCAGATTTCGACCATCTGTAAAGTTGCATCAAACTTAAAACCCAAACTGGCATACGCTGTATCCGGGAACTCAGAGTTTGTTTACATATATTAAAAATTGTACTGAGATTGTGCTTATTGTTAATCTCATTGTTTTGAAGAAACTTGAATGTTGTGTTTTCAGTTGAAGAAAAAGCAAAGTGTGTAGTGAGTTATAGTGAATTAAAGTCAGTGACCTAGTGCCACAGAGCATAACAATATTGTAGTGCAGCGATTAGGAAGACTTGAATAAAGCTGCGCTAATAAAAAAACATTATTCGTGCGTACAGGCAATTTCTCGACACTGGATTAGCAAAGAGGCGTCATAGTACAGGTAGGCCACCAGTCTCAAATGAAACAGTTTACAACGTCAGGCAATCTTACCTTAGAAACCCTTAAAAATCTATCCCGTCTATACTAACAAATAATTACTAATCAAAGCTTCCGGTGTTGACCGCGTCAATTGGCTATCTCTAACTTCTACTGCGCCAGACGATTCGCTCATTTTCCAATGGAGCATTTAGTTAGTAATGATGCCGGCCGCTTAAGCCTAAGACTTAATTTACTAACGCATAATGTTTTCTATTAGCGCAGCTTTTTTCAAATTCGACCTAAATCTTCGCTGTACTAAAGTAACTGACCGTGCTAATTCACTGTACCACACCACACACTTGGGGTTTCTTCATACGTAAACATGTTAACATTGAAAACAAAACATTCAATTTTTTCAAAACAGTGAAGTTAACAATGAGCACAGTTTTTGTGTGTAATATATGTAAACAAAATTCTTCGAGTTCCCGGATACAGTGGTACCATTCTGGGTTTTAAATTTTGACGCATACAATTTTACAGATAGTCAAAACTGCGCCATTATTTTATGAAAACCCTGTATTGTTCATTTAGCATTATTATAGTAATTTTGTTAACAAAGCAACATCGTAATGGCTACCGTTATAATTGGGGATTGAGATAACCTAAGGCTAGAATAGATTGTGTTAATAGCCTTCATGAAGGCAGATCGGGTGTTCATTCACTTTACATTCATTACAGCGTGCTTTTAGTAACAAAATAATCGTTTTGTCAACAATGTTTGGCTCTAATAATGATTAAATAAAATAAATACCACCTTACATAAAATGTCATTTAAAGTTTAATAAAAATTGAATGAAATACAAGTTTTGAACCCTTTATTGTAAAATTCATATATTTAAGTAAGTACAGGGTTTTTTTTAAACGCAACCTAATGTTCAAACTATAGTAAGTAATTTTTTACGAGCACTATATGGTCATACATTGTATCATTGGTTTGTTCAGTTCAATATCTGTCAGATGGTATGTATTGTTGCAGTAATATAGTGGTTTTGATTTTCTAATTTAATGTTATTGTAAAATAAACGCAATCATGATTTTTAGCAAAATCAAAGAGTGTTTATTGTTAAAGAATACTTAAGAGCAAGATAATTTCTTTTGTGTCAAGAGGCGTTTGAGACCATGTTTGCAGGCATGTGTAGACTATTTTTGTTGTTGTTTTAAAATTGTTAAAGGTTTTTAGGAGAATTTTCTTAACTAACCCTAACATCCTCCATCACTTCTTCATTCAGTACAGTCCACCCTCTGTTATGCTTCGTGTCCCCTACACAATCTGTTTCGTTAAGCTTTTTAACAAATCTGTTAATTTTATATTTTTTGAAAAACTAACACCTGTAAACTTGACTACACACGCCTCTTCATAAAAAAGAATTATCCTGTGGTTAAGTATTCTTCAACAACAAACACTCTTTGATCTTTGCTAAAAACCATGATTGTGTTTATTTTACAATAACATCAAATTATGAAACCAAAACCACTATATTACTGTAACAATACATACCATCCAACAACAAACCAATGATACAACTTATGACCATATAGCGTTGGTAGAAAATGACTTACTATAGTTTGAACATTGGGTTGCGTTTAAAAAAAACCTGTACCTTGGAAAGGATATCCAAGAGACAGGGCTTGGCAAATTTGCAAACAAACTTCTTTACCAAAGGATGACTACAGTTTTTAGGTTAACTCAGCAAAGGTCTAGAATAAGAACTAGAACTATAAACTTGCAAAAGGGTTTTATTGGAATGTTGGTGCGAGGATGAAAAATAGCTTATTCTGAAAGGATGAAGATAGTCTGGACACAAAAACCCCAACTTTTTAAGACGCGTTAACGTACAGGTCACTTTGACATTGTGAGTGGTCCAATTGAGCCTGTACGTAAATAATAATAATAATTTGAAGACAGTGAATTGGGATCCGACCTGATGAAACATCTTACGTCTGCAACTAAGTTGGTCTACAGCTTTATTTCTTTAGATCTTTGATTACCTTTCAACAGTTTTCGTGTTAGGTTAACCAATTTAGGCCTAACCACCATCAATGAGGATGAAGTCCCAAAACATTTAAATGATCTCATTCCAAAATCGCCGACACTGGAAATGCAACCAAATTTTAAATTTATGAATAAATATATACATTCATAAAGCTACCCACTTTAAGCACGTAGGTTGTTTATGACAAAATTTAATTTAATAAAAATCCAATAAAACAAATTATTTTTTGACTTCAACCGGTATTTGTTACCTAAACAAACTATGCATATGCAAGAATCAAATACTTTGTGGTACGAATGTATATTTATTGAAGAATCTGAACAAAAGTTCAAAAAACCAGTATCTGATTCACAGTACTGAGAAATCCTGAAAAGAAACCTGTTCAAGAACACGAGATATCCTTTGAATAGTAATGTAGTTGAACGAGATGGCGAAGAAGAGATATAAAGAAGAAGAAATGAGGAGTTAAGAAGAGATGAAGATGCAGATGTCTGTTGAGCTCGACTGTCAAAGCTTAGAAACGTGTCAAAGTGTCGGGATCTCAAATACAAGTTTCCTGCCACTACGTGGAAATTACATTACACAAGAAGTTGCCCTTTCTTCAACCTGGTCTCGCTAAAGATGTGTATTTTATCTCTTTCTATCTGTGTGAGAAAACATCTTGAAGAAGCTTTGTAGAAGTGTCACGTGTTGCTTCGTTTGTCGTATGTGAAGTGGGATGTACTAAGGATAAGCTGCGCTCCGTTTAGGTATACGGTGCGGGTTTTAGCGAATTTCTTTAGAAACTTCCATATTCTAGCGCAATATAGAACGAAACATCGTAGAAGCAAACGGAATGCAGTTTTGAGCTTCCTGACACATACTGAGCCAGAATAAAACCTTTTATACAAATGTATCTATGTATGTGTGACCACGCTGTAGGTAGCATTTTTTGTCAGATTTTTACGAGATTTGGTAAAATGTTCTTTTTGTAAAGCTCAAGGCTAAGTTGGTTATGCAGCAAAATCGGTTTGCCGGAAGTGCCCCTTACCCCCTAAATGGGTTTGTGTGCAATTAAAATGTAATTTAAATTTACGCGTAGGTACCATAACCAACATCTGTACCAAACACAAAATCTGTCCAGCCATACCATGATGATCACGGAAAAATTCACTTCGCCACCATATTGGTTTTGCTGATCGGATTTAGTTAAATGGTGGTAGGCGAGTTGGTTACAGTGACATACAATTTTGTAGTAAATTGTCTCCTTGTAGTGGTAATTCCCATTCACGTGGCTATGCGTCGCCTACGTTTTTTTATTCAAGTTTCCCAAAGTTTGTTTGTTTTTCATAGACTTTCTATAGAAAGTTCTGAAATGTTGCTCACCAAGTACCATTGTTCCTACGTGGTAGAGTTGCAACCAGTCTCTAGTGCGAAGGCACTGGTTCGATTTCCGACGCAGGCGAGTTGGTTTAGACTATTTCCCCTTACACTGTGTTGAATTGACTGGGACTCGTGGCGTGGTCCTGTAATCCAGCTTCATGGAGGTCAGGTTTTGGGATGGTATAGGTCTAATGCGGCTCAGATAGTCTCAGTGATCATCTGATGATACCCGCATCAACTCCCACCATCGTTTAGACATATCAGACCATCACCTGCGTGGTTCGTCACGTTAAGCCGTTGGTCCTTGTATTTCCATTGGTCATTGGGCTATTAATTAAGGGAAAGTCGGCCTTAGTTTGTAACAAGACTACACCTCATAACTCATTACTACCACTCATCACACTCATCCTTCCCCACATATTTGCCTTAAAATACCCTCATGAGAGTGGTCGGCATCTCAAATAGTGATTTAGTGTTTCCAGATACAAGATTAACATTCAATAAAAATGTTTTGGTGTAGACTGAAAATATGTTTGCTAGTGTAAAACCGTGTCTACAGGTTTTCAGCCTACACAGCAACAAAAGTGCTTAGAACTACAAAGTAGATAAGTCACTTGTTCAATAAAACGAAATTTCATTCAATTCTCAGGCTGCTTGGCAGGTGTCATTGTCAGATGGAATTGAGTTAAGTTGGTACTTTCTGGAGCATAAAATATGCTACTAAAAGATTTGGCTCGATATAGTTTCGTCTTGTTGGGGTTGGAAATTATTTATATCAAGCTACTTACCATCTTCTTCAGAAATAGAGACTGTATGGATTTTATTAAGTTTTGCTATATTATATACTATTTGTGACTTATTTGTGGAACTTCCTTAAAATAAAACTTGAATTATGAAAATCGTCTAAAAGTCCGCTCTAAAAGATATCATTTAACATTTTAAAAATCAAAGTAACAAGATTTATAAAGTTTGTCACATAAAATGTAATAACGAGCTAAAATTTTCCTTTCATACTTCCATTGAAATATCATTCTGACGTTCAGATTTTACATTCAATCGCTCACGTTCATTTGAATAGTACAATTTTGGACCATATAGTCAGTCAAACAATGTATATGGTTTCCCAATTAAATGCCATGAACATGTCTGTGTTGTAGAACACTTGAGAATTAGGACTGTTTTCAGACCAGTTTTGAATGCCTTGGGAAAGATGGCGCTTTGATAAAATTTGGCTGTTGATGAAATGAACTCCTGCTGAGAAGGCAAACGTTCATGAACTGTACCGTTCTGTGTTTCCCAGTCCAGTAGTTGTCCCTGCCTCTAGTCCCATAAAAGTGTGTGTCGCTACCTATAAAAATACTTTTTGTTCTTTGTTTTACTTTTTGAATTAAAAGAGACACGTCTCCAAAATGTAGAGGCAAGGCAGGGTCAACAGGCAGGGTCTTTAAGTGCAAATGCAAAATATGAGGTTGAGGTACAGTGTACATGGCAATAGTGGCAACAGTATTTATGTTTTCATCTGAGTTTTGCTATGTACCCAACTTATTAATGTTCCACCTCCTTCCTACTTATTTAAGCTAGGGGTCACAAACGCCCTGGTTACTCCTATGAATCTGGCAAAGCGCATTTGGAAAGGTTTAGTAGTTTTAATGTTGAGGTGGAAACACTCCCGTGAAACAACCGGTGTAACTCTAGGGGCTTATTGCATTAACGTAAAAGTTCACACAATTAAATATTCGGATAGTTTTTAAGGTTGCTAAATAATTACTTTTGTCCGCACGGAGCAAAAACTACTGACTAAACCTTACCATTTCAACAATTTTACATTTAATTGTTTGTAACACTGTGTTAGCAACATTTGTTGACCAATTTGCTTCAACATTCAAAACAAGAAAACTTCTGTTATACATAAATTATTTAATTGTAAAGAGTTTTGAAATGTGTTGAAAACGTACTATCAAGCTCTATCCCATTGACACCTTACCTCAACGTTCAATATTAGGGTTCAATATGTTTTTCGGTTTACATTAAATTTTACCAACCCCAAATGTTGTATTTGGTTGCTAATAATACTACAATTTAGATTTCAAACCCAATTACTAATGTTTAAAAATATCATGTTACGAAGAACTGAACACTTGTGTTAAATATTCATAACAATAAAATTTAAAACTAGACTGTGAAAGCCAAATTATATTAACTTCTAATTAGGTCACCATCCCAGTTTTAACAATGGGTGAAAATGAGGAAACATGGATTTCCTAGTTCTCAAGTAAAAGGTTAAGTTTAAAAGTAAACTTGTTTAAAGACTTGTTTTTCCGGTAACGTCATAGTCTCAGTAATAATAATAAGTAGTAATAGTAGTAATAGGTAGTTTAGGTATTAAAAGACGACATAATTTTGTTTTTTTTCCTCTTAATTGTCTGTACATAAATATGTATGATTCATAGTGCAGGGAACTTTCTAAAGGCTTGTTAGTAATTTTAACTCCGTTGTTTCATTTAAAAACCTGATTCATTTATCAAAACTTTACAGAATTTAGCTTCCATTGGCTGTGCATAAATAGCTAGTTTTGTGTTCTCTCTGTTGTGGTCAGTCTGATTCACGGCTGTGATTGGTCGTCCGTTTTTCATGCCAGCCAATGAGGCTTCTGGTGGCTGGTCAGGAGTTCAGTACGTGTGCAGCTGTCACTGGCCATGGACGTGCTTTATTTCTCTATTTCTTTTTTAATTTTGTAAAGTGTTTATACACGTTGTATTGTTTTCTAGGCTGGTTGTTATACAGTTTATTAAGTTAAAGGGAAATCTAAGGTTTTTGGTGGTGGGTAACTGGTCAGCTTACTTTTAGGCTAGCTCAATTTCCTAATATTTTGTGTTATGTTTTGTTGTTCTTTTCACTGCAGACGGGATCAGATTTCAAATCCCGAAACGTCGTGTTCCTGTTGTTCACTCAAACACGATGGCAAACGTCCGTAATTACATTTCAACCTCAGGTAGAGTGTGTGGTTTACATTAAACTACTAGTTATTCTGTTGATGTTTCAGTGCGTGTTGAAGAGTTGGAGGTAGTCCTGGGGTCCATGGCTAGACTGCCCTGTGACCTTGTACCTCCTGAGGACGGCGATAGTGTCGCCCTCGTCATCTGGTACAAGGATGAAGACAAAACCCCGATATACAGGTGAGTTATCACAGGCTGATTTTTCTAACACTATTTAACTGTCAGATTACTGAGATTCATACTTTCAACAATGGGATCTCACTTGGTACACAGTTGTTCCCGCTAAACCTCACTTATCTAGGAAGTGTATTTTCAAATGATAAAGCGATAACTATACCCAAAGGTGAACTCGACAGAAGCTAATCGCCCTGGAATGGTAGTAAGCATTGGTTCTACGATTGGAAACTTGGGCTATTTTACAGTTTTCCTGCAGACGAGTTTAAAAAAGTAGTTTCCTTAAACGAAGCGAATGTATAGTTGGGAAGGACGTTGAGAATACTCTGAACACTATTGCTAAGTTGCTAAGTCTAAGTTTATCGCAACCCAAACCCTGACCTTGATCAAGCAGCCTTGACCTAGGTATAATATAGATAATGTCATTTCCAGCCTGGATGTTAGAGACCTGCACAAGGGTATTCACTGGGCCGACGGTGACCTTGAAGGTCGAGCTCACTTCTCTAGTGACCTTTATCAAGCAGCCTTGACCGTGGTAAAACATAGATACTAATGTCATTTCTAGCCTGGATGTCAGAGACAGAGACCTGCACAAGGGTATTCACTGGGCCGACGGTGATCTTGAAGGTCGAGCTCAGTTCTCTAGTGACCTTTATCAAGCAGCCTTGACCTTGGTATAACATTTCCAAGGGTATTCACTGGGCCGACGGTGACCTTGAAGGTCGAGCTCAGTTCTCTAGTGACCTTTATCAAGCAGCCTACAAGTGCATTTCTAGGGATGTCAGAGAGACCTGCACAAGGGTATTCACTGGGCCGACGGTGATCTTGAAGGTCGAGCTCAGTTCTCTAGTGACCTTTATCAAGCAGCCTTGACCTTGGATAACTCCAAGGGCTCTGACTCAGGGCTGTACAAGTGCCGGGTGGACTTCAAGCACTCGCCCACGAGAAATAGTCTAGTCAACGTTTCAGTTATAGGTAAGGTCTATAAGTTGAAACATTTCGTGATTCAGAAAGTATTTAGGTTTAAAGGCTGCATGCGTTATCAAAGTTTACAGTAATATTTACTATTTTAACTAAAAAATGGTATAATCCATCAATGTCTTTTTAATAACATTCAACCTTAACACTTATTATCAATTAACGGTTATTGTTCTAAATATGTATAATATATCGAGGGATACAGTAGGTGTAAAATTCAAAAGCCAGGTCTAGCCGAGAGTTGTTTCTTTGTCAAGTGTACGAGTATGTGAGTGTGACATGTGACAGTCACAGCGCTGTTATCCGTTTATCGTTAATGCACGACACTCACGGCCATATGTGCGCTTCTCATACAATACTCGTTTTTTAGTATATAACGCTTGAAGGGTTTCCAACTCTTGTTCGCTGTGAAAAGTCCTGGATCACGTGATTTAAAGCCACATGAAAGTCCTGTGTAGTTTTTGTTTTGACGTTAACTTAAACTTTTACAGTAAATTGTATACATGATACAGGTTTTTGAATTTTCAGACTTTTCATTTTATACGATTTTTGACTCAAAATAATTGTACATAGCTTCAAGTTTTTGTCAATTCAATTCAAACTTCAATTTTCTTCAAAATTAAGTTGAAACTATTATAACTAGATTTTTATAAAGCTTAAAACTATTTACTATGGTGGAAATATTTTGTATTTACATAACTGCATATTGAAATTCGAAGGCCATAGAGCACTAAAGTTAACTCTGTATAATTTACTTTTATCAATAGTTAGAATATGCGTATCAGTACATGGTGAATGCTGTCGTTGAATCATGCTTCCAAATACCTCTTTGTGATTTAGTTGCCCAGCATATGGTTGTCGACACATTTACTAAGTCAATGTTTCATGTAATATATTGTATTATGGTTTTATTTTATTATGTGAATTATTTATTTTTCCTAATAAGACTTTTGTACCTAGAAGGGGAATATTTTAACAAAGGCCTTTTATATTTAGTACCCCCAGAAGATATTCACCTGGAAGACGCTGACGGGATCCTGATAACCTCGAGGAACCTGGGACCTCTTTCTGAAGGAGAGCCTTTGAAGATATCTTGCATCTGCGCAGGAGGTAAATAAATACAAGTATATATTTTTGAAATTGTAAGCGATTTATTTGTTTTAGGCAAATTGCAAGTGTGGTTATCAGGGAAATCAAGTTTTTGTTTGAAGTTGGTTATTGACGTTATGAGATTTGAAGAGTTTGAATGATTATTCCGCACGTTTTTCATGGTGTTTGTATAGCACGGCGTTTCAGAATCTGCTATATGATTTCGTCTTCAGATGTGGAGAAACGTAAAACATAACGTAGATTCTAGGAAAAAGAGATGGCCTAAAGTAATACGTATACTGGATGTCCGGAAAAGAACTCCCTAGTTTAAAAATACCTCAGGATAGTATTAGTTTAAATGGATAAGTAATAATCCTTTGCTGCTGTAGAATATTCTTGTAAGTTTTTGTTTCGTTCGTTAGCAATAAGTTTGGTAAGCCTGTTTGACCTTGAGTAGTTTTGTCGCATCCAACGCTCAGCGCTGTCAGTACTATAGCAGTGCGATGATGGCCTAACCGCATGGCCTCCAAGAAGCCCCGACATAACACCATTAGATTTTTTCCTTTGGGGTAATATTAAAACTTTGTGTATTTAGAGAAGATACGTAACATTGACCATCTTCGTCAGAGAATCTTAGCAGCTGTAGCATCGGTCACACCTGTTAAGTTAACTAATACCTGGGGAAAGATTGAATATCAATTAAATATCTGAAGAGCTACAAATGGTTCGCATATCAAGGTGTACTAGTATTTAAAAATGTTTTTTCATGACCTTTCATTTAATATATTAGTCATTGTAATTTGTATATTGTACAACAAATAAAAACAAGTCAAAACTAGGCAGTTATTTTTCGGACACCCGGTATAAGTCAACTAGTTACACACAAAAAAGCCTTATTGTTTAGTCAAATAAATACACATATAGTTCAAAAACTTATGAAAAAAAAAAACAGACAGAAAGTACACTGGTCGTGCCCTTAAAAGCTATTTTATTTTATCAGTAAACCACCATATGAAATAGAGCTATTCACCATATAGAACAAAACGTTGTAGAACAAACAGGAAAGCAGTTTTGGGTTCCCAAAACCTACTGAGTGAAATGGCAATTTTGTTTATATGTGTAATATGCGTATTTTTTAAGTGTGACCATTCTAAAAGTCGCATTTGTTGTCCAATCTTTACGAAATGTGGTACAAATTCATTTTGACAAATCTCTAGGATAAATTGTTAACAAGCGAAATCCCGCCCCTGGAAGTGCTCTTTGGAGGGGAGTGTTTCCCACACAAAACGGGATTATGCTCCAAAAATTGTATTTATGATCTGATTTTGATAAAATGTGGTATAAACATTTCTGTCACTGTACTATCAGAAATGTGTTAAAAATCCCATTAGCCAGACCAAGATAGCGGACAAAATAGTTTTTTTGCCACAAAATTAATTTGGCAGATAGGGCTTTATTTTTGAGTAAACTACTTTATTGGGCTAGTGGCAATTCGCTATGAATTACGGTAGCGCTTGTGGTTATGCGTCAGCTATGCTCTATATTTAAAACTATGTGTTAAAGACCTAAGAAATCATGCAGGTTGACTGTTGAAATATCAGCCTTCCATATTAAAAATATAGAACAAATTGTTTTATATATTTAACAACCCTGGAACTTATCGTAGCTCTAAATTCTAAACAAAACATTACTTAATATCAACCCACCCACACATTATTTGAAGCCCAATACAACAAAAATAAACAATTTCAAGAATTCACTCTTTCAAGAAGCAAACAATTAATCTCAAATATTAAAATGCGCACCTCAACAATATTTAAAGCAGACTTTTGCCAGCTTTGCAGAGAGATAGCAATTTGATATTTGCAGGGAGGAGAGAAAGCTCGTCGCTTAGTCAGCCCCTTTCAACTGAGCGAGTAAATGCTGTTAACTAATGATGTAGAGCTGAAAGAAGTCAGGAAACCGGTGAAGAAAAAGCGCATTTCTCAGACAAGTTTGTTCTTGTAAATTCGTCTGGATTACTTCCCGTTCATTAGTCATCTGGTTGATGGTCTTCTGGATCTTGTATTCAACTCAGGGAGTCTTCATAATGTAGTTAAACAATGGAATGTTGGCTGTTACTACTTTTGAACGACTTTTAGGGTTGAAATTCGAGTGATTAGTTGAAAAGAACTTTCATTTTTGATCGAGCGAAGCGAAGGTCTCTGGTGTAACTCGGCCCTATGGACTGTTTGCGAGTTAATATGTTTGTGTCAGCCGCATAAATGGTCCGGTTTTGTTGATATTGGAACACGTGTTTCTTGTACTAATTAAAAACTATAAACGGGAAAAGAATTGAAAACTACTTTTGTTTCAAGATAATCTTATGGCGGCTA
This sequence comes from Matsumurasca onukii, assembly GCA_018831715.1. NCBI lineage: Eukaryota > Metazoa > Arthropoda > Insecta > Hemiptera > Cicadellidae > Matsumurasca > Matsumurasca onukii. The sequence continues at coordinate 23,303,667 of CM032058.1, read as the reverse complement.
TAAAATCCAAGATGGAAACTTATAATAGCGTCCGTTTTATCTTATTTTTGACCGTCCGGCCAAGGCAGGGAATTTAATTTCCTTTACATTTTTTAGTACCATTTGGTCTTATTATAATTTTTGCTTAGACCAAAGCTTAAGACATGAAAATTACATTAACCTTGCGGGCACGTACCTTGTTGATTTTCTCGCTGTGCTAGGCGCACACGCCACTCACTGTCAGCCAGTTCTTTAAACACTGCGTTACCATTTCTTTTGCTATCTACGTGTACTTTATTTGTTTGCCATAGGTTAAAATTAAGGCAAAAAGTAAAAATTAGGTGTTTTAGAACCATAGATAAAAGCAAATCTCAGAAATGCATGTAGAAATAACTTGTAATTTTATAAGAGCATTAGAAAGAATTGTATAATCCAAGTATCTAAAATCAAAACTAAGATCCAATGCTAAGTGTCAATTTAAATGGCCAATCTAAATGAACAAGACAACGACCATGTGTAACGAGTAATTGTGATAATCAATCTTAAAAGACTCGTTGAAGTTTATAAAATAATATTCTCCTATAAAGCTTTTACTCGTAGTTTCAGTTAAAATTTTCTTTTTTGTTTCAAGTAAGCTTACAGTAGCCTGTGTAAACATCAAATGCAATAGAATTATTTGCTTGATTTTATGAATGGGCTGCGAGGTCTACTGTTCACATAACTCTTGTTTTCTTCTGCAGGTGTGCCACCACCCCGGCTCTCCTGGTGGTACAACCTCACGCTCCTAGACGACTCCTACGAGCTCCTTGAGGACGGCAGGATCAGGAACACCCTCCAGTTGCAGAAGCTGGAGAGAGAACACCTCCATGGTATCCTCACGTGTCAAGCACATAACAGCCCCTTCGTAGTTCCCAAGTCTACATCTGTGTCTATAGATCTTTACAGTGAGTTTTAACTCTTTGGACAAGATAACCTTGGACGTTGCAGTTTAGGGACACGCGCTTACCGATTATCTACTACTCAAAATTTAAACTGTAACTATTGGGTGATTTCTAAATAAATTATGAAGACTACTTGACGAATCCATCCAAATTGTTGACTTATAGTTCCTTTGAAACTTGCTCTAAGAGTTATCAAGTCTAGCGTGGTTTTTGTAGTGAAAAATTGAGTCAGGTTTATTAGAGTAACCAGTTGAAGAAATTATGATTCTGGTAGTTTTGATAAGGCTATATACTAATGTGAAATGTTAACTATGTCAGACAAGAATAACAAAGCTTATCTAATGGATATCCGAGTTCGTGGCTCTGTGGTTAGAGTAACCTTTTCCAGTTCAGCAGGTCAGTTGCAGCCATTAGTAAAAAATGTAACCATTATTTTTAACAAAACATTTGATTCATATCTCTTAATGTCTAAAACACTTTTAGTGTACATTTCCATAGAGGGATAAAGTGTAAAACTAGTTTTAGCCAAAAAGAATCCGAATGGAAAGGGTTGAAATGTAGGGTTGATAAATGCTTCAGATACAACTAGAAATGGTGAAAACAAGTCACTTTATATATTTTGTGTGTGTGATTTTAAAAAGAAGAATGGTCTTGAATAAATGAGCTATCCCTGATATCAGTTAAAGGGAAGCACTACCACACAATAGACGGGCTCTAGTATTTATTTCTGTCAACAGTGGCACCCCTGGATGTAAGATTACTGGGAGAGAATCTAGCCATGAGTGCGAGTTCTGAATATGAGCTAGCATGCCAAACTTCAGGGTCCAAGCCTCCCGCCACCCTCACCTGGTGGAAGTCAGGGGTACCACTACACATCCCGGCTAGAGAAGTGGTGAGAGCAGAATAATGATATTGATCTAAAGGTGGTCACTTCTAATTTGGAACTTGGCTGTCAGGTCAAATAGCTGTATTAGCCTCACTGAAAACGTTGGGTTGAGTCTGTTGCCAGCCTCAAAAACAAATTATGGAAACTTAAATGTATGCCTTTTGTTGCAAATGAAAGGTTAAATCTTGAAGTAGCTTTGATGCCTATTTCTTGAAAATTTGTTATAAGACTTTTAGTAGGTTACAATTAATTAATTAAAAAATAAACTACCTTTCCATCCGGTAAACGGTGCGTTCAAGTTACGTGCTCTCTTTAGTGGCGACATGTTGTTAATTGATTTGTTAGGTTGTTGGAAATACACGACTTCATTCTTGCTGTAGACAAAACATGGGGTTTTCAGAAAAATATAAGGTAATACCACACTACCTTCCAAAATCCAGTATTTATTATTTGTTGTAGTGAGGAACGAAGATCAGAACAAAGCAAAAGTTGGAAAACAAGACCAAGCTAAATAGTGGAAGTTAGTGTTAGAGCTACAACGCTTCATTTGATTCCTTTATTTACTCTCCAACTTAACTATATTTAACCTACTGCCAATAGTTTCTTTGTTTAACAAACAGACTATTTCCTTCCTTTGTTTATTCTTAGTCTATTTATAAAACACTTGTTCTTTTGACCAAAGAGACTTACCTCATACATTTCGTATAATTGACCTCTTAGTAAGACACGTCAAATGCTTGGCTCATGTACTCGTATACGCACTGGACCAGTTTGTCCTACTAGAACGTGTGACATATCAAACTAAAGAGTTGGCAGTTAGTTTAATTTAATGCTACAAAATTAAGTTGAAAAGGAGGCAGTCTGGAGCTTAAGAGGTTTTAAGAGTTTCTAGCTTTTAACCTCAGTAACTTCCTATTAAAACTAACATTTTCAAGTCTGTTTAGTGGCGTTGCACTCTACTAAATGAGACCCTTAATTTGATACAAAACTCAACATAGTCCCTTTCAATTAGATCTTTTGAAATAAATTGCACGTTTTGTAAAATACTAAATAGTGTATTTCATTACTCGACCCTAAAGTGACAAAAACACACTTTTGGGCCAAGGGATGAACGATACTTTTTGTCATGATGCAAATAGTAATGAGAAATAAATGTCAATACATGTTTAATATTGTATTAAAGAAAAAATTAAGTAAACCTTGTTTTGAAAGATCATTAGAATGATCTTTTTATCCTCCCTAGGGAGAAAAACATCATCAAAACAGTACTTTATTTACCTGGGTGTAAAAGTGACACTTCAACACGTCAGTATATGTGTCCAAAGGCTGCTGTTTTCATATCAGAATGACAAAAGAACAGTTTTGTCATTTTGCTATAAAAAGCTGCTTTAGAAACATGTATTCACGTACTAAAGTTGCAATTTTACTACCAGGAAAATAAAGGTTTGTTTGACAATCCATAAACTAGTTTTGAAGTTTCTGCAACCAAAACTGATTTCAGACGAGCTTTGAACGCCTTTGTCATTGGGCAATTTTGTGAATTATGAAGTCTCTTGATAAATAAACTGAACTCCTGCCAGAGAAAACAAACGTTCATGAACTATAGGTACAGTACTGTCCCCTTGTGCGGTAGTTCTCCCTGCCTCTAGCTTCAAAAGATTTTACATATCCATGCCTCTTAAAAATTCGCATGTTAATTTCAAAATGGATTTAGGGTAGACACCCACCTCTGTCTTCTGTGGTACTATAACGCGTTGTACTCTGTGGTGATGCTAAGCGAAGAAGTTGTTAAAAAAAGCTAAAAACATTGCGCTAATTTTAGGCATGCTGTCTATTGACATTATTTTTGATTTTCCAGTCAAGTATAGAGGGAAATGTAACAACCAGTACGATCCGACTGAGACCTACTCAAATGGACCACGGGACCAAACTCAGCTGCAGAGCTACCAACCCTCGGGTCCCGAACAAAGCTTTGGAAGCCTCCTGGACATTGAACGTTAACTGTGAGTCCATTTTAAACGCGTTATTTTGCTTCAATTTCAATATGACAGGAGTTTTTATTATGACAATACATTGCTGTATACTGTGATGCTGCACTTAACAATAATATCTTATCTTCATTTTATATCTTCTTATTAAAGGCTGAGTTTGAAGGTGACAAAGTAGTCAATCTAAAAATAAAACTTGTTTTATGGTGAAGTAGTGCAAAGAAGAGGTTTACTAGCAAAAAGGGTAAAAGTAAGATTCATACCATCTAAAAAAAATGAAACTACCATATGATCTCTTTGCAAGTAAAGTTAATCAGATATAGGAATGTCAACATTTAACCAAAGATTTCATGAACGTCTACCAAGAAATAGCAATATCAGTTATCAAAACCGAAATATGCTCAATATCCAACCATGATCATACAACTACACTGTAACAAAAATCGACACTGAATTATTGACTTTTTAAATGAAACAAACAATACAACCTTATTGAAGAATTTTATTACATTAAAATGTATTGGATTTTACAAGTGGGGCTTTAGATGCTTCATATATAACGATTCATAGGGACCAAAATAGTTATACGGTATTTCTGCACGCGTTAAAGTAATGTGACATTTGATGTTTAAATTTTGGCGGACCTTTCTTCATCGAAGAATTTTAATAGGGATTACTTATGTTTATATAACGTCCTCTGAATGTTTATTTTGTCTGACTTATATACTTATTTTCGCAGTTATCACAAGACAAGTTGTGGATTTCAGATTGTTTTTATCAAGTAGGCCTACTTTACGTATTATTTTATGTTTTGGAGATTTGAGAAGGTATTGTTGGTATGTCGATTTTTCATATTCATCAACAAGTCAATGAAATATATGTTTGTTCTACAGTAAAATGTTAAAAATATTAAAATATCTTAAGTTGGATTAAAATTTTGTTTATTACCATGTGTTTTAACGACTTTAAATATTTGAAATAAATATAAATATATTATATACTGTACACTAGAAGCTTGTGATATTTGCAAGAGTTCATATACAAATTCAACCAGAGGTGGAAAAGAATGTTTGTTGCGTATGTGTCTTATATGAGGGACACTTTCAAGTAACAGCCAATTTATGGAAGGTAAAGATCACTTTATCTCAAGCGAAATTTAACGAAGCTGGTAAAAGGTTGTTATTTAGCCTCGTTAAACAAGACGAACCTTTCTTTTGAATATATGTAGCTTTAAGGTGTTTCTCACAAATATTTAAGTTGTTTTGCAATCGGAGAGTATAAGTTTGTCCAATGGCAATTTAAAATTGACGCTCTGAATAATTTATTCTTTAGCAGTCATACAGGGTCAATTAAGTCTGGAGACGGTTCAATAGCTTTTGAACGGCGTTGGATGATCGCTCAAAGTTTTATAGACCTTTTCAAGCGTCCCACTGGGGTTAGTACAACGGATTTTGCAGATGGCTATATGACATTGGATAACTTTGAAAATTTATTTTTCAACACAAACAATGCCGCGAACCGCACTTCTGAGAAATTGTTCAATCAAAAGTTACCGCTGTTTAAAGTTTCATAAGCTAAACGTTTCAACCGCAATAACTTTTGATGAAATAGTTTTAAAATTCGATTTTCATCATTGTTTTGGGAGAAAACATACCTTATTAATGATTTGAAATTTGCCGTTTAAAGTTTCAAAAGTTGTGAAAACAAATAACTCAAAACAGATACTGGGAGTACAGTTTTGTGTGCCAAATGCAAAAAGCTATGGCAAATTGCATACTGTTAAATTGAATGTTCACCAAAAACAATGCTGCAAACTAAGTTCTTAATAAATGATTCCATTAAAAATATGTAGCTTAAACTTTTAAGTTATAACACTTTAAACGGCTATAACATTTGAATAAACAATTTCTCAGAACTGCAGTTTGCGGCATTGTTTGTGTTAGTAAGGAATTTAATTTAAAAACAGTAGGCCAATGTAATAACTTTTATTCTGTACTGATTTTAAATCCCTTACTATCAATTTCCAATATATTCAGAATAATATCATTGTTTGTGTTGAAAAAAAAACGTTTTCAACGATATGCAATGTTTTATGGCCTTCTGCAAAATCCGTTCTACTAACCTCCGGCGGGTGCATCCCACTGGTGCCATCGGGCCAAAAACTATGTAGAAAATTAGTTTATAGTCCTTAAAACGTCCTTAGTTCTGTAAAATTTGGTGCATTTAACCTGCACCACTAAACAGTTATTAAACCGTCTCCACGCTTAACTGGACCCTGTATGAGAATCAATTGTAATGTTCACTATACCTACTCTTTGCATTATAATTTTTTCCACTCATTATAGATTTTGCATTTCAGTAACAAGTTTTAAAGCAACAACATACATTTCTACATGCAATATAAATCATCAATGCTGAGATTTCAAAACACGAAGCAATATTTAAAGAGAGGAGATTTGAGCCGCTGCCAATATTATATTGGCGGAGGATCAGTATATAGCTATCAATCTCCGGATCATATGCGGATTTGTTGCTTCTTAATATTTCTTGTTTACCATTTGTTGTCTCGTGTTTACAGTTGTGCCGGAGGCGGAAGTGGTTGTTTCATCTGAAGTAAACAGCACGAGAGTCAAAGAAGGAATGTCTGTGATCATGGAATGCAGGATTCGATCTAATCCTCAAGTCACCAGTGTTAGGTGGAAAAGAAATGTGAGTATTTTGTTTGCCAAAGTCCTAAAAACTGCTGTAGTTTATGTTTAATTTGCTTCAAGAGAGAGAATAATGAACATTTAAAAGCTTAATGTGTTCCTGAGGCTGTTTTGTATACAACACTTTTAATAACATGTTTCAGATCTTAGACCATGATCACACTAACATCAAAACATATAATAGTGATATTAAACAATACGCAACAATACAACAATACAATAGTAATAAAACATACGATAAAATAAGTTTGTCTTTAGTTAAAAATAGGTTCTTAACAATACACAGTACTACATTGGGTTCTTAATACATTTATTGAAAATGTTACCAATAACGTCTATAGAAAATATTTTAATAAAAGGGGTTTTATTGTTATCAATTTATTTATTTACACTATATCATCCCTATAGTTTTCAAATTATTCAAAAATATTTACCTCTATTTATACTCTATTTTATAGTTCCGTCTTTAGTAATTAAAATGAAGTACCAGAATAAAAAATTGAACCCTTATTTCTGTTGAACACATCTGGTAAGTTAAATGAAAAATGGACAACCTGTTATGCAAGTTATTAAGAAAATGTTACGTTGTTAATATGCAACACTCGTACATTTTAACAAGAAAGCTAACATCAATTTAAATTATTATGAAAGGACAGCCAGGTCAATATTTACCTTGGGAGCTTACTTATTTTAGGTCTATGTATTACATTGATTTTAATCCGTAACCACTAAAAAACATAAGCGGTACCAAACCATACAAAAGTAAACTTCTTATGAAACAGGTTTCCTTTCATATTTACTATAGTAATTATATTAGTTTTAATCAGCAGTTTTTATCATAATTTTTCAGGGTTTTCCACAACATTCTCATGTTCCGAATTCACATTCTCAGTCCTGAAAGTATGTTCTGAAAGACAGAGTTGACGGTGTTCTATTTTATTACAGGGAGAGTATCTACAGAGTGAGATCGACTATCAGGTGTTCGCCAACAACTCCCTAGGGCTCCTCTTCGTCACGCGGAAAGACACGGGGGACTATGTTTGTGAAGCGGAGAACTCTGAGGGGAGATCACAGAGCAAGCCGCTACTCTTGGATGTCAAATGTAAAGTACATCATTACTGTAATCCCTTTAAAATGAAATTAAAAAGGATTTTTTTGCTTTTTTTAGAATAAGAATATATGCTCGTATTTTCCAATAGCATGTCAGTTACATGTACAATATTTGTGTTGGAAAAACTAGCCATCGTGTCTAGTAATGATGGCTAGCGCAAACTAAACAATCTTTGAAAATCAGATTTATTTATTGGTACCGAAGGTAGAATTTTAAAGTCCTATCTTCAACCTAACCACAATTATACGTCTACTATATACGTCTAGAAGGACAAATAAATGATAGAATCTATTTGCAGCCAGTTGTGGTACCTGTAGATTAAAATAAAAATAATCTTCATTCATAGTTAAACAGTAACATTTATACATATAACACAAATTCTGTATAGTAAGTACCTTACAAGGAATATTCATTTGTGTCTTTTAAAATTAAGAATTACAATTCGTATACAAAAAACATTCGAATTATAAATATTAGGCCAAATCAGATTGATTAAAAGTCACAATCGAACGAAAATAATAATGTTTTTAAGGAGGATGTAAATAAAATAGTTTTTAATTGGATCACACTATTTAAATATGACATACGTACACATCACAACATTGAGAGAACACAATTGAGCTCACCCCCCCCATATATCCTCCATGGTTACATTTGACTCATTTACAGACTGATGCGCCATGAACATCACTTCAGAATTTACGATATATTTGAAACATAAAAAATGGAACAACATAATTGCAATTAATCGTCCTTTACGTAGCAACCAACGTACGTAAGAATAAAATCTTATATTCAAAACATGTAGATCGTGTGATTCAAAAATAACTGTGGTTTTATCATATTTGAGATCAGACTACTTAATCACGCAAAATATTGATCAAACACAGCTGTTAACACTGGTAGACGTTTTGTGAATGTACCAGTGTCAACAAATCATAAAACCGTTACAACATACCATACAACATCTACTGTGATTTTTAACATTTATGTTTTACGCCCATTCTAAGCCCTTTGTAGGTTCAAATGTGACCCATTTATCTCTAGAAACAGTTTCTAATAAAGCTACCTATAAAAAAAACAAAAATACAATTTCCAACGTTGCAAAAGAAACAAAGGGACAGTAACCAAAGAGTTTTCTGTTCGATCAAGTTTGGGAAAATACTTCATACAGAGTTAACGAATGTGATTTATTCCGACAACTCAGGAAATTTCCAATCGAGAATTTGTGAATGAAAGAAGGATATTTGATTACAGTAAAAATGTCCGACGCTCAAATTAATCGCTTCGAGAATAATCGGATTCGAATGTATTACCGTTCCCTTTCCAAATTGTCTTCAAACTTTTAATCTTCCTTTTGTTATAATCTTTTCAATTTTGTGCTCTATAACCTATTGACTAGCGTTATAGTTATGAAAAATGTGATCTCAGTTGGGTTTTCAACATTACTTAACTAATTTTGCTTAAAAATATTATTTTCAACGTAATTTACGCTTGACATACGAAAAGAGTATTTGTTATTCAGATGAACCGTTGTGCTCTTTAGTAATTGAAACTTAAAACCATATTCCTTTGCCAACATATATGATTTTGGTAGTTTATTTATTATTTTCTAAAAGATCAATAGATTTGAAAGTTCATAATAGTGGCGGAGAGCAATTTAGTAAAAAGAAGAAACGGACCAGTTAGTGCGTGGGTTCCGTAGTGCGATGTTCGTCAGCCCGAGTCTGGGTGAAATCCTTTCAATTATTACTTACCTACCACATTCTGTGTTCTTTACCTGTTGTTTTATGTTAAGGACTAGCATGTAGTTTATTCCGTATCAACGTGTCCTCATTTCACTTGTTTCTCTTTCTAATTTGTGTTTTGACGGGCTATACATTTCTTAAGATGTAGCGTTTTTTAAATATTGTTTGGTAAAGTCTTAGGTTAAGATATTAATGAAATGTAGTTCCTAGATTAGTGTAGTCTTCTAAAGACGGGTGGAGTTTTAACTGCCTGAAACGTTAGGAGTAGTTTTCTCCAGAAAAATCCGTTTCTTCTTTTTTTTACTAAATTAATAGAGTTATCTTACCTACCAGAGTAACCTACCAGAAGACAATAGGCACGCATATTAATGTACAATAAGGTTTCTAATTAGGTCCCTACATCTATTTCTTCAATTTGGAACTATGACAGTAAAAAACCTTATTTCACTAAAATAAACGCCTTTTAAAGTTTCAAAACAAACTCCTTTTTAATAAAAAACGGGGTAAAAGTTAAAACTTGTCTTTTGTTTTCAGCAAAATAATAAAATGAGACTAGGTATTTGATTGAGAATTAATGACTTTTCAAAAAACAAAACCCGTTTATGGATAAAATATCCCAACTAATTGTGATCACACTTCGCACTGGAGAAGTGGTTTGTTGTGCTAAAAATATCTCGGTTTGGGATTGATCCCCTCTTAGCGCAAAACCCACGTTGTGTTTGTTCTATGTTCTTGTACATTGTGAGCATCGACTGTAGACCCTTAAAGACTTTCCTAAAAAATCTCTCTCAACTCAGTTTTTGATTTGTTGTAACTGACCCTTCTTTTGCATGAATAAATTTTTCAACTGCATTGCCGTATTTTAAATTTAAAAATGCATCATTAGTTTTACCAATTACAGTAATAAAAATGACAATAACACCATTGAATTGTTAGACAAATCAATTATTACAATTTAAGTTATGCAATACGAATTTCTGTTCCAGATTTACCAAAGTGCAACACGGACGAGGAAACACTCTACGGAGCTTCTCTTGGAGAGGAAGTGAATGTGTCTTGTGAGACGACCGGAAATCCGCCAGCCACTCACTTCCGGTGGAGTTTCAACAATGCTTCTCTGCCTCAAGGTCACTTCACTAATGGCTCTAATGGAGTGAGCTTCACTCGAGTGTCTATCTCTACTGAGAACAGTGACGTCACTCTCTTCTGCTGGGCGGGGAACCAAGTTGGGAACCAGACTGTACCTTGCTCCTTCCGAGTCACTTTAGCGAGTAAGTTATTTTAAATCATACACTCATGAGATAATAAGCGTTTATAAGCTAGAAATAAGCCTTTGTAGCAAGCAGTTTTGGCTAACTCTAATAGCTCCAGGTAGAGCTTATTAGTTTTGACTCTGTATTGGGGGATTGTAGCTTTCTATGGAGATAGCACAAGAATTAGCTTCAGTCGTGATAATTACTTTTGATTGATTTGTAAGGTAAATTTATACATTAAATTATCAGTAGAATTAAAAAACTGCATTTAATATAGACTGAAAACCATTTCTCTATTCATCCATAAGGAAGGACATTACTCATATCTAAAATATAATAATGTAATTGGGCTAAAATCAATAAATAATTTTTATATATTTCTAAACAAATTTAATGTTGGTGTTGTTTGGTATTACACTGTAAGTGGGTTTTATTGAAGCCAGGGGAGGCTTATTAATGTAGTTTACTAAGAGGCCGCCGGATTACCGTTTACAGAGTAAACATTTTTAACAACGTACAAATAAAAAATCTGTTTCATAAAAAACATTTAATTATTTGTATACAGAGTGTCTGTACATATTTTGTTTAGCAGTTATTAGTTAGTGTCTGCTTCTATTTTTAATATTGTTTGTAATTTTTCCATGTTAAATTAACGGTTAGAGATGGTTGCTTGCCTCGTTACGGATCAAACTTCACCACTACATAAGAAGATTTCGTATTTATCCGCTAACGATAAAATGATTTGATCAACGAAACCAAACCTATGCCACATAATAAACGTGAAGCCTCTACCAAGTACCAACTGCTACTGAACAAAGTCAAAATAGCCTTTGCTGATGCCGCATGGTTCATAGGTGCCAGCGTTCTAGTAGCCTAGCGCGTTTTTTGATAGCGTCTGATTTACTCGTTAGTTAATTTCAGAACTCATGTTACAAATATAAAGACAGACGGTGGATTGTTCTGTCTTACTTTTAGTTTAACCACAGTTACGGGGAGGGTTTCTCTGCAACAGTAACAGAAGCGTTCTCCCCCACCATATACCCCGCCATATTAACTGCGGCAGTTGCATATCGTTAAAAATTATGTTCACCAAAACAATGCTAAACCAAATTTTAATGGACTATTCCATCAACCGTTTTAAAATGTTTGACACCGGCAATAACCTGACCGGCCAATTTCCCAGAAACGGTACATTGATAAAAAATACCTTATACATGTCCTATTATTATTTCTACTCACCCCAACTGGTCATTATCGTAACAACTAATTAGAAAAGTAGTTTATAGACCAATAAAAAAGGCCTGTAAAAAGGTGCGTTTAACCTGCACCGTTCAAAAGTATTTAATTTTACTAATTTTCCAGTGCCTTGATTGTCGGAAGTAAGGAAATACCGCTCATATTAATTTTTCTAAGCTGAAACCCCTAATAAAATTTTGAATTTAGAAACTCAGACCGATATTTTAAATAGCTAAATACACGCTGCGTAATGAAACTCTTAAACAAAGTTTCATTACCATAGCTTCAGCCGATTTTCAAATAAGCGTAGTATGCCGTAAAACGTGTTTAGTGCCCCTTTGGTCCCTCGCCATATTTTGTGGATAAATAGTAAAACACACTGCGTGGGGTTAAATCCTTAAAAGAAGTGCCGATTTTTATGCGGTCCAATGTCCTTAAAAACGTTTAAACTTTGACCATTTAATTTTGTTGACGTTGTATGGGTATAAAATATAGCTAAAGACACAAAGTAAAAATGGAGGACAGATTTTTGTTGACGCCAGTTTCGGTCTTTGCAAATTAACCACCAAATCAGACAAAAGTTTTTTTTATTTGTATAGATTAGGTTAAGCTGGGCGCAAAATGTAATTTTAATACACACAAATCCTACTATTATACCTTAAAATTAAAACTAATTTTAAACAATTTGCTGTTGCCAGAAAAGGTAATACATATCTCGTCAAATAAACTTCTCCGTTGTTGTTTTACCTTAATAGTCTTATCTTATGGACAATTTTATAAAACACCAAGCGCAACAAACAACAAACTTTAAAATGTTTTTTTAAAATGTCTATAAAATTATTTGCCACGTATTATTTTTGTGTATTTACCATAAAGTTCAAGAGTTTTGAGTTAATATGCGTAGAACATGTAATTTTTCATGATTGAAGATCGGATCACTCGTTTAGGCCTTCAAATAGTAAACCGACCCATTTTAGCTTAATTTCACCCCTCAAAACCACCCTTAAAATCAAAATTTTACAAAACCGAGGGAAAATTAATCACATTTATTTTTAAAAATTGGTTTTAATTATACTAACAAGTGTGCAAAGTACTTAGTTTATAAATAATTCACGTCGGAGATTAAAATTATTTAACGAAAACACGGACAGATAGACAGATGGAAAACTAAACGAGATAGCCCTATGTATTATAGGAGTTTTTCGTTAATTATGACCTTGGTGAAGTTGGATTTCGTAATTACTGGACACTCTGTATATAAATTAAAAAACAAATTGATTTTTTGGCTGTAGAAATCCACATGGACCATTTTGAGTGCGGTAAATTAACCTGGCCCCCGCGATTCGGTCCATCACAAAGAAGTAGACATTACAATGAGTTTACTACCCACGCGTCTGAGAAGTTTCTAGAGACTTCAAAAACTGACGCTTTTGTTGCCTACGGCTTAGACGGTTCCAGTTACGTCATTAATCTGCCATCCATCAAATATTTTCTGAAATGTTCTCCGGTGTTGTATCAGTCCATATATCTATTCATCAGGTCCCGGCGTACATAATGAAAGTCAGGGCCACGGCTCTTGTGAACGAATGGTGCTGTGTGAACATACAGGATCGTATCCCTCGTTCGTGGATAGTATGTTTCGATATCATTGAACTAAATTATGTCCGTGGTTAACATCTGCGATTCATGTTCGACGCGATTGTAACACATCTTCGCTTCGTGGGACAACCGATCGGGGAGTGTTAACAAGATGACTTGTGAGTGGATAGGACTTCGCGGACTTTGCGCCAGGTTGTGAATCGACTGTGAAGTGAAAATAGTGGAATAAGAAACTTTACATATCCTAATAGTTTGTAGCCATTTGATGATACAGTAAACGTGTTAAACAATAATTTATCCATACTTAGATTGAAAAAATTGTTGAATTAGTTAAGACTGATACCCTAGTATTTGTAGCCTGAGAAAAACAGTGCAATACATTTCACAGTGTAGGGTATAAAACATAAGGTTCATCATCTCTAAAAACCCAGCTCTGAATTTTTCGATATTACGTTTTAACTGGCACTATGTAAATATTATGTTGTCCTTTGATTTTCTTCATGATGTTCCGTGTCAGTTAAAGTTAGTTCAGAGTAATAAAACCCAAATAAATAGTTTAGATTATTTAAAAAATAATTTTGTCAAAGAAATGTGCTTATTTGAGCCTCACAGTTTGAATTATTATGTTTTGAAGAAACAGCTGTTACACTATTTATATACTCAGTGTTAAATTTCAAAACAATCAAAACAAACTTAAAGCTGAATTAAAACAAAAATGATCTTTTCTGCCTACTTACTAAAACCATAAAAGTAACACTAGATTGTCGTGTCTAATGCAGCTGTTTTCGAGCAGAATACAAAAAATAGTTTAGTAAACCAAATGTGCTAATTTCCTCACAACTTACTTGCAATCAACACTTAAAACCATAAACTAGATCACCATAACCCCACAACTTACAATCGATCACCATCCCTTGAATTGCTCCCGGACTGAGTACACATAATTTTGCGCACAGTTGCATAGACTGCAAACACACATTAGTCAATACAGTGTGCATAGCGTACATTTACACAGCAAATACACAACGATCTCCACGAGCAAGCTGTTGTTCAGTATTCAATAGGCTCTCATCTGTTGTCCCTTAAGAGATCGGATCTTCTAACAGACAAAATATGAGAGCGTATTCAAATACAGAAAAAGAGTTGCACGTGCAGTTCATTGTGTATTTGCAGTTTAAAGGTTGGCAGCATTGTAAAGTCTCTGTCATGTGTTTCAGGGTCTGGCTATGCTAAAAAGTAAAGGAAATAACATCAAATTAAATGGCTTTCTTTTGTGTTAACAAGTTTACTCTTACTACAAAAATTATTAATTATTTCTTATAGGAATAATGTTAAAAATAAGCAATCCATCGGTTCTCAGAGGTTTGAGTTGTAGGTTATTTTTTCTTAGTGGTAGAATGCTGACTTTATGAACTGATTAGTTAAGTTAAAGTAATGAAATCAATTAAAATACTGGATCACATGTTTTGCTTGATATTTAAAGATGCTATCATTCCATTGATTATTGTTTTGCCTAAGGTTAAACATGAACCAAAAGTCAAGTTATGCATAACACCCAAACGATACTACCTATACATTTCACAACTAAGTTAATAATCTAGATATATTACATACGTTCTAAACACCTCCCTAATAACTATTAATACTGTCACATTAGGTGATGGACACGTAACTGAATATTTCAATTATATGTAAATATTCATTGGCCTCAGATCCTTCATACTTCTAGTAATCTACACTAAATTCTTTTGTTCGAAATTTCGGTAAATTTATTTATTTTGTTTCAAATTTATGAACAACATAAAAATTGAACTACACGCCACGGTGCTTCGTCATTATCAATTCCTCCTCAAAGATAACAATTTCGTAGTACATCGTTCACTGTACCGTTCTCTAGGAAAACACTCTCATCTGATTGCATTGAAAACAAACTCACCGTCATATTACGGCCGTAATGTAGTGTTCACCGCTTCCTAGGAAACCATACCTTGAACCAAACACGTTGAAACAATAGTTAAAAGCAGTAGAAGTCAGGGAGGACAACTTTGAGTGTGGGAGGGGAGAGTATTGGTACTGGTATGGTTCTGACAAGAGATTAGACACTCTTTGTACACCAGTATAACTACTGACCTACTTCCCTTACTCGTTGTTATGTTCTAACACTATAATGTATGTTAAAATTTGTTAATTAGGTATGATGTATTTAGAGCTCTGATTCCGGATCCCAAGACTGGTCCCGGGGTTTTGTAACTACTCAAAATTAGCTAATTTATACGAGTAAAAGTACTTTTAGTGCTATGAACAATACATAGGAACATCGAGACCAGTTTTACTACTCACAATAGTCTGAGTAATTATTTATATTTATTGAGTCGTACATTGCATGATCGCTGGTTGGTTTCTAATACCTATCACGGTGACACTTTGCTACCTTACTATACCACCGAGAACATAGAAGGGACATTTCAATAATTACATATGTTATATTTAGAGAGTTGACGTTGATTTGTAGTTAGTCACTAGTTTTAGAAGTTGCAGTAACAAGAAATTGAAAGCTTTGTCAAAGTGTTACGTGTATGATTTAAGAGTATTAATTTTATTGTAGAGTCAATTTTAATGTTAAATAAGCCTAAAGTAGGTAAACTTCAGTACTTCTTTGGATTGTTCAATTAGCTAAAATTGGACATAAACATTAGGTTATTGAAGAATACTACATTAAATTCCATTTTACTTTGAAAACACTAGATTTGTCTCTAATATTGTTTTCAAAAAATCCCGAAATTTAACTCTGTAAATCCCGGAATTGTTGGCACCCGAAAATCGGCACGAGTTTCCAAATTCCAGGATCGGAAGTCTTATGAAAACTATTGATTTAATACTACAATAACTATTGTATAATCTAAATAAATATTTCAAATTGGCAACGATGTTCTCAATGGTCTATTAAAGCTTTTGAAGACTTGAAGATCAACGCAAAAAAGCTATTCTACAACGTTATTAGATAACTCAGTGATTTGGTCTCCCACAAATCGTTGAGTATATTATTACGATCTTTGAGTATCGTGAGTATATTAAATAAATAAATAAATAAACAAATAAAGTTTGCATCAAGCATTAACAAAGTTAGCAGCATTTACAGTCAGTAGTACAAAATTGACATTTTAAGCAGACAATACAGATAGAATATTAAATGTTTGCAGACCCTGTGTCCAACTGCAGTGTCCTGGAGCGAGGAGACACCTGGGTATCCCTCATGTGCCTCGGTGCCAGTGACGGCGGTCTTCCCCAAACCTTCGTCGCTGCTATCAGCCTGGATGGACATCTGGTGGCCAACGCTTCACGAACGTCTTTCCCCCAGTTTACACTAACTGGTAAGACCTTTTAGTAGGAGTCAAAAGCATGTTTCATAAATTGCCGCATAAGCTTACGATATCTCTAGCGCATTGTTCACGTCAAAAATGTGTCAAAACAGTTTGGAATATCTTTAACAATGAAAAGACAACATGAAAAAACAACCCACTCTTCAAATTTGAAATAAGCTAGTCCAGCGAGATCTTGCAGAAAGTCTTTCTTAATCGAACCGCGCAGTTCCGATTTCAAAGTAAGAAAATCGACCACAGAAGTTGTTGGTTGTCCATAATAAGTAATAGGTATAGCGACTCACTTAAGTGATAATTGCATATGAAACGATACTTCAAAGATTTAAATCCATCAGGTAATTGGAGTTTGCTTATAAAGATTTTACTTTCCCAACATCAACATTTTACTCCTAAATACCATTAAATATCTCTACAGAGAGATCCTTTCAACCTGAAAGTAGTTTTTATACAGCATGTAGACAAATGTGATTAACGATATTTCACATAATATGTTTTGAAACTAAAAATTGAGTATTACCTCCTAAAACCATATTCCGCCCATTTTAATATTAAAGGACTCAATGGATCTTCATTCTCACTGGTTTTCAGTTACCATAGTTTGAGATTCATAATTGAACTAGTGATTTAAATTTTGACTGAAACCATACATTTGTTGCATAGTTCATTGTTTAGAGTATGGAAAAACCCGTCAGAAGTGGAATGAATTTCTGTATTGCCTCAGGTTTAGAACCCGGGTCTACTTACGTTGTTGGTGTAAAAGCTTTCAACGCCAAGGGAAGCAGTGAGGTGGTTACTCTTCAAGCCTCGACTACAGGCAAGCTTCTCACCCAACGACGAATTACGTCATCAGGTGAGAGAAAGAAAATATTTACGAACGCCAGAAAGGTTTTAGAATATCTAAATTTACAAAACTGGTCTAACCTTTAGAGCCCTGTTAAGGTTTTATTCAGTAATGATGTTTTGTAGGTATGTTTATACAATCCAATAAAATAAAACAAAAGTTATGAACTTAAGTCCCGACCTGTTTCCAGCCGAAGCATCGACTCAGGCGGTGGATTCCTCACTACTGCTCGGAGTCATATCCTTCCTGTCCTGCATCCTGGCCATCAGTCTGCTCCTGGGAGTGGTCTGGGCTGGAGAAAACTCCGCAAGAAACCTCCAGACTCCAAACTGTCTCCTGAACTCGCCAAGTCGGAGCAGATCGTCACGAGTGAGACTTGCAACGGGTCTGATGACGACAGGAACCCGGATGTGGTCCCTTGTGGAAACGGTATGAATTTTAGGATTTTTACGAAAATATATAAGGCGTGTTCCATAAGTACAGTGTAAAAGTTCAATAAATGAGTCTATTAATGTAAATACAGAAAATGTACATTTCCTACAAATTGTTAATCAAAGTATGTTACTTACTCGTTAGTCAAAGAATGTATGGTACATGTTAGTAACCTTGTTTACCATGTAGGTTTCGCTATTTCGTTAGTTATTCGCAAACTAGTTTATTGTTTATATTTTCAATCAATTCTAAAAACATCTGTATTTTGGTAAGGCACTTATACCTACTTATACCCTTGCTAGTAAACTTTATAAAGTCCAACCATAAAATTGAAAAAACAGGCCTACACGCAGCTAAGCGCTAGAACGCTGCTGGCATAAGTGAGACAAATTTTTTGCGATTTGTTACGCTAATTCTCCAATTTCAATTGTATTCGCTACGCTCGCACGAAAAGTTGAGACCGAAGGCCGAAGCGAGGGTGTGAGCTTAGCGAACTAGAGTTACAATTGATGAATTAGAGTAAAAAATTGCAAATGGAGCAATTTTTACTAACTGCTCCTATGAAATTAGTGGAGCATCGCTTCATTCATGCCAACGGCGGTTTAGCAGCCGAATTCTTTTTAGCTTTGACACAAAGAATTAATTCGAGAAAGTTACGACACTTACTTACGGGACACCCTTTATTGTAGCTGTGATAAATGATCCAACAGGTGCTGTATCTTCATTTTTCTTTCAAAACATGTTAAACACCTTTTTTGGCTTTGTAAATTGATAGGCGACAACTAATATTAAAAGTTAAACGGCTTTCAATTGATCATCAAAAGTTAAACCATTTTCCAACTGAACTTTTAGACAAGGCGATAACGTATTGGATGCGTTCCAAGCTATTCGTCACATTACCCATTCATCACGATGCTCTTGACACTTTTGACAGTTTGAACATTCAAAATTAAACTCAGAATTAAAAGTAACTTTTACTCACAATATTGCTTTTAAATTTACGTTCATTGACCTCACATTGAGTTAAATACTCTCCCGCAGCGACCCTATCATAATCTAGGATATGATCCCAACTAAAATAATTTAATATTGAAAATATTAAGTTCAACTAGTGAAGTAATCCACTATATAATTTTTTAAAAATTTTATAGTAGTGTGTAACACTAGTAACATTATGTGTAACAGAGTATTTTCTAGTGAAATTGTGGTGATTTAATCCTAGACATCAGGGTCCTCATTAAGGAACTATAAGCTATGGAAGGTTCGGCTTGGGAGGTGTTTTGGCCGGGGCGCGGTCCTATTGGCCACGCCCCTCTGAGGGTCATCACAACTCTGCCGCACTCAAAAATCCTGTAGCGAAACACTGAGACGATCATAGCTCCGCTGACTGACCTTTAATTTGTAGGACTTACATGTTCGTAATCTTGACAACATTTAAAACATCATTGTCGATTTCTCTTTACCTTTCCACTCGATATGAAATGCAAGATAGTAAAAAATATTCGCGATACTTAGTTTATTACATAAAGTTCATAATGCCTAAGGCAGGATGGGTATGTACAACACTGATTCTATTTACAACACGGAGCGGTCATTCCACTTGGTTCAGTTCACTGGTCATTACCGAACCCCTGCATTCTGTTAGTTACCGTAAAATGGTTTGTATATGTATGTGTTGTTGATGACGTCATTGTTTGCAGAGATGACGGTGTTGGAGGTGAAGGCGGAAGATGTGTTGGAAGATCCGGGACTCTGGCAGACTCAGCTCGTCGTCAACACAATACCCATACATCTCGTTAACACGCAAACGGTGCGTCTCCCTCCACCCTTAGCATAGCGCTCCAAATTTATGCTTCTGTCAGCTGTTAATGAGAACCTAGAAAAAGATTTTCTTTAGTTTTCCTCTTTGTTCACAGTTATACCTGGTTTTTCAACCTGGATATCTGACAACTACAAACGTTAAGCTCTAATGAATTACGTATCAGGATAAAAGTGGTTGATGGTCATTTACGACGATTTCATTGTATGCAATCTGGCCATTTTGATACGCTCTAACATTTTTATATAATGTATAAAAACGCACCTTACAAAAATAAAACTTTTCTTGGTCTGAAATGTCTTTTTTAATACTTAATTTCTTTGATCAGTTTATGTTTTCTCGTGTCCAGGTGCCTTGTATGCAGGGTTGGGGAGTCATGGGCTGGGAAGGAAGCTGTCCAAACATCGCCCAGAGGACAGTGGAGACGCAGACCCCCCAGAATGTCCTTGAAAGCGTCGTCTAATTGGTAAGTCTGAAATAATAGATAAACCCGTATAATTTACTCAGAGTATCTCAAATCTGTAGTTTTGTCTTCTCAAATATATTTAAGAAAGTCCACTTTAAAATTAAGAATTCTGGATACAGTATATGTTATTGAGCAATTAAATTTGTACACTAACATAAAATAAACGTACTTTAGAAAGATACTGATTGCGAGTATTTTATTAATTATACGGAAAGTGAAAAATACAAATGCGAAATAACAAGTCGTCATTTTACTACGGGAATTACGGGATTTGCAACTTCTAGCGCAAGTGTTTTGTTTTATGCCCATAGCAATATGTAAGGAATAGTATATTTCATTACTAGATCTGAAAGTGTCCTTTTTCCGTGCATAATCAAAGGGCGCGTACGAGGCGAAACTAACACGGAAATAGTTTGCCATCATGCAGTGGAACAGGAAATTTAGTACAAGTTGTGAACTGTACTTTTCATAATACTGCATTATCGCGCGATAAATATAAAATACTTTGTGATATTAATTTATTATAGATTAAATATTTCAATCGTTGGCTCTTTTATTTTGGGATAGAATTGAGCGATTAGCTGTTTTTGAGATTGTGTATGTATGTTGAAAACTTGTTGTTTTGGAGCAGTATAATGAAAAACGGATATTCCTGAGCTCGGCACCACCTCATCCGTGGTTTTTTGCCATTAGCCGGAAAAGTGCCGCTTTCGGTACTAAAAATGAATGATTTTATTTATGTTTTAGGATATTTAACAAATTAATATTGATTACAACGACACTATTCCTTAAAACAGGCAGTTATGGTTGTTCAAAAAGCTTCGCGGTTATAAAACACAGTAAACACTACGTTTGTTTGGCTGCTAAAGAGCCTTTAACACGGGCAGTTAAGCCCTTTGTTTCTGACCATGTTCGAGTAAAACAAGTTATAACGAACAACTTTAAGACAAGCTATTGGGTGTTATTTAACTGTTTTTGAAACAGATACTGAAAAAGTTTCTGTTTGTCAAAGTTAGGTATTGACCGTGAGGTACTAATTTTCAAATTTAAAATGTATTTAATACATGTTATTGTTTTTTCTGTTTCAGACAGGTCTTGATAATAAAGGAAGTGTTTACATGCAAAGAAATTGAATTCTAACATGAAGCCTAACATACATATTCCAATCTGTCTCCATGGACTTAAATGTTTACTTGTTTAACTTAAGTTTCTGAAAATGAATTCAACTTTATTATATTTGTATTATCAAATGTAATTTGGAATAAAATATTTTCCTACATATTTGAATATTTTTCCCTGTGGTTCATGTTAGTCCTGATAGTCCTGGTATGTTTACATAATTTTATTAAACAAGATCTTTGGTTATTTATCAATAAAAAAGCCAATTTACAATACTTGTATATACAAGACAGAGTTAATTAGGCGGCCGAATAGAGCGAGCGTGGATGTTGGACCATGAGAACATGGAGTAAAAACAACGTTACAAACGACGTTTGAAACTAGTTTAATTTATGAAATGCGAAAACTATTTTCTAGGAGCATAGAGCTATTGAATCTGCTGCATATAAACAATAGAGCTTGTTAATTTATAACTGCAAGATTTAAATCTTAAAATACAGGGTCATCAAAAAAGGGGTACGAGATTTGAAGTGAAATAAAAATTTTAATATTATTGGTTATAGAGTGTTAAGGCACAGAAAACCATAATTTTTATGTTTTTTAAAAAGTTTCAATGTGAGCTCCCCCCGTTGCACGACAAACATCTAGCCGATATTTAACCTCCCGCGAGGTGTTTTGGAGCATTTCAAGAGTCACCATTGAAATGGCTACGTTGATTCTTCTTCAACTCTCTAATATATGTGTTCCCTCAAGTAGGAAAAATTGAATGGAAAAAAGGCATTAATGTCATTTTCAGCAGGATCAAGCTCCATGGCATTACAGTTTAATCGTCCAAGAAGCTCTCAACAAAAGATTTCCTGATCGTTGGATTAGAAGGAATGGTCCAGTTTTGTGGCCACCACCTGATTTGACGCCTTTAGATTTCTTCTTTTTGAGTTACTTTAAAAACTTAGTTTATCCTAAGAAAATACGTGATGTAACTCATCTACAGCACCTGAGAAGAAGAATCAACGTAGCCATTTCAACGGTGACTCCTGAAATGCTCCAAAACACCTGGCGGAGGTTGAGTTCAACGGGGAGGAACATTTTCAAATACATAAAACATGTAAGATGTGCCGTGTCTTTTGACTCAACATTCTATTAATTATATTGAAATTAGTACATGACCCTGTCCTACACTACAAAGTTTTAAAATACATAGTATATTTTGTAATACAATTTAACGTTTTTGGGATTGCACTAGTAATGGCTCTGTACTCCCAGAGGAAATGTTCCACATTTTAGTGCATCAACATTCTGAACATCGTTACATAGTTTACACACTTATATTATAGCTTGCAAATTGTCCCCATGTAAAAATCCTCATCACCGTAAAATACCTCGCGGGATCTTTACGGCTGCCTCTTAAGAACGTAGAATAATAAACATTCATAATAGTACAGGAAGAATAATATAGAACTGATAATAAGTTACATAGTATTTGCTAAAGCAACTTTGATAATTGACACTATATGAAAGAAACCACGAGCATAAAATAACAGTGTACAAGGCACCTGAGACTAGTAAACAAGAACTAATGTGGCTTACCGGCATGCAATATAAACAAAGTCCATTAGTACTAGCACAACACATACACCAAATATGACTTTTGTGTTTTGGCAAATGTTAGTTTACGTCCAATATACGGGATGTTCATAAAAGGGCGACGCAAACATTGGGGTTAGTTTTATTGGGTCAAAATAAAATCAAGAATGACATTTTTTCCAAAAACGCTTCGTTTACCATACATTTGTTCTTTTGGTTTTCACTAATTATTTATTACCTCCCACACGCTTATATGATTTGACTCAAACGTAATATACATTTGTATTTAAGTCTATGGATACAAGATAGACCATCTATGGAAAACAAACTATCAGCATTATCTCACTTACCAATTTAAAGTTGTGGCTATTTTATGGCATTTTTAAGAAGTTTTGGTGTTACACTTCAATTATCAAGTAAAAGTCGAGTTTCCTATAGAATGTATCTAGTGATACCAAGGTCGGAAAATTCTAATGAGAAATAATAAAGTTTTAGGTGAAACTATGACTAAAATTAGGCAACTTTCCACCATATTACCTTCCCTTTAGCCACTGTAACCGATTTGTATGATGTTTGTGCTAATAGATAGGTAATGAAATTTGCTGCAAAATATTATTCTTTACTATTATGGGAATGCTTGACCAAAAATTCCCTAAAGTACCCATCATTTTAAAATTGTAAGTTAGATTATGCTTATTATATCCATAGGAGGGCATACTTCGATACAAGTTTATGTTAAGTTTGAGCCAAATTCTGTAAGTTGCGTGGGAAATAATAAACTGTTAGTGAATAAAACAAAATTGACGAAGCAATAATTGGTAAATAAAGCGTTTAAAAAATGTAATGCTGATTTATTTTGATTTTTACCCAATAAACCTAGCCTTAAAGTTTATAAACACCCTGTATTTACTAGACCTCGCGCTTCCAAACCTTCATGTTCGAGATATAACAGTTTCAGAAAGTCAGTGAACGCAAATAAAACTACCCGCCAATGTTTTATTTTCAAAGAAGCTGTTCGTACGTGCGTCTAGCTTTAAGTTGAGAAAGAGTGATTAGGGACACATCAAAACTGAAAGAACAAGACAAACAGGGCGGGAAAGTAAACAAGTGAAGTCCCTTGATCCGTTCATTTCACCGCAAAACTTTCCCAGACTTTTTCCTCTTTATCTCCCCTTTCCAGCTGCTTGATACATAAAAACCCCTCATAATATGAGCCTTTGCTAAATAAAACCATATTACATTCTGAGTTTGGTCTGGCAATAATAACTACGCAGGGGATTCACGTAGCTGTCTTAGCCAAGTTATGGGCAAACTAGTAGACATAAAACACATTAAACCACACGTGAGAAATTCAGGAGAAAGCACTTTGGGTTTCAGGGTGTACCGAAAACTCTGGTTCACGAGATTCAGGATTTTCGCGAATAACGCGACCAGGTAGGTTACGTAATTGAAGAGCTTATTTATTTTCCAGCTTATGTGTAAACATGTATAAAAAATGCTAAATCGTTTCAAATTAGCGGTTATTCGGGATGACTTTGGTAATATAATGTCAAAAATAATAACAATATTGATCGAAGTGATATATAAATTGTAACGCACTTTAAAAGGCTGCGTTATACTCGTATGTTAAAGTGTTGTTCGGTGATCTTTACTAACAATATTGTTGAATATAAACTGTAGACTGGGTTGGAAACTATAGAGGGTCAGCATTGAAGTTTAGATTAATGGGTTTGGATCCGTAGAACCTAACAAGTTTAAGATACTTCGGGCGTTTAGTAGTAGCTACGATGTTCTACTTCAACTACTAATAATTACAGGACATAAACATTTGTGTTGTAATAACCTGATTGAGAGGTTTCTAGCACTGCTTGAAAAAACTTTCACGCAGTTTTATATAACTTCTGAATATAACCATTTACAACTGTCGAATGGATTAAATCATTTTAAACGGTAAATTCTTCATTATAAAATCAAGGGGTACGATTATCATATTCACCTGCAAACAAAATATCTCCTACTTAAGTTTTCAGATTTATCGTTGATGGCTTTTCATAGAGAATAGTTTAAGAATAAGAATGTATTTATTTTCTTGATTATTTACATAATACATAATATACATACATCATCTAGTTCAATTCCTACTAATTTAAGCTCAGTGCCAAGTGAAAACATTAAGGATTTCTTTCCA
This sequence comes from Matsumurasca onukii, assembly GCA_018831715.1. Lineage (NCBI taxonomy): Eukaryota > Metazoa > Arthropoda > Insecta > Hemiptera > Cicadellidae > Matsumurasca > Matsumurasca onukii. The sequence goes on along the minus strand of CM032058.1, from coordinate 23,278,389 downwards.
TCAATATGAGATTAAGTTTGCGGTGAAAGTTAGCCAATAACATTATATAAAACGTTTTATAGGTTATAGTTTATAGATATTTTCAAGTGCCAGAGGTACAAGGTTATTGGACAGTGTTGCCATTTTGTCAGGTATAATCCTGCAGTAACTATTGGAAAACATTTGATTTACACCTGCGTTCGCAGCTAAACTAGTATAGAATAAAAAATTACTACGAGGTTTAAACTAAATGGTTTTGTTTTGTAGACTGTTGGTTGTGGGATTTAGTAAATTTTGTTTTTCGTTTGAAAAGAAATTATAAGTAGCACGATTAATAAGAATTCAGCCAGATTAGAGACATACTTTAAGGTTTATAATAAGAACTAGGCTCACCCTTTGTTCCATCATTACCACTGAACTACGAAATGTTGACATTAAACTCAAATGTTGTAGTACAATATGGATATTGCTATCGTTGCTATCGTAAGCAGCAAGCCATGCCGAGCCAACTTTACTACGTTGTGCTCATAACTTTGAACTATTGACCTAGAACTTTGTAATTACCGAACCTTCCACTTTGTCCATAACTACAACTGGTTAGAATCTAGAATACATTTGTATTTTAGTATAGGAGGATTTCTATATTTATATATCACTGATAGGTTTAATACGTATTTATAAATGTAAAACTACAGAGTTAAAAAAATGTATTACTCACTTTTGTTGAACGTAGTTAGTTACAAGAGTTAGTTATATTATACCCTTCAAATTTTCACCACCTGATGACTTAAAACATATTTTGTCATTCTGCTCCAAAAACAGCTGCTTTAGACACATGCATTGACAGAGCTAAAGTGTCACTTTTTAACTTAGGTAAATAACCGATCGTTTTGATGATCATTTTCTCCATACGGAGAAAAAGATCATTTAATGATCTTTTCGTGGCATGGATATCAGCTGGTCCAATGGTATTGTTGAAATTGAATGATTTGTTTGATTATTGTTTATAGTCGATACAACAACTAAACTGTGAATATCAATCTAAATCGCAGGTAATTTAAATTAAGATTGAGTGCGATGTGTTGATTTAATATCGAATCGTAACATTGGCAATGACAAATCAAATGAACAGCTGTTTATACAAAACAATGAAAAATAACAACTGTAGCGTGTGACACCATAATTCTCTAAAATATTTTACAAAATGTTTTTTAACTAACTACTTTACTATTTTAACTACTCCTTCTACTTGCATCATGACAGAATATTCATCATGTCCTAGTGTTTTTTGATCCTCGCTCATTTAACGTTAAACTTGAGCTCGTATCAAAAAGTGTCACTTTAGGACCTAGTGATGAACTATACTATTTTAACAGTATAACTGGTTGTTTTAATTAATTTAGTGTTGTCTGTAAAAACACGATTGTTATGATTGAAGTTATTTATGTTGTCTTGATTTGATTATAATTGCCTTTAATGCTATCCTTTTGGCTGCAGTAAAATCAGTTTGCCAATTTGTTTTAGACCGATATGTTAAATGTTAATAGTAATCATTGTGAAAATTACAACGAAAGTATGTATATCATTCCCTCAAACTCTGTAATAATTAAAATATTATCTGTTAATATCTTTAAGTACTTTGAGTTAAATTAAGTTGATACAACATCTTATAAAATACACTATTAAATACATTTTGTAAACAACTTTTAGAAAATTAAATAGTGAGATTTTATTTTAACTAACTACCAAGCAATTGTTAATACAAAGTTTTTATGTTTTTATAATCCATTAAAATAATAAGATTATCTACAAACTTAACGTCTTAGGTACATATAACAGCGTCAAACGTCTTTGTCAACTTTCTTTCATAGTTTTATGATACACAGTGGCAATTTGTATAAAAAATAATATTCACATATGTAAACAGGACGAACCTTACAATTTTTGTACCTTTTGAAATCTAATGCATCAAAACAAGCCGTTTCACTATCAGAACGTATAAAAATAGTACAATAAGCAACATGACAACGTTCGTTGCTAAAAAACGAGACGTTCACAGCACAGCTTTAGAAGTCAACCTGGCACGTCTAATAACCTTCTCAACTGTTTCCTAAGATGAATTTAGAACCAAATGCATTTTCGAATAGTCCACAAGTGAAAGATTTGTCACAGTATACACAGTGTTGCAAGCTGGATTTCAATGTGTTGCTTCATGTGAAAAATTTACTCAGTTGTAAGAGAAGTTTATGGAACGCCTGAAGAGTATTGACATAGACATTATTTCCAGTAAGAAAGACCGAACTCAGTCGAACCCCTAGAGTCATACTTTATGCATACCTTGGTACGTAAACCCTGAACGAATGCCTGAGTTTCGTAGTTGTGCAAATCTTCACGAAGACAATAATGTGGTTGCAAAGTTGTTTTATCCTGCAGAGATTTGGTATTCAGGTATTGTCCTTAAGTAGTTGGTTTGGACATTAGGCGATAGCTTTTAATTACTATTACGAAGCCTGTGGGCTAGGGTTAATTGGGCCTAATAGTGTCCCAACAATTTTCATTTTGGGTTTGATCTAAATCCGTCTTTCTATTGAGCACTGAGGGTTACACAACTAGCCTATAGGTTTATTAAATCAACATTTCTGCAACATTTCGTGGAAAATGGACAAAACGTCAACTTGTAGAGTGGCCCTATGTAAAAGCTTTCCATTTGACTAAGTAAGAAAATTCAAAAATGCTTACCATTCTCTTCTATGACGGACGGTTCTGTATGTCGGTGTAAATTAATTACTCTATTTCCTTTACAAATTCGTAAACATACAGCTAACATACCTTGATCAATAATAACCTTTTGTTAAGATACTTACCCCTGAAGGAAGGGCGTACCAGATTGCTAAAAGCTAAAACGTAATTACAAACTGGAAATGGTGATGGTTTCGTGTTTGGAACATTCTCACGTAGAGGGAATTACGAGAAGTAAGAAAGGAACAATCACGTGGTCCAGGTCTGCTCTAGCCACAGCTGAGACGTGATTCGTGGTTGGAATTGTTGTTCTTAATCGTATAAAAATGTACGAGACCTTTCCTTGACCTTGCTGTTGAACGACATAGGCTACACTCAGTTTTACATTTACAGTAACTTTATATTTACCAGACCCAAGGAATCTTGAGTTGTTTATTATTATGGTTCACGTAAAGACTCAGTCGGACCATGATAAATAAGTACGTTATGTTCATACTCACAACGTCTTTGAAACATGTAATTTAATTTTGTCCAGCCTTGCTTTGTTTTTTCGGAATGAGCTCTTTCTTTCTTTAGTCCAAGCTCCTTTTAGTAGCTTTCCTCTACCAGAATTTTCAGTCCAACATTTGTTGTCCAAATGGCTTTCTATCGTAAATGTCCGTTTGCGTGATAGCTGCTGCTTTTCAAACTTCCTTAACTGCCTCTTTACCCAGATCCGGCGTTCAGTTCCTCCAATCTCTTTGTATACACTCCCTTTGGTGTACTTTTTCACATATTTACGCTAAAACCTGCTTAAAATAAAAATGTATTATACAGTTAGTAGTAAAAAACTTTTATGTTTGTTCAAACGAATCTGTGTAATATTTAATGTTTGGCACGCTGGTGGGGTTTAAAAGAAACATTCTCATGAACCCTTTCAAACCTTTATATTGCGTTGATGTAAATTGTGTGACCATACAAATTGCTCATGAGCAGAAGTTGAAGCAAAGGGTAACTGACCTAAGCCTTAGCAAACTCCTATTCTATGGTCTTCCTAGGCAGTTCAATGTTTCCTGGTGTCGACAAAGAAAAGTGATAATGGAACCCTTAATAGATAATAAATGTTCTTAGTTATACATAAAGACAGCTACGTTCCTTTGTTTGTTTCTGAAACAAATAACTATCTCAGCTGCTGGTTTTCAAAACGTTTTAAATTCCATTTTTAATAATATACAGACATTTTGAAGCTCCCAGTGCCCTGAAGGTTGGTTTTCCTCATAGAAAACCACACCTTGATAATGAGAGCTTCCAATCGATACCAAATTTGCTTTGGTAAAAATCAATAACTATTCCGTTTTCATCCATGAAATTTGTTGCACAAAAATTGCACTTTTGTTAAAACTGTTGCTGTATTGTGTATAGTACATATTATAGGAGCACTTCCCTGCATACTTCACGCGGGCAAATAATTTCTGACAAATCCTTGTACAAATAAGTTTATCAGTTACTTTAAAACCAAAAGGTTTCATTCGTTAAAAAAACTGTTTGTTTAAAATGTTGAAAAATTAGTATAGCTTTGCTTTTTCCATATTAGACTGATGACATCTATCACAACGAAAACAGAACATTGCTTGTTTATTAAATTACCGTTTAATTTCTTGGACAGATTCTGAGCAGTACAATTCAAACCAATTTCCATCATTATTATTCTGTTCACTGATTGGATTATTTTCTGTTTATAGAAGTAAGGAGGAGGAATAGTTTGAAGCACAATCTGTCGAGATTCTTTACACATTTTCTGCTGAATTATGAGAGGTCCGAGACGAAGCTGGTGGCGTCTTCAACATTAGGACGTTAGGTTAAATCTTCCTTGAACACAACATTACTCTTACTCTATTCTGCTTTCAACTCAATATTGTGGTCGTTTCGTGAATGAAATACTGTAGAAGATATCGCAAATGAGCTTTAAATCTATAGATCTAATACTATCAGTAGGTGGTATACAATAGAATATTTATTTTCTTGATATAGAGTAGTTGTTGATTAATTAAGTTTGTTGTCAACTAACTTAATTTTATCCAATATATAAGGAAGCCGTGGTTCAAGTTTACAAAATGTATTTAGACATTGAAAATCAAACCAAGAAACCTCAAGTTTATGAATGTAAAATATTGTTTCAGCTATAGGCAAAACAATTATCTTAAGTAACATGTTATAAAAACATTTCCCATTAATGCATACAATTGCCAATTTAACAATGTACGTCCAAACTTTTCATCCCTATACATAAAATTTCCCTGTACAAAGTTCATACTTAGTTCAAGGCTTCAACACTCTATGAACACTACCAATAAAATAAAAAGATGAGAGCCTAAAAGAAGTTAAAGAATGAAATTAAGAAGTTTTTAGTAGTCAGAGCCATATTAAACACAGTAAATACATTTTAAAAGAGGAAAAGGAAAATATTTTAAAACTACCATAGTTCCTTAATTTTATTCATAAACAATACATGTAAAATTAAAATTTTTAAATTACGAACAGGAAGTTATTTTTAAATTACTACTTTATTAAATTGTTTATTTTGTTACATCGTAGTTTATTTTTTATCTCTGTTTGCCTATGATTGTTTGTTCCAGAAATAAAGGTTACTCTCATTTATATTTAATAAAATTTTGAACTGATTCAGTATACAGCAAGAGAAGTGTATCAAGTCACCGGTAAATTATATTTATAAACCAAACCGTACAACTCAGATCCTGACTAAAGTGACGTTGACAACACGGAAATACAAGAGTATAAACGGAAATTAAAAGCGTCTTTTACTTTATCGTAGCTTGTTTAATTAAAGCAGTTTCTTTTCTTGCTGACATTTAAAACACATTCTTTAAAACAAATTTGAATACAAGTCATGTTAAATTAAGCTAAACAGAACAAAACCCAAACAATTTTACACTTTACCTGGGTGTACTTCATAGAAACGTACGGTGATAAGCAAAAAACATGCCGGTATATTAAAAGGTATTTGCAAAAGAAATGTGAAAATAACTGTATAATTATTTTAGTTATACAGTAGTCAATAATGGCGATAACGCACCAATCGCTCCATTCGAGTGGAAAAGGCTAATGTACAATTAAAAAATATGTAATTTTCGGAATAGACGAGAAAATAAAAACGACGAAAGATCAATGTGTTTTCTCGAAACATTAAGGGCTATATAAGCACATTAAGACTTATAAGTTGTATGCACTTAGCACTGAGTGTAAGCGGTTTATATGATATTTCTAGGTTTATAGGATTTCGCCGACAACATAACTTTTACAACAGTTCCTTGTTGCAGCATTTCTGTAAGACAAAGATAAAGAGAGGGACTTAGTTTCACCAAGCCCAGGAGGAAAATGGAGAGAGCAAGTTTTACTTTTATTTCTCTTCTTGTTGATACTCTTGTTTTTCTAAGCTACATAATAGCTTGAAGTGAAATCACGTTTTGGCAAAGCTCTCATCGCAAATGTTTGTTAAATATTTCATGTTCATTGAAATACATTATCTCAAAACGATTTGTCGATTTTCGAAGCGTTGAGTACAATATGTAAATAGCGAATACCGCAAAGTAAAAACCTTTAGTTCAGACAGGTTTTCTGGTCTGTCGAATAAACACTTTTGAAACTAAAATAAGTTGTAATTTCTAAAAGCTATTAGTTCCCAGAGATTTACCGACTTCTTTTTGTTCTTTAGTTGCATTAGATTATAGATTCAACTTTCATAGTCTGACGGTTATTTTAACCAGTGCTGTCTGTGTGTTTTAAAAATAACAGGACTGCGTGAGATGGTAACAATCAAAGAAAACTCAAGCCCTTTTCATTCATTCATTCATTATTTAGTTGACCATGCATAATTAAAATAATTTTAATGTATTTGTTGACTTAGTTAACTTTAAAGAATTGCTCAGTTGGAATTGGGCAATATTTCCAGGATGGAAGCCGTCTTACCTGGTTCTCTACGTCTGAATGTTACGAAATGACCTTCTTGATTATCAATATGGAAATATCTGCAGCAACGTTCTCTCCTATCCTGTGTCGAGGATGTGTTTCCTCAAAGACTGTCGACAAAGAGGTTGACATTTCCGGAAACGGATTCAGTCTGAAAATGATTTAGCTTTGATCTGTCATTCCAGTTTGATCCTTTGTGTCTAATAAGGACATGTATTGTGATTGTAGAGAAATATACCAGCTATTTGATCATATATGAGCTATTTGATATATATGAGCTATTTAATAATATGAATGAATTAAAATATAGTTTATTTCCAATTATAAAATGGTAAAATTTGCATACAACAAAATTAACTACATTTATAAAAAATAATACTTATGGTTATTGTATTTAAGATACATAGTATATACACTTATAAGATAATATTATACTAATTAGACTATGAAATGATAGTTGTACCCTACGTCTATTTTTAAATTCTTGGAAATATCAGCTACTTGGGCAAGAGGCCTGTGCGTAGGCTGGACTGCTATATTATAGAATGTGTTCAATTTTTGAAGAATAATTGGAGTTAGAGAATGACGATACAAGTACTGGTTGAGGGTTGAGTAACTTAATTTTAGGACATTCATGAATAAAGAAAGTGAATCGTAGCGGAGGTAGTTGACAGGGAGGAGTATCAAGTATGGCGGTAATCGGCTGAGATAAGCGATTCCACTGAGTTGTTATCTATTTGAACTAACCTATTTTTTGTAAATCTGTTGAAAACCAAGGAAATTTAAGTCGAACCATTTTGTGCTAAGAACGTATTGGCATATATTTCTGTAAAGTATATGTTAGCAACATAGAACAAGTTTGTTTTGGAAAAGGCTTTAAATAGTTCTGGTGTGAATACCTATGTTTTTACCATACCTAGTATTGTGAGGATGTGTTAATTCAGAGATAATATCGTTTTTATTACAAAATAAATGGATCAAAATATTTTACAAATAGAAGTTGAAAGAGATAACCTGAAAAGGGTTAACCTAAGAATTTTAAATAGTTCTAACTACTTGGCACCACACTAGTCCTCAAGAAAATCACTCTAGGCAAAGAATAAAGAAATTACGTCTTTTCATATTGACCTTTACTATTTTGTTATTGATTCTACAGACAATGTGTAACAGCCAAAAAATACATACAAAAGGTTAACGTTTTTTATTTACGATGGAAGAACTTTTAAGTTTAAATATTATTGCTGACAGTACGGGATCAAAATTTGATCAAGGTAACCAGAAACATAACGGGCGTTTGACTGGTCAAACACAACCAAACAACAGTTGTGTCATGCGTAGTTGACATAGAAAACGACACGAATATCGCGTTAAGACACTAAACATGTCCACAGGTGGCGCCAGCCTGGCTTGTTGAGAGCAACGGACGTTCAATCACAGGTGTGTATTTGACTGTCGAAGAAAATCGAGAACCGCAAAAATCCTTATGCCCAGGCAACAGAAGGCTTGGGATCGTCTCACACTAGTTATGTTCTCTGTAGCCTGTTTGAACAACATTGGAAGAACGAAGTATAGAAACACTTACTACTGCTTATAAACACTGGTGAAGGCTATAGTGGAAGCTTACCCATTCTTCCACCGTGGAGTAGGCTATACTTCCACCATTCCTACGTCAGATGCAGACAAACATGTTGTGTTGATGTATACAGTTACAACAAAAGCTTGCAGCAGCCCTTTAGATCAAACTTTAGTTGTTTGCTTAACTGCTGTATGTGAACAGAGATTAGTACCAAGCTAGCACACATTCAGTATCTAGGTCACAGTATGACCATTTCGTGTAAGAGTATTACATTAAGGATATTATAAAATAATATGTATGTTTAACATAAGAATATTTTAATGTTAACTTGGTTAATAAAAAGAAACGATATAAATACAACGGGTCTTTTACTCCGGCCGAAAGAGTAGTTTTCTATTGTGAGATGTTCACTAACTAAATTTCTCGTAAAAACCCTCATTTAAACTGTAACAGAAACATTATACGACACTGTAACTAAAGAAGTCTTAGTATTGAGTTTCACATTACATCATGTTTTATCAAGTCGATCACACATAGACTCATGAATATGCTAGCATTGAATCCGATCTGTGTTGACCTGACGCGAGATTGATTTCAATCTAATATCACTCAGATTATGGCTTGACACACTTTAAGCCTTGGTATTGCTGTTGACATAAAATAGTATTAAATCCAGTTGATCACACATAGACTCATGAATATGGTAGTACTGTAGCAGATATGTATTCACCTGAGGTTGAAACATTATTTCGGTCGTTTATCATATTTTGTAGTGAAGAAAAAGAACCAAAAAATTTTCCGTATATGAAATATGATCTATTTTTCAGGTGAAATTAACCTAAAACATAACTCAAATCATTAGGAAATGAGCTAGCCTTAAAGTAACCAGAGAAGGCTGACCAGTCACCCACTACCAAACGACGCATTTTTATTGTGTATTTTTTCTATTTAACGCATTTAATTATAACACTATAAGCTTAAAAATCGTTGTTAAACTTGTTTATTTTTAACTTTATGTTTGTTTATTCATTACTTTGTTTTATATGTCATATTTAAGTTCCATTGATTGAATAAATATATAAATACACTAGCTATTTTGTGAAAATATTAGTTACTCAAACGCTACAATATAACTGCATCAATTACCTGTGTTGTACTCGTATGCATGTACAATTTACATACAATGAAATGAAAACCATCTATAGCCTAGAAAACAAGTATATTCTCAATTAGAGAGTCATTAGTATGCTAATACTGAAGAATATTAGTATTTACCTGATGAAGGATGGTTGTTAGTCTATTGTCATTTAGAGTAAAGTTCGACAAACCACACTTTAAGCCTCAGTGTTGCATTATTACATCATATCGTATCCAGTTAATCAATAATAGAAATACATCAGTATTGATTGACGTGACGAGGATTGATGTCAGTTTAATCTTACTGAGAGTTACGATTGACAAAACACAAACTCGATTCCAAATATGGATTTTATTTAGTTTATTTAATACCTTTTCCTGATAAATGGTAAAAACTAGCTTTCATTAACAAATATTATCTTAAGTATAGTTGCTTAAAAGCTTCAGTTTCTATTTTGGTAGTTCGGATCAAATAAGTATGATACAGTAATCCTTGGACCGATTTTTTCATACTACTTTAAAAGTGTAATGCGCACGCTTCTATACATAATGCTCTGTGGTACGATGTACCTATTGATAAATAACATATGATATATAATACAAATGCACATGTCAATGCAACCTACTGATGTAAAATACTACGTATAATTAACACAACTACATTATATATTGTTTATATTTGACTGTTACTAAATGAGTTCGATTCAAAGAATGTCAGCAACATGTCAGCGTCTGTTTTGTGTAACTTAACTGTTCAGAAGTTGAACTTTTGTTCTTGTGCGGGTTCATTAATCAAAAACAATTACAGTTGCTGAAAAGTTACTTTCAGAAGAAACTTCTTTTGTTTAACAAGAAACTTGATGCTTGATTCACTCCAGATGTTGACGACTAGTACAAGATGGCCCAAAAAAGGTAATTTACGAATTACATTTTAATCTAATAATTTTTTAATCTTAATATTTATTTCTAAGGTTTTGACTTGTAATTCTTCATATTTAATATTTTATTAAAATCTATATAAATACCATTTAAACAGAAATAGCGTTTGATAGAAAAAGATAGCGTGAAAGTTATAAAACAGTTAAACTATACCCAAACACTTAACTTTTTAAAATTAAAACTATCAACTGTGAGCTGTTTTTGAGCCAATAGATAAAAAATTTGTAAAATTTAAAAATGATTTATAAGTGTTTTAATTTGTTTAATATTGGTGAGCTGGGCTCACATATCTACAGAACTTTTATTTATTGAAAACTGTGAACAAATGGACAAAAGGAGCAAAGGTCAAGTCTTTGATGTGGTTCACCCAAACAAACAGTCGGCCAGATTATACGAACACACCCGGCTGATGGAGTTTAACTAGACCTCATGCTTATTCTAGACCTAACTACACCTTTACTTAAGGTAAAATGACCAGCTGAGGTCATCTGTAGTAAGGTTAGGTTAAATTAGGTTCAGATAAGTTAGGTTAGGTTACTAGTTTTTAATGATTTAAATTCACTTCCAAAACATTTTATTTTAGTGGAAAGTTGCAGAGACATTTTCACTATCTCGAGGGTAAAACACATTCTCATTGATGATTTTTGATTAAGAACATTTTGCAATGTTTCCTGCTCCCTCCACGTGCTACTAAAATGGCACGAGCTGTGTGCCACGGTATTGCAACAATTAAATGCTAGTGGTTTGAAACAAGACAGAAATGTTGGACCACGCAGTATAATCACATATAAGCCCAAAACAGTTGTGAGTAAAATTACACGAAACCGGTTGCTTTTTTGTTAAAGTCAAACGTAATCGAGCGTGAAAAGTACAATTTTTGTTTCAATACGGTGTTATTTTGAATTTTAAGCTTGTATAAATACAAAGCATACAACCCGTGGGTCCACTAATATATTTTTAAGGTGTATACGGTGCAAGTATTTATGTTCTTGTCAACATAACAACTTAAAATTTCTTCCGAAAACATACCAAAGACTTTGGTTTATTAGAGCCACGCTCCTTCCATAATTTATATATTTGGTATCACGTGAAGATTATGATACAAACAGAAAGTCATTACCATTGAACAATAGGTTTTGGATTGCAATGTCTTGTAAAATCACAAAAAGGCTCACTTGCAAACTTTATGTAAGGTATCGTAGTTTCTAGCCGCAATAGTCAAAACAATAAATAATATTTTACCCTCTAGACTACAGTAATTGATCAGACTACACCGTCATCTTTGATGCACGTAATGCGCAGACACAAGGATGATTTAGACCTTATTGTTTCACTTACACTTGATCTAAGCCAATAAGGTTGAAACATGTATTTAGAGTATATAGCCTACATACTGCTGTACTATTTTATAAACTCTGAAGTGTAAGTTAGACAGCACACCATACTAAAGTGTGGCACTGTTCTCACTTAAGTGTCAAGTTGTGTTCCAAGTTTGAGTCGTCTTCTCACTTTTGACAAGAAATAAGCATTCAATGTTCATTCACACAGTTGCGCAAAGAGTCATGCATTTCAAATTTAAAATATCGGAGTTTATCGGAGTACAATCGGAGTTTATCGATCTACAACATTGATATAAATAACTGTATTCTGAAATGAAAAGGTCTGCTGCAATGTTTAACAACTTAGTGAATTCGTCAACTCTAAAATCTTGGTAGTCAATTTTACAAAATATTGGTGAATAGTTATATTTGTGTTTAAGTCATCGTGTGCATTTGTAATTATACAGCAAAAGTACATAATAAAATCAAGTAAGTATATCAATAATACCTGGTTAACTTTATTTTATAATCGGGACAATTTTGAAACCGTTAGGTGGCACTTTACCTGTCATTTCGGTCAAAATTATCATAATCTTATAACATTTTACAAGTATAACTACTAATAACGGACAAATTAAAATAAGAGTTATTGGTCCAATTGATAATGATAATCTTTTAAAGTAGACAGATGAACGAAGTTATCGATAACATCTTAGGAAGTCCGTCTTCCCCGTTTCAATCCTCGGAACATAAATAAAAGTTACCCTTGTGGCTTTGATTTCAGTACATTTCGGCAATTTTGTCTAACTAGTAAATCGTTAATGTATATTTTTTTGATTTTCCATGCTACTCTAAATTAATATGTCCACGTTTTATGGAAATACGCAAATGATTTTACTAACAATTTATTTATAACCAAGATATACTAACAATTTGTTTTAGAAGCTAATAAAAGAGATTAAATTAGAAATAAAAAAATTAGTTCTTTCATTGAATGTAAATGAAGGGATTATTACCCTCAGATTTGCCAACAAATGTTATGAATTGTATGTTTATCTTTGCAGACGTCATGTTTTAACGTCTTGATGGATAGTGTTCAAATTTAGTTAGGTTTGTTCATATTTTGAACTAGAAATGCTAAGTTGGCCGAGTCACTGATAGTTACAAAATGGTGGCCGTTTGAGTGATTGCGTGTAAATTTTGCATTAGTTTTCCTTTTCAAACAAACTTCAGGAAACCACTACACACCTATGGTATAATTGCAAACTTAGCCAAAAATACCCCTAGTGATATATTTGACAAATCAAATCTTTGAAATAGAAGATGTGTACTCAAGACGGTGCCAGTATCTAAAAACAAGTAATCAACCAGCTGTAAGATTCAACAACCATATTGAACATTCGAACATTTACAGGGTTAGTTTTAAATGTCCCCCACCTTAACCTTTTAAAAGGAACCATTTTGAGAAACCCTTTAGAGAATGATTTTGTAGGATTCTAAAGTTTGTTTTGACGTACCTTGCGTCACCCACACCCAGAGAGAATCTTCACACAAACTGAACGACGCAAAGATACCTTGACTAGTTTTTTTGTTATACTTAAAAAGATTTCAAAAAATCAGGCTTAAAATGTCTCATTTCACATACAACTGACTTTGAATGACAAATTTGTCTTGAAAATCAAAGGGAAACGTCACACCCCTTAACATAATCCCATAGAGTATTTGAAAGAAAATTGTGTCATTCGAAGCAAATTTGAATGTGAAACGTGACCTGTTAAACCAGATTTCTTTATTTTCATCTTCCTTGTCAAAACCTTTTAGCTTTACATTTTGTGTAATTTTCAGTTTCTACGAATACGAATTTAAATCCATACATGTTAACACAACTTACATTCTCCAAGCATTTTACTAGGATTTTCTAAGATCACAACCAGAACGGTTGGAAAATGTAATAAAATCACTTAAGATTTATTAACTTTAAAATTTTAACTTTACAAAATAATAGCTACTAGAAACATTGGGAATCCCTATTTTAAGCTATGTGAGATCGACGATTACAACAAAAGCCGTTAGGGATTCACGTGGAATTCACGTCGTTTGTCACTAACATGGACCTGAATTCCAGAGTGCAATAGAATACTTGTTTAATTTATTGAAACATGGTTTTGATTTTATTTCCAATTTAGGAAATTTATAGTTCATTAAACCTTTAAATAAACATTCTTCATTATCTATCATACTACCTAATGAGTACTGAATATGTATTCGTTCTAAATTCCTTACATATCCTAACAGTTAACATTAGCTATTATTACAATACTTGAATTTGTGAATTGTAAAGTGTTACAAGAAATAAAAATAACAAAACAATCAACATTATTTCAATGTGGGCGCACATTTCTTCAATCCCTAATTAAAAGGTTAACGTATCACAACTAAGATTAGATTGATTTAGAAACTCAGCGATATCGTAATGCACAAATGTCACAAGATAATAAATATTTTCTCAACCGCGTTCTGGGTATTTTCACGTGTTATATCTTTTGGCAATAAATTAATACATATCGCAACAATTGATAGAGAATTGTTCTAAATGTTTTATTTTAAGTTGTTGAACACTTACACTGTTTCTGATTCTTGTGTTATGAAACACGTCTGCAGAGGTATACTTTACATTGTTATTGAGCGCAGTCTAAAAAGCTTGAACGAGTCAATTATTAGGCGTAGGGTTTAAGGTTTCGTTGCAATTATATTTTAAATTTAATTGCCAAACATTCAAAGCCAGTGTTCTTTTTAAGATCGTAAAGAGCGGTATGATTTATTCTGTAGCAGAAGGCAGTAATGGAGAGTGGGAGGTCGTGTAACAGGTCTCAGACACAAGACAGGAGTGAAATCTACATAATAGAGTAATTAGCCTCATAACCACGTCCTTCCTGTCTTGACACGGCGGCCATCTTTCCTCCACTCAGACCTCTTAACTCTAAGCTACTTTGACATGATATTAACTCATATGATACCTACAAGGCATTGAACAAAGTGGTAACCTCAATAACTTCAGGAAAAAGCTTCATAAATCTTTTCTATTATTTGCAAATTGGGTATGTGTTCGTGATAAATCAATATTTCTCAGTGAAATACTGTAATCTGCAACAGCTGTTTGTCGTATCAACGGTATCAGCTGATAAGTGTTGCAATACAGATAAATCCTTTTATGATCAAACCCTTCTCTGAGCCTTTAAGTCTACAAAGAGCTTCTTGTATCCATAGATTTGCTGTTATCCTTGGCTTCACTAATACTCGCTTATTCGTGTAATATTATTGGTACATTGAAGGTAATCTATCTACTTTTTGCTTGTCAACGGTTTATAAATGAAAAATTTTGTACTTTTTCTTTTCTTTGTATTACTATATTATATCATATACTATACAACTTATCAATAGCTTATAAAACTATTTATAAGTAAAATATTATATTCATTTAAAATGTTTCACCATGAATTAGGATTCAATATGCCGCATTATATATTGCACTACTTATGAATATAGTCACTACTTATTGACTGTCGCGTATTTGGTAATATACTTACTCAACTTGGAAAAACTAAATCAGAAAACACTTACTAAGAGTAATAAGTGTAAAGTTGTCAACAGAAACTCTCTAAATTAAAGTAGATACGTTTTTGAACTTTGGAAACTACTATTAATTCACCAAGAGGATGTTAAATGCAATTAAAAGCTATTGAGATGACATTGGAATCCAAGGTAATGTTCTGAATCCATTCTGGTACCTTATTGAATGGAAACCGAGTCCAATAAGCTATAAATGAAGTTTATTCTTCGGGTAAGACAATTCCAATTACAATGTCTACAAAACTTTGATACCGGTTGTGGCCATGCAAGTATAGTACATTTAATATCAAAACTGTCTGAAGTGTTCTAATGAAATCTGCAATACAGTTGTGAAGCTATGTATACAATTGCTATTTTGTCTTCTTAAATATCAAACCAATCGGCTTCAAAAACATGATTTACAATGCCATAAAAATTATTTATAACTGAAGAAATTTGAAGACAAAATGTTTGGCTCGAACCGGGACTTGAACCCGGGTCTCTCGCTTGCCGGGTGATTGTGCTGACCACTACACCATCCAAACCAACTATTTATGCCGTTAAATTTAGAGAGGTTTTCCTAAAAGCGGTGACCGCTACATTCCGGTTGTAATATGACAGTAAGTTTTGTTTTCAATGCAGTCAAATGAGAGTGGTTTCCTAGAGAACAGTGGACGTAAAGTAGCGGTCAAAACTTGTTGAGTATTTTCTTGCCAGGTGACGCATTTTGTTTTGTAAACAAAAGTCTAGCTTGTCCATTACTACAAACACAAATCAACTTTGGCAACTAAACTAAACGCAATGTCAAAAGTTGTTTTTGTCTACATCTGTTGAAATGTTGTGTTACGTCCACCGCTACGTTACAGTTGTAATATAGCGGTCAACGCTTTCCCAGGATACCATAGCTTTAATCTTAATTTTTTATCCCAAACATATGACTGTCAATAGCGACTCAAAAACAACAAGCCGGAAATATTACAAACAAAGTTTAAATACTATGTCAAATGACTGGAACTTGAATCCGGGTCTCTCGCTCTCCGGGCAATTATGCTGACCACCACACCATCCGGCCCAACTGCCTTCAAATTTAGACAAGTACTTAAATATGAATGTTTATCCGAAACATATGACTGTCAATAGCGTTTTAAATCAACAAGCTGGAAAAATACCAAATGAATTAAAATACTATGTCAAATGACTTATTATTGATTTTAATTTCTTTCACTATTCACTTAATTAACATGTTTTGAGAGAGGATAAAAACACTGATTGAAAGTTCAAATGGATGGAGATAAATTATTTATTTGTCCTTAAATGTTTAATTTGCTCCTAAAGCTATAAGTGCAATAAACAGTGTCACACAGGCAGATACAGAACTGATGGTATCAGATTGTTTCATCTGTGTAACTGATTGCCAATGTCAAAGAGGTCGACTGAAATCCCTCTGAATCTCCTCATTACTCGTCATGTATAGTGTACATAGAGCCAGGCAGTTGACATTGTAGCTCATTCTCTGGTGCTCAAACTTCAAAGTCCCGGACAAAACTTCTACTTCATGTGATTTTTAAAACGTAAATGCACTTAAATGTATAGTTTTTGATACAAACACATTGTTCTAGCTGAAAACTATGAATAACAAATTATTTATTTAGGATTTCCCAAATTATCATAACTTTAAGTTGACTTGATTTTTTATTTAAAAAAGCGCACTCTGTTGGAATTTATAAATTCAACCTTACAATGATTTAAATATTTTGTAAACTAAAATTACACTCTAAATATAAACGAGTGAAACCACTCTCAAAAGAGTGAAAATCGAGCTACTCTTTAATGAGAAAAAAAAACGAAATTTCACTTTTTGAGTGTTTTTACTCCTTCACGCCCCGAGCTCAAAATAAACTTGATGCAATAGTTTTGAGCTCGCTGAAGTCTATATATGAAAGCTCAACAGTTATGACATTAGTCATTACGTCACATTAGTCGAAAAGTGGTAACACCTGAGCACAGACTAGAGAAAATATAGAGTCCGTTAGTATATGCACCAAAGCCTTAACCAACAGTCAACCAAGAGCATAAATCACACAGCACCTTTAACTGTGAATGCTGGCAAACACCCTTTTGCAAGTGTGTCAGAGTATCGAGCCAAGTCAAAGAGTTATTGATAGTAAGAACAAGGTGTTTACTTTGTCAAAGTACGAGTAAGTTAGGTCAGTGCTGTTTAGAATAGGTTTAGATATAACAATAGTCTGAGTCTAGGTTTAATTCATTTTTGTCGTCTATATTTCTGTGTCCAAATTACGATCGACTTGGATGTCAATTGTTGCAGTCAAATATTTTGCTATCTGTAAGTATGCCAAGGTCATTCTAAAAAGACAAATAGGCCTACTTCATTTAAGTGATGTGTTCTGAAAGTATTTTGTTTACCTGTGTAAAAGGAAATACATTTCATAAGGTACTGCTCGTAAACATAGATGAAAATCTCCACCAGGAGGTATATTACAAAACTAACCAGAAACACCTCCTTACGGGATGACGGTGTTATATATTATTAGGCTGTAGATATATAATTTGATATTCCAGGCTCTTATCAAGAAATAAACCCCATGAAATGTGTTTAAATTTAACAAATCACCTAGAATGTGTTTAATTTTAGGTGATTATTAAAGCAGTACGCTAACTTATACGTAGTAGATCCAAAATTAATATGTATCTTTCTATATCCCACCCAGTTATTATTTAAGTGAGAAGAAACCACGATTTGTGTTTGCCAGTATGTATACTCGTAGAAACCTTCACAAAGCTATGCAAATAGGTTAAGAACTTGAAAAGCTTTTAGATGCGTAAAGAACCGAGAAAGTAAGGAGTCTTCAGCTCCTTATTTCTAACATTCTATGAGTTTAAATGTGAACAATTTTAGCTTGAAATTTAAAATATAAGAACATGGTACATGATTAGAAAACTAGACAATATCGTTGTACTTTAATCAACAGAACTTTACGAGAGTAAAGTACAATTAATAAACTTACTCAAATAAGCGTGTTAAACACATGAGTTTTCAAATGACCTATCTTTTTTATAACTTTTGATTGGCCGGAAACTTTCAAATTAAAACCAAAGAAAACAGCGAAAGCCTTAAACACTATTTCTGACGCAAAATGTTTACAACCTTAATCAAGAATGAATCATATAAACACTATTTGCCTTTGGTTTAGTTTTCAAAATCAAGTCAAAGCCAACAAGAAGCACTAGCGAGAATCCTGGTGAGGTCCATTCAAGTTGTAGGGGGGGGTTGTAGGCTAGTGTACTGTAAAAAGTGGTTGAACCGATTTAGATGCTAACTGGAATCAACACTTAAGTCTTCGTAACCAAAAATGTAAAAACTCCGATCAGCAGATAAAACATCTTTTCAATTAAGGAAGCGTCCAAATTTGTTGTCCTTTAAAATTAATAGTCACACTGTAAGGATTCTTGTGAGAAATTTTGAACTTTACTCCCAATCAAAGATGGAAGGTACAAACCCCTGATCATGGTCAAACGTGTACTTACCCTTATAACGTGTGTCAAAGCGCGTCTGAAAATTTCGGTCGTTCAAAAGCTAAATAGGTGTCGTACTTTTGAGACACTGTATGACTGAGCAGTCAAAATAAAAAGCCTATTTATTTACATTTTCCAATTCAGTACGCAAAGAATGTCTTGGGAAAGTCAAGCGATGCGTGTCTTCCGCATATAAAAGTGGCATGCGTGATTCTGTAACCGCTGACACGAGTTTCTGCTGATCTCTTCACGTATTTGATTTGTCACTTCGGCGTCTGTCTCATATTGTGGCTGGAAAGCAATATATTCCTAGATATGATAAACCACATTCCACGCAGCTTTGAGTTCAAGCCAACAATAGTTTGCACACTTTAACAATATTTTGTTACAATAAATAGGAAATAAACTATTACGAATGGATACTAAAGTAATTAAGAAAATTAAAGTAGTTTATTGGACAAATTAACAAAAGAAAATTCGCACTAGACAAATCAATACAATTATATCTATTTTGTAGTTCGCCAGTAAGTTCTTGGACGCTGAAGCACATTATTGGCTATCATAGCGAATTCAAATTTACCCTACATTTCGTACGATCTTCTTAGTTCTTTAAATCCAAAGGAGGATAGTGTAAAGATTGA
Source organism: Matsumurasca onukii (assembly GCA_018831715.1). Lineage (NCBI taxonomy): Eukaryota > Metazoa > Arthropoda > Insecta > Hemiptera > Cicadellidae > Matsumurasca > Matsumurasca onukii. Next base: position 23,258,950 of record CM032058.1, on the reverse strand, counting down.
TGACGTTATAGGTAAAAGCGTTTGGAAATATTTTTGAACTGGAAGACTTAGCTGTTTCTTCTTGACCTAGATTGAGTAGACTGATAAAAAAGTTAAAAGGTAGTTATGGGAAAATAAACATACATTCACAGCACTTGTAGCACATAAAGTACCCTTGAGCAGGTATTTTAGTTTTAACAATATCTCGTTTAAATTAAAAGATGTTAATCAACATATTTACTGTAAATTTGACATACAACTAATAATTGTTGTTAAACAGAGTGTTTTAAGAGTGGGGGAGGGGCTTATGTGTATTTTAACTAATCTAATTCTATGTCAAAGAACTTTACTCGAACGTTTGATCTGATTTCAGTGCTATAACTAAATTAAGCGAGAAATTTCTCAGCGTAAAAGAAGTAATCCCTATCTTATCGACAAACATTTAAATATACCAAGATTTATTGATCTACTTATCATTGATCTACTTATATAAAGATTGACCTACTTTATCCTTGGCATTTTCTGTGATTTATTGCTTAATCCTTGCAAAGGTATCAAATCTCTTCTTCAAAATGATTATTGGAAAACATTTATTCATACTATTCTGTTTGTAGTCATCTGAGTATTAAGATTAAAGTTACTAATTGTTGTTGTTAAAGTTGTTATTTTTTGAAGTACAAATTGTTAGAAACTGAAATTTATCTGGTATAGTTTGAATACTAAAACTTCATTCTTCTCGTTTAGCTCTTTTAAATTAAAAGATAAGTTAAATATTACTAACGATTTGAAACTAACAATCATCTCAAATACCTATTGCCTGGAAAAATTTGAGTGAAATTTTGAACTTGAATATATTAATTCAAGTAATTTACTTATCTATTCGAAGTTTTAGTAGCCAAGTAATAAAACGTCCTATGTTTGGACGACCTGTTTCCTGTTTTAATTGTTTAATAAGGTTAATTTCCTTATAATTTGGCATTTAGAATGATTTGTTTTCATCTAGATTTAAAAATAACCTTTTGAATTAAAAACAACCATAAATTGAAAATCTTTCGCGAGTCTAAACTACTTGAAATGCAGTTAAATATCTTGAGCGTTGAAGAAGCGAACCTGGTTTCCAAGTATAGCTTAGCCTTAAGTGTTCTGTTCATATTTCTTTCAGTATTTATCAACGTGTTTTCCCGCTACGATTTGTCAAATTCTTGAAAAGAGGTCTTGTATTGAGAACAAGTAAAAGTTCCATGAGTAAGGGCCTCTAAGTAAAAACACATATGCTTTGCTTGTTAATGTTATTGGTTTATTCAACTGTTGTACATTCTCTCAGAGTAGAGAGAGTTCCTCCACAGAATAGAGAACGGATGAAGTAGTCTGATCACGCTTGCTCGGTTCTTAGTTTCCGGTTGTTTAACCTTTCAAGCTTCCGGCTCTCATGTTTATTTACAATCAATCTCTTCTTTACGATTCAACCGGGAATTCAACGAAACAAACTCTCAAATGTTGTTCCACTTTAAGCTTAAAGGTGTGTTTAGCTACTAGGATATTTGTACAATAGGGAGATGTGGAGGACCTTAGTTAGTTACAAGTTTTCCAAGGAAAACAATTGGAAATTTACCCTGGGCTAGTGGCAAATAACTGGAAAAGCTTTGCAATACAATTTCTAGTATTGCACTAAAACACAATCTAAAACACTTTTATTAAAAGGAAAACTACACATGCATTATACAAGTGAAGTAATGTATGTGAACGTCGGTTTTACATTAAAATTACGTTATTTCACGTGGCTGATTAATCATCTATCATCCTTCCCACACAACGCGGTTCACCAGTCCAATATGAAGTTAATATCCATAAGTTCTCGCTGAATGTTAAGCTGATTTAAGCGTTATTAACATCGTTAGGTTTAACTTGAATCCACGTCAGTGAACATCGGCAGATGATTTCGTGACCAAATGTAATCAATGAGTCCCAAATCCTCGGTCAGTCACCGATGGTTTGATTTAAAACGTTAAGCTTGATTTAACACAGCTTTCAGTGGATTCAGTTGTATAAACCACATTTGGACTCATAGTGGTTAGTATTGTAGTAAGACAAGTTGTATTAATAGTTAAAATAACTGTATACGTATATTATACAAAGTCTCTTTAGCAGTCTACTCAACCATTTATTACTATGATGACTCTTGTTGTCACCAAATGACTAACACATATAATGCATGTGTATAAAAAAGAACAGGAAAATAAGGGAATATATTCAGCAAACCTTCTCCGTAAAAACGTTTCAGAAAGATCAATTTCAAGCTGAAGAAGAGAAAAGGTTTATAAAATAAAACTTGTGTATCATTATTTACTGTCGCTAATCCTCTTATTAAGCTTGGAAACGTTTTTTATAACGAAAGTTTGTTAAATATATTCCTTTATTTTCCTGATCTATTTTATATATGTATTATAACTATTTATACGAAAAGACAGAGAACAAAAGCACGTGCGCAAATTGCTGAAGGACAATATTTCCACCTAAAAGCTGTTTCCGCCGCTTTCATATTTGCCATTCCTTCCATTTGTTCCCGCAGGCTACAACGCAAACTCTCGCGCTATTTTGAATTTCAAAGTTTTGTTGTACGTCATAATAGACAACACCATCACACCTCATCTTCACAACAACTCCAAATCAATATCAAGGTCTTCCAGAATTGACATCAGTGGAATCACACAAATATTTAGTGCAAACCTAATGGGAAACTCGTCCAAACCTACTTTGTAAACAATTTAGCTCCAGCATTCTTGTAATAAGAAGAAAAAATATAAGTGACAGTAAGAGTACAGCCGTAACTGCCCACTACTAATTGTTGAAAGTTCATTGTGCCTGTGTACATTAACATAGATATAGGTGGACCTTTTCTACCGGTTATTGTCTTTAAAACTACACAACGTTTCTTCTCTCGTTATCAAGTGAAACTCGTCCTAAATAATTTCACATCTTTAAATTCTAGTACAGCGTAGTAAAGTTCCGTAGTAAAGTGTACTAGGTTTTATGATTTAGAATGAGATTTGACGGTTGATAGTTGAAGATTGTAGATTGTTGATGTAGCCACTAGTTAACTTCCATTTCGTAAAGATGAGACTTCAATTGTCCTCTTGGAGTTGTATTGACAAATACAATACAAACGGTGTGTATTGTACTTAAAGTTTGTGTTTATACTTGTGGTGGTCTAGTATGGTGTCTACGCAACATTTAATTATGGAATCATTCATCCCCATTTATCTTACGGATTATGCTTATGGGGTAATTGCTCTTTCAAATCCTACAAAAGAGAGCAATTAGAATAATTGGTAAGTTAAAATTTAAAGAATCTTGCAGGGAACATTTCAAATCCCTATCTATATTGCCTTTATCCTCTCTGTACATTTTGGAAACGTTGTTGTTTTTTAGGGCTAAGTGTACTATTGTCGAGAACATTAGTCAATACAATACAAGGAATCACAATGTTATCCCACGAAACTACCATAGGCTTCTACTGTACGATAAACTTCCTGTTGAAGCCGGTAGAAAATTATATAACAAACTTCCCGACAATGTCAAAAATTGCTCTATAACAAAATTCAAAACAAACCTTAAAAGATTCCTTGCCCAAAAATCATTTTATAGTGTTGCGGAATTTATGAATATTTAAAGCTATACTAATACTATTTAATTACGATTCAAGGTCTTACTTGTGGTATATAGTATATTTTATTGTCAAAAACAATTGTATTGTATCATTTTGACATTAAACGTTATTGTTATTGTTACTCCTCTCAACGTATGTTCTTCTTTTAGCTTTTACTTGTAATTGATGGTCACAAATATCTTAATTACATATTAGTTATATCTAATTTATACTTTTTGTTACAGGTTGTGATCCAATAAACACTCAAAATTCATTAAATCAAGATATAATAAAAAATAAATTACTAGACAAAATAATCGGTTTTTCGTGGATGCCGGGTTAGAGCAATTAATACAATAAGTTATTTTACACAAATACTCAATTAAAATGTTCATAGGTATTATCATTTTAAGTTATTCTGAATAAACGCGAGTTGAAATGGAAAATCAACAGATGGAGTCCCGTTCCGGATTCTTTTATGTTTGGATTTCCAGTTTTAAAGCTTTCGGTTAACTAACCATATGGATTACTTCAAAATATCTGGCTATAGGCTACAAAGTTGGTTTTATAATACAATTAGTCTGGAAAACGTCCATCCTTTATTCAATTTGATTACGGCCAACAATTAAACACTTTAATTCGTGTTTGAGAAATTAAATATTTATTTTTATACAGGTTTAAATTTCTTCAAGCATACGTAGGTATTAAAGCAGGACCTCCACAGACCTTCAAAGTGTATGGCCAAAGTATATTAGTAGTTGACGAAAGATATCACCAACAAGTTGGGGAACAATGTATAGTTTAATATTTTAATAATTTATTAATTTAGCTTTCTTGTCTCCTTAACTTACGGGTTCTAAAGTTTGGGCACCTAACGGGCGTACAGTATACTTAACAAACATTTGCGAACACAACCTGAGATTTGAACATCTAGGAATCAGCAGATTTGTATAAGACTGGAATCTGTATAAACCCACCATTACTCTCTGTGTTGAAGGGCTTGGTGTGAAAAGTGGTGCACATTATGGCTGACACCAAAATATTGGAAATAATGGTTTCCATCAGTCATCCACCTCGGTGAATATCAAACATATCGCTTCCGATTCATCTCGCGATTGTCTGATCTGGAAGGGCTAAATAGTTTTATTCATGTGGGGTTTTGTAAAACCTGTTTGTTGCTCTTTTAAAACCATTTTGATTGAAAAATTAGCTCCCAATGGCAAACTGTGTCGGTTTTTAAGAAGTATCCCACTAAAAATAAACAACATAAAAGTCATGCGAAGAATCACCGTGTGATTAACGATTTAGTATTAATTTATTATAATTTAATCTCGCTTTTTCAGTGTTGGAGAAACTAAAATAGCAGTTTTCATATTTAATTAACCGCAAAAGGTAAATTCGCAATGTTCGTACCGTACATCATTGTAACGACAAAGGAAAGCTATATTTTGTAAAGTGTAGCTATAATTGCCGCTGTTGGAACTTTACACAACAATGCACTATCACATTTAGAAAGTCGTTTCCACATAGAAAATATCACTCAGTTAAGCTTCATAGCCAAAGAAGTGTTCAAAATTAGACATTGGCATCGTAGCAACTTGAAATTTCATTTTAGAACAAAGATATTATGCAATTTAACAAAAACTTTGCTGAAATTAAGTACACCATTTGATACAAGTCGCAACAAAGTATGTTGTCGAATGTTAACTAAATTACTCACGATTTCTGACGCTTAACCATTCTGCACACAAGATGATATGAAACTTCCTTAGGTTCGATAAGTAGTCTGAAGATAGTATTGCAAGCTTGTTTTCATTCTTTCTTTTATGAACAAACATTTACCTTCGTTGACGAAAATGCCTCTAAGCCACGTTAGCTTTGTTATCAATCACCTTGTGTTGACTTTGCCTATCAATTCTTCATTAGACCTCTTACCTTGTGAACTGTAAATTATAAAACAACTTAAGCGAAATGAAATTGAAAATTGAATTCATAACTTAGACCGTGTCGTACTTTTATAGTTAAAAGTTGTTTTATAAGCTTCGTATCATGGAAGCTTATCGCTCAGTCATGTCACTCAAATTGGAAAAGTTCTTCGAGTGATAAACACTACCCTACCACCTCACTCTTACAACAAGTTTATAAAGCTACTTGTATTTAACGTTTTCAATTCAAAGTTAGATTGAATTTAGGCTTACCGTATAAAAAGCTGGATTTTTATTTGGTTTGTTTAAACGTTGCCACCTTTGTACCACATAGATATTTATGTAAATCTACAATATCTTTTGCCAAACATAATATTACTTTTAGAATTGTTATTACTGAAAACAGTCTCGTAACAGATTGATTATTATTTACTGAAATAGAGTAGGCGCAGAAAATAATAATTATTAAAGTTTTCATGTGATATAACTATACTTATATAATAATAATAATTGTATAATTATAGTTCACTGCTAGTAAGCACATGTATTTACTAGAAATCAAACTTATCACAAACAATTATACAATTATATTTTTTGATGTAATGTCTTTGTATACACGGGTATCATAAACCAACGTTCTCTGCTCTATCAGCTACACAGGAATTGACATTTACTTAATGATAAACAATTAATGATTCAATATTCTGGTCATTAGACTAAGTGAATTTGTCCAAAACACTGTTATAATCTAATTGATACGACGCAAACTTAATTGAACTTAATCCCACTATCACAACACCTCACTTTGAATCATACATAAATCTTCTGATTTGTTTGTTAGTTAATGCACGAATGGTATTTATATTGATAGAAAATTGAGTTCATAGACAAAGCCACATGTTTTATTAGAACAGAAAGTTTTAATAATTTCAAAGTTCATAATTCAAAGCTGTCTTGTAGTTATAAAGTTACTAGAGACCTGTGGATGCAAACGCATCTAGAAGAGCTTGGTCTCGTAATTAAGTTCTTAATATGAATGCCATATAAATTAGGTCTATTTGAAAGGACGAGTTCACTACAAAGGGTTACTTGTAAAATTACTAGAATACACACTAAAACAGTACCCTGTAAAACATTTTAATTTCACACGACTACGGAAATAATTCCGTTATCAAATGTAAAAGTACCCTGTAAAAATTGAATCAACTTGCTGGGTTAATACTAGGCCTATGTATGAATTCAAAAACTGGATTTCTGTTGGATGCATGGGTTACGTTGAGTATACTGGGATCTTTTAATTTATTGATATATATGCGGAAGTCTTCTTTGTAATCCATTGCTTTTTCCTTTCGTTCAAAATCCAGAATTGTCAATTTCTGTCATGCTTGTACTCGTATATTAGTGGCTAGACTGTTTCATTATGAGGTTTAACGAAAGGCCTAGGTTTTCTTCTAGGCCCAATTTAACACACACTTGATAATGGAATTATTTCCGAAAACTAGTCGTGTGAAATTCAAATGTTTACAGGGTACTTCTATGTTCTATTGTATAATCTAATAAATACCGTAGGCCTAATATTTAGAGAGAGAAATAGTAGAGTAATGCTGGACCGTGGTTTGTTAGCGAATTTCGGGAGTTACCTTTTTTAAAATATATATTATGCGTTGGTTCAATGTTAGTAATTCGTTACGTGGTTATTTAGTTCAAGTTAACATCAATTGTTTAAAATAAGTACATAATATTAAATACAGGTCATAATAAAACTAACTAATTGATTCTATAAAAAATTAGCTATCAGTTCATTTTGTGATCAACTTACTTATATAACTCTGTTCAAACTGTTTATTAGTTAGTTTAAATGAAATAAGTTGAATATTTAGTGTTGTGTTAAGTGACCAATGGTAAGCATGGTAAACTCCTTAACTATTGTTTGCACCAGTGTTATGACTACTCACACTAGCTGTGCTATGTCACAGTATGGCAACATACTGTAAGTGGATCCAAAAGCTTTAGTGAGGGTACGAAAGCTGTGGGCGTGAAATTATGGAAACAACTTGGATATTTTCACTGTTGGAACAATACAAATCGTGGTTGAGAAATTGAAAGAGATTTTCATTTCCTCGGCTGCGTCTCTGATGTGGAACGCTCGTATCCGCTATATGAAAATACATCACATGTATACCTAAACAGTACTTATTTTGTTAAATTGAAAAAAAATATTGTTCATAACTCGACCCAATAATGTCTTTCTTAAGGTTCAAGTAGATATACTATTTAAAATTTGAATTTAAACATGTTCTGTTGCAAAATCATCTCGCTTCAATGAGTATTGTTTTGAGATTATGTATTTTCATGATACAAGATTGTGTTGAGTTAGTTTTTTTGTTTTGGTCTTGTATTTACATTATTTGTTAATATGTACGCATATGTTTACTGTCCAAGCAAAACAGGATATTCCTACTTAAATCTATTATTTAATATTTTAGACAGCTGATGGTTTTACTCAATACGTTTTGAAATTTACCTAAAGTCCTCTTGCTTATTTTATACTATGCTATAAAAGTAAAAGTTCTTAACAGTTGCAAATTATATAATAATTATACTTTATCGTTTTGCCTTCTTTTTATTTACACTAGATATGAGTACTCAGTTTGAGGTTTGTCTAGTTGGAAACGGGATATAGTCGTGTGTATTTAGTACACCGTGAACAACAGGTACTTTCTGTCTTTAACTTCATTTGACAGTACTTTTTTTAGGTATTTGAAGAGAATCAACACACAACCTTTAATTCAATGTTTATTTCATTTAATAGTTAGATAAAAAGGTCCAATCTTAGACTAAATTCCTTTATAAACTAAATCATCAGTTTTATTTGGTAACTTGTACTATTTTTCAATGTTTAAACATGTAAATGATATGTTTGTTATGGTAGAAAAAATGAATACGTGAGAAATAATTATTAAAATACTATTAATAGTATGATATTTCATCATTAGGTCCTAAAGTGACACTTTTTGGCACGAAGTCAAGTTAACGTCCGAGGCGCAGCCGAGAAAAAAAACACATTCGGCCCGATTGATGAAATATACTTTTTGTCATGATGAAAGTAATAATTAGAAATAAATGTCAATAAATGTTATTATAAAGAATTAATTTAGTAAACACTGTTTTAAACTCAGCAGTATGAATTGTAATGTTTTACAGAAAGAGCTGTTTACACTGTTTTATTATAAAATCAGGGTTAAAATCCAAAGCAATGAAAACAAACTCGTTGAACCAGCTAATGTATATACCACAAAAATATGATTAAATGATCTTTATCTCACTAGGGCGTAAATGATCTTTTACCTGGGTGTAAACGTGACACTTTAGCACTGTCAATACATGTAGGCCTATCTAAAGCAGTTGTTTTCAGAGCAGAATGACAAAAACCTTTATTGTCTGATATATGTGCTATTGGTCATCAGTAATACTCGTAACAAAAATCGTAATAATTTTTAATCCCTGGTGAGAAAATATTGAAATTGGTTTTCGAAAGAGTGTTTTAAACTCTTTTAAAAGCTGTGATTTATGTTGTTGTATTTCAAACTTTCAGGGAGCTTGTTAATCAATAAGACGCCTGTTTATAAAAGAAATTCACTTGCAAATTTGTTTATTTCAATTCATTACTTACAAACCAAACTAAAATTATATTCCTGCTGTATCTGTGTTTATTGAGATGGGTGTGATAAGTAGTGGTGTACCACAAGGTTCAGTTTTGGGCGCAACTTTATTTATCATATACATCAATGATCTTTGTATAGCCAAGTTAAGAGATAAATTAACAGCATTTGCGGATGACACAGCTCTTAGTTATGTCAAAGAGTCGTGGAATGCAACGCAAACAGCAACTATTGAAGATTTAGAGGCTTTGCTATGGTGGTTTACCTGCAATAAAATGTTATTGAGTGCTGAAAAACAAAATTTATACACTTCAATTTAAGATCAATTTAAGAAAGAATATAGGGTTAAATGTATCTAACAAATTAAATTATAAATGTGCTTACTGTATAATAAACACAACTCAAACTATGATATCAAGTAAATGTGCTGAGATAGAAAGAACAGCTGTAATAAAATACCTAGGAATTCACGTGGATAAAGAGGTAAATTGGAAAATTCACATAAGTAAGCTGAAAAGTAAAATTAGCAGTGTAATAAGATTATTTTATTTCTTTGAAATGTATGGTGAATCAAGCGATAATGCGATTGTTATACTTTTCTTTAGTACAAAGTATAATTGAGTATGGAATTGTAATTTAAGGAAATGCTTATAGTACTTACCTAGATTCCATATTTATTCAGCAAAAGCACATAGTAGAATTATTACAAAGAAAGGAAAATTTGAACATTCAACTCCACTATTTAATCAGTTAAATATTTACCCTTGAAAATATTTATTTATCTACAATGTTCTTAAACTCTTTTGAAAAAAGAGCAAACTTTGCTCAAATTGAAAATGTTTACCAGTTTTCCTTAAGAAATCAATGCCCTTTTTCAGTACCAAAACCAAATAATGCCTTTTTCATTAGGTCATATAACTTCATAGCCCATAGAACTTTCAATAGATTACCTATAGAAATTAGATCAATTTGTGTAAAAACTTATTTTTGAACAGGTTAAAAATGTGGTAGTGGCAATTAGAAAATACCTATGATTTACTTAAGGTACAACAATAACAAACAAATTAAGTTAGTCTTTTATTTTCAGCAAGGTAAAATACTTGCAGTGTCTGCTGATTATACCTTACATAAATTCTTATGTCTTTGTATTAATTTCTGCTATCATCAAAGCACTGTTTTATTAAAAATAGCATGGAAACTGATGTAAGTTTAAAGTCTTTTTTCTTTTCTGTTCGCTGTACATAGTTTAGCTTTTAATAAATAAAGAAACCTCAAAACCATTTGGTTGTGTTTAAACTGATAAATACAGTAGTTGTTATTATTTTAGGAATTTTGATATTTAAGTGAAGTGTCTGTAAAGTGTCTTACGTTGTAAACTCATGTATCAAAAAATGTAAGGTTTTAGTAAACTTTGCAAACTTTGGAAAATAAATATATTCTTCTTCTTCTTCTGTAAAGAGTTCTATTTCGAGATGAAACTGCGCCTTATGCTGAGATGCAGCACTTTACTGAGACTTATCGAGAGTAAGACCCAGACAAAAGAAAGATTACAAGTCAGAAGTCTCCAGAGAGATACCTTACATCACAATCACTACTGTGACCTAGTTCTTTGTATTCCTATTTTAGGTTAAGATTGTTCAAAACCCAATGCTTTATTTTCGCGGTAAGAATTCAGGGTAATCCAAAACAGAAAACCATTTTGCACATGTTATTTTCATTGATAGATGTAATAAAGACTATTAATTGGGTAATTATGTTTATGCAGATAATAAACCTTCATACCATTCTCCAGTCGTGGTGGCTTAGAACCCACATCAACATTTTTCTTAAGTGTAGCTAGTTTTTTAATACATCGGAAACCATGATACGCGTATTATACTCGTACATATAATTTTATATTATTCAACTTGTAAACGCAAGGTTTGATGATGGTTGACTTTTGAAAGGCAAACATATCAAGTCTGGCGAAGAGCAGTGTTTGCGTTTTCCGGCCAAATGTTTATTTGGGTCCACTTCATCAAAGGATTGTCCAAGGCTTATTTTTGTCAATCTGTTCAGTATTCAAGAACATATTTTTAATTGCGTTTGGCCTATATTTTCTTGATATTTTATTTAAATGACATAAGTTATACGTTTGTTTAAAAAACTAAATTGCATGAGGACTGTCACTTGGCAAAATTTAAAACTAAACACATAATACAATTTAGTGAAATGCAACGTTTCTCACATTGGTGCTTTTAACTACTAGCATTACCACTCAATCAATTACACTGATGTGAAATTTCTATCTACAATGAAAGACACTTTAATTCCGAAAATAAAATTGCTAATTTCCGTCGAATACTTGGATTTAAATTCAGTTATGTCAAACTGGGTTTTTAGAATGTTTAAAATTTCCTTCTAGGATTTGTTTTAGGGGTACTTTAAAAGTTAAATTTGCAATGACGTTACGTAGTAAAATTTGAGTAGATGTTAGATTGAGGGGATCAAGTGGTTAGGGACTGGTTACCCCTATGCACGTCTGACACGTCTGTTGGGCATTTTGCGCTACCACCGGAATGAAAGGAAGTCTGGATTAAGGCGAGGAATTGAACTGGGTTCGGCTGACCAGATTATCATGAGAGGGCGCAACAAGCAAGCTCGCTGACAACCACTTAGGAGACTCTAACCCCCCAAGACATGGAGAGCCTTGTTAACACTCGGTGGACCTTTTCCCCCAAGATTATGGCAAGCCTCTCCTGAAGTCGCGGTCTACCCTGCTGCCGCATCTCCTTAAAATGATATCTAATACAACCTTTCCTGGTTGGGGACGAAGCGTGTTCAACATCCGGACAATTACAAAGCTGCCCAGTAGTTTTGTGAACAACTCTTTTTTGATGTTCCCCAGTATAAAGTAATCTGAGCAGGTACTGACCAGACAGTTACTGACTGGGGACAAGTTATGAGTAAATATCTAAACAACAATATTGAATTGAAATTAAATCAGAATTCATTTTGTGGCGAAGTTAAGACTATTAAGTCTACTCTTTTACTTAATCATCATTCATCATATACAATAATTTACAATATGTTACAACCTATTAAATACCCATATAACTAAAATGATAATAAACCATGTATACAGGTTTAAAGTGCAATAGCTAATAGCTGAGATAAAACAAAACATAAACTGTGTAGACAATATCTCTTGTAAACCGTGAAGTTGTCACCATGACTGGCCTATATTAGTAAACCGGCTACATTATAAGCGATTGAACATTGGAAACCGTTGGTACTGTTGTGCTCATATGTATGTAAAAGAAAATACGTTAAAACACCAATTTGGAGTTCTGGACTCTTCACCTTCTTAGCCGCGGTTTGGGTTATACGAGTATTAAAAGTAAAAAAAACCGGTAGCTGAGTTTCCATAATTTTACACACACAAACTAGAAACCTCGCTGAATCTTTAAATGCAACGCATGTTAGCAGAAATAATACCGGTGCTTACATTAGGATTATTAGCTTTTACTTATCTACTTACTAACTGATAAAAAGCTTAGTCCAGCAATATGACCACAAATATGATGAATAACTTAAAAAAGTTATAGACCAACTGGTTATTTGAGTAGTTACCTACCTTTAGTTTACGAACCAAAAGTTTTGTTTTTTTCAATAAGGACTTAACTTGAAGTTAACCTTCAACGTCACAAATGATAAGGTGTTAATATCTAAAAGTCAATACAACAGCTTACAGTCCTATATCATTTTCTTTGTTTTAAGGCCTCGGTTTTAAATTGGTCGTGCTTTGTTTTAGTTGGATACATGTTTCAAGATTTAAAAATCTACAGGCAGCTAAATCGGAGATAAAAATAAAAGCAATAAAAACATTTGTTTTGCTTAGACCAAACACATAGAACATAATTGATAATTTTTTACCAGTTTGCATTGAGCGTAATATTGTATTAACATAACCGTATTCAAAAGTAAATAGCTACAAGATTGGATATAAAATACTTAAGTCTGTCTTCAGTTTACGTTGTTCGTACTATAAGAGAATATTTCTGTAAATTTAGCCAAGTTAATTTAAACAAGTACCAATGTTCGATGCTTCAACTAACAGACGCATCAGCAAAACATACATTATTTGTGATATGGTTTCTGATAATGGAATTACGGTAAATATAATTTACGTCGTATCAATTAGTCTCGTAAATCATTGTTTTGGGTGGATTCACTCAGTCTAATTACTAAAAGATTAAAGTTAATGTATAATTGTTTATTTATTGAATGTCAATTCTGGTTTAACTGTAGGAGTGGAAATAGTTTTCAAATGATACCCGTGTTGATAAAGTCAGTAATCATAACGGTATATTTGCTTTATGAAAAAACCATTTTTATCAATAAGAAATACACGATTTAGCAGTGCAATGTAATAAGTGGGACACTGTTAAGCCACAAAGAAATATCGAGCCAAACGGATTAATATTTTCATTTTTAAACTTAACTAGTGGTTTTTTATGTGAAGAAGGTCTTTTTTGGAAATCTGAAATGCATTTTAAAATATAGAATTAAAATACTTTTAGTGGTTTCCTTTCAAAAAAAGATTAATAAATTTATGTAACAAGCCTCGCGATGACGTCTTGTACGTGAAGCGCTTGTTCAATAAACAAGTTTAACCTGTACTGGCTGTACTTTTTTATTTGTAAAAGTTAAATTTTCCATCATATCTGCCAATATCTCCTTTAGAAGACTAAGATTAATACTTGATAAATGAGTGATAATCAGTTTTAAGAGTCCGCCTATGTTGCTCGGGAGAGCGTCGTTGCAGAGGTTCGCGAGAAATAAAATGGAAACTTAAGTGTTGATGTTATTTTGACAAAACAACTCTGAAATGGAAGATAAACATATTATCTAGATTTGCCTGTAGTTTATTTTTCAAAATGTATTTGAGTTTTTTGCTATTAACGGTTAAAATTAGAAAATATAAAGTGTTTAAGACCTTTTTAAGGAGCTAAAAATAGATCGATAGAAAATCTAGTTACAATCAATCACAGACAAACTCTTTCTCTTTCAATGAAAATTAACATATCCGAATATAGCTTTCATATAAGAGCGCTATCTACTTTCTACGACACCCTTTCAGGCGCTTGATTTGACAGTTAGGCCGCATCAGTTGAAAGAAAGCAAGTTGTTTGGCCAGTTGTTACGTGCGCGGTGTCGTGTATTCTTCGGGCGGACGAATTCAGCCTTTCTCTGCGGTGACCTCTGAGTGGACTCTTAAGAGGATGTTACTTGTCATTGTACCTCATTTAACAGAGGACAAATATTACATTTGACGAACGCATAATATCTATTCTTCCTAAACAAACTATACAGTAAACATGACACAAACTTTAGGTTGCTACTTAAAAACAAACTAAATACAAATCAAACTTTCCTTGCGGCAAGTTTAAATTCAATCTAACTTTGAATTGAAAACGTTAAATGCACGTAGCTTTACATACCTTATTGTAAAGGTGAATTGATATTTATAACTTTCAGAACTTTTCCAATATGAGGACATGTCTGAGCGATAAGCTTGCACGTTCAAGCTTAAAGTCAGTTCGTACTGAAACTAATACGTTACAATATACGCAAGTAATATTTATAGTATTTCAAATTTAATTAATTTATTTAATTCACCAGGGTAATAGTTTATTGCAAAATAGAAATTAAAGTTGCTACTTCACAAATGTTCTGTTTTGCACGCTTCTTTGGCTATCCTAACGTTATATAACGGTAGTTAGTGGTCGGAACGACTCTTCGAATGCGATATTGTAGAGTTAGTATTGGAAAAACATTCAACTACATTTATAGCTTATTGAATACTAGGTGCATTTTCAGTAAGGTGATTCAAAGTGTTCCAGAACAGTAACCCCAAATCCACTCGCATAAAAACAGCATTTTAGTGAACTTAATGATTTTATCTCATGTTACGGATCTTCATTTTACTTGTCTTTAACAGGGATAAACTGAACATTAAAGGAATCCATAATGAATGGGTAAACTATAAAAGCCATCCTTTCCGATGGTAACTCTTGGGTTTCCCGTGTATGTACAGACTTCACTGTTGGCCCATATTTCTTTAACTAATTAGTTAATAACTTAAGGTTTGTGGGCATCGAAAACGCTTTTGGAGAAAACGGTCCAAACCCGTTAATACAAGGTTATGCTTGGGTGCATGCAATTATCCGTACGTTTATCCAATTGGTATAATCTAAATGGGTAATTAATTTATTTACGATAATTGTTTCTTGGGGCAAACGCAGTTGGCTATTATTCAAAAGTTATTCAGTCAAATGGTTTTGTGAGGGCTCAAATGGGCGATATAAACCCCCACAAAGTGAAACTGTAACTATTGAAACTTTTAGATCAGACAAACGCGAGATGAATCGGAAGCGATATGTTTGATATTCACCGAGGTGGATGACTGATGGAAACCATTATTTCCAATATTTTGGTGTCAGCCATAATGTGCACCACTTTTCACACCAAGCCCTTCAACACAGAGAGTAATGGCGGGTTTATACAGATTCCAGTTTTGCTCGAATCAGCTGATTCTTAGATCAAAACTTAGGTCGTCAAAAACTCCTGTAAGTTTAGAAAATTCACGTAACCATATTTTCCAAAGACATGAAAAGAAATTGTTGTAAATTGAAATAAATTTGATCTAAATACGAAATGACAGTATATCGTTTAAAAGTTACTTTGCAAAGTTCTAAAATACGTTGAAGTAGCCTACAGCCTTAATTTCGTGAAATGGAACACGTGAACGCGTTTATAATTTGAAACTTGGATTTTTAAAACCTACTTTGAAATGTAATAGTTATTTATAAACAAATTCTATTAAAAAGGAACGATTTGGTAATTCTGAGCATGGAGTATTTTACTTTTATAGTTGGTTTGACCGGGTTTCCAGAAGCTTTAAAACATTAAATCAAAACATCAAAGAATCAGGAACAGGATTCAACTGTTGGTTTTCAATTCCAACTCGCGTTTATTTAGGATTACCTGAAGGGATTGATAACATTGGAAATTTTAACTAACTATTTATGTAAGGTAAGTACTACGAAATCAATGAAACAACAAATAGTGATGTCTGATATCAAATATAAATGCCTTTGTAATGGCAGCGTCGGAAGGGGGCTATTTACATCCTGGTGATCATTTCACAAAAAACAATTTTATGGTTGGTGGATTGCACATAAATGCACAATAACTGAGGCAGGAAAATCAACATAGTTGCGGTAGCCCAATCACAGATAGCGCTGGAAGGGCTGACGCAAACGCAAGTTTGTTCGTCCACGAAAATCGCACGATTTGGTAATCGACATCAGACTAAAGGGCCAAAAGGGGAGAAAGGCCGCGAGAGACGGAAGCTCTATCTGTGGGCTGCCGATCTGTGTTGTTTTTACTGCTTTAACTATGTGACATATATGCGCAATCTACTTAAATAACATTATATGATTTCACGAAGCTTGTCAGTTCTTGCGTAGAGTCATGAGGAACTGTGTGATCCTAATAATTATTGTGAATCGTGCCGCATCCCCGGGTGCCAGCCTCACAGTCAAGTGTTGTTACATTGATTAACGAATGAGTGTAAATAGATTCTCGCACATAACTTAATAAGTGTTTTTGAGTGGCATAATGGCCACTTAAGACTCGTCAGAAGATGGGTGATTGTCTTGAAGTGATTATCAGTATTTAAACAACCCCTCCACCAACCAGAATATCTAAGGCTGAAGAAATGATGGTATTTTTATTTAATATTTGTCAACGACTTTGTTTCAACTTATTTAAATTAATATTAATAACTGTTAAGCATCCTGAAGGCCTTGTTTTAAAATACTATAATTTTACTATTACACCCTTACATTCAATTGCTAACAGTGGTCATGTACAAAATAAAACACACTTATACTAGTATTTGTTAGAATCTGTTAATAAAACTAATCTACAAACAGCAATTATGACTAAAGAGAAGATTAGATGTTGCATACGCTAAGCATGATACTACAATGCTAAGGGTGGAAACTCAAATCGAATTTGTCAATATTTGTTGTACTAAATTAAACTGACACTTTAATAACAAATGATCAAATAGTAAAAACTTCACCGAAATCTCATTTATATAAATGAGACTGAACTAAGATACATCAGCTTAATATAGGCCTACGTATACAACTAATTATCTGCTTTAACTTTTTACTCGCAACCTTAACTTTAAACTTTGCTTGACAATGCTTACACTGTATTTCTTTTCAATAAAAATATCAAAAGCAAAAATATAATCTTAAAATATGAAATAATGTGATACGGTTATACAAATTTGTATAACATTACTATGTCAAACCACAAACAAGTTAAGTTTGAAATGTACTAATCGTGACATATTTTGCTGTCGCGGATATGGCGTAAGGAGATTTCATTCGTACTTCAACACCAAGTCCTAGTCTTTAACAAAACTGTTCTAATACGAGGCTCTTCTAGCTATTTTGTCATTATTGTTACAAATTACTTAAACAAAGGACTGATTATTATTTGTACTGATCTATGCAAAATCGATTTGGAGTTCATAGATAATCCCATGATTTTGGTCGCAAAATCATCTGCCGATGTTTGCTGACGTGGATTCAAGTTAAACCTAGCGATGTAAATGACGCTTAAATCAGCTTAGCGCTCAGCGAGAACTGATGGATATTAACTTCATATCTAACTGATTGACCGCGTTGTGCGAGACGGATTTTAGGAGAATAACCAACCACATGAACTAACGTAGTTAGTGTAAAAACCAACGGTCACATACATTACTTAACTATTATAATGCATGTGTAGTTTCCTTTTAATGTAAACTCGTTACTTGAAATTTTAATGCAAACCTTTTCCAATTATTTGCCACTAATTCCCAGGTATAAGTCGAATTAGGTTTCTAAAGTTTTCCTTTGAAAACATGTAAGAGCTACTCTTAAAAGATCCTCCACATCTCCCTATAGTCCAAATATCCTATTAGCTAAACACACTTTTAAGTTTAAAAGTGGAACAACATTTGAGAGTTTGTTTCGTTGAATTCCCGATTGAATCGTAAAGAAGAGATTGATTGTAAATAAACATGAGAGCCGGAAGCTTGAAAGGTTAAACAACCGGAAACTAAGAACCGAGCAAGCGTGATCAGACTACTTCATCCGTTCTCTATTCTGTGGAGGAACTCTCTCTACTCTGAGAGAATGTACAACAGTTGAATAAACCAATAACTTTAACAAGCAAAGCATATGTGTTTTTACTTAGAGGCCCTACCTCATGGTATCTTTACTTGTTCTCAATATAAAACCTCTTTTCAAAATTTGAAAAGTCGTAGAGGAAAAATCGTTGATAAATTCTGAAGGAAATATGAACAGAAAACTTAAAGTAAAGCTAAACTTGGAAACCAGGTTCGCTTCTTCACCGCTCATAAATATTTAACTGCATTTGAAGTAGTTTTGACACGCGAGCGATTTTCAATTCATGGGTTATTTATTAAGTCAAATGATTATTTTTAATCTAGATGAAAACAAATAATTCCAAAATACAAAAGTATAAAGAAATTTAAGCTTATCAAACTATTAAAACAGGAAAAGGTCGTCTAAACGTAGAAATTTCATTGGCCACTACAACTTCGTATAGATAAGTAAATTACTTAAAGTAATATATTCAAGTTCCAAATTTAACTCAATTTTTCCAGGCAATAGCTATTTGAAATGATTGTTAGTTTCAAATCATTAGTCATATTTAACATATTCTTCAATTTAAAATAGCTAAATTAGAAGAATGAAGCTTTAGTATTTAAACTATGCAAAATAAAACTGCAGTTTCTAACGATTTGTATTTCAAGGCAACAATTAGTAACTTAAATCTTAATACTCAGATGACTACAAACATAATCGTATTTATAAATGTTTTCCAATAAGCATTTTTAAGAATAAGTTTGATACCTTTGCAAGGATTAAGCAATAGCTCACAGAAAATCTACCAAAGGTAAAGTAGGTAAATCTTTAGATAAGTAGATCAATGATAAGTAGATGGATCTTGGTATATTTAAAGGTTTGTCGATAAGATAGAGATTACTTCTTTTACGCTAAGAAATGTCTCGTGTTTAATTTAGCTAAAACACATCAGATCTTACAAAATTGTACGTATAACTCCGTTAAGCTTTAACATGTTTTCTTTTGGATTTAAAAATCTAGGAAATTGGAAGATCGAAAACTAAAAAAATTCAGGAACAATTTGGGAAATTCAGGGCAAATTTGGATTCGTTATTAGGTATTATTGCCTGCTACAGCGACCAATAATTAACTGGCGGGTCTTGTGTTGTATAATGCAGATATACAGGGTGTCCCTTAACTACTAAAACCCTCGTAAACTGATTCAATCCTACTTTACACCGCTGTATATCTTATGTAATTCTAAAAAGATTGTTTTGACCTGTCGTATAGCGAATGAATGCACACAAGCGTTTTGTTAACTTTGCCGAATTAACTATTTGGACTTATCGTAATTACTCAAGTATCCGCTCGTAATAGTTTCTTTCTTGTTTTTTCTAACAAAAGGTTGTGAAAGTGTGCAAACTATTGTTGGCTTGGACTTAAAGCTGCGTGGAATGTGGTTTATCATATTTAGCCTGAATATATTGCTTCCAAGTCTCAATATGAGACAGACACCGAAGTGACAAATCAAATACGTGAAGAGATCAGCAGAAACTCGTGTCAGCGGTTGCAGAACATGTCACTTTTATATGCGAGAAAACACGCATCGCTTGACTTTCCCAAGACATTCTTCGCGTACTTGATGTAAAATTCACCTTCAAAAAATTGTGTACACTCCATTCTCGAGAAATGGTTTATCCGCAATTGCTCAAGTGGAATTAATACTAACTATCAAAACTAAGAAACTTAATTAAAACTATTTACACGGTCCACGGCACTTGTTTCTTAGTTTTAATAGTGTTTAGTTTTAATATGAGTGTAAATAGTGCCTTAGTGTGTCTACTGATGATGCAGCACAAGCGCTGCGAAACACGTGTCTAGACTACAACCTGCACCGTAGGATCTACAGGCACCACAACCAAGGTAACTGTAAAAAAATAAGGTCCTGCAACTGGGAAAAATAGGAATTAATACTCGTACATTGTGCAACCGAGCAAGGAACCAAGTGCGGCAAATATTGTTTTTCTTTTTAAATTAATGGTCGTGTAATTGACTTTAGAATTATTATTAAAACAAATTAAAAGCAAAGTCAACCTAAAGCAAAAGTAATGTTAGAAAGTCTTATAAAAATCAGACTTTTTTTATTCTCTTAGCTTGAACAATGCGTTTGTTAGACAGAAGTACATTTAACTTCATTTACGTGTTTAAAATACATACTAACAAATGTCCTACATTTAATTGAAGATTTGAGGGTTCGAGCAACCAGAGAATGAGCTGCAATGTCAACTGTCTGGCTTTATGTACACTATACAGGCCGAGTAATGAGGAGATTCATGGGGATTTCAATCGACCTCTTTGACATTGGCAATCAGTTACACAGATGAAACGATCTGATACCATTAGTTCTGTATCTGTTTGTGTGCTAACGAAAATTTTCACTAGAAGAATATTAAGCTTCATAAATACCTCAGCCGTATGATACAGAATAGTTGTATATATTACTTTAAATATAAATAATTAATGATCTAAATTATAATTTTTTGATCGATGACCACGTAAAAACAATTGTTCTTCGTCTGCAATGGTTGAAAAGATAACGCTTAAGAGGTCAGTGAACAAGTAGGGTTTGATACCAATGTTAATATCTTCTAAGATATAAGTTGAAGATGTAGTGAGAACAAATAGTGTCTTTCTTTGGCCATGAGCCAAATTTTTATATGTTCCAGATTTCGTTTTCTTAGGTTTAAGCTTCTCGTGCCTTCTAAATTTCCCTAATAATTCCCCTTGAACTTAAGTTTTTTTGAAACTAGATCGACCACCTGGCAGCAGCTCCTTGAATATATTTCTGTAAACCGAAGCGCTGTGGTTCATCAATAACATCTAAAATCACAATCTTGCCTTGCTTTTCATTAACAATTTCACATTATGTCAGCTTTTATGTCTTGGTTACAAGAATAGCTTGTAACAAACTCTAATATACTCGTATAAACAGATACAAAATAACAAGTACACTGCTAATATGTTACACCAAGCTATTTTCAAAACTGTTCTATTCTATCTTGATAGTCCATGGCAAAGTACTCTTCGTCATAAGTTGAGGTGGTACTTCCACTCATTCTTAGAAGTTTTAAAAGATATTATAGTGAAATAGGGTTTTACTCAAATTATATTTGTGCATGTTCATGCTGTTATCGTTACATTTACGACTTTGTTAGTACTTTATAGGTCCATGAGCTACCGATGTTCTTGTAGCTTGTTTAATCTTAATATCAACAGAAAATTACTTAATTTAACACATTTTGTAAGTTTAAACCTCAGCGTATAACTGTAGTGCAGATTGTATTAGAACAAGTCAGATTTAATTGTCTCAAAGTCACTATAGACAGTTGATATGATATTTTTCTGTTTGTGCTTAAACCGCTGTTGTATTGCACTACACCTGCATGACCCCTTAGTTAAAGTTGTGTAGACATTGTAATTGGAATTGTCATGCCCGAAGAATAAACTTCATTTATAGCTTATTGGACTCGGTTTCCATTCAATAAGGTACCTGAATGGATTCCAGAACATTACCTTGGATTCCAATGTCATCTCACTAGCTTTTAATTGCATTTAACATCCTCTTGGCGAACTAAATGGTAGTTTTCAAACTTGAAAAAACATATCTACTTAATTTTACATAATTTCTGGTGACAACCTTAGATATTTATTACACCCAATATGTACTTTCTGCTAATTACCCAAGTACAGTAAGCAAATTAATAAATACTCGACAGTCACTATTAGGAAATAATGTGATAAGCTTTCTAAGGCCATATGCGATTAGACTACACGTTTGTAGTTATATGTAAGCGTAGCCAACGATATAATAAACTTTAATTTATAATAAACTCTTTTAAATATATAATAATATTGATATAATCTATTAATAAGTTGAAGTTTAATAATATACTACTTAATGTTCGTGTATACAAAATGTTTATAAGAAAAATAGTAGATAGGTTATCTTTAATGTACCAATAATATTACACATAAATAAGGGAGTATTAGTGAAGCCAAGGATAACAGCAAATCTATGGATACAAGAAGCTCTTTGTAGACTTAAAGGCTCAGAGAAGGGTTTGATCATAAAGGATTTATCTGTATTGCAACACTTATCAGCTGATATCGTTGATACGACAAACAGCTGTTGCAGATTACAGTATTTTACTGAGAAATATTGATTTATCACGAACACACACCAAATTTGCAAATAAATTAAAACAGTTATAACGCTTTTTACTGACGTATTTGAAGTAAACACTTTTCAATACCTTGTAGGTATCATATGAGTTAATATCATGTCAAAGTAGCTTAGAGTTAAGAGGTCTGAGTGGAGGAAAGATGGCCGCCGTGTCAAGACAGGAAGGACGTGGTTATGAGGCTAATTACTCTATTATGTAGATTTCACTCTGTCTTGTGTCTGAGACCTGTTACACGACCTCCCACTCTCCATTACTGCCTTCTGCTACAGAATAAATCATACCGCACTTAAAATACTTACAAATCAATCTTGAACTATTCTATTTCCTCCTTTTTTGTTTGACTTTAACAACTACATGTTGTTTGGTAGAGTTTGACTGGTCAGCTACGCTGACTACTTTAGGCTAGCTCATTTTCTAATGTTCTGTGTTATGCCTTAGGTTACTTTCACCTAAACCACCCGAAGACGGGATCAGATTGCAGATCCCGAAACGGCGTGATCTTTTTGTTCACTAACGATGGAAAATATCCGCAATAATAGTTCAACTTCTGAAATTCTCCCATCGTCAACAACAAACTTCAAACAAAGAATCTATTTCCTCGTTTGTATTTTGTTCTATTTGAAAGATGAAAGAGGATTAAGTTTTCTTGGATTATAAAATACATTAAACGATTTAAATTGAAGTTTTTATTTTCTTAACCAATATCTAGTTTTCAAATTGAAATCTTTTTTCAGCTAATCGTTGTTTTTTTTGTAGGTCAATCATAATATGACTAATGTTGATTTCTAAATGATGAAGACATATTAACTTTTTCAATCTTCAGTTAGTTGGCAATGTCTTCCGCAAAACCATTAAAACAAACTATTGTATTCAACTATCGTTTTAATGGTTTTGCGGAAGACATGTAATAAATATTTTGTTAAATCTTAAACTAATAGTCGATTAAATAAAAGTCGTGTGTTCTGCTTTTAAAATAAACTAAATCCTTTCGTGTGCGACTAAGATGTTCACACCGTGCATGTTGAATAGGATGAAACTGTTTCATAAACGTGATTGTTGAAACTGTGCAGAAGAATGAATGTTTCGTCTCAAACCTGGAACACAACTTGACACTTTAGCGAGAACAGTGCACTACTTTAGTGTGGTGTGCTGGCAAACTTTCAGTTCCGTGTTTGTAGGATATGTCATATTACAGATTTACGAATATTTAGGTTATGGTTTACAAAATTTCTTTAGAAAAATGTAAGTGAAATTAAGTTTTACTCACCGATTCGTGTACCATTATGAGCCAATAAAATAAGGCTTAATATCCTACGTCTTAGACACCACTTGCTTTTGCGCAGTAAAATCGTCAAAAATCACAATGCAGTCTGAGCGATGCTATAGTCTATGGACGTAAACAAGTTATATGTTTTTGAGCAACTACGTTTCTATGTTACCTCGCGCCCTCTTTTCATACGCACCTTTTAGTGGTTTTACAAAGTGTATTATAAATAAAAACGCTTGTTAGGGTCTATAATGAGGTAATTAGCTGGACAGTCTAATTGTCTAGTTAGTGTTCTCAGCACGTTTCTTGCGACTTTCACAGCTAAAGTCATCAGCCTCGGGCTTGTGTGACTGGTCATTAGGTTAGACAACACACAACCATGTGCTTAATGTACGTGTTTCGCAAACTCTGAAGCTTTAATGAGGAGAGAATAGCTTTTGAATTAACAAGCAAATTTAGCCATATTACTATTAACAGGGTTCCTAAAATACTATAAAACATGAACAGCTATCCTAAAAATGCATTATTTTGTTTGGATATATTTGATCAATCCAGTTGCAGGTTAAGTGTAAAAGAGGACTTGCTAGTCCTAACTTCGCCTAATAAAGCCATGATTCATTCATTCTTCATTCATTAATCAATCCAAGTTGTGCAATAAATAGTTTAATTATGGCTTTTAGATTCTGGCCTAATATTAAGAGGACAGAAATTACAAACACATATATTACAGCTGTTATAGTAACTTATGACACATCTTGTGAGCCAAGTACCCGGAAAGGTTGGTTAATGAAAAGTATTCCTCTGAGCATCAGGGGTGTTACTGAACGGAAAGCTTTGATTGCTACAAACGTTGCAGACAATAAGGGTATTCAAACGTTTCGTGGTAACATAACCTTTTACCTATTTCGAGAGTAGTACAGTGAAAATGAAGTATTGATTCAGTTGGGTGAATGTTGCCAAATCTTGCACTTTATTAGTAATTTGCAAACCGCTAATGGTGAATTAAAGCCTATTTTTTCCTATGCAAATGATATTATAACAACATTGCGGGATCATCAGCACAAACAGCTGTCATTGGTCGTGGATGGCGATGTCGACTCACTTGGAAAAGTATTACTTGTGTTAGGTTTAAACTTCACTCAGCTTATTACAGTTTTATTATTTTGTTCTAAACATTGGCTTTTCACAGGTATAAACAGAAGATAAAGGTTTCACAAGTATAAATGACTGTCGCAGTAAAGAGTGAGTTGAGTTCAAAACTGGGTCACCGTATACAAGTGCACGCTGATTGAACTGCAAGCGTTCTCCCGAGACAAACCTTTGTTCTCAACATGTCTGTTCTCAACATGTCTCAACTCTTACTTGGCCTTATCCACCATAACTCCTCTGTGAATGCACCATTGGATCCTTGGCAATGTCCTGGTAATGTAAAGGTTGGCGTGATGAAATAGGCAGTTGTCAAATTAAGTGTTGTGATGGAAAATGTTGAATGAAAACCACACGAAATGTAGCACAAAATTGGCTTCACCGAGCTTTCAAAACTTGTCGATGACATCCTAAATGTATTTATTGTTAAATATATTGTTTGTTTTGAACAAATATGTTGACAAATAATATAGATTATTTATTTAGTATCAATATTAAATAACACGTTAAGCGTAACAGTGTGTCTTAGAAAATGGCTGTTGACAACTGTGAGTTCGTGCTTTTCTGTAATACAGGAAAAGACTTTAAGAAATTTGGATTTTTTAGAAGTGGTTTAATTTTATAGATTGGATGTGGTTGACAGTTTACATATGTACTTTCATGAAACCATTGACAACTTTGTCAAACTAAGAATTTATCTTTTGACCCGTGGTTGTATGTTAAACAAAGTTTCACAATCAAAAATAATTTCATATTTTCAAACTTGTTTGCACTGACTCTTGAGGTCATAGTAAAAGTTCTGGTTTAAACTGGATTACGTTTGCCTTCAATCAATAGAAACTAACCAATTTAGCGTAAGTAACTATTATCGTTACATATAACTACTATACCAAGTTGACTAAATAGAAAACTTTTAACCGTTCTTACTCTGCTTTAAGTAATCTGTCCATTCCAAGCAGTTGTGGAATGAAGACAAGCTGACTCACTACGCTGAGTCTTTAATCATCTTCTTGTTTGTCTATTGAAAGTAATAACGATTCAAACATTGTAATAGCAGGTTTTGTCAATTTGATATGAAAACAGCTCCTTTAGCCACATTTATTGACATGCTTAAGTGACGCTAGGGAGTCATTTTAATGATCTTTTTGTAGTATGGACATCAGCTGGTTCAACGAGTTTGTTTTGATTGTTAGAAATTTTAACACTGATTTGTAGTAAATCAGTGCATCAGCTGTTTCTTCAAAACACTATAATTCAGACTGCTGAGTTAAAACAATGTGTACTTAAGTTTCTTTATAGTATTAAAACATTTTATGACATTTATTTATCATTATTTGCATTGTGGCAAAAGGTATCGTTCATCACTCGGTATAAAATATCTGACCTAACATACTCGTAACTTATGGGTTGTCCTAATCGCGAAGTGATTTGCGTAAAACGCACGTTGGGAAAGAAATCTACAGCGTTGTGCTGATCAATGCTGTGAGTTTTTAAGATTATTCACCTATCAGGAAAACGCTTTGTAAATATGTTTTCCTGACGCGCGCTTGACACAAGCCAGCTCGCCAATGGAGTACAGTATTCTGGTCTAAGTCCCGACCAGCTCGGTGTTGTTGTACGAGTATAATCTGACCAAAAGGTCGGTTGGGCTACCCACATCAAAGGCTTAACTTTTGGTATTTTTGTGAATTTTCTCATTGCGTAAATATAAATAAATGCTTGCTTTTCCGTTTTAAAGTATGTTTTCACCATATGGACAAATTAAACATTTTAAAATTTAGTTATCAACATAAACATTTTTTGTTTAATATAACAGTAAAATAAATTGGTTTCCTTATGTAGTGGTAAGGTTTTATTTAGCTTTGTAAGGGTAATATAAGCTAATAGATACTATTTAATAGTTTATTCATTACGCTTTGTTTCTATTTATTATGTAGACCCAGTGTAGGACCATCTATTAAAAATTTACCTTTGTGGTGCCTCTTGATCCTACAGATCCTACGTCGCTGTCCATCACCCGTGTGTGAACGAAATGTTACGTCTCCGCCGCCGCCGCCCTCCCACCGTAACAACACAGTGCGCGTGTATATTATGTAAATATTTTTTAGTATAAGAACCACAGTGCGACGCTGACGATGGGGTACAACTGCCCCGAAACGCGCGTCCGTTAAGAAGAAACCAACGTCTGTAGGATCAAGAGGCACCACATAAAAGTAAAGCTTTGTTTTTTTGTACAGATTCCTTTACTAAAAAGTAAGACACAGATTCAAATGTAGCCATACCTTACTTATCGAAACTGACCGTGACCAAAGTTACGTTTGTCAAAGAGAGTTAAGATTAAGACGATTATTTGATTCAATTAATTCAAACCAACACATATTGGGAAGAGGAATGGTGATTTGGATTTAGCCGTAGTTGTTACAGCTGAAATCCCCATGTGAAAGTGCCGTGATTGAAAAATAATCCTCCAATTACGTCTTTGAATACTTTCAGAATTGAGTTTGTGAATAGGAAATCGCTTTGCAAAAAGATGACGCTTTTGATACTTATAACGTTGAAATATTTTAAATACTGCGAGGTATTGCCATGAAAGACAATACTTTTCAACACATTCTCTATTAGTCATAATATTGCGTTCAGTATTGAGTCAAATTCCTAAATATTGTAGGTAAAACTCTGCTCAAATATATGAAAACCTATTCTAACTGGTTGCTAGCAATGATTAGAACATAGTTTGACTTGTTATGTTCCATTTTGATATAGCCTAACTCTTGTAACTGGTTGCGAGCTTTTATAATTGGAACATAGTTTGACTTGTTATGTTCCATTTTGATATAGCCTAACTCTTGTAACTGGTTGCGAGCTTTTATAATTGGAACATAGTTTGACTTGTTATGTTCCATTTTGATATATTTTAATTATTCTAACTGGTTCCGAGTTGTTATGATTGGAACATAGTTTCACTTGTTAAGTTCCATTTTGTTATAGTGTTGTAGTCTACTAATAATGTGGAGATGTATTATATTTCATTACTGATTAAAAGTACTGAAATCACCTTAACTGGCACGAGTTGAATTTAAACAACGTTGAACGTGGTTCGAGTCGAGTTTCTTATCACACTACAGTATAAAATACCTGAAATCGTATGATTTAATAGTTGTGTAGTAATTTTGAACACATATTTATATATTTTGCGATAGATGGTGCAGATGATGATTCATTATCACTCATCTAAGTTATGAAAACTCAATTTTCAAAGCTGTATAATATTTCAAGTATGATAAATGACACTAATAAAAAAATTATTAGTTTTGCAATTGTTTTATTAGTGTATTTATCTGAGAAGAGTATTGAACAATACTTGAAATATTTGTTCTCTTTGAAAGTTGAGTTTTATAGTTTAGCAGATGAGTGCCAAATAAAAATCTAATACATTTAATTATATAAAACTAGGTAAATGTATTATGTATATGATTTGTCAAGTTTTTAGCTGTTGAAAAGTATAATGACACACCTTGCAAGGCCTAGCACAGAAACTGCCGGTTTACCAACATAGTTTGCCGTCAATGAAGAAAATGTACTACGACCTAAAACCATGTTATATATAAATACAGTTGGACTACATAAGGTTCCTTGAAAGAGTACTAGTTAAGGTCGTTGTTGAACCAGAACATCTGCAAATCATATGTTTTGCCATATCGTTGTATTGGGTGTGCGAAAACAGAACGAGTTCTTGTTCCCTAGATACAAGTTTACGAGTATCATCACAATATGCAACACGCGGTGAACTTTGTTTGATGTTGAATTCTCTTTATCGTCGATGAACCTAAGCTTTCATTACCTGTAGGGATTAACGAACAAGCTTAACACACAACATTACCTCGGGTAATGCTCAAATATTTAGAGCGCTTTTAATGTACATATTTACTCTCAATCATCAAGCTTTTCTTTGAAACAAAGAGGCGTGTTTTTGACATGTTTTGGCGTGGAATAACGATTGTTCAAAAATATATTGTGTTGTGTTTTACTTAGGCAATGTGACGTTACACGTCATGAGTTTTGAAACTAACTGTTTCTGACTTATGATATTTTGGAATAGGTAATAATTTAGTATTTACTATTTTGAACATTCATTGAGAGTTTTATAAAATAAAATCATGGTTCATGCCAAATCGTCGAACCTTTCTATTATTGTACTAATAAAAGTTCAAATATGTAATTAAAAACTGTATCGAAACTACTGATTTTGCCGAAACGAACGTTTGTCAAATTGTAATACTACGAAATAAATGGCAGACGCATGCTATTGGTCCAGACTTGTAAATTTCAGAACAGGCATACAAGGAAAGATGCTAGCTACAGAGATTGTTTATCATGATATTATTGAGGTAGTGAAAGCATGTATTGAGGCTTTAGAGTAAATCCAGCTTAGGTAAGCTCTTACTGCTTTATCACCAAAGAAAGATGAGCTGCTGATAAAGTGTGTTTGAAAAGTTCTTATGAAAAGAAAACTTGATACCTTTTTTAATAGTAAGTTATAAAAATATTAAAATTTTTGTGTCACTGTACTGTTAAAGTGAATTATTATCTTTTAACAAAAAACTATTTCTAGAAACCATCCCAGGACAAAGGCGTACGTCACAAAGAAATATAAAGTAAGTATTGAAGTATAAATCCGCAATCTTTAGCTTAATAGAATATACATAAAGTAGCGGAGGTTTATAGATTTGGACCCACTGCCATTTCCGTCAGAGTCAACCTTTTAAAGTCACGTTTGCGGAATCGTTCTCTGCAATTATTATAGCTTTTTCAAATTGAAATATTTGATTTATTGGTAAACCATTATACAATTGATACATTGTATACAGCTATAAACACGGTTTTGTTTTATTTTGGAGTATGAAATGGGTCACGTTTTAACAAGACATACGATTAAAGACTACCTTTGAAAACAAAGATGAAAATTGGTCGAATCAAAATATTGTACTAAAGGCCTGATACCAAACGTAACCACAGTGACTTTCAACAAGCTTTCTTTATAACTCTAGGTGGAAGTCGGACAAAACAACAAATCATTGAAGGGTTTAGGGTTATTAGTTTAGTGTACATGTATGTCGGAAAAGCTACCTACCTATAACGGAAATAGTACAACTTCCAGGTTTTCAGCTCTCTAAATGATTAAATCCTCATTTCAGACAGAGTCAACCAATTGATATTATGTTTACGTATTTCACCTCACTAATACCAAACTTTTGTGCTACATGGATTATGTTATCATAAAAGTATTTCTTCTTATTTCTCGACGGACTCCCTAGGATGGTTCTGATCCATCCAAAGTTCTGTCTTAAAGATAGTTAACGATGCAAACATCTAGTAATAATTTAGTAAATTTGACATTTTTATCATTTGCCGTTACAAATATATAAAGCTGTTCAAGGACCTTCGAAACATGCAGTATTGACAGCACGTCTTTTGTCGGTAAAACAAATCGTAAGGGAGATTACCCAAGCTGGGTTGATGCCAAAGCCTCAATATTTGCTCTCACTTTCTCAAATACCTTGATACACAATCTCTGAAGCTAGTATCCTTCCTTTCATGTCTGTTCTGAGATGTTCTAGACTGGACTAGTAGAGTTTTGGTTATTTAGTTTATATTTATTTAATGAAACAGTTCGCCCACGTGCTTAAACGTGTTTTACGGGTCAGGATCATGGTCCTCTGGGTCTTACCATGCTGACGGCATGAATATGTCATTTTACCAAAGATAAATGGCTAACTGCCCAAAAACCTGTTGGTGAAAGTTGAAGTTAGTTCAAAAAAGACCTCAAACATTTTTTAACAGTGTCCGCATATTTAACACCATACAAATCACAATTTATTGGATAATATTATTGATCAATATTTAATACATTACATTACGAGTAGCATTCTCTGGACTACGCTGTACACCTTTATAAAAAGTTATATTAAACTATTTTATACAAATAAAGAAAAATATGAAGTACAGACATATTTGGCATATATTAGTTGGTTTCTAATATTCCAAGATCATGACGGAATTTTATAAAATGATTTGTTTCATTCACTTGTAGAGCAGTTATATTATCACATTGAGGCAGTGTTTAATGCTATTCAGTGTATTATCATATAATGTTTATGCATGACACTGAGAGCTACCACTGTCACACTAATCTACTGTTATGTTATACTACAAACAGTCACAGGGATTACTTTTTCATTGACTTGTTGTTGGTTTGATTTAAAATTTTATTGATATTTTTATAAGTAATTTATGTTGTATTTAAGATCTATGACACTTTACCAAGCTTGCATAACTTCTACTTACCAAACAACGTAGTCTATTACAGTCATGGTATCTTAATTGTGTTTTAACAATAACACATCAATTAGTTACATTGATTGCATTACAATAGTGCATTACATAACACTAAAACGTACGGAAGGGTAAGCTTTAGAGTGAAATTGAAGAACACACTCATTGTTGCTTTAATTTTGTCAATTTTTAGTTTTATAAAACTCAACATAAACTAGGCTTTAACACATTCACTGCTACGAACATTTTTAACATGAAAATTATTTGTATTTGATTTAATGTGATGACCGTGGCACGGTTCTGGGTCACTAGCAACGAATGGGTTAAGCTTAATAGTTTGGTTTATATTGTTTAGAAGAAAAAGCTATTACACAGGTTTACTGTTACCCAGTTAAGATTAAAAGCAAACTCATTTAAACAGATGCTGTCATTGCAGTAAAAAGAACATAAAACTGATCTTTTATTTCTTAGGGAGTAGATTATCGTCAAAGCAGACTATTTAATGGCAGGAAATAAAAGTGCAACTTTTGCATGGGTTTGCATATGACTGTTCCCAACATATGTTTCATGAGTGAAATAATGCAAAAGTTGTTCTAAGAGCTTATGGCTACCAAACACTAACCAGGCTGAGGAACACAGAGTATATTGTTCATCTAGTTTATAGCATATTCAATTACACGATACATTGGTTGTAACTTGTTGCCTAAGCTGTTTTCTGAAGAAGAAGATTATTGTTGTTCCAGGTTAATTAGCCACGCATACAAGCCCTTAACGTGAGTTGTTAACATAATAACCGGAAACTATAACACTAAAGCCAAAGTTCAGTTTATGATAATTTTTATTAAAAATATTAATTATATTTGTTACAAAACGATAATGTAACGGGGACCGTTAGACTAATTTCCAAATAGTTATGAAATAAGATTAACCAGACAAAATATGTAAAACTTTTAGTAAACTAAAGTGTTAGGAAATCAATGCAAATAAAGCTAAGCTTCTTTTTTATTGTTAACGGTAGAACTTTACTTACTTAACTAGAGTACTTCCTTAATAATATATGGTAGAAATGATTTTGAAACAGGAAGCCTACAAAATAAATTGTATTGAAACAAGAGCTTTCAATAGCAAACTATTGCACCTTCAGGCTCGTCACAAAAACTAATGAAAACGGTAGTTATAAAAATGTGATGGACAAATGTAGAAGATACTAAAATTAAATTATTTAAATTTTGAAAGAAATTTCAGATAATTTTATATTTTTTTCAACAAGTGTTATCTATATCTGTTATTGCTATTTTAGATTATACGATATATCAAAATACTTACTAAAATCCTGTTTTCCTCTACCAGTCGGTGTCGAGTTTTATCTCAAAAAATTGCAGCCTATTTCATGAATCGCCGGCCTTTTAACTTGCACGTTTTTTGGGGCTGTCTAGTTTCGTTTTTATGGTTTGAAAGATACATATTTTGTAATGTTCTGTTTTTAAACACTTTCTTAATACTGCTTGCAAATTTGCATTTTATTTTGAACCAGTCTAATTATATTTTGTCCAGTTTTAATTTGTTCTTTTTGTTGGTATTAATATTTAATGTCGTAGTTTACAATCCTGTAAATTCTGAAAAAATTAGTTTGAAAAGCTGGCGTTTTAAAAGTATCAACTTTTACTCATGATCTCACAGAGAAAACATAGCGATGAATCAATGAATACGTCAAACCCATTTCACCCCTCGATATAAACCACAACTTCCCGGTTGTATCGAGAGATAGGCTCCTGTGAAATATCTATTTTTCAACACTTCATGTATTTCATTTATCTAAACTGCTGTTGTATTTATCTCCCTGTAGTCTTTTAACACTTTTTGTGTATTATGTTGAATTTGAACTATCATTGGTAAATAAGACCAAACACATCGTCTTTTTAGATTTTTCCGCCAATTGTTTTATATATTTGAATCTTTCGAATGTGAAATCTGTAATGCTTTAATGTAATTATTGATGGTGCAAAAGTAATTATTTAATTGATAACATTTTTTGTTACATAGTTATTTTTAATAATAATTAAGATATTGTAGTGTTATACATTTGGCATCTACAGTAAATAAATACTAATACTTTCAATTCATATGCGAGTTTTTATATAATTAAGTATATTTATCAAAGCAAATTTAATCAGGAGCTTGCCTGCACTCCTTTGATAACGGTTCTCGATCTCATATTATAGTTAACTAAATAAAAGTATAAATAAAAAAATTAAAACTTCAAAACGGTAGTTTCAAAACTTTGTATCTAATTATAAAATAGGGGAGATTTGTCAAGATGTCATTTCGATACAGCCTAATACAAATTTAATGATAAATACGGAGCAGTCATCAGTGATAATCTTTGAGAACAGCCAGTTATTTTAGCACGTTTTGTTTATAGCTGAGCTGTTTACAAACTGACATTAACAAACCAACCGTCATTAAATTTATGTTGGAAAACATAAATTTATTTGTATCTTTTAATACACCTTTTGCTTTCCAAAATGTTTAAAACAGCCACCATGAAAAGAACATTTTAAAACCTTAATGGATCTCTACTACAGTCATCATGATAGACATTACCATCAATCAAACCCTTTGGAATTAAAAATCATCAAGCATCAGTCAAAAAAGATGGCTCTTGTGTAACGTTTTGGAGATGTGCGCAAACGGGAATTTTGTTGTTGTTTTAATGTGCTGAATAATGCCCTAGAGTACGGCAGAGCCATTACCAAACACTCTGCGAATGGTAGAAGTAGTATTTACAACGTGCTCAGTTGAAAGGAGAAGATAGAAATGACTTTAGATTTGAATTTAGTCGATATGATTCAACTTGCGCGGATCCTCACGCTTGCTCGGTTCTTAGTTTCCGACTGTTGAACAATTTCAAGCTTTCAACTCTCATGTTTATTTGAAATGCATTTATTCTGTACAACTTCCCGGTATTCATAACCAATCTAGGAACAGTTCTCATAAAAGTCACAAGGACAATAGTATATTTTATCACTAGGTCTTAAGGAAGCCTCTTCATTTGAGCTAAATTTTAACGAGGCTCAGCCGGGGATTACAAAGGTCCTTTATAGACGAGTGGTAAACGATGTGTTTTGGTGTTATGAAACAAGTGTTTGGCAATTTATTTAAGAAAGGACATAATACATACACACACATGTTTAGAACTCAGTAGTTTGGTTTGATTTACATTTTATATCCATCTGATCTAAATACATACTGTTTAGAGGACAGCTGCTGTACTGACAACATACTCGTAGAGATAATTAAAATTATATGTTTCTCCATAGGGAATAAAATATAACTAAACAATCGTTATCTCCTAGAAATCCAAAGGAAAAATTTGGAACGTCATTAGATGTGTCCAAAACAACTATTTTAAGTGCAAACTGACGTCAAATATTTCCGATAGCTCAAAGTTTAAACGCTCTCTAGACGCACAATAGTCAAAAGTACTAAAGCCAACCCTATTGTTTCCATCACAGCGAATGGATGAGGAAATGAAACCAACATTTAAACTGAACATGGCGTTTCATTGTTAGTCCATCAAACACGGATTGACCTGATGCGTTGTTAATGTCAATTAATTCCAACTCACTGCTGAGCTGAGTTCTGGCTTCATTAACTTTGTTAGGTTCGCTTCAACTCTTCAGCGAGGATTATGAGACGATTGTGCAGCCAAATCAAACATCGAATTCAAGAATAATTACAACATCAATCTAATGAACTTTTCCGAGAGTTGGTATTCAATAACTTTCATATAGAATTACCTAAAACCAGCGTTACAAAACCATTTGAAACAGCTTACATGACACACTATGTATAATATATTTAAGAATGTTCTACATTAATTAGCCATTTGCAATAAACAAGCTAACTTACCAAACGACCACCTGTAAGATTCGTCCGAGTGACTATTCAATTAAATGATACCAAGACGCCATTGGAAGCCAAGGTAATGTTCTGGAACCCATTTTGGTTCCTTGTTGAATAGAAACCCAATAAGCTATACAATGTAGTTAGTTTGATAACTTGTATAACAACAAGTACACTCTTATTAATATACTGAAGAAATTACAGTCAGTTGGTGGAACATAGTTTTGGTCTAATTGGACATATTCTTAATATACAGAAACGATTCACATGTAGGAAACGTGACGATCCATTCAAATGAAAAAGAAATTCCACGTTGAAATAACTCAAATAACAAAGGAATAAATATAAATTGCATTTTTTAGTTTCAGTACGTTCCAAAAAAAAAAACAAAGGGACATGAGTTCGAATCTTGCTTTCTCCTGTGTAACGGAGGAATATGTCATATGTTACTTTAAAGCCCTTTTAATTTTGAGAAGATTGGTGAAAAGAGATTTGTAACAATGTCTAAGTGGCAAAAAACAAATGGTGGCAAAAAACCATGTCTAACCAATGGTGGCAAAAATCTTAAGTATAAGTTTAGACCGTTTTAAAATCCATCAAATTAAACGATCTCTTTTCTATTTTCACTAAAAATACATCTTGCAATACTTCTCAAAGTACACTGTTTTTACAAACAACTTGGGCCATAGAGCGAAATAATTTGATGGGAAAAAGTTTAAAGACAAAAGTATTATAGATGAGGCCTAAGAACAATTTCTTTCAAGACTTTTTGGGTTGAGGACTGAACAAGAATCTTTATACCCCGAAGAGGTATTATTGAAGAATCTCATGAGATTTAGTGGTTTCTATCAATAATTAAGTAAAAAAATTTTTTAACATTTTAACCTACAATGTTAACTGACAAAGCCTACCGTTCATGCAGAATCGGAACCCCACAGCTACCAGGTATTAGGTATGTGAATTATATTTGTAACATCATTAGTAATAAAACAACCTTTTCAGTTTTTTATAGATCCGATTTTGATTTGATCACGGTTGGATACAGCTCTTGTGCTAATCAAAACTTGCATAATTTACGAACTATTTCTAATCCGACACGTAAAGAACGATTGACATCCAATACATTATCATCATCATCATCAATGTAGCATTTCATCGACCTGTCAATTAGCAAAAGCGAATCCGCCCTTAACATTGTTAAACTAACTGATATGACACAACCGAAATCGACCGCAGCCCAATTATTGGATCTTAAATACTGTAACTGTACATTTATAAGATGTTTTAAAATTAAAAACGTTTCTCTTAACAGAAATATATGAACATTTAAAATAATAATGACGACACACAAATTAACAGAAAAAAGGTACAAATTAAATTATTTCATCCATTTGGACACGTTTATGAAAGTTTATTGAAATAACTGTATATGCACTATAAAGGAATGATGCAAGGCGTATGATTTAAGGAATTTACATTACTTGGTATCTGCACAACATCATAATTGAGTGTTTGGCAAACTGTACGAAAAACGGGTTTCTAAGTTCTCCACCTCTGTAATAATATGCTTAATTAGGCTTGTAAAATAAAGTACATAAAACGGAAAAACTGCAAACAGAGATAAATTTAATATGAATTTGATATTTTACTTTTGGATTTGAATTCAATTGACTGTAATAAAAACCGCCAGCAACATTGCTATCTTGAGCGAGTGAATACAGCAGTGAGCTTCGTTTTGAAGGGCTGGTTTTGTTGAACAAAGGAAGTTTCTTCTGAATGAAACTTTTTGGCAACCGTAATAAGTGTTTTTGATTAATGGCCCAGGTTTGGAACAGAACTCAAGTGTCTGGAAATACAATAAAACTTACTTGAATACAATACTGAAGTAAACGATACCTGTACTGGAGGAATAGAAATTACAAAGTTGATATTTGAAGCAAAACGCAAACTAATTTTAATGAATAAATTGACCTGTTTGCAAAGATTACACTTCAAAGAGGGTTTTGAAAGTTGAAGGAATGTTAAGGTATCAAGTATAAAAACATCCTTAATTTTAAAACCTTGTTAAAGATTAATTTCAGTATAAAAAAGCTTTATATACTGAAGTTTATTATGAACAAGTTGTTACGAAGGGTGTTTTGTTGCGTATGTATTTATTTATAAAATACAAAGAGTTTTAAAAGCATACTTATATAGCCACAGACTAAAATAAATGGATGAATAGGATAGTTCAAATAATTCTCACCTGATTTGTGGGTTTACTTGTGAGTTAAAATGTAAATTTAAACATGGAATTTTCAAAAATTACTAAATGCACTTGTTGAGTTTTATTATAATAATTTTAAAACAAACATAAGGCTAGATGCACACTTAAATATAAAAACAATACTGTTTCAAAATGTACTCACAGTATGTCACGAGTAATTTAGAATTTAAAACAAGTAAATAAAGATCGAGGTTAAAACAAGTTTGTTTATACCAACAAAGAAAAAAGTAATTCATTGATAGTTTCCAATACAAGAAGAACACTTTACTAAAATGGGAAGGCTTTACTAGGTTGTAGATGGATTATACAGAATTCCAGCGCTAATTAGAAATGCTCTAAAGCAGATGGCTTATAAATAAAGAAACCTACTTAAATAATAAGCTTGAATAAAAATTAAGATTAACTTACCTTACATCATACATTTTTGATACACAGATAAAACATCCACTTCACAGCAAGTTCTGCCGTGAATTTCAGCGAATTTCCAACCCACCTTTCGAGGATGATTTTTATTTCCAAAATGATTTTCATGCTTCAAACACTGCACCTATGATCCAATTTCAGTTTTATTCTTAGGTAGACTTGACACCACTTTTAATGTAAAAGATTAATACTAAGTACTTGATTTTACCTTCTGCTTAGCAGAACTATTTTTGCATTTGACATACAAACCAAAATAATTGTAACCTAAAATGACCTAAAACCGTTAATGCCTTACTAACCAAACCACCTAGCCATTTCATACTAAGCAGACTTTTAAATCTTAAGCTTTCACGACAGGTGTCATCACTAAGATCTAAGGCTTCCGGTTTACACCGCGCCACAGTTGTTACAGAAGATGCCACGGCCGGCCAATCCAGTCGCAGCCAGTCAACCAGCTACTGAGGATGACTCCTCAGCGAGGTCAAAACGTTTAGCAGTATTTATAATTCAACTGTGACGCGGAGATAACCGAAAGCCTTAGATCTTACTGTGCAGACTTATTCAATCTTTCTTTATTTAGGAGGAGGTTATTACATACGTAGTTATTAGCGTAAACATGAACGCGTTAGAAATATAGAGACACACACAATATATCAATATACCCCTGATCAAAATTAAATTTTAATAATCTATAAAGTACTAGTAGTAATTGAGTTTAAAGTGCCTGCCTCGGTTCAGGTGAAGGTGTCCCGTATATGGTATTGTAAAGAGCTGCTATGAAAGGTAAATTTACGACATTACTAAGTTAAACGTTGCAAGGACGCAAAGGACCTCTTGTACAGAAAATATTCCACATTAAGTTCAAGTCATATAAGTTCGAATTATGGACACAACATACTAAAGTTCAGTCTCAGTACAGTTTAATGCTATTATATGTAAACACGTAAGATTTCTGTACCTTAAAAAATACTTAGTTTTTGAACAATATATTTTTGCAATAATAAATTTCAGTATTTTTAAAATTTGCTGTTCTATTTTAAAATGTAATGAAAGTTGTAGATTTAATTCAACACTAACGACTTCGTCAGTTTTAAGGTATAACTCTTTCACTAGCCCCAACTTTAAATTTTCGAACAAATACATACGAGTATTGTCTTAAATGGTTTACAGTATACTGTGCTTTTACGCTAGTCACGACTAAAACATACGAAATCTCAAATTTTGTTTTTTATAAGGGCGCCTAAGTATAATTGTGTACTGATGATTTACGTCAAGCCCTAATGCTGTGCCGTTCAGACAAGGTGACCATAGAGTCCCTATGTTTAGTGATTTGGTAGCCACCCTGTATACAGAGTGTGTATAGCAAACAGCTATAGCCGGATCTGAGGAGGTGCCGCAAGCTGTTGTTGTAGCTGCCAACATCAACACCACGTGCATGTCAACATCAACAACAGGCCTAGACTAGTTACAGTATAGTAAGTAGTAGGACGTGTTTGTCTATTAAGTTATTTATCTTTGACGATTTTATGGAGTTTAATTGACGGAGAAGATCAGAGTGGTTTTTGTGTTTAAAAGAATAGCTATATCAGCTTCGGAAAAGTCAAATTTTATTTTCTGCTTCGCTTAAACATAACTGTAAATTTTCACAACTCATTTTAATTTTGTGTTAGATGTCGACAAAATGACATACTCGTATTTATCCTTTCCAAATTGTATATTGTTTATAGTAATACTAAGTTTGAAAATGTAAAAGTCAAATACAAAGTAGTTACAAGAAACATATAAAATTATTCGGCATTACTACAATAACCCAGACTAGACGTAGGTACTTGATAACATTACTAAATCAAACAAGGAAAATAACGAGTACAATCCATGAATACGATGTTAAAGGATACTGGTAGTTACGATAACTTTATTTTGAAAAGGATAAATTTGGTATCAGGATAGGATATATTAAAACGAGATACGGGTAGTCACAATGGGAAATAGCTTTATGCAGTATTATGCTTATATCCATGAGTCAACATTTAAAGGATATACAATATTTTGATATAATGTTAAGTTTGGTATCAATGATTTAACATGAGTAGTACATTGGCACGGATACGTAATACTTTAAACAAACAAGTAATCCGATAGCGTATTTATTAAAGTACAAATGTTATTTTGACATGTTATTAATTACGCTTGTATCCATGAGTGCATGATATCGTTCAAGTTGTTGGTAGAGGCGGGACGAAAACAGCTTCATAACTCCTTTAACTCCACCTGATTGGCACCTCGATGTACAGATTTCTAAGGAACACTCTACACTTTTGGCCTCAGTCCGTGTGTTGATGATTGGCTACAGAGATTTTCCGTGCAGCAGTTGAGGCCATCAAAACATATGATGATGTATATTTCAATACAATGTTAAGTTTTGTTAAGTTTGGTATCCATGGATACGACATTTTAAATAGACACGGGTAATAAGGATGGACCATACTTTGATACGGTAATAATTTTGGAACCCATAAATACGTGATATTTAAAAGGACACATGTATTATTGATAACAAATATTTTGATACCTATAAGCTTTCTATCAATACGAAATATTTTAAATAGACACGGGTACTAATGACGTCAAATACTTTGATACTGCATTAAATTTGATACTAATATTTCCATAGTATTAAAGTTGTTTCCATGGATACTAAATATTTTGAGATAATATTGAGTTTGCTATTCAAGGTTTAAAGATTTCAAAATCTATACAAATCCGTTATCTGTTGATATATAAAACCGTGTTATTGTCCTCAATCATTTAAAGCACAATTCATCCTCTATAAGACATACAAAGGTCTGCACAGTTTGAAGCAGATATATCAAAGCTAAATCATTTTCAGACTCAATCCGTTACAGAGATGTCAACTCAGCTCACAGAGTCTTTGTGGGAACATGTCCTTATTAAAGCTGATCACATGACTTGCTGGAACTGTTTCTGTAAAACTAGGCGTAACTGCGATTGAGAACTCGTTAATTGTAAAATGTTGATATAATCGTCATCTACTCATTAGTTCTGTTTTCAAAACATGAACGAATAATGGCTAACGCTGATTGCAATAATGTTTAATTCATGTTTTATAAATAAAAGCTCATTCTGTCTCATAAAATTATTAGCTTTTTAAACTAAAGTTTGAAATGTAAAAATTACACACTTTTGCTTTCACTTGAGACTTAAAATTAGCTGATTATTAATATATTTTTCAATAATATTAAAACATATTAAATCATTAAAATGATTTTTTCCTGAAGTATTTTGGAGTTTTGTGTTTAACAATATTGCCTTTGCTGTAATAGTTCATACTTTCGTTAAAAGTTAAACAGGCATATCAATAACGTCTCCTCTTGAAAGGAATTTCAGTTTCAAGAAGAAAAGTAACAGCAGTTTAACTGTTCTTAGTTTTCCTTCTGGACCTTAATTTTCTTTAATAAACCCTTTAAT
This sequence comes from Matsumurasca onukii, assembly GCA_018831715.1. NCBI lineage: Eukaryota > Metazoa > Arthropoda > Insecta > Hemiptera > Cicadellidae > Matsumurasca > Matsumurasca onukii. The sequence goes on along the minus strand of CM032058.1, from coordinate 23,217,467 downwards.
CTGTATCCTGGCTGTACAGAAATTCTTCAACAAAACAGTCGTAAGGTTTGTTTTCGGTAAAATATGTCCAAAATGATAGTCTGTCCTGAAGTCTTATTCTGTTACAAGTTCATTCTGTATATATCCTAGTACTTGTACCCTACAAAGATGCCACATAGATATTTCTAGTCTCATTTGTTATTTGAATAAAAAGTGGTTAATGTAGAAAATAATTAGAAATTTAACACCATGGGTTGCTTAGCCAAAGCCAGTCTAAGACTTTTTTAATCAGTTTAAAACGTTTAGCTCTTGCGTACATCAGTTTCTCCATAAGTCAAAATGCCCTACTGTCTTCTATTTTTCTTATATTCTTTATATAATACACAAGTTATAACACAGTACGATTGTAAGAATATCGAACTTTTACGTTAAATTGCATCACTCTTAGATGGAATTTGCAGTCCTGTGTCTGACGATTTAAATGAGTTCAGGACCGGGTTTTACTGGAAACCCTTTCCTTTTAGCTTTTTCTATTTTTGTAAGTTGTAGTAAAAACACTGGCTATTCTAACAGATAAAGATAGAACACTTAAGTGGAACGTTGTACTATGGGTTATAGAAGATTTTCAGGTGATTTTTAGACCATAGTGAATTTATCGTCTTCTATTATTAGGTTTTGAAGACAAAACTACTTTACTTTGAGGACGTGGAAAATGGAAAAATGCAGTTCTAATGTGCGCCTTTCAATGTTAATAGAGAGTTTTCCTTCGCTGTATGATGGCTATGTTTAGTTATATCACCTTTACATCTTTATTAAAGCTATTACATTATTCTCCTCTGTTGTGTCCGGGAAAATACTATAGTCTTTAAGATAAAAGCGCTCTAAAAAGTATGAATAATGTCGCGTTCAAGCAAGACTTAACCCTAATGTCCTGAACGTTAAAGGCGCCTCCGGCCTTGTTCCCGACTTCTCTTCATTTCACAGAAAACCGTTGTGTAAAACTGGCACTAGAATAGGATTTTCACTAATCAAATGGAAGATTAACCACATTATTTTATAAGCGTGGTTGCAAAATCACAAATGTCACTTTATCGCCCATTTAAAAAAATACCCATTTAAATGAAGTTGGATTTTAATTTTTCTATAGTGATCTTAACGCCATATAAATGATCGGGCGTGTATTAATGTTATACATTGTTCGCTAATGTTGCTACACACAAAACAAATGATAAATCACAATGAATATATTAGTTTAAGTAACATTACTTATTTTCCATTCATTGTTTTTCATTCATTTAGGAACTTTGTTTGAATCATAACTCAAAGGCAAATTGAGCCAATTCCCAATTATAAAGCACTCGCATGGGAAGAAATAAACACAATACTCAACAGTGCGATTATAATCCTGTAGGTTTCTTAGAGGAGGAATCTCTTCAAGACAAACAACTGAATTGACGCAAGTGACAGTGGTTTTGTTATCATAGCGTAATTAGGTTTGCCAAACATTCGCGTTGTAACGTTGCGACACTGCGACAGGCAAAACCCACTTCATTCTAACTTATAATTAGCCTTAAAATAAGCATTTGAGTGGGAATGGGACTTAATAAGGCATAATCTATCCAGACATTTTCCTTTGTAATTTGTCTTGATCTTCATTAGAACTATTAAAACAAGTACTACAACCATTATAGTGAACATAGTGTATATTGTGTAGGAGTACACATTTATGTTAACGTAACCAACACGTGTACCAAGTATCTACTAAATCCAGTTGGGCGGAAACACTTTTGCTAATAAGTAGACCTTGGAAAGCAAAAAACTGCTTTCTATTCTGTTCTACGACGTTTCGCTCTATATTTTGATAGAAATGAATACATCTAATTGCCTTTGGAAGTGCGTTCATAACTTTTGCTAGCCATTGAGCCTATGTTTGTAGCTCTGAGAGTCGTGGTTTCGGGTTTAATTACCAGCGAAAATTCATGGGTCCACAGCACTTGTAAAGAACGTATTTTTCAGATAACTTAAATTAAGTATTAAGCTACTGGCGTAGAAGTAAATAAACAATATTTCAGCTTTTTAATCCTACGATACAGAACAAACCTGATAAACTTCTATACCAGAGAGTGTTGGGTAACAAGTAACCATTTTTACTCAATAATGCCTTTAAGTACGATGAAACTGTGCCTCTTATACAGAGTGTTAAGTTGAAATAAACGGATTTCAAAAAGGTTAATCTTTGTATATTTAAATGTAACACAAAATAAGCTCTACTAATTTGTTTTTGAATTCCTTGCTAACCAAGCAGTTTATATCTAGAGCTTTTAGGCTAAGGTCAAAATTTTTCAGTCATCATTTGCTCACCCAATAGAAAGAATACACACTTCTTGCCCCTAGAATTTTGGACTCTTTAGCCCCATAAAGGAGTTTCTGGTCAAATGATCTAGGTTAATGAAAATCTAAAAGACACTTTGGCATTATTAGAAACTGTGACACAATTCACGAATCACGTCTCAGCTCTGAGTACTACGTGATTGCTCCTTACTACTTTAATTACATCTACGTGAGATTATTTCAAACTGGAAACCATCAAGCTCTTCTCAAGTCCTCGTTAAAGTTTAAACGTTTGACTTGTTTACGAGGTGAAATTAGGACTAAAAAGCCCTCTGTACCACGCAATGTCTTATTAAATTAATAAATCGTCAATTGCATGAAATCACCATACTTATATACCGATATATTCATGTGATTTTGAACTAAAATTTCTATTATTTCCGACATCAAAGTTTTTTTCAAACATACAGTATATTTTCATTTATATTCACTATTATATTGCCCGATGGTTGAGCGTGCCTAAAACTCGTTTGTTCCGTTAGAAGTGAGTGCAATTAAAATATTTTTGAGACGTGTGTTAAATGATGCAACGATAATATTTGGAAACTCGTAATATTTGGAACCTTTGTCTCAGTACGCACAAGGTCCGAACATTTCTTTGCTATATACAGGGTGAGTTTTAAATGTCCCCCCACCTTAACTTTTGAAAAAGGAAATATTTTAAAACCCCTTAGGGAACGTTTTTTTATCACGCATTTTTTACAAAGAAACATTTTTAATCTCGCCCTGTATACCCATTTAAAGATTACAAGAAATCAGGTTGAGAATGCCACACTTCACTTATAATTTTCTTTTGAAAGCCCTGTGAGGAAAACACAAAACCCCTATAAAACAGTTCTGTAATGTATTTTGATGAGCAATTTGTCATACAGAAATTTTTAATGTGAAATTTAGCATTTTAAACCTGATTTCTAGTAATATTTAAATAGGTTTTGCAAAAAACTAGTTGAGATAAAAGAGATTGTTCTTTGCGTCGTTGGATTGAAATTAAAATTCCCTTCCTTTGGAGGTGCCACATGGGGATGTTTTAAAAGGGGTTTAAGAGGGGGCCGTCCCCGGTTTTGGGTGGGGGGTAGGTGACACAAAGTACGTCAAAACTAACTTTAGAATTATATAAAACATTACCTAAAGGGTTTTTAAAACTCTTTCCTTGTTCTAAAGTTAAGGGGGGTATTTAAAACTCACCCTGTATAAAAGTTGCGGTGTTTCGTTTCGCCTAATCCTAGAAAGGGATCGTCATGGGTTGTATTCATTAGTGAGGGCAGTGGGTTCTCACATAGAGGTGTTGTTAAATGGTATTCAATGTGTGAATGTATATTCATGAACCTAGAGATTATTAATTTAACCCATCTACGTTATACAGGCTACATATTTATATAAACTTTTAACTAAGATGCATTTTGATATATAGAAAACCACCAATGTAAAATCCGTATGTCCCTTTAGGCTGGGGAAGAGGTGACGATGCGCTGGTTGCGGTGAAAAAACGCCGACGTTATAAACTACTGAGGTATTAAACTTACGAATGAAAATGTCAATATATTATTAAGAATGAAATAAAACAAGTGTTTTAAATTATATTTTTATTTTGGGAACAATTTTTATTGAAATAAATTATTTTAAAGAATGTAAAGTGATTTTAAAAGTAAGATAACTTTGTTTAGAAGTTGAATATCCCAACGGTTATTAGAAGAAACAATTCCACAAACCTAAAACACATCGTTTAATGGAATGGTACATTTTCAGAGTTTGAATTTAATTTTAAACCTTTAAAACTAAAGTAAAAAATAAACATAGAATAAAAGAAATACAATGCAACTTTTATCAAACAAAATAGTTAAAATAATTTTATTGCCTTTGAAATTTAAAAACTGTATTTATACTTTCCGTTATTGTTAACCCCTCTTTACATTTGAATCTCTCATTTTGAGCAGCTGCCAAATTTTCCGGATTCTTATCTCTTGGAGACATGATGGTTGGCGTTGTATTAAGCTAATGGAGGTATTTTAAAATATTTATGGAGATATTTTGTTATATAAACGTTTTCACGAGAAGTTTGGATTTATTTTTCGGTAAAAATACATTTTCAACTTTGGCTCAACCCCGTATAAGTCGCATATCTCTTGTTGGCATTAGAAAGCTGTGAGAGAGCTGACCCAAGTTGGTCTGGTGCCAAAGCCTCAATATTGGCTTTCACTACATCAAAGGTATCAATACACACTTGCTGAAGCTAACATCGTGCTGATTCACAGTTCTAGTATTAGGCTTAAGTAGTTATTAGCTCAACAAATTTAGTCTAAATAAATGTATTTCAGGTCGTAAGCATGGTTTAATTTCACAGAAAACCATTTCAAAATAAATTGTTTACAAAAAGTATTAACACTACCTTGTATGTACATTTTTGAAGCAGCTGTTCTATGTCTGACTAAATGTAATTTAGAAACTGGAGCCAACTTTCATGTACATAATACATGGTATTCTAATGTATTGAGAAATAATTATCACAGGCTTCGGGTTTATGACCAACTTCCTTGTCAAGCTGGAGTTAAATTATACAACAAACTGCCTGAAAACATAAAAACTGAACCTAATTTGGGTATTTGCAAACAAAAATTAAAATCATATTTAATTAATAAATTATTTTACAGTGTGAGTGAATTTATGCATGACAATCAAACGTAATACAATTTGATTTAATATTATAACTTACAATATTACACCTCAACTCGGCCTGTCCCGGTACCATAGGTTTTATCACATTTGTATCATTTTTGTTATGTTAATGATTCGTTATTTAGTTTGTTTGTTTTTGTTTTTATAGTCAACACAATTATTTTTTTTAAATGACTAATAAATTGTTAAAACATTTTGTCTGTTGAACTTTAAGTCAGCAAGATTACCGTTCATCTAAATGTTTGAGCTCCAATTAAAACCCACCAGACAAGCACTGACATTGTTCACTACCACCAGCAACTTCAACTTGATATGCCACATTACCTATGCTCTTATTAAAGATCTTCAAACTCCTTGTATTCCATAGCCTGTACCACTAACAATAAATTAGCCTTTACACTGTAGTGTGATTGTAGCAAATCTTACGACGTTAATAACCTTTTAAAATTTAAAAGCCATCTTAGGGTACACTCTGAATATTAAACCTATTTTGTTTCAACATTATCCCAGGTAATAGTGTGTGTAATGATTAATTGTTAATCCCTACAGGTAATGAAAGTTAGGTTAATTTACAAACAAGAGAATTAAACATCAAACAATGTTCACCACGCGTTGCATATTGTGTTACTCGTTGACATGCACCAAGGAAACAAGAACTCATGCGGGCTCCCTGCACATAGCACTATCTTCAGTTCAACACAAACCCAATACTTATATTGTATTCCATTGGTAGAGTTGTGCGTGTCTAGTTATACCTGTACAAATCCTGACGTCAAGCTGTGTTTTGTTTGTTATTGTTGTTCGTAGTTTTTTTGATAATTTTTGAGATCCGTTTTCCGAATATTCAAGTTTGCGGGCTGACATTGTTCGAGCCCATAAGGTAAGACGTAACGCAACGCGTTTTGAGTTCTTTGAGTGGTTAATGTCGTTTAAGGTTATTAGCAAAAGGTTAAAGAAATACACCATATTTTCGAAGGTTTCTTTTTTACCTTGGTATAAAAACTGAGGTTCTACTAGTGAGTACTGAGGTATTAACTATTACTACTTATGTAGTTGATTATGTACCATTTGTTTCGCTTGTATAGTGTTTTTTCAATACACATCCTGATAATAAGGAATATTTGTCCCACCCTCCTTTCATGACTATGTCCCCAATGGTACTTATAATCAATAATGGAGGACTTACCTTTTTAAAAATCATTCTTGAATCTATTTTAAACATTTTATTTGTTATGCTTTTTTCTCATATTATTTTGTTATTTACAAAATAATGAAAAAACAGGGTCAGTCCAGCTAAAATGATTTTCTTTGATAATATCTGTAGAAAATCTTCGATGTATCTTATAAATTGAGATATAAATGCGAGTATTTGTTATTAATCATTAGTTTGAATACGGCATTTTAACGACTCAATCAAAGACGAAACGCTTCGCGTTGCTTGATTGATATTTGTAATATTGGCGAACTATTGGCAGACCATCGACTAAATCTCGACTGACATCCAGTAAATGATGAAAATGTCCATATTTCATGTCCATGTCATTAGTGAAAACGGATCCGCCCACAACACAGTTACTCAGTTAGAGACTAATTGATATGGTGCAAATCATGTTGACCAATTATCAATTGTATCCTAACAGTAGGCCTACACGCCAAATCAATCACTTAATGCTTAGTTATGCAATTATTGTGAACTAATAAGATACGAGATTTCATTTACTTAAAATAATACAAATTGCGTAGACTAATAGTATTTTATTATAAGGGATCTTTCCGTCCATACGTGTGATTCATGATCATTTTTATGGTGGTTAAACTTCGAAAAGTTACAGATATTAGATCAGTTTCAACGTCTTTACTTCGACCCTAAATAATCAAGAAAATTACTGTATACTCCTAACAGCGTTTCTTAAGGGGACGTGATGGCTGGAGATTTATGTTTTTCAGCAGTAAAACATCGTGTAGTGGCTCATTGAAAAAAGGATTATAGTTTATTTCATCAAAATACATGAGTAAATACATACATGGTGAGTTTTATATGCCTCTCCCACCTTAACCTTTGAAAGAGGAAACACTTTGAAAAACCCTTCGGGGAATGTTTTTATAGGGTCCTAAAGTTTTTTTGACGTTCTTTTCGTTGCCCAAGCCCCACCCTTAAACCGGGATGAAGGGCCCCCCTAAATTTCTTAAATATGAACCCCTCCTCTTGTGACACATTATTTAAAAGTGTATAAAACACGAACTCATTGATACCATTAAAAAGGTTTTACGACGTTCCTGTACAAAATGGCGGCTCAAAACATTGTTCATTTACAAGATAAATTTTGCAAACTATTAAAAACTGCCCCTTTTTTAAAATTTGCAAAAGTTTGCAAAGTTTATCTTGTACCATATCATTTAAAATATTTGAGTACTGTACCTCAAAACTAGTATGTAATTTCTTCAAAATAAAAAAAAATAAATGATAGCGTCCACTGTTTTGTTGAAAAATGAAAAAGTTTTGAGCCGCCATTTTATACAGGATTTGTCAAACCTTTTAATGGTATCAATGAGTTTGTGTTTTATACCTTTCAAATAATTTCATATAAGTTCGTGTTTAAAATTATAGGGCCTTGCCACCCGGTTTTGTATAAGGGTAACGAAAAAACGTCAAAAGATATGCGTCCGTTCATGGGTAATCACGGCTTTAAAAAGGTCGTTCGATTACGCAGGCCAGGTTTACCGTTTTCTTAAAAGAGATCACGTCAGGTTAAGTCAAACAATAAAATGCCATTGGGTAGACAATAATAAAAAAAGAAAAAGAAACTTCAGGATCCTATAAAAACATTCCCCAATCTTATGCTCACGACAACGTGTTCTGGGGGTCAGAATCGGTGCGCATTTCTGGCCTGATTTTGGCGATCCATGGCGGGTGGAATCGCACGAATGCTCATTACCCGCTGGTGAAGTTTCATCCCCGCAGTCACCATTTTAATGTAACTATGCGGTCACACTATGTAAAGGTCAAGATTGTGGTAGAGAGGACTTGTAGTCCTAACTTTTCTTCGTGAAACAACAAACTTATACCTTTAACTCATTTACCATGAGACGAATTCTTCCAAAGTAAATTTGATAAAAATAAAGTGAAAAGGAGTTCATCGCTAATAAGAACCATGGCTATTTTTAAGATCTTGTAAAATCAAAGTTGAAATACATGCTAGATGATTCCTGGAGGTCATCTTCGCAGTTATGGTGAGAGCTGATCCGCGTCTTCATATTTCAGTATTTGCCATTGTAGTGACTATGTCGGTCAAGCCAAAGTTCGACAAGACAAAGGTGACTTGGAATAGGCGATAGACTACTTATACTTATGTGAAGACAGGAATTCTCTCAAACAAGCTACAATACTTACACATAAATACAAAATTTAATGAGTTAAAAAAGTAATGAGTTCATCGCTAATAAGAACCATGGCTATTTTACTCGTATGAATGGATACGTTAATCTAATTGCTATACGCTGGTAGCCGTTCAAACCCGCATTTCATAAATACAAATATTAATCAATACAACAATATCATCTAACATATTAACTAAATAGTTTGCGCTAAATAGGTTTGTTAAATTTAGATCCGTTTCTACTAATATCAGTACCTACTGTTTAGGTTTAAGTAAATTTTTACTTCTCTACAAAGTAGGCTCTATACAAACAAGTGTGGAATGTATTGACGAATAGTGAACTACTGGACAGAAAATAGCTCGAAGCCTTTGATGTGTTGGACCTAAACAAACGGTCAGTCAGATTAAATAAACATACAAAGCTGATGGAGTTTAACTAGTCTTCCTTGTGATTCTTGGTGTATACTCGTAATATTCTGTTGACCCTAGATTCAATCAAAAGAGATCGTTGTAATCAATTTATGGCGAAGGCTTAGGTGGTGAAACATTTAAATGTGAAATGTTTAATGGAATGTACCATTAAATAACAATAAGATGTTTAAAAACGTTTCGTCTAAACTTTGTAAGACATCTTCTGCTCACTTTGAACATTATAGAAAGAATAAACTAATTACACAATTATAGTTTATAATTTATTGTTTATAATTATATAACTACCTCTTTATACAACTATTTAATTCATTCTACTTTTTTAAAATTAAACTGAATATGTCTGAAATAGTTCAGACGGAACGTTTTTATATACCTTTTTGTTATTTAGTGGTATTTCATAAAACATGATACATAGTAGTTTATGATCTAACGACCACCGGGTGATTAATAATAATTTAATATAGCTATTATTGAGATGAAAGAAAGTTCCATGTTTAGACACCTAAAGTGAAGAGGTGCAACTTAATTTAGTTGAGCTTAGTTTCAACTTGATAAATTCTATGACTACATAAAACAGGTTTCACGACATGATAGCCAACTTTATACCGCACCATAAGACGTCTTGTGATTAGTGGAGTTTTCCTGCTCCATCCAGTTTGAATAGGTTGTGCATTGTAAACCGTCAATTGTGTTTAAATATCAACGTAGTTTAATTTATTACCTACCTTATGAATTACCTAATAACCATAAAATACGCCTTTTTGCTAAACAATAACTATTGATCACTTCGCATTTTGCAACTTTGACGAAATATTAGGTTAATGATGGCGAGAGTAGTATTGTATTTTGTTGGTAGTTAAAACGACACCAAAGATATGCCAACACATCTGTTGAGCTATGAAAAAGCATTACCTTTTAATGTTTGCGAAATCTAAATGGTAGCTTTTTTGTAAAGACCGTCCATGTGTAAGGGTCGAATAAAGTTGAACGGTCTTGAAAGAGACTCTTAATGAAAAGGCATGACGCTTTCTGTAATAGCTCTTTCAGTACATTCGCATCAACGGAGTGGCGATGCATTGAGGGCGAACTACTGACAGAAAGACTCCATTTTTAATTTCTACATTTCGAGTTCTCTTTCATTTCAAAGTTTCCACAACGTCACCTCTTTTACAAACTGCGATTTCATGGCTTGGCGGCAGCGAGTGGTTTGACATATTATAAGTCAAATGTCAATCACACATTAGTCGCTTGTGCCAAATAATTTATCTGCTTAGTGTTGTGTGCAAAGTAAAATAACACGAAAAATTAAATAACTATAGTCCTTTCATGAAATAAAATGAGCCGAAAACATAGAGGATGCAAACGCCCATAGCAAACCCTAGTAAAAACCAAGCCTTAGAAAACGGCTTATGATTTAAAAAAACTGTATTTACAAATTAAAATATTTTTTAATTAAACAACCAAACTTAAAACAAACATACCAATAGATTTAAGATTTAAAGAGCTCAAAGAATATTCACAGGTGTACTCTGCATACTTAAACCCGCTAATATATGGTTTTTATCTAAACAAATTTAATGAAGCATATAAATTATAATTTATCATTTACTAAAAGTGCACAAATTATATTATACGTGTTTAGAAAAAAACACTGTGCATTCCCTACAATTATGACAACGACCTAATTAAAGCTTCAGAGTTTGAAACACGTACATTAAGTACATTGTTGTGTGTTGTCTAACCTAATGACCAGTCACACAAGCTCCGAGGCTGATGACTTTAGCTGTGAAAGTCGCAAGAAACGTGCTGAGAACATTAACTAGACAATTAGCCTGCCCAGCTAATGATCTCATTATAATGTATTCTTGTAGTTTCATGTTTCTAGGTAGTCTTATTATTTGATGAGCTTGAAATCAAATAATAATTCATGAGATAAAATATATATGAATTTGTAAATTAATCCATCACACAAGGACTGATATAAACCGTGATTTTGCAATCTTTTTACTCCCCATAACTTTAAGAATTCTCTCTAAATGTTTGCTTGACCAAGCTAAAACGTAAAGCTGGTAAATACCAAGCCAGTCTTATAAAGGTACAGGTCGCCTGGTCCAGAATAAATTTTAAACTCAAAGTAAGTTCATTAAAAACTAGCCTAGTACACAGCAACACTGAGACGTAAAAATATTTAATAAAAATGTAGAACGTACGTTTTTTTGTTGAAATTTCAGAGCATAAAACTCGATTTACCGCAATGTTTTTTCCAAGTTCTAAAAAAACATGACGTATCGAAACTGGACTTTTTTAGAACGTTTGCGAAAAGAACACAAAGTCAAAAGTTGTCTGTATAAATACGCCTAAAGAACAATTTTAAACTAAAACAGGGGTAGGACAGAGAGATCTTTCTCCACTGTGGTCTCTAGGAATGTGACGAAGAAGATGAGGTGAACAATCTAGGTTTCGAGATTTAAACCAAGACCCTAAGTAATCAAAGCGATCTGCATACTTGAGCCCGCAAATACGATATATGTTTTGTTTTATCCAAAAAAATATATTTACGTATATTAATTATTATTCCATCATTCTGAAATAGCACAAGTTAATGTTTAACACATTAAGTTATACATGTTATACGTTTGTTTTTCACTCAAAAAGGACAATTTGTTTTTTAGACATATAAAGCAGTTTAAATAATACAAAAGCTTGAATGAAAATCATGTTCGAATAATTGAAACATATTTTACTTAAAACATATTTGTACTTATAAAAAGAATAAATAACAATAACTAAGTGATTTAAAGCTACAAATAGGTTTTTATTATTTAGAAAAGAATACTACAAAGTTAATGGATGTAACATCAAGCTATCCATTCTTACCTAGAGGCCAAACTGATATGCATGATATCGTATTAGTTGACAAGTATTAAAGTACTTACTACCTTTGATGATACAGAATCAATTGGTTTACAATCCACTTGTAGTATTGGCCACCATGAGGATTGCCTAAGAGCCTTTGATGCGAGCACAATTCAATCTGAACTGAAGTGCTACAGGCAATGTAGGTATGTAATAGAAGTGTATAGAGTGTGCTTCAGTAGTCAGTCAAATACTGGCCCAACCTCCCCAATTATGACCTTTAATACCTTTGAAAATGTCGTAAAAGATTATTATGTGAGAGACCTTCACGTTCTAGTGTTATATTAACAGTAATACATCTTGTATTTAAGTTTGAAAATAACGCAAATTTAAGATAAGGTTTAGTACAATGTTAATTAAATGTAAATAATGCCCGAATGTAAAAGTAACAATAGTAAAAAAAGAAATATTTGTGATATTTTTTATAGTTTATGATTAAGTACCATTACAAAATTAAAGGTACATTTTTGATTTATAATGGGACTAATCTGTAAAATGTATCTTCGTAAGTAGAAAACTCAATAAATCAATACTTTCATAAAAGACTTCACTTGACAGAAAGATTAAACTAGCATTTTGTATCTTCTTACCGCCAGGGCAAAACAAATACTTAAAGTAATAGAGACAAAGCTGCATTTAGATAAACGCACGAGTATTAACCACTTGGGACCACCTAGACTGAAGATTTCAACAATATTTCAAATAAACTATTATATTCAATTCTTCGTTTGAATTTTTCGTTCGTCGTTAATGAATTTCTGAGTGTTTAATGGTATTGCGGACATTTTCCATCGTCAGTGAACAAAAAGAACACGACGTTTTGGTATCTGCAATATGGTCCCGTCTTCAGGTAAAAGATTAGCTTTTACATGACCCAAAACGTATGGAAATGAGCTAGCCTAATATATTCTTGGATGTTTTCACCATTAGTTTGTAGTAGTTGAAGGTATACAATGAAAGCCTCTTTGTACTATGTGGTAAACATAAACTTTAATACTTTTTTAAATTAAAAAATTAAAATTTATGGGGTAAAGTTCAAAATGTAGGCATTGTATAGCCTAATATAATCAGCGTAAGCTGATCAGTTAAACATAACCAAACAGCACTAGCTGTTTGTAATTTTGTTGTTAATTTAAAAACAATAAAATCTTAAACATGCACAAACCCCTAAAAAACAGTCGCTGAACAGAGAAACGAAAACACGACCACGGCCAGTGAGAACTACCAACCGACTGACTGGCTAGCAGGGATTAATAGTCGGTCAATCACAGGAGTGTAGCAGGCTAATCAACTCTAACAGGGAAAGAGTTATTTTTGCTTAGCCAATACATCGATATACAGGAATGAGATCGTCCTACACGAGTTTATTAACGTTTAACGCGTTAGTTTACTCTAATATTAGGTCTCATTTTCAGGTTACCTTCTATCTGAAAATGGGAGCAGATACCGACGAGTCTTGCTATTTTTGTTTAATACTGATCAAAACAGTCTGCAAAGTTATTTTAAACTCAGAAATATATTTACCAAGTACGAAAATATATTCTCGTATTGACTGTTTTCGCAGGTCTGAGTAATGATCTTTCTTTTACTTTATATTAACTGTAAGAGATTCCTCAGCTCATTACAGTATAACGAAGAGCAAACGTTTAAGTCTCTGGTTCACAAAACTACTAGATTGTAATTAAAAGCTAGTTTTGCAAAAGCAAACACTTCTAAGTATGTCTAAAAGTATATTTATGCTGGATCCAGTGTTGTTAGCTGTTTAACAACACACTCTGTGTTAAATGCAATGAACAATTTTAAACACAAATGCATTTAACACGGACATGGACAACGGTCATGCTCTTGGGCTTTGAACTGTGCTCTGTAAAATAATGTTCAACTTTATCTCAGCGCATTACAATACAATTATTTTCCGGCAACTCGTATGCTTTCAAACCTGTTTGAAATAAGAGTAATAATGACTGTTATGTTTTGCAGATTTTGTTCCTCGTTGGCTTAAGTTTTGTTTAACCAATACGAGAATAAAATAGATTCTTCATAGTTTACAGCTAGCATACGGGAAATTTCAATATATTTGAAAGATAGTGTTAGTTTGAAAGTTCATAATAGTGGCGGAGAGCAATTTAGTAAAAGGAAAGATCCGGACCTTTCCTGCCACTTCCGGAGAAAACTACTCCTAACTTTTCGTGTAGTTAAAAACTCCACCCGTCTTCATGAAAGATAGTGTTTTGCGTCAAATCCTTTTGACTGATCATTTAAACAGCAAATACAGTGTAACATATAAATGATGTATTACAGTACAATCAATCAATCTCAATATCACATTTATTGCATAGATACATATTATATCTCGTCAAATATCCGCTCGACAAAAATATGACTCATTTTGACTAGCTACCCTCGATGCTGTAGAATTCTTTGCTAGCAGCCTACGTAGTAAAGTTGAAATAGGAGCATATTCCCAGGTGTGTCACGCGATTGTCCGTGAGAGCAAGTCGGTGTCGCTGCAGACGAGGCAGGTTTCCGTGTCGTGGGGGTATCTGTGGGATTCTCCGATAGTTGGTAGGCTGATTCCAGCTTTATGTACATAAGTACTACTTTATGTACTAAAGTACATGTACAAAAACAGGAAGGAGTTTACGGGTCCTCTGCAACTGTTGGTTGGCAAGTCAGCTATTATTCGTATTGCTCTCTTCTGGGCAGTAAAGGCACGGCACATTTCCGTATGAGAGCACCAAAGATTCCATGGTAGACCGTTACTAAGACACTCCTGTCCAACAGCGGACGTTAGGTCTACCGCTCATTGAATCAAATGAGAGCCCAGGTCAGTTGGGAATCAAGAGTCCTCCCAAGAAACAGACGGATGATTCCTGTTGATATCGATACTGAGATCAGGAAGCCGAGTGTTTTTTGTAAAGAACTGTACACATGTGGTTTTATTTGGGTTGAGGACAAGATTGTTAGTTTTGAACCAGCTGTTGATAGATTGGACAAGGTTTTCTCGGTAAATGTGGCATCCCACCTACGACCAAACAGGGTGAGGGTTGCTTTACTAGAAGGGGGCCCAGAATTGACCCCTGGGGACACCTGACATAGTGGTCTTAGAAGCTCCTCCCATTTCCACATATTGTCACAGGTATAAACCAGTTCAAAACAGTGGTGCCGCGAACACCACACATAGCTTTCGACACAGAATCTTGTGATCAACCAAGTCGAATGCTTTGGAAGCGAAGACTTTACCTCCAAAACACGTATAATGGCGTCTGTTGTGGATGTCTGTTGTGATAAATTTTCCCGGAAGCCAAATTGGTGAGAGAAAGGACAAAAACTCGGATAAGACAATTTCTCGAGGACTTTGAGAAAGTGGTGATGGTCTGTAGTTTTGGAAAAAACTGGCACAACTTTAGCCATTTTGTAGACAGATGGAAAAATTCCGCTTTCAAGAGAACTATTAAATAAGTGACTGAGGGGTTCAAGTAAAACAGAATCATTCCTTGAGCAGACAACTCAATACCAGCTGACTTCTTGGATTTTAAAACAGAACTAATACATTTCTAGTTGTTAAGATGAAGCAATGGTAGTATTTGCAGGTTGGTTTGAGGTCCCAAAAGGAATTGCTTATTGACTGGAAGTAGTCACTAAATATATCTGCTACCCGAATTGATCCTCCACCACAACATCAACGGATCTGAGTATCGGAACAGCTATTATCTCGTGTCTCTTTGTTTACAACATCCCACACAGTTTTACAAGACATATATATCTCGTTTCCGCTCGTTAGGCTACCCTTGGCTAGCAGCCTACGTGGTTGAAATATAGGCTATAACCTTCCCCTTTGCTGAAGGCGGCCAACTTTACACGGCACATTTCACTCCATTAGGTTCATCCTCCAACAAGTCATATCATTCTACTACAATACTCATGCATTACAAGGTTTTCCAAACAGCCAAACTCTTTACTAGACGTTACAGTGTCATTTTGTAATGAACTTTTAACAGCACTAGATTTTAACGACACAAAGAAAAACTAGATACAAAAGTTGTCGTTGCTTATAAATTAATTATTCAGGACACAGCTTTCTATAGGAATGTAAAATATAATAATCAAGAGAACGAACAATCCGATACAGGTTTCATTTTTCATTTTCTTTAAGACACAATTTTTCTATCTTCGTATCAAACACCAACTGATCTAAATAACCCAGTATCTTATAAATCGCATATTAATTTTATCAGTTGGAGTTTGGCCCGAAGAGTAAAAACAATATTTGAAACGCCTTACCTGTAAAACCTTTATTGAGATCTGGAAGTAAAACATAATCTAGTTCTTCTGGTTCAAACCCCGTCCAATCATCATAATAATTAGCTTGAAATAAGAGTAAGATCATCAGCCAATGACAGGCTGAAACCTAATAATGATGGTGTCTGAAGATAGTATTACACAGCGAGACCTTAATAATTTAAGCCAATTATTATTATGTTTTGACGCGGTGTGCACCAGGAAAGCTGAACTGTAGTTGTGATACCGGCCGAGAAAGCCTAAGAGCTTAATTTATTGGGATGTTTGTTCATTAACTTGAATAACTCAATCATTGCCAGTATTATTCTGTTTGATTCAGACAGTGGTAATGTAGGATGAGACGGGTCATGTAAATGGTCCCGGTCTTGAGATGGATTGAAGCTAATTTGCATAACAGGGTAATTAGCCACATAATCACGTCCTTACTGCCTTGGCAAGCTAAAGTTTCTCTTCTAGAAATTTAAGGTCAGGAAATATTTCAAATATTTCCCATTCAGCTATCAAATGCCATAGACTCATTAGTTTGGGTATTAATCTTTTAATCGTATGAATATTTAATAAACTCTACATTAATGATAATTATCTTAAAATAAGGATATTGGCTCTAAGCTAAAAGAACATTGTTTCAAGATAGAAATATTTGCCAGAGAAATTGCAAAGTCCGAGTATGAAGTTCCAAAGGCAATTTGTTACCAGATAAAATACCGCCCTGCAGCGTGAAACATCTAGCCGTATCTCTTGCTTCTCCAAATGTTTTCTTGTTTTGTTGTATGACAACTGTTGTACCTTTTACTATCTAAAGTAATCAATAGCCATCTGTAGCTCTGTGGAAACAAAAATATCGTCGAGTAAAATATGTGTTATCACTTTACTTTAATCTAAGCCTTGCTTGTTACTGACTTTAGTAGATGAGTAACACCCTTGTCTTTAATAACTGTAGTTATTTTATTTCTACATTAGCAAAGAACTCTTTACTAAGCAACTAGGATCTGCTTAAACCGTTCAAATTGATAAAGGATTAAGGGTTATAGATATAGAAGGAAGGATAACGAGTGCTAAGTGAACATAACTCTCAAAGCATTTTCCTATCAAACCAACTTTTATCCTTTAAGTCTACAAAGAACTCTTTGTATCTTTATAGATTTGTTGTTACCCTTGGCTTAGTAGACATGTAATGGGAATTCTCATTCATCGTGCATTTTAGGAAAATATCCGTTCCTAAGCGACTTCGAAATAGCAGCTAATTATACAGAGAGGAAAAAGTGATTTGAGATTTATAGAACTGCAAACTTTGAATTTTACATTATACAAATGTAATCATGTCTACCCTTGGGTGGATGCTATTCACATATTATTAGAATTCTTCATAGTCCTGTATTACGGGATGCATCGGTGCAAATATAATGTTCTTGTGTCTTGTTTTGCTCTTCTTCTGTGGACGTTTTCTGTGACAACTTTAAGAAAACTCCCTTCAAGCGTTCTGCGGCCAGGTTTTTCGACAACCTACATGACAATCCATTACAATATATTTAGAGCTTATGTATTCTTAATTTTTTATTGCTATTGGTATGTTAATTAGTTATACTCTAACTGAAATATCCCAATATTTTTTAAACGTTATTTTATCTTTCCAATATTTTTTGTTTTTACTTGATAAGTCACAGTCGACCATAATTCACTATATATCATTACCAATATTCTTGTCGATATTGTACTATAATAATAGTCCATAATTGTTGTATTTATACCCACAGAATGACTACGAAATGTTTCAAACATTTCATGTACTACTTATAGATAATAGTCGTCCAAATTATTTATACAAATGACAGTAAATTTATTTGAATCTGTATTATTTTTATATTTAGTACATGTCGCAACACGATGAATATTGCTGACAAAAGGAGTAAAGTATTGCTACTTTTCAATTATAATATTCATACGAAATAAACGTTCAGAGATGTACATCAATACAGTAAATTTATTTGAATCTGTTTTATTTTTTATATTTAGTACTAGTTGCAACCCGATGAATTGTTGACAAAAGGATGAATATTGTTAAGAAAAGGACAAGGAAAGTATTGCACTTTACAATTATTATGTTCATATAAGAATTAGTAAATTTTTAAACATAAAGAAGACAAACCGTTCATACTGAGTCAAATACCCAGCTTAACAGCTATGCTTTCACTACTGTAGCATAGAGAAACAAGCGCCATTGAACACAGAGATGCGGATGCTATTCACATGTTTCACTCTGTTTGTCATGTAGGTCTCCCAATGGTTAACTCACCACAACACCCAACACGATACGCTGGTGTCATGCAAAAGAGAAGAGGACATTGAACACAGAGATGCGGATGATCACCACAACACCCAACACGATATGTACATATGCTGCTCTCAAACATGCACATTGTTGTTCCTCACTTGGCTGTAAGAGAAGAGGACATTGTTGTTCCTCAACACAGAGATGCGGATTAGCAAGAGGAGGACTGATTGCTGGTGTCAAGGTCAACTGTATCCCAATGTATCACCACAACACCCAACACGATTCTCAAACATGCAGTTGGCTGTAATTCACTTTAGCAAGAGAAGAGGACATTGAACACAGAGATGTGGTTAACTGATTGCTGGTGTCATGTAGGTCAACTGTATCCCAATGTATCACCACAACACCCAACACGATATGTACATATGCTGCTCTCAAACATGCAGTTGGCTGTAATTGTTGTTCCTCACTTTAGCAAGAGAAGAGGACATTGAACACTTTAGAAGAGAAGAGGACATGCGGAACACAGAGATGCGGATGCTATTCACATGTTTCACTCTGGTTAACTGATTGCTGGTGTCATGTAGGTCAACTGTATCCCAATGTATCACCACAACACCCAACACGATATGTACATATGTGGCTGTAATTGTTGTTCTCTCAAGCAAGAGAAGAGGACATTTGCTATTCACATGTTTCACTAACTAATGTATCACCACAACACCCAACACGATATGTACATATGCTGCTCTCAAACATGCAGTTGGCTGTAATTGTTGTTCCTCACTTTAGCAAGAGAAGAGGACATTGAACACAGAGATGCGGATGCTATTCACATGTTTCACTCTGGTTAACTGATTGCTGGTGTCATGTAGGTCAACTGTATCCCAATGTATCACCACAACACCCAACACGATGTACATATGCTGCTCTCAAACATGCAGTTGGCTGTAATTGTTGTTCCTCACTTTAGCAAGAGAAGAGGACATTGAACACAGAGATATGCTATTCACATGTTTCACTCTGGTTAACTGATTGCTGGTGTCATGTAGGTCAACTGTATCCCAATGTATCACCACAACACCCAACACGATATGTACATATGCTGCTCTCAAACATGCAGTTGGCTGTAATTGTTGTTCCTCAAACATTGAACTGCGGCTATTCACATGTTTCACTCTGGTTATTTGCTGGTGTCATGTAGGTCAACTGTATCCCAATGTATCACCACAACACCCAACACGATCTTTAAAGTTGGCTGTAATTGTATGTTATTTAGCAAGAGAAGAGGACATCAACACATGTTTCTCTGGTTAATGCAGTTGCTGGTGTCATCACCACACCCAACACGTAGGTCAACTATCCCAATGTATCACCACAACACCCAACACGATTAAACATAGTTGGCTGTAATTGTTGTTCCTCAAACTTTAGCAAGAGAAGAGGACTGTAATTGTTGTTCACAGAGATGCGGACTTTATTCAAGAGAAGAGGACATTGTTTCAACACAGAGATGCGGATGGTTACTGATTTCACTCTGCTGGTGTCAACTGTAGGTCATGTATCCCAATGTATCCCAATGTATCCACCACAACACCCAACACGATACGTACATATGCTGCTCTCAAACATGCAGTTGGCTGTAATTGTTGTTCCTCACTTTAGCAAGAGAAGAGGACATTGAACACAGAGATGCGGATGCTATTCACATGTTTCACTCTGGTTAACTGATTGCTGGTGTCATGTAGGTCAACTGTATCCCAATGTAGGTTCCAAGAGAAGAGGACATTGACATAATTGTTGTTCCTCATATGCGGAACACATAGTATTCACATGTTTCACTTAACATTGCTGGTGTCATTTTTATCCCAATGTAACCACAACACCCAACACGATTGTACATATGCTGCTCTCACGCGCGTCAATTTATGCGGATTTTCACAATGTTTCAAAATTTAGATAGATCAATTATCACACGGTCCTTGTCTTTAAGTGTCCAGCACTGTTCTAAATGTACTCGCAACCAAGTACGAGTATTATCATTTTCCGCAAAACTCTACACTTTATTTAGAAAACATTTGTTTGTTGAAAGAGAATCTATTCAAATGTTGTTAAACAGCTTGTTCCGAACAAAACTAAAAGGACTAACAAACCAAATTTTGTATCTTTACTACTAGGATATTTTTTTATTTTTTATTCACTAATTTTATTTTTAATATATAGTGTCATTGGTTTAATGTAAACACCTTCAACATCATCATCATATTCAAAAGAAAGGAGGTATCTGGCATATGTTACTTATGCAATTCTAAATTTTTTGCGCGTCATTAAAAATCAAAACATGTTCACATATACTTACATATTTCTTTAAATTAACGCGCGTCATATTATTTATTTAGTTTGACACGGTCCCAAGTCCACAGCACTGTTCTTAAAATTGTCCTCAACCAAGTAATGAGTATTATTTTCCACGAGGTTTGTGCTAGTGAAAAAGTTGTTTGAAAACTAGAGGTTGTGTTTTAATGCAACCCAAATTTCTTTAATAGCGGTCACAAATTCTATCATTGGTTTTGTCACTTCAATAAATATTAGTATCATTAATGTTGTTGCAGTTATATAGAGGTTTTGATTTTATAATGATTTGAGGTTATTGTGAATAATTTGAGGTTATGGTGAAATGAACGCAATATTAATGATAGCTCAAGTTTGTTGTCAGAAGAAATACTCTAAGGACAAGATTTTGTGTGTCAAGAGGCGTTTGGGGTCAAGTTTACAGATGTCAATTCATTCTAAATATGAAAAAGTGAAAACTACTCCCAAAAGAGTGAAAACCAAGCCACTCTTTAATTAAGGAGTAAAGGAATTTACTCCTTCATTTTTAGAGTGCTCCCAACAAATCTACAATTTAAAGAGTTATTAAGAGGTTTAACGAAACAGGTTCTGTAGGAAACAGAAAACATAACAGCAGACAAACTGTACTGAATGAAGAAGTGATGGAGGATGTTAGGGGTAGTTTATAAGATTCTCCTAAAAATATTTAAGAATTTTAAACTTATCTTTAAAATTCTGGTTGTTGCCTAAAACTATTATTGTGTTTATTTTACATTAACATTAATTTATGAAATAAAACCACTATATTAATACAACAATACATACCGTACGATAGATATTGAAGTGAATAAACCAATGATATAATTTATGACCATTTAGCGCTTGTATAATGTGACTTATTAAAGGTTGAACATTGTGTTGAATAAAAAAGTATAACTCTTTATAAAATAGTGCAAAACAACAGCTGTTAAACTGGTTTGAATTAATTGTAACTATGTACATCTTTAAAATCACCAATGAAAGTAAAGAAACAAAATCATGAGTTAAAATACTGCCAGCTGATTTCATAACAAAAACACTAGATGAGTTAATATTTTCCTTGAAGAATAGTGAAACATATTTCCAGAGGTATCAAACTGGGATGCAAAATCAGCGGGCGGTATATTGCAGAATTAATCAGAGAATCCACGTTGAAGTATACGTTGTTATGGTTGGAACATTTCAAATACATTCTACTTAAATGGAAAAACCTGTTTTACATATGTAATAAATACTACAAAAAATTAACATACATTATTAGAACCAAATTAAGAGTAGTAAGATATTAGATACAGGTAAAAAAGAAAATTGAGGAGAAGGTTTTAAATAAAGATTATAATGTATTCCTAAATAAACATGATGAATTTGAAAAGACTAGTGAAAAAAAAAACAGAAGATCTTTTGTGAAGGCTTTGGAGTATACAAACATGAAAAGATAGTTAGACTGTAGGAAAGAGAACATTGCTTTAAACGAGAACATTACTGGGGTGTAGAAGAAAGAAGGGAATACAAAATCCTGAAGACTAATGAAATATCTGACCAAAAGGGACAGAATACAGGTATTAGGTTATGGAAAGAAGATACTTGGGGAAAGAGGATAGTTGGTTTGACCTTGGCTAATGCAAAAGTGCTTTTGGTAATTTAGCAGAATAATCGACCATGACTTTGAAAATACAAATCGGAATCGGTACTGTCAACATCCAAATACTATAATATATTTTATTAAAACCTACGGTAATATTTTGTCCGTTAAACGAATTTAACGAACATTTAATGCGACCAGTACGTTTATTTCAGTCAAATGGGAACTCTCTACGTATTGAGTCAATTGGCTTAGAACTTGAAAAAGCTTTTAGAGGCTGTAGTTGAAAGAAATAAGAAAGTTAGAGGCGCTAAGTTACTTACGCTTGACAATATACTGTATAAAGAGGATCTAACGAATTTTACAGTCAACCACACAAATACAGATAAAGATAGTGGTTTACTTATAAACGAAAATAAAAGCTGGACTATGTAAAAGAAATACTAGGCCAACACGCAGTTAAGCACTGAAGCGCCGCTGGCATGAGTGATGCGAATTTCCTTATTCCTACAGAAATCACGAGGCAGTTTGCTACGCTTAGAGCCTCACTTCTGCTTCAGACATAGACGTGGTCTTTGTGACAAGACAAAATAAAATACTAATATTGATTTTTATTTTATAACTTTAGTATTTGGATGAATAACATTAAAATACCCATTGAAATCAGACCATTAAAGGGTAGGGAAAAAGAAATTTGCGCAAAGTGTAAAGTACAAATTTTAAGCTAGTTTAGTTAAGAGTTAAGCCGGTTTCATATTTCTTGAGGTCCATTTAGGGACACTTTGTGGCCACCCGGTGAACATCAAAACGTGTTCTGGGGTCAGGATTTATGGTCATAAGGAAAATCTAAAAGCTGGACTATTTTAACTACGACCGCTATGACGATCAAATAATGCTTATACTGGTTTAAAATACAGCTTTTCCATAGCCAGAAACTAATCAGTCTGTTGGTGTGATCCTCATTTATTCTTAGGCAAACCTTAAGAAGGCTATCCATGCATATGTAGCGTAATCTGTACACTTACGTTTAGGTTAGGCCCTGTCAGAACGGGTGAAGTTTACCAACACTGCCCCATAATCCAACAGTGGTACATCGAACTAATTTCTTCTATATTGTTCGTAATCAGCAGTTTAATTCAAAAAGGTAAGGAGTACTAAATTATTAATAAGTTTAAAATGCTTGTCTGAAAGTTATTTAAGGAAACTGTTGTTAGGCCTGAAAAATCACATTTGAAAGGACGTGTTTCTGATTGAAAAGTAAAATCATAATAGTCAGATCCATTTAATTAGAAAATGGAGTTTTCCATTGTGACATTAAACTTACGCTTTATTATAAATAATAGCTTAGCCTAACCTTAACCTACTATTAACATCTACATTGTAACGTTTTAAAGAAAGCAAAGAAAGCCTAAAAATAGGTTTGACCAGGACAGCACTCAGCGGCTCAGCGGCTAAATTTGATCTTGTCC
This sequence comes from Matsumurasca onukii, assembly GCA_018831715.1. Classification (NCBI taxonomy): domain Eukaryota; kingdom Metazoa; phylum Arthropoda; class Insecta; order Hemiptera; family Cicadellidae; genus Matsumurasca; species Matsumurasca onukii. Next base: position 23,193,704 of record CM032058.1, on the reverse strand, counting down.
TCTTAGGTTACTAAGTATTATCTATAATGAGCGTAAGTAAGATGAGTTTCCCAACTACTCGAAACGTAACTGAAGAAAAGTAAAATCGAACATTAGTTTTACTGAAACGTTTTAGGTTCCTAATAAACTTTGTTTTGACTATAAACGATTTACTGAAGAAAATATGAACGAAACTGGCTTTTTACAGATTGGAAAGAGTATTGGAATCCAATTTATCGGTGTTTTGAATTTCGCGATGGCAAGAAATATATCCAGAAAAACGTTGTATCTAATCTGCGTTAAGTTCGTCTATATGAAAGTACTTAATATAAATCCCAAAAACTACTATACGCCCTAAGCTATGGTTTCTTTGAACAGCGGTTTATGCTTTTACAGCCTCATTGTTACCGTGAATCTGGTTAGTATTGAAACTTACAGATACAGCCAAAACTTTCTAAGAATGTACTCTCATAGTTATATTGAATGTATTGTTACAACGATGTTTAAAACTATAGTTTCCATTTCCATCATATTTTTATTACCTTCATTTCAAGCCTGAAGATGACGATTTACGCACTTTAAAGAAAATTGAACTGTTTGACGAAGGTAATAACCTAATTTTAGTCATTCATATTTTTGCCTGCACTGCAATATGGGAACCTACACGATTCTTGAAGGAAACATTGCAGGCGAACTTCCAACAACGCAATTATCTTGTAAATACGCACCGCTTGATAGAGTCCACAAGCCTTTCAATTTATTTTAATCACGAGAATATAAATACATTCCATAGAAATACATTTATTTCTATGCTACTCCATATCTTGTCTGCTGGTAGATCTTGTTCTTTTCTGATATGTCTTGATTGAACCAGACTGGAATCTGTATAACCCCGCCACTACTCTCTGTGTTGAAGGGCTTGGTGTGAAAAGTGGTGCGCATTATGGCTGACACCAAAATATGGGAAATAATGGTTTCCATCAGTCATCCACCTCGGTGAATATCAAACACTACGTTTCCGATTCATCTCACGTGTTGTCTGATATAGCGATTGAATGAATAAATAAAATAAAAGCGGTTTAGAAAAATCTTTAATCCCAACACAATATGAAATGATCTTCAAAATGAACATAAGGGCAGAGGAATTATATTAGTTCTATGCAAGATTATAATAAAGAAGAAGCAACCCATGAGATAAGTTTAAATTATAAACTAGATGTCCAAGAAACTAGCAACATCATTAACTATAAGGAAAGGTCACGCTAATTATATTATGTTTTGGCTGAACAACTTTGAAACTAAGATATACAAGGTACACAATTTGAACTAACTCAATGTTTGAAATTGATAACTGTACCGTTTCTTACTACATCACTTGTTTAATCCATCTTAATCAGTTTTCTAAGCTTTTGTCGATGTTGTTGCTGAAGGTGGGTCATTCATTATAGAACAACACTATTTGAACTTCTTTTATTTTTTCAATAAACTCCTGTACAATATATTTTCTTTTATCTTTTTTAATTACATTAAAAATAGTTTAAAATATATAAGTTTTTAAAAGATTTATAATTTTAAGATAGTGCTATTATTTTGAAAAAAAAAAAAAAAATCTGTAACGCCAAATTAGATAATAATAATAATTTTATAATTAATTAGTTTTGTCCTGAGTGATAAGAACGTAAACTATTAAAATGTTGATCCGACAAATTGAGTATTTATCCCGCATATTAGTTCGTTGAAAACCTTTTTTTATCGTAGTTACTTTTAATAGCTCATGATGGTTGTTTTAAACAATAGTTTTTATCACATCCTGGCTACATACTTTCGCAAAACCTGGAATTTTAGGCAAACTAGCAAGCTATTAGTTAGATAGTGAGTATGTCGCTTTTCTAGTTTAAATCTGGCCACATTAGTTCTGCTTAACACATACTTGAAGCAGCTTGCAAGATATTCGTTGGTACAGTTTAATTCAAATCTACGAGGTTGTTAAGTTATAATTTGCCATAGCCTTTTATAAAATTACATTATTAGTTAATGCGAATATAATATTAGTCTGCTTGAAATTGTATGTGGCATCAATACCAATAAAAAACTGTTAATATATAATTGGTCAGAATACCTTAGAACAACACATTCACAATAAAACATGCAGCAAACCTGTTTGCAAATTTTTTATGTAACTTTTCAATAGTACGCTTTGCACAAAATACACTTTAGATCATTTGTCTTGGGTTTCTATTGATCAATTTAAAGTTTAACCAAACCATTATGTATCCAACAGTTAATGGTGGTTTACTTTGTCCGTCGAATATCAATCTTGCTCCATTATTTTATTACTCTGTGGATGACTTTGTAACCATTAGGGGGGCTCTATGATATACTCGTAATTATTTTAACCAAACATACCCTAATAATGATTAAATAGCACTGGAAGGTTGAAACGATACCTTTGACAACAGGGTCTCTTATTTAGCATACATCCATTTGATTTGACAAATATCGTTTCTACGCGTATCTTATAATTGATATCTTATAAAATATCTTTTGCGTAGAGGTAATAGACCACTGGAGAATATGATTTAGTTTATAACACAAGAAATGTAACAATAGGTAGCTTCAGATTACCAAGAAATAAGGACATTTTAGACATTCTTTCCAATATTTAGGACCCAAATTATTTAACCAACTTACTTAACATTAGACAACTACGCAATAAGACTTCGTTTTGTAATAAAGTAAAAAATGGTTACTAGCAAGAAAATATTAGCTACCTTTAAGTTCGTAAAAACATTAATTACAGTCGTGTTCACAAGTTTAATAGTAGACTTTTCATTATTCAAAAAGTTAGCACAGCTAGTACAGAAAATACACTTTGGATAATTTGTCTTGGGTTTCTATTGGCCAATTTAAAGTTTAACCAAACTATTATGTATCCTACTGTTAGTGGTGGTTTACTTTGTCCGTCGAATATCAATCTTTATTTTATTACTCCAGACTTTGTAACTATTAGTGGGTCTCTATGATATAATTATTTTAACCAAACTTACCCTAATAGTGGTTAACTAGAACTGGAAGTAAGACATTTTGTACATATTTTATAACTAAGCGTATTAGAAAATCCATTTATTCATTTATTCGTTTTACGCGTATCATTCATTTATTCACTTTCAGGATCTTTGTTGAAATTAGTGGGAACAGTTAAAACCCTCGTTTAACCCTTCAGGCAGCTCAGACATCATTAAGCAACCAATTCCTTTGCATCAATGCGTTTAAGTTACCTTTTTCATACTTACAAAGAACACTGAATTCTAATTGGTTATCATACGAAATTAAAGTTCCATCAATATACCCAGTCGTAGAATAAGTAAATGCGACATTTAAACACGATGGAAGTTTTTCATTTTAGCGCAAAATAACTAAAAATACGTATTGGACGAGTAGCCACAAGCCCTAAAATGCATACTAGCACATTTAGGATTTTTCTCCCATTTGGCTGAGGGGTTGACTTTACAAATAAAACAATTTTATGTTATAAACACTGCAATTTATGATCCATATTTAATGTAACTTGAAATTTACCTTTACGTCACCATGCCCACCGACTTTTGTATTGAAGAAACTGCAAGATCCTATCAGCGGATCAGCCAAACCAATATGGCGACAATTGACGTTTTTAACCACCATCTTGGTCTGGTTATCTTACTTTTTTGACTTTTAATACTCTTGTTTGCTTTAGTACCGTCCTTGTTTCACATCAAAATCAATTAAAACCCTTTCTTGTAAGGAAAACGTATAATGGGCTTTCCTGCGAAACCACCTTTGCTGGTTAATAAACCTAACCTAGATATTTGTATTTGTGTACTATATTTCATAAAACTAATACGAAAAATGTTACTTGAAGAGTAGCTACATGTCCTTATATACCAAAGGTAATTTGAAAGCAAAATCTGTGGTAAATAAATACATATGTAAAGTCATGATATTTGACTCGGAAGCCTAAACAGCTATGCGATTTGTTCTACGACAATTTGTTCTATATGTATACTGAAATAAATAAACAGCTCGATATGTATAGCTCAATAAAGAGCGATAAAAATTAATACTAATGAATTTCCTTTGGAATTTTGCTAAACAAGCTTTAAGTATAAGAGGTTTATGAGTTCTAATATTGTAATGTATAAAATAAAGTCAAAAACACTCTACATTCTTTTAAAAGAAATGCCAATAGGCTTTTATATTACGAGTACATTTAAAAGGATAGAATATATTACATCTTTCCTTCTTCTATCCTTTTAAATTTAAAACCCTTAATTTACTTACTTTTGTAATTTGATTTTTCGAAGATCTCTTTGACCGTATCAAAGTAATATTAGCTATATGAAGTTTTTAAAATTTGTTATAAGCTGCAAGTACGTTGATTTATCCTTTAATTTCTGTTGGCCGAGCAACTATAGTTTAATCATGGTGAAATCCAATTAATACGAATATGATAACATAAACCCATTTGCTGGAAAACGTTAACACGTTCAAATATGGATAATCAAGTAAGGTTAGTGGTCGTTGACGCCAGTCAACCAATATCAATTTGCTCTTAAAACTCAATTTGGTGGTAATCACATTAGTTAATTTACAATTACAAACCTATTATCAGATCAAGTTACACACTGTCCTAACTGTATTAATTTTCATAAATTAAAACAAAATGGTGAGGCCTCTTCTACTATTTCAATCATTGAAAACATTTCGACAGAATTCATACACATTTGGTTTCTGACAAAACTATTCTTGTATTTATTTCAATAAGGCATTGATATAAATTTGCCGAGTTAATCTATTATTTTGTTTACAAACTTATGGGCTTACTTATCAAACTTAGGGCTTGTTTACATTGGTCTACACTTTTATCATCAAGCGAATGAACAGGATTCTTTTCAACAAGCCGGCCGAAGTATAAAGCTATTAGTTTTTCATTATGGTACAGCTGCTTTAGTTTGGGCTGAAACATAATTTCTTGTAATATTTCACTTGAGTATTGGTAAGGGTTAGAAAATTAAATACTTTCAAACTTTAAACCAAACTAAAGGATGTATTATTTTAAAACAATAATAAAAACTGATCTTGTAACTTTTTGAAAAACAATGGCCATTTTGTTTGAGACACCTCACGCCTACAATTTCCATCATATCTTTTGAGATAGTTTAAATTGTAATATAACAACTTTGTGACAAATTTTATGATATTCCTTTGGTTTAATAGTAAAAACCAGAAATTAAAGACGTAATTTACAAAATATTTGGATTTATTTCATGGTTTTATTAAAGAGAAAATAAAAATTTGTCTCAGGAGAGTCCCTAATCAATTTCAAAACAATGATTTTTCATAAAAATCAAATCTGATGAAAACTGTAGGTGTCTCAAGAAAATGCGTTTTTTACATTGTTCTTATATGACGAAGTTTAAGGTCACAGCCACTAATGCGCACTCTTAGAGAGAGGTTTACAGTAAGCTGCTTTGTGTGTCATTAGTAGATTACTGTCCAACTCTGAGAAACGCGTTTTGTATACGAAATATATGGAAATTACAAGAAAAACCAGGCCGACACGCAGCTTAGCGCTTAACTCCCGCTAGCATGAGTGAATCGAATTTCCTCAAAGACTCGCTTCAGCCTTCGGCCTCAGATTTTTATGTTCGATTACGACGAGAGCTACGTCGGTCTGCGGCCTCACTTGGTCTCCTGTATGATCACGGGCGCTACGAGGCTGTGAGTGCAGTGAATGGGTACGTATAGTGTCTCCATTTAGCTTCACAGGCTAATGTGACATTTGAAGTATTTGTAATAATATAACAATATAATCTTTTCCATGATTAATCTTTAATACTTTCATCATAATGCGTTAACGTAGTGATATACTGTTGTACTGATTGATACTGAGATACAGTACAACTTGGTTCAGACAAACCAACTTATAACTTGGTTCTTCGTGTTTAAAAACTTCCTTAATATGCAACCTTGTACTCATCAATCGTCTGCCAATTACTTTACCAGTTTTTAAGCATTGAGACCACTTAAATAAGTATTTCTTCCTAAAATATAACACCACCACTTCATGTATGCAATTCATATTCAAGTTGAGCTTTTCTTTTTTCTTTTCTGAGAGTAGAACAGGAAATAAAATGTGTGAAGTGTGATTGGTTGATGAATATTGTAATTCTGTTATTGACAGATTAACAGACACTTCCATTACAAGTCATGTACATTCGTCAATTATCTACCAGCAATGTGCATCTAATAAACCTGGTGTTGTGATATAGTCTAATGGTTAACACTAGAATTACCTAAGCAGCATATTCTGACTGATGACAAAACCCAGTAATGTCCGTATTTTGGAATATTTTCTTGATTACTTTTAAATGTCGGCCAAAGAGTGGGGTTTCACTAATACAGTGGAATGAGTAGTCTTAATTGATTGAAATGTATTTTCCTTTCATAATTTTTAGTATAACTTTCAGTAAAAGTTTGAGGCTGAGCCTCGTAACGCTCGTGTTCATACCAGGAGGGCAAGCTGAGGCCGAAGGCCGAAGCGATACTGTGAGCATAGCGAACACCCTCGTAACACTTATCGTAATAGAATATGAAAACCAGAGGCCGAAGATCGAATCGAAGATGTGAGTGGAGGGAATCAGAGCAACAAATTGCAAAGGTAATTCGATTCACTCATGCCAGCGGCGTCTTAGCGCTTGGCTGCGTTTCGGCCTGGTTTCGGTCTTTACATTGTTCTTTGTCACTTAATGTAGATTGTATAAAAATAATTATTCTAAATATTTCAAACAAGCAAGGGTGGATACAAAAACCAACTATCAAGTACGAGTAACTTCACGTGAAGGACAAAGGAAAGTGTTATCGGAAAGAAAAGACTAAACTTTCTCTGACCCTAAGGAGAGAGTCGGACTCTTTGTAAACCCAATCAAAACTTATCTTGCTGTTCTTATCGTAGAGAGGGCTTTAAAGAAATAGTAATAAAGGTAAATAATTAAAGGATAAATACTCATTTTACTAGAATTTAAACAAAACGTTGAAATCCCCAAATACAGTAATAATTCTAAGAGCCAAAACTATAAATATTAATAATTAAAATATAATATTTTTAATGCATTTATTTTTAATACGCTATTAAGGTCAGGCGCTATCACGATTTAAGCTTCAAGATTGTATAGATGTAGATTCCGTGTTTTATAAAATATTATAAGTGCACTTTCCACAGTTGTGTACTATAAGTTAAGAAATTTATACAATGTGTATTGTATTTTCACCCAGCCATAAACAATACATTTCTCAGTATCTCCAGAATAACATCACATTGAAGTACTAAGTATTGTTTTAGCGGGTGAAAGCTAACTGTAAGATTTATTTAATATTTTTTAAAACAAGTTAATTTAAAACAAGGCGCTTTTATTATCTCTAGTATTCAGTTAATTTAATATATGAACAAATACACGAATGATTGATTGTGTGCTATAGGAATTTGAAGTCTATCGCCTTTACTTAATCTAATATACAATTCGTTATTTTTTTAAATGGCTTATGTTTTTTATCAGTACACTAATTTTTATAATCTAACTAATTCTCCTGAAAGAAGCCTAAGTCATAATATAATATTACTGTGTGTTGCCAAAACGAGGAAAGTATATACCGTCTACCAAAAGTTAATTAAAAACAACAAAACCACAAAACGAAGGAGGCTTTAAGATTTCCTCTAAAATTATCTTCTGAAAGCTCATTTATTGTGTATTTTATTTAATAAGCCTGAATATTTAATTCCTTCCTGTCTTCATCTTTGCTTTCCTTTAGGATTAATATTCTTTTACCCCTACCTTATTTAACAATTTACAAGACCCGTTTCACGTTTTTCAATATAATTCCCAATAATACTTTTGAAAGAAAAAGTTACATAGACGAGTAGTCTTACTAAAAAACGCCTAATCACGTGCTTTTGGAATTAAACGCTTAAATATGTATGTTTAATTCCAAACAACAAGATAGCTCAGCTCATTAAGTTTAAAAAGAACGTTTTACAGTCCCTTGGTACCTTGTTAACAAATTCATTATAACTTCCAAAACCCTGTCGTTGCAGATATTATTAATAATGAAAATGAGAATTGAATTATCTTCACCAGTGGTGTCTGCACAGCGCTAATTATGTTAAGCTAAAAGCTCTTCTACTGAAGAGGGAACTAAATCAGACACAAATTACCAGTTTCTCAAAGAAATAAAAGTGGACCGAAATATCAAATGAAACTTTATTTCTTTGTGTAAAATTACTACTACAAGTAGAATTTACTACAATATTTAATGGCTATGTAATCATCACACTTTAAACTTTGACATGTTTTGATTAAGTGGCTAGAGTATATTTTCTGCTTACTTACTTTTAACTTTATTTTAATTTAAATAATTCTGGTGAAATAATTTGAAACAAAATTATGTTACTAACCATCACAAATAAATATTGGTAGTTTATAATAGTTTTATTTGTGCTAATAATGTAATAGTGTTCATCCTTTCCAAAATAAACGTATCTAACACAGAAGTGTAAACATTGGGTTTATTATATTATTAAAATTTAACTTGAATCTAGTTTAGTTGATTCTAGTCGAAGTAAAATAGAAATAAATAAATTATAAATAAAACATCTAGTTATGACATAAACAAGGTCAACTAACATGTAATGAACAGCAATGTTAAATTATACGTAACCGCCTGTAATACCAGTTGCAGTAATATTAAATTTGCATATATTAAAAGCAACTAGTTAGTTTGTTCTGGCTTTGCACATAGCGGTCGGACTAACAACTTTATTGATATCCCAACTGTTGGTCAATATGACTCAAACAACATGTTTAATTGCAATATTCTAAAATATCTTATAAGTAATAATACTTGACCCTTAAAACGTAATATTTCAACGTCGGTTGAATGCAATTATATCCTGACATCAATATTAATTATAAACATACTTTTCATTAAATATTTACATCGAATCTCTGTTATATTAGTTGTACAGGTATCTTTGCGTTAATGTGAACAGAATTGCCAAACCTATTACTGAGTACGTCTTTGCTAACACTCTTGATTGTTTATTGTAAAAATAGTTCAAATAAAGCGTCTCTCTAAGGTTCTATTCACATTGTGATCTGACAACAAAAGACTCACCCAAGTGACTTCGTTCCACCGTTCCAATCTACTTAACAGCTGGTCCATGTTAATCGTCGCACAATTTATGTATTGCTCCGGTCACGTATTTATAAAGTGTTTACAAAATGATAAATAAACATAATATTTTTACATTAATTATTTAAATATCTATAATCGTCGTAGAATTGACTTAATATATCAATTTCAATAATGCGATTTTGTTCAAATCAATATGTGAACTAGTCATGTCAACAAACATCCCTAAAATCTCATTATCATTAACTGTTTCTCATTAACTGTTTGATTGTGCAGTCACCGTATTTGTTTAAGTTCATTGAATTTATTGCCTGCATACATGCTTTTTCATCTAGAGTTGGGAAAGTCTAGAATTATTTTAATTTTTGATTTCCAAAAATATTGAAGGAATTATTATAGGAATAATTATTACAATTATTATGAAGTATTACAATTAATATAAAGTTTAACATATAAATTAATATAAATTTAAATTCAAAATGATTTGTTAGAAAAATGGATTATTGAAACATGCAGTTTACAATGTATTACTCTTCACGGATACTATTCTTTACGGAGGACCCAGTCAAGCCACGCTAAGTACGTTTATTTACTCCGTCTTGAAAAGCTTACTTTTACTAAAATCTGCGGTTCAACTTGATTGGTTTTAATTTTTTTTGTTCTTCATGCGTTTCATAGTATGATTTACAAAACTTAATAATTCAGCCAACATAATGAGGAAAATATAAAACCAAAACAACAAGACAATAACACACGAAGAGGATACAATATTGCTTTATTCCGCCCTTTGTCGTTTCAGAAGGGTGTTTAGTCGATGCTTGTGGCTACAATACAGCTTAGCCGTGGTCCCCTTGAACCACTGATATTTGATGATCAAGTTATTTCGCCTTTGTAGTATTCATCAAACAGTATATAAACCTGATTGATAATACGTTTCACACCAAATATCATGTTTGCTGCTGGCACTCGTATCTAAAATGTCTCTAAGTGGACTCTGAATCCCTTAAAGTCTCTCGTCTCGTACATTTCTCAACAAACCTCAGTTGAATCTCTTAAAGTCAAGTGTTTTCTGAATACTAAATACGACCTTTAGATTGGTATTACCTCTTAAGATTTGCTTTGAGCTCTCAAAAATTTGACAGTAATATAACAAGAAAATATAAACAAAGGCTAACATAATTCCAACACTTCACTGTTAATACACTGAGAGTGTTTAGTTTAGGCCTATCACATGTTGCGTACGTAGACATAATTGACTAACGAGGTTAGTCTAATGAATGGATTACCAAGTACTTCCAAATGGGTAGGCTTGTAGAGTCTTATGATCCTCGTCCATCACAGATTGATTAGTGTTTGAGGTCATAAAGGCTCCATTTCATATACATGTTAAATATAAGAGTATATAAGGTTGATGGTAAAGTACTTTGATTATTTGCTGTTTAAAATCTTTTAATAGCTGTTTAAAATCTTTTAGTAGCTGTTTAAAATCTTTCAATAGCTGTTTAAAATTTTTAATATCTGTTGAAAATCTTAAAATAGCTGTTTAAAATTTTTCAATAGTTGTTTTAAATCTTTTAATAGTTGTTTAATATCTGTTGAAAATCTTTAAATAGCTGTTTGAAATTTTTAATAGTTTTAAATCTTTTAATAGCTGTTTAATATCTTTTAATAGCTCTTTAAAATCTTTCAATAGCTTTTTAATAGCTGTTTAATGGTTTTAATAGCTGTTTAAAATCTTTCAAAAGCGGTTCAATATCTTTTAGTAGCTGTTTAAAACATTTAATAGCTGTTTAAAAATTTTTAATAGCTGTTTAATATCTTTTAATAGCTGTTTAAAATTTTTCAATAGCTGTTTAAAATCTTTCAATAGCTGTTTAAAATTTTTCAATAGCTATTTTAAACCTTTTTAATAGCTGTTTATTGTCTTTTGTAGTTGTTTATAATTTTTCAATAGCAGTTTAAAATCTTTCAATTGCTGTTTAACATCTTTTAATAGCTGTTTGAACATTTTCAATAGCAGCTTAAAATCTTTCAATAGCTGTTTAATGTCTTTTAATAGCTGTGATACATTTCCACTGGTCTATTGTAAATTTAAGTATTTCGGGAAGGTGCAACTCCGGTATATGTAATAATACTGTATATAATAAAACGTATGTTTATAATTAAAATTGATATCAGGATATAGTTGGATTTAACCGACGTTAAAATATTACGTTAGTAAAGGACAAGTATTATGACCTATTAGATATTTTAGAATACTGTAATTTAAAATGTTATTTGAGTCGTATTGACCAGTAGTTGGGATATCAATAAAGTTGTTAGTCCGACCGCTATGTGCAAAGCCAGAACAAACTAACTATTTGCTTTTAATATATGCAAATTTAATCTTACTGCAACTGGTATTACAGGCGGTTACGTATAATTTAACTTTGTTGTTCATCACATGTTAGTTGACCTTATTTCTGTTATAACTAGATGTTTTATCAATAATACATTATTTTAATAATTTATCGTTTCAGTTTTTTAAGACAATGAGTCTACAAATTGAGCTAATATCCATTGTTTTACTCCAGTGTGATAGAAATACTTGGTACTAGTACTCTTAAATACCTACAAACATGGCACTACCGATGGTTGGCTCAAGGGGGATTGGAACCTGCTCGGCAAACCCACAACATCGTGTAAACCGATCCTTCACACCGGCAGTTCAAAGCAGCAAGATCTGGTGTTTTACACGAGGAAGCAGTTTGAAACCCTTGTAAATCTTCTCTCCCTAAACATCTATCTGGATACCGAGCTTGTAACATTGATGCTACATTCCCTTTCACCTCACTGCCCTCATTTCCTAACTCAATCCTGCGGAATGAAATGTAAAATTCACTGTGCATATTCCAATGTCAAATGGCACCTAACATGGTTAAAAAATCATAAAGAATAAATTTTTAGGTTAAACTATTAAATTAGTATGAGAAGTAAAGACACTCTCAACGTTAAAGTAAAACTCTTTATATATTTAAGTAAACCAACATAACACTCTTTATATTTTAAGTTAACCTTTTTAATAATTTAGGACGTTCAAAATAACGTTATAGCGTTCGCCGTATTTAATATGAAAACTATACGATCACACATTTAATCCAGTAAACGTTTCATCTGCTTAACTCGTTAAACTTTACAAAAACCAAAACATCGATTGTTGTTAGAAAAACTGATACGTACAATGGTTGATGATGTATTTTCTTTTGCGTTACCAAACCAAAATGCAACAAGCTCTATTTTTAACAAGCATGTTCGTCTGTGGTACAAAAATATGAGCTTTAATGGCATTTCTCTAACTTTAAGTTTGTCTTTTTGTATAAATTTAAAGTTACTGAACTATGACATTTTACACGTATATGATATAAAAATAACCTTTTCAAAGCAACTACTTTAGGTTATGTCAAATTTACATGAAATACTACAAAATGATACCCACATTCCAAAATTAGATGAGTTAGCGAGAATGCTATTATCATAATTTGAATATCAATCCAAGAAACTTAGAACTAGACACAGCATTATACCAGGTGGAGAGGTTACACATGAATGTTTCATAGTTTGCAAAGCCCCACTTTAAACTTAGTTGATTACCATTCAACAATGTCGACTAGATTGACTCGATTAGGCCTCAAACTTAGCCTAAACGCACGCCTCTTCACCAACTATTAATTGATTGGATTCTGGTTAAGAGGAGCATGATTTAGCATTGGTCCGCTGAAAAATGTCAACTCTCTATGAGAAATCTGACATTTAATCAATTAGGATTCAATTGCATAACAGTTTCATCAATCTGTTATAAACTCTTAGGGACATACATAATTTTGTTCTCTAGAAGTATTAAGCACGAGCTCGAAATCCCGTTTTATTTCTGCTTATGTCAAAGACTATCTTGAAGCAAACGGCAATTCCAAACTCAACAATTATTCAACCTGCTAAAACTTTCTCATTAATAAAAAAGTTTTAAAGAGTTTTTACTCTAATAATAGTAGGGTAATAAAAGAAAAAATTAAAAAGTACAGTTAAACTATGACATGTCTTGGCTTATGAGTTTTAAATGTGCTAAAACCCACTCAACTCAACCAGCTGAAGAGAGATTTCATTAGCAACAATCTGAGGAGGAAAGCAACAACAAAAGCTACTTCATTTAAGTGACATCACTTCGTTCAACATTCAGTGAGTCATCAACGCAGACAGCTTCTTTGTGAGAGGAAATATCTTTGTAGTTTGTTAAAGGCTCAATAAACACCCTTCCTCTTGTTCAGGCACTCTTTGATCTTCTTATAATGTCAATTTCTGATCAAGTTAAGTGAATTGAAATAAATTAGAAAATACACCTAGCTGTATCAATATAAAATGTTATCTATATCTAACAATGAAAATCCATTTAGTAAATATGTAAATATTAAAAGATAACTATTTACAAACGCTACAAAAGACAGAGTGTGCTGTAATTAAATTAATTAGTAACTAGTACTTTAACTAGCTTCAATGATTTACTGTAAGTCAGTGTTAAAACTATCAAAACAGACACGTTGAAAAAGCTTTATGTCCATGCCACAAAAAGAATATTAAAATTATCTTTATTTTCCTAGGAAATAAAGATTGTCAAAACAACTTTGACATTTATTGCCCTGGGAGTAAAAGTACAAATTCAGCACGTCAATAAATGTGTCTAACGCATTTGCTTTCGGAGTAAAATAACAAAAAGGGTATTGCATTTTGCAGTTTGTTGTTTGGCGTAATGTTAACATGCTCACTTTCAATCTAAATTTGATCACATTTCATTGCCTCGGGGGTTTTCTAAACAACAGGGTATACATCTCTAAAAGTATTACGTCGTAATTACTTTAGTCAGAGGCTCTGGAACAAATTCTCACTTGTGAATTACGATCTTGAGGTTTGGTACATGTAAACTATTATCTTATAATGAAATAAATAATATACTTTACCCTACAATATTTTTACTAATTTGCAATACTAAACCTAACTAAACAACAGGGTGTACATCTCTAAAAGTACCGGTTACGTCGTAATTACTTTAGTGTCAGAGGCTCTGAACAAATACTCACTTGTGAATTACGATCTTGAAAGGTATGGTACGTAAACTATTATCTTATAATGAAATAAATAATATACTTTACCCTACAATATTTTTACTAATTTGCAATACAAAACCTAACTAAACAACAGGGTGTACATCTCTAAAAGTACCGGTTACGTCGTAATTACTTTAGTGTCAGAGGCTCTGAACAAATACTCACTTGTGAATTACGATCTTGAAAGGTATGGTACGTAAACTATTATCTTATAATGAAATAAATAATATACTTTACCCTACAATATTTGCACTAATTTGCAATACAAAATTATGATTTTTTCTTACATACAATTGAACACGATATCTTTTTGTAAAAGAAAACTTTCTGTTGTGTTTTAATAGATCTGCATTAAAAATGTACATAATTTTAGAATATAGAACAAATATGGCATGAAATTTTATGAATAGTCTTTGATTCCCCTATTGTACAATTTATATCTACTCCGTGGTGGCTATTTATATTATAACAAAATAGTAGTAATACATTATAATAGCTAGTATCGTAAAACTAGTATTAACTATTATTATGATAACTAGTATTTATTTATAACATTTTTACAGAAAATAAAATTCTAATTAGAATACATGGTTTTGTAAAACTAAATAAACCTTTACTAGCAGTATCTATTTAAATATTCTAAATTTTTAACACGGTAAAAGCTTTTGTTTTAAAATATAGCTAAGATAATGCAAACAGTATTCTAATTATTTATTTATAGAACAAACTATGAAACATCCAGGAGGCCTTTTAAAAAAGAATAGCACCTGGCCTACACGCAGGTAAGCGCTAAGGCGCTGCTGACATGAGTGAAGTGAATTCACTGTGAAACTCGTGACTCTAATTCGCTAATTGTAACTGGTTCACTACGCTCACAGCTTCGTTTCGGCCTTTGGCCTTCTATATTTATTTCAAATTTTATAAAAATCGTATGAAATTTACTGCTTTTGAGACAACTAAACCCGCTTTTGAAAACTCCCATTCAAAAGGGTACTTCCAGAAGTGCGATTTTGCTTGCCTACGATCTTGAAGTAGAGTTTTACAAAGGAACATGTTTAATAATTGTAACGAAAATCGGACACAAATGCGACTTGTACTCACATATACAGTATACACATGCATGTAAAGTTTTGTAAAGCATGCTCACTGCAAACTTGTTCTGAGGGTCAAACCGGTGCTCGACTCATGGCCCCGGGCCAGGGTCCAACCATGAATGCCTGATGACATAAATATCTCATTTTCCCTGGGAACTCGATACGAAGATAAATATATTTAAGAGTTTCAATGTAGAGTTGAGCTGAGAAACGCCAGGTGGAAGACTGAGAGTGGTTGATTGAGTCATGTCGGCAGTTTCAACACTATAGAGTAGACTCATCAAGCCACTCAAGCTTAGTGGGGGAATGTTTTATACAGTCTCAACACTATAGAGTAGACTCACTGCCACTCCAAGCTAGTGGAGGAATGGTTTATACAGTCTCAACACTATAGAGTAGACTCACTGCCACTGCTTAGTGGAGGAATGGTTTATACAGTCTCAACACTATAGAGTAGACTCACTCAAGCCACTCGCTTAGTGGAGGAATGGTTTATACAGTCTCAACACTATAGAGTAGACTCATCAAGCCACTCAAGCTTAGTGGAGGAATGGTTTATACAGTTTAAACGAGAAACAGGCCGCTTAGAAACAAATCATACATAGCATTTAATTGTGTGAGTTGATCAAATCGTAGATTGAAATATTGTGAAGAATAAACGTCTGGCAATCAATAGGTCAAAGCAAACAAGCGTTTTCTATATTGTTATCGTGCTTGTACTGATACATTATTTAAAGATTTCCTCCGACTAAAGAGTATTTATTATTTTGATTTCAAGTCCGCTTACGAAGCCCTGGAAGTTGCCATATGTCATTTCGATACACACCTTGTTTAGACACTCAAGCAAGGGTATTTTCTTTCAATAGTAAAATATATATATTTTGGTATTTTGTGGAATAAATTACGTATAATTTTGTTTAGAATAGCATGAGAGAATGCTAGAGTATAAGTACTTGGCTAACCATTGGCAAAAAAGTATTACTAAAACTGTTTTAAAAGTGTCCGCTTTTTGTTTAGCCTAGATTTGTGGTCTGCTAGACCTCTTTACTTCTAAATGCCTTTGGTATGCCTAGTCTTTTCGGTATGCCTAGTCTTTTTTATTGACTATATGTTTTCAAGTTTTATAGATGTACTATGAGATTAAGAAAGTATTTGTTTAGTTCTCCATTACATTTCACTTAAATTTCTAGGTTTAAGTGTTGCTGACTTACAATTTTGTTGGAGCACATTATTATATGTTGTCTTTTGAATATTTGTGTCCGTTTCTGAAGGCAGTCCAGAAACAAACTAATTTTACAACCTGTAAACTGAACGCAAACCCTTAAGAAGCAGCTTCAATACGTATTACTTATTGTGCTGCCCTTGCATAAAATTTAATATGTGGAGTAAACAAAATAAATAACTTAAAATCTTATTACAGTACTTTTAAATGTAATACTTTGTCTTTACTTTTAATAATGTCCATTAACAAAATTGTTAAGGTGTATATGAGTTTAATGTAAACTTGTCCTGTAAACTGGTGGTAATTGACAATCTTTATTTTTTATATTGTGAGTGTGTGTTTGTTAAAAGGTAGATACATTTTTAATGTTAATTTCGATTGAACTATTATATTAGTTACAAAACAGCTAATAAAAAAATTGAATTATGAAAAATGAATACCTGGATATAAATATACGCTTAGAAACTTACAAAAACTTACGATAACAGAAGTACTCGTAAAATATAAAGAACGAAATAAACACTAATAAAAACAACATTCAAACCAGAGACTGTGTGAATGTTACCTTGAAGGTATTCTTGCATATGTATAGTGGAAAGCTTTATTTCGATTTAATATGTATGTGTCGGTTCTTCTATAAAAAGAACCACGCGTCAAAGTTTCAATTGTTTGGATCGTGAGAAGAAAGATGAAGAGGGGCTTAGAAAAGTTGTTAAGAGGCTTACGTTGAACTTTCTAACCTATTGTTTCCAAAGCTTTAAAAGATTGACTTTTTCATACATTCTTCCTCCTCTCTTTCCCGTTATACGCGTATGAACGTAGTGCAGTAAATGTTATAAATATTACCTTTTCTAAATTAATTTTGCATGAAATATTTCAGAATTCATTTCACATTACGAAATGCTTCTAGTACTACTTGCAAACTGTTTCTTTTAATATTCAGCAACGTTTTGTTAGTTTTTACTAACAGACGTGATATTTTGATTATTTGACTTTCGTTGCCTATTTCAACAGTTGTAAGATAAATAAAATGCTTAGTTCATACGAAGGATAAAATAAGTAAACACTGACAGAGTGATTTTGATCGAAAACAATCCAACCCGACTAAATTTAGAACTAGTGGCACTTATACTGTGAATATTCGTTAAATTTGGGAGGTAAAAGTATAATTTTATCATTGTAATTTTAATTTGGGTTTTCCAACAATGAATGAATGCCTTAAGAGCACTGTTTTCCCGTTCACTGACAGTCAAAAATGTCTGCAAACATATCTCAAGCTCAGTATGTGGTCCAGGTATAGAGGCAAATGTTTGGAACACAACTTCTTTTATTAGGAACTTTGTTTGGACTAGTTAGGGAGGTGAACATATCAAGAGCCCCCCGAGCCTTTGAACCGGTAAAGGAGAGGGTGTCTAAAGGCAAGGTTAGTATATAGGAGGTTGGCTTTAATTCTCATAAGACCTGTGTTCCAGTTTTCGGGGAAGATTGTGACGTCACCAGACCTCTAGAATCCTCGTCCGACTCAACTTTTATTAGCAAGGTTAAATACTCTGCTCACGGCGACGTAATCCAGAATTTTTCAAAATTTACATACTTATATATTTCTCTTCAAAGGAGAAACGGGCTTTTCAACGATATGTACATCAAGTATTCCTAATTAATTGAATTTATAAAAAAATGTTAAACCTTTTTTAGTTCAAAGAAATTATGACATCAAAAGTAAGTGATCTGAAATCTTTTGTTTTGATTATTTTATGTTTTAAAGTATTTGTTTTAAAAAAGAAACTTCAAATTTTCATTTAGAAAAAGTTTAATTTAATTTAGCTCAAGTGGTTTGTTTGCACTTTTAAAGTCGAAATTGAGATTTAAAAATATCGCATGTTAGACTTCAAAGTGGTGTGTAACTAGAAAAAATTTCTGGATCTGAACAAATTTATTATATATTATTTTTGAATTTATTTTTAAGACAATGCAGTTTACGGTAAACTATTAACTACAACTAATGTTTGGAAATACGTTTTGAAAATCCGTACTAGAAAGTCAGATCCATCGCGTTTGCATAGTGCAAATTGCTGAAATTTTAGAAACTTATTTGTTTGTTCATTTTTATGTAACTTTTTGTGTAGAGTTTTATTAGTAAATGGTAAATAATTTATGCAAAAAATTGACAACTTTGGTTAATTGTGCTTAATATTAATATTTTCTACTGAGATTATTATCGTAAGTAAAATTAATAGACAAACACTAGTTCACACAGTGTTGTATATATTTAATCACACTGCTTTGGCCATATTACTACTTGTTGTATGTTTACCGTAAATCAAACCTCTTTCATTTAAATAATTTTAAATTATATGAATAAAATATAAAACCTGTAGAACTGATCATACTATTAATGGCGAAACAATGTAAACAGCCGAAACTTAAATGAAAATATATGATGAAATATAAATTATCTCGATTTGTTCTAAACCAAGAGATATAATTAAACGGACATTATATTTTTAAACTTAACATAGTATATTTTTATTTCAACTAAATCTCATGATGTTAGTTTAGCAACCAATGGAACTGATAAATTGTTTCCTATATAAATATTTTTCTATAGTAATTAGGATACGTAATAGCTGACTATTTAACTCAGATAAATATACCAGTTGTTATATCCACTGGCTTGAAAAAGTTATGTAAGCTCATAAGTTTTGTATTTTCAACAGTAACGCATCAGTGGTTTAGTATTTAGTACTACTTTAATACGAATTTCCATGACTACAAATCAGAATAATTCAGAGTAACTAGTTGGAGTCCTGTGTCCTAAGCTATTTGAAATGAATCTGACAACTTAATTAGGAAAACTAAGTTATAAGGAAAACATAGTGCGTGCAATAATCTGACAATCCAAAAGAAAATAAGCGTACTTTATTATAAATAATAATTTAAAGGGGGTTAAATTTATATTGTAGTAGGCTATATCTTTGCCAACATTCAACTATTGCATTTTTCTTTAAAAATGCAAGCTCTTAATCAATATTACGTCACATTTAAACTAGATTTCATAACGAGTTAACAAATTGCCCAAAAGACTCTCGATTCTGGAAGCGGTATTAAATTATATAAGTTTAGTAGTTTATAAACAATTATTTTATTCTTGAAGCTCTGCCTATTACATTGGTGCTCATTATACAACTAATTAAAACATGGTAAATACAAACTAATAATTTGTGTAATGTCGTTTTGTCCTTTACAATAATGTACTGATAGAGAACATTTACTGCAATGTGGTTCAATAATAATGTTAAACGTTATAAGTAATAAATGTAAATTAATTTTTGGAATACATGGATGCTAAACAGAATTGTTCATATTATTAATCGTACCATTACACTATTGTATTTTTAAATAATAAATAAATAATAATTCATATGAATAGAAATGTAACATCCAACTCACAGACAAATAAGTATTCATAAAATTTCAGCAATTGGCACTATTGCAAACGCAAAGGATCTGACTTTATAGCAATGGATTTTCAAACGTATTTCCAAAAAATATTAGTTGTAGTTGCATTAGTTTACCGTAAACTGCATTGTTCTTAAAATAAATTTTAAAATAATATATAATAAATTCAGTAAAAGTCCAGAAATTTGGGTTTTTTTCTATTACACACCACTTTGAAGTCTAACATGATATTTTTAAATTCAATTTTCGACTTAAAGTGGAATTGCAAATAAACCACTTGAGCTTTAAATTATTAAACTTTTCTAAAATGAAAATTTGAAGTTTCTTTTAAAACAAATACTTTAAACATAAAAATAGTCAAAAATAAAAATTTTCCTAGATCATTTACTTTTTGATGTCATAATTTTTGAACCAAAAAGGTTTTAACATTTTTACTTTATAATTCACAATAGTTAGGAATAAATTTGATATGTATACCGTTGAAAGCCCGTTTTCTCCTGAAGAGAAATATATAAATATGTAAGTACGAAAAATTTGGTTACGTCGCCGGAGTGAGTATTTAACGCGCTGTGTGTGCTGAGTCGGGCGTCAATTTTCGGAGGTCTGCAGTGACGTCACGTAGACAAAAAACTGATTTTCATGAAGGGCCAACCTCCTCTATACTAACCTTGGTCTGTGTTAAAACCATTTTTCAGTGTTTTGCTTATGAGTCTAAACTATGTGTTGTAATAACGAAAACATAATTTACATACGTAGTTGATCAACTATTCACAAGTTCTATGTTCAAGGTTTTCACATTTTGTATATTTTTTCGAGATAATAGTTCTCAAAAGTCAGTAATTAGTGCCCCTTTAACATGGCTTTAAAGCTACGGATCGGGACTTTTATATAATAATTCTCCGGACTCAACTTGTCCAACCAAAGTTCGAAGTAAAAATTAAATTTAGAGCATTTCCTCCATAAATTTTCGATACCTGGACTACTGGCACTTAAAAGGTAACTTGCGTGGAATAATAACACGAATGTTGCCCGTGGTTACTTCTTTATGTCAGTCTATACTTTCGGAATGAGTTATTTTCATTAGCCACCCTTTATTAAACCTCGTTTTGTGTAATAGAGATCTTTATAAATGTATGTTTATTAATACTCTTACCGCTTGTAAATTTTCCGTTTACTGCCCTAACTATTGGTTGTTATTGAATTGTTGAAAGTCATTATTAAAACAAAGTAAAGAATCCAGTCTTTAAACACACATACAATAACACTGTACCGATTCAGAATATATGTCGATACACACCAATTGCTCTAATTTGTATGTGTGGGTCGAATATTGGAATCCACCATGTATGGAGTGCATGAATCGTTTTGTTTGTGTATACTGAACCAGTGCGTTCTAATTTCTGTCACCATCCAAAACACGCAGTTAGGGCAGTAAACGGAAAATTCTACAAGTGGTAAGTATTAAACAAAACATACATTTATATAAAAAAAGAACTTTATTACACAAAACAAGTTTAGTAAAAGGAGTGGTTGTGGGTCTAATGCAAGAAAATAGCTCATTCAGAAAAAGATATAGCAAAGTCTGGGGTATAAAGAGAAGCCAACCTTCACAGACAGTATATTAAACACTGGTGTGATCTTTTACTCATAAATTATTCCACGCGAAAAGTTACTTTCGATGCCCATTAGTCCAGGTATCGAAAAATGTGCTGAGGGAAATGCCTCGAACACAATTTTGACTCTGGAACTTGCTACCAGTCAAGTATAACATTTCAAAAGTCCTGAGCCTTTAGCCTTTAAACCGGTGGAATTCTTTGTATTAATTACCGTTTTGAAACTGATATCTCGAAAAAATATACAAAAATATTGGAAAACCTTGAACATAGAACTTGTAGAATAGTTGATCAGCTCCATTATGTAAATTATGTTTTCGTTATTACAACGCATAGTTTTAGACTCATACAAAAAAAACGAAAATGGTACCTTTATGACATGTCTGTTTATGGTTCAAAGGTGTTCTTGATATGTTCTTCACCTCCCAAATAAAACATGTATATACATATTTTGCCTACTCCAATGAATTGAAGAAATCAAATTGAAGATTAACTTCTAAAACTACTAATATAATTCCACAATAGTAATAAAAATTACCACTGCAGTTTATTATTTCATTTCTTTAGTGTTGTATTTGTCCGTTTTGTTTTTTTACAAATGTTTTAGTTATGTTTTATTATGTTTAGAAATAAAGATGTATCTAGTTAAATACGAATTATGTACTCTTTTTTCCAGTAGTCAGTGTTTATGTAATCAGTTGTATTAATATAAATTTACAAGCTCAATCTTATGAAGCCAACGTAAAGTAAAATCTAGATAGACTGAAGAAAAGCAAGGTAAATAATTATAATACTTTATTTAAATAAATAGTCATTGAAAGTATACGACAACCTGCTTACCTCCAAGGTTGAAAGTTGAACTACCCGAGCCAATGATTCCTTAATAAGTGATTCTTTAGCGTTTCTCTCATAACGAAGTCATTAAGCAGAGACCCGACGGGGAACAAAAAGAGTTTAAGTGTTTAAAACTCCTCGTCTCTTGCTTTTTACAGCTAAGTAACCACAGCTTTAAATTATTGTACGAAATAGGAAACTTTAAGATGTTCCGCTTACTATATACAGCATCTAAGATTGATTTACCGGTGGACGGTTTAGATTTCTATGACCTTATATTTAATTCCAGTATTGAAATGTTAAGTTACTCAACCTGTAAAAATAATTCTAAACAATTACCCATTGATTGTCAATTACAGTATCACACAATAGAAGTTAGTGTTCTACATCCAAGAGGAACTACGTGGACGTTTTTAGTTTATAGTTACCAATGTTATCCCTACCATTTAAATCATTTAATATGTTGGCTTATAACTGAGTAGTAAATAATAACTGTTACAACCATACACCAAACCATAACTAACAATGGTTAATGCCAGGAATTAGCTTGATACCCAACGCATGTTTATAACCAACGCTGTTATGAACGTGTATAACTATCAGCAAACTGACTATAACATTAACATGCCTTGTGTTCGGCTGGTATGTTTAATGTAACTGTTTACATACATCTTGATATGCTTTTAATAGTTAAAAAGTAAAATAATGCGGTTGTCTCTATTTAAAGTTACGTACAATTTACCTTTAATATTGTCTAGAAAATATTCCATACCTAGGTTTGCAGTATAGAAATGCTTTATGCTATGTTCTTTAAATCGTAGTTTAAACTGTAATAAGCAATAGAAGAAAGAAACCTTTTTTTCACTTTTTTTAGGAAGAAGCCCATTTTATTTGGAAACTAATAAAATCGGTCTTGATTATTTCAGACTGTTTTGCCGATGTCTTGGATTTTTTATGATTGATTGTTTGATTGTTTGGTCAATCAAAACCTCTGCAGTAAAAATCAGTACCCATAAAACTTGAATAAGGTTAATTGAACAACTGAAAAAAGTCAGGTGGCATTCCATAGCGTAGCAAAGGTAGGCGTATTCATTCACATTGTTGATGATAACTTATATTTTAAAGTTCTATTTAGTAGGAGTCCAAAAAACAAAATTACTCACTGATCAAACAGTTAAGTGTCAACTGATACCAACACATTCAATGGGAATCAGCTGATATCAAACAAAATATTATTAGACAAGAGTTTCCTTTGTAGTTTTATCCTAAAATTTCCAATAGGATAATAGACGTTCAGGCTATTTATATTTATATACCCGACAGTGCAGATAAACATGATAAATAGGAAGTGTTGGGTTTGATGTTCACCGAGGTGGATGACTAATGGGAGCCATTGATTTTGATATTCCGTTACCATACAAAAAATGTGAATGACTTTTCAGTCCCAACCTTCAAATATTAATATTAAACAGAAAGTAGACCCATCAACGTCAACCACACATCAAACATAAATATAACAACACATTTTAAATACAAGTAGTGCTTGTTACTCCAATAAGATTGCAAAATATCTAATTTTTAACTGGTGGATTATTTCTAAATTGTATTACAGTTTTTAATTGAAACAATGTAAGAAATGGAAAGCAGTCAACTTACTTTAGGTATTGGGATTGACCCAAAATTGTTCTTGATTAAAATTAGTGTCGGCAGAAGAGATCAAAAAGTTTGTATGTAGTACAATTTCTGCATAATTTAAAAAAAGATATTTGGTTCTTAGAGTATAAAAACAAATTGTTTAACCATGTTGGTTTTCTGTGTGTTTTAGTGGTTTTGAAGCGACTGTTTGGCTCACCTACTCCTAACCATTCGTTGTAATTTAGTAAGGCAATACATATAACGTCAATAACACTTAGGCTTTCGTGGCCGGTGTCATCACTGAGATCTAAAAAAAGGTTCAATTTATGTTCCAGTTGCTTGTTGACTGGCAGTTAAATTAAACCTCAAGATCACATGCAAGGGCTTTAGGTAAGATAAATACACACATCACGGGATTCTAGAGCAGAATAGAATGAATTATATTCTATATTTACGCTACAAAAATGTTCAACGGATATGAATGTATCTTTTTGTTTACGTTCAGTTAAACATTATTAAATGTCCACTGCACTTACTCCACAAGAGTTAACAATAACCATCTATCGTACTCAAAGTCGTATCCACCTTGGGACGCGAGGTGTTGTTTATTCTTTAAGGAAACTACGCAGTTTTACACCAGACGCTACAAATTTGTATTAAATATTTTTTGAATCAATTACGTAAGCAAAATTCGCATCAGAGACTTTTAACTCTCAAGCAATACATTTTATCGTACAGCTACTCTTAAAATTAATGTCTTATTTAAGTACGAAACAAAGTAGTGTATTTCAAAACTAGTATTTATAGTTTAATTTTTCCGTCGCACGATAAAACTGTCCATGTTCTAAGCGGAGCCGAAAACGGAGACTTTAATTTTCACATCCTGACGAAAATTATATAACAACCTGGGCAAACGATAAGAAAAAGTTATCTTTGCATATCTTTTAATTTCATTAATTTCTTGATCACTGAAGTAATCAACAATTCTCTGTTTACCTCTTTGACTATAATGGATTTCGTTTGGAAGGGTGTTGGAAGTTCATAATTGTATATTTCGACACAAAATTAACTTTTAACTTGAGTTTTAACTTCTTATAAAATGCAAACAAACTTTGGCTTGGTTTTTATTTAGAGTTTCAAACACATGTGCAAAGAAAAAGATGTTTCGTTAATGAATTGAAAAAACATTCTGATTTCATCCACTATCAGTTAATTTTGAACACACAGTGTTAAATTATTAATACTATATCATACTTAAATAGCATTTAAATACGCATTTAGAAACACAGCTCAAAGCAATAAATCAATATATTGTATTGCCTTGGCCTTCTAGAATACCACTGTTTTGTTGTGTTGTGTATACGATTTAGTAAACCTAATTTGTATCGTCTGTATGAAGAGTAAATTCCTCCAACCTTCGATTGGGCACTATAGAAATAATTTTAATTTGACATTAAGGACATTGCTTTTAAAGACTTTTTTTAAGGCGTGTGAGTTAAAAGTGCGAGTTAAAATTTGAAATGGATGGTGTTAGACAAAAAACTGAGAATACTTTTATAGGAAGTAAAAGTTAACTTTTTGGTAACTATTACAACATTGCCTCCTTCCAAAATAGGTTGGGTTGGTTGTGGTGTTGGGGGGGGGGCTCACAATTTTTAAATAGTAAAGCTCATTAAATGAATGCATGAATGAATGAATGAATTTATTGTTTCTTTTTTCCCAATACATCAATACAGTGTATAATACATTGTAAAACATACATGTACTCAACAATTTCACAAAATTTACAACGTAACTTACCTATTTTCTAATATTACTGTAACAAAATTAACTACATTAATTAAAAATAACATATCGAGGTAATTCTACCTTTTTTGGGACTTGCACTTTTGTTGTTGCGGGTTTGTTGGCTGCGTGGCTGGCCTAGTTAATTTTATTCAAACTGAAATAACTTAAAATCAACTACTGATTTGCGACTTTTGCTTTGTGTTGTTAATTGACTTTTGTATCTTTTGTTTTGTTGTCTTTACTCTATTGATGAAAACAAAATTTCTATGTTGTTGTGATTTAAAATAAAAATTTTGATCGCCTTTTCAAAATTATTTCTATTGTTTGTTTGTTTAATTGTATCCCTCAAGCTGTTGAAGAATTTTGGGGCTAGATAAGTATAGTATTTTTTGTATAGTGTCAAATTAGGTTTCGGTACATCAACATCCAAACTCTACGGGTTTGTCTAAATAACATCTCATTAACATGTCTATGAGTCCATAATGTTTACTCACTTTGTATATTGATTAAATTGACTTGATACATTTTATTTTCCCACCCACACCCTTTATTTCACATTATGGTTTTGCTACTTCTCGTCAGTGGATTTACTTGTATTATTATTACTAAAAGCTCTAAGCTAAGCCAAATTTTAGAATAGCCTACAGTATAAGCAGCGTAAAATCCAGAAACAGTTTAAACAATAAGAAAAAACGGTATTTTTAACCAAACTAACATACCATCTTATGAGTCAGAAAACATAGTTACACAAATTAAATTTCCACATAAGATGATATCGCTTTTTAACTTAAACCGAAGAACGCGTCTGTCAAAATAATGATAGATCAAAAGGAAACCTGCCCAGACTCAATCCGTTACAAAGATGTCAACCGCGCTTTAGTGGATCTCTTTTTGATCAGACCCTGACTCTGTGTGTTTCTTGCTCATAAACTGTCTTCTGGCAAAGCCTAACACTACAAATATACTCATATTATCTACCTTTAGCAGACATTCAGACCATCTTTTTATTTGTCATAAATTACTAAAGAAATTTGAAGACACAAATGTTTGGACCGAATCGGGACTTGAACCCGAGTCTACCCCGCTTGCCGAGCGGTTATGCTAAACCACTACACCATCCGGCCCAACTATTTCTGTCTTCAAATGTAGAGAAGTACTTAAATCTGAATGTTTATCCGAAACATAATACTGTCTAATAATGACTTTTAAATCAACAAGCTGGAAATGTTACAAACATAATTTAAATACTATGTCAAATGAATTATTGTAGATCTTAATTTGTATAAACGCTAAAAAGCTAGTTTATTACTAAAGAAGTCTGAAGACAAAATTTCATAAAATAATACATCACAACCAGAAGTGTATCCAATATCACAACAAATACACGTTTATTCCCTACAGCTTAATGAGTATTAAAGTGTAATAATATATTCGTAAAATAAATAAAACTAGAGGAGTAATATACACATTCAAGTACAAGTAATAAAACATTTATGACTCCAGTTTACGATCGTACGGTGCAAGGGTTTGAATGAACCTTGGCTTATTTTAGTTCTAACATATGCAAAAAAATGATTTTATGGAAAATAATTTAAATTAATTTTCGTCATTTCAGTTTTTGAAATTCATTTTTGAAATTTAACACTGACTTAAGTAAGTTAGTGTAACAGCTGTTGTTTCATCAAAACAATACAATCCAGACTTCTGAGCTCAGAAAATTAGCTACTTAATGTAATACTTTATAAAATTAAAAGCTTTATTGATATTTATTTTTAACTATTATTTGCTGCATGACAAAAGGTATCGTTTACCACTCGTCATTTAAATGTCTTTTTGACCCTCGGTCATCTAACCCTCGGCTGCGTCTCAGACGTTAACATTAGTGTCGCGCTTAATAACAATTTTGCTTTAACTCAGATTTTAAATTATAATGCGCTTGGGTAAAAAAACTAAACTAGTGTTATTAAAATAATTTTAATGGACAACAAAAATTATTATATCGAAAAATAAGTACAGAATTTTAAGTATCCTGGCTTAAGGTTTTATAATTCATTAATGAAATGGACATAATAGCATGTTGATGAAATTATTATTTCAACGAGATTTGATTTCAACTTGCTTTGAAGTAGAAAATCTTACAAAAGGTCAGAGCTGTCTGTTTATTGGAACTCTCAACAATTCTATCTTTTGTAGATTGTCCTTCAAAGATTGCTCTCAAAGGCTTCTAAAAGATTACTGCCAATGCTGTTCCTACTTGTATTTCTTTTAGTATTTTATTTGTTGTTGAAAGCGTTACCTTTTAAAAAAAAAAAAAGTTATGGGAAGCAATTTGCACAAACAATCCACATTTAATAAAGGAATCATGCAATTATTATTGTGTTCTTGTCATCCAAGGTAATAACAATGTTAATTACGAGATCAATTATGTTTGCTGACAGTGAAGTATTTTTGTCTCTGTTCTCAACAGGCCTTGTACGGTTGTAATAAAATAAAGCTATATTAAAAGTGAATATTTAGAAGTAAGTGACTAAGAGCTTTACTTCCTTCATCTTAGCTCAGTCGTCAAAGTATAAATATTTCACATACTAAGTACTATAGCGATTTGCCAAGCATTCATTTTGTAACGTATTACAACAAATGGTTCGGTAAATTATTACTTCATTTGCTTCATAATAGCTGTATCCCACTAAAACCAAAAACAAAATATTGGGTTAAAACAAAGATATCTTGTATATCCGTGAGTTTGGCATTTACATAGTGTGTGGGTCTTATCAAAGATTATGTCGTATGGTAGGTAGATTGCGTATCAAAAAATCAACATAGCTCGGCAGCCCAAGCACAGATAGCACTGAGAGAGAATTCCTTCAAGCGTCTTAAGTAGAGCCTCTTACAAACGCGCAAGTTTGTTCGTATTTATGCATAAGATTTTGTCTTATGTATTAAATTGACATTCGGACCGAACATTTTTCTTATCAAATTTCCTTAGTAATAAAACTAGAGTTTATGATGTATTCAATTCGATAGAGTCAGTGTACATTTTCTTTTGGGCAGTAAACCCGTCTTAGCTGAGCTCTCTAGCTGAGCTCACTTTTAACAACAATAGAATATGTATGTTCAATACGAGATTGCAAATATCTCAAGTTCAATGATTCAAAGATCCATTCATGGTGCACCAAAGCGTGTATTTGCAGCTATAAAATGTGTTATAGCCGATGTTACATACTTCAATGTCACAAGGCAAGAGTAATAAAGGAGTTTACGATCTCCCGAGTAGTTCCTTTAGTTGTCGTTGCAAGCACAGAGCAAACAAAGGCCTATGTATGCAGCAAACCCCTAATTTTCCTTTTTGTAGTTGTAAGTAAAAGAAAACGTGTTAAATAAGGTTAATAAATAAAAATGGTTTATTGTGGAAGGTTTAAGTTTCCTTTTTAGAAAATAACTCAGTCAATCAAAACTAGGTATTATGTACACAAATGTGTTTGTGTTGGATCAAGGGTGTTAAAACTTTTAACTGTTGTTGTGGTTAATTAAAGAACAACAATCTGAGACATTAAATTCATAATTAATGAAAGATATATTGCCGTATTAATTGTCATGTAAATATAATTGTGTATAGTAACTCTTAGATACATTAGATATATGCTTGTCTGTTAAACCACCTTATATGACGTGGTAAGTAACATATTTACAGCAATTTACGTTTCATCAATTATTGTTATAACTTTGCACTAAAAGTTGGTTTACAGTATTATTATATGTAAATACGTAACAAGTGATTAAAAGAGACTGAGTTTATGCTTATTAACTAAAACTAGTTAAAATCTGTAATAATAATCAATTACACTATATTTTTTATAATTAGAATAAATTATTGTAATTACTATTTGTATTCTGCATTTTGATGTAGCCAAAAGGCAAAATCAATAAATAAAATAAATAAATAAATGGTTTACAGAAGTTATTGTTAGTATTACTTTTACAGTAACATCTACTAACTGTAAAATGGCGTTTGAAAACGATGTTAAATAATATTAAATGTATATACGCGCGACACTAAAATATCTCTCAACAATTATGAAACCACGACACGCTTTTAAATGTGAAATGTTTATAGAAATACCGCTAAGTAACAATAACAGAATAAATACAGTGGTATTACCATTTTACATTTAAGTGTCTCACCACCTAAGCCTTCACTTTCAAACACTATATGCATTCTACGCCGTGGTTTCATAGATAAGTAAATCGAACTAGTTTAAACATTTCATATTATTTAATTCAATATCTTTTAGTATGGCAGAACACAGTGACTGTTTAATACAAGGTGTATCAATGAGAACGATACAATTTAAAATTGCTGAATAGGTAGTTTTAAATATTAAAAAGCTATATACTGTACAGGAACAACTGGTTATTCTATGCCATTTTACTTAAAACAAGTAATTTTTTGAAACCAAAAAACACTTAAGTGGCGACCTTGAACCAGCTGACACTCTTTTATTCCCTTGAAAAAGCTGCAAGGGCCGTCTTTACACATGTCACACGATTGATTTGGTGTGCGGACTTTTATGGCACTTCTACCGTTTTCTTTTGTGTAGTAACAGTTTTTTTAAATACACTTACCCAGTTTGCGATTATTAAAATTACGAACTTTCTGTATCAACCAACGTATAAGTAAAGTCCAAACACCTTGGAGTTTATAAAAAAGAATAATTGTTTTTTAAACAGGCTTTAACAGCAAAAGCGCGACGCTCAAGACTCCATAACTCCATTCAACCAAAATGGCAGAACCTTTTTAAGTTACAAACACAGCTGATGATTCATTGTTGCCATTTATGACGTTCAGTGCCATATTAAACATATGAGACTGTAAACACATTGTATCTGTAAACATTGTAGCATTGTATCTTGAAACATTGTATCTTTCTCATTTGTCCAACCTCTACGACTGTTATATTAAGGGAGTAGTAAACCCTTATTGATCTTTACAGTTTTTAGATAAGTATGTAGTTTTGCTTTTTCAATATATCTTCTTTACGCTTGTTTCAATTTTATATAAAATACTTATATAAACCTTGTGATCATGGAACTCTGTGGTTTAACGCTAGGAGTAAGAAAGAAGAGACGTTGATTAAAGAAAGGTTTAAAGTAAGCTCCTTGACGCGTCATTAGTCGGTTATTGTGAAACCAAGGGATGCTTGTTTGTAGCTAACAAAGGCTTAACAATGAAAATATAAAGATACAATTTTATTATTTGCGTTTTTTGCTTTAAATGGGCAGAATGTATTGATAACAAGTTGTATTTTCCAATGTGTTATACATGTTATATACACTGTACACTGTTGTATAGTGTAGATGTGTAAACTTCATGTAACTGAATTTTTCTTGTCATACAATTTTAAAAATGTCTTGTTAAAAAACTGTCAAACGTTATAAAAATATGAAAATAAATTCAATAGTTATCCATACACATAAAGGTGAAGTCATCTTTTTCAAAAACATATATAAATTCTTGAAGCGGAGATTATTGGCAATTAGTATAAGTACCTAAAAAAGTATTTCATTGTTAGACTATATTGGCCTTTTTTGTGTTTTTCAAAAGTACTTATAAAACATACATGTTTAGGTTATTGCTTATTCATTTGATAGTTCAGATTAGGTGATTCGTGTGATTCACTTTTGAGTTCAATTTGTGAAGTGCTGTATAAGACTTATTTGTATCTTAAACACAAGATGTTTTAAAAACATTGCTTAAAACGGTAGTCATGTAACATCGAAGTTGAAGAATACGGAAAAGGCACCACGTGTTATATAACACTGTCTCACGTGACACTGACAGGCAAAGTGTCACTTCTGTTATACACACTGTCGACATTATGATCAGATTTACTCGATACATTGCAAGTTGATACGGTCGAGTCAAATAGTTACGAAAACTACACATTTAACTACTTTAAATACATAAACAAATAGTACGCCGCTAGTACTGAGTCTCTTTATAAAGCCTTAACACTATAACATCAGCATGAGTATCAAGTTGTTTTATACATTCTTGATGCCACATTACCGTTCTCAAGTTATATAAGAGTAAAAAGAAGCAAACATAACTTATTAGACTAAATCCAAAGTCATAAAAGTAAATATCTTAAAATTGAAGTTCATATAATAGCCAGTAGATTACAAAACTCTCATAATTGGCAAATGTCTAAATAAAATAGAGCTTTTTATATCTACCGTTAAATAGAACGAAACGTCTAAGACCAAAACTAGAAGCGGAGATTACCAGGATCCTGTTTCAAATGGTAAATCTTTATAAGTATGGAATTTATTTTTGGGTGTTAATAAAATGCGTGTTGTTAAAACCTTTCAAGTTAGCGAAATATAACAGAAGTATGTAAAAGAAGTATTTGGTAAGTTTATTTTTATTCGTATACATATTTTTAAAATGTTTAGCGAAAATCCTCTTACAGTTTTCATGTATACCTGCGATAAATCAACCGTTGCAATATTCAGAAAAGAACACGTGTGAAGATTGATTGGTTGATGAATATTGTATCAGTGTTATTGACAACTGGACAGACACTTCCATTACAAGTCATGTGTATTCACCAATTATCTACCAGCAAAGTACATTTATTCAACCAATTCACTCATGTTGTGATACGCTCTAACTGAGTAACAGTTGTTCTACTCGGTTAAAGTGCTTTGGAGAAGTAAGCTTTAATTGAATCTTTGTTGTTTTAGAACCACTATCTGCAACGTTTTCATCTCAAAAACACCACTTTTAATTTCCAATGTATAACTAATAAATACAACTTTTAAAAGGTTTACAAATGTATTGTTTTTAATTAAATTATTATTTTTAGTTTGTGTCTAGCTTTTTAGTATTGGTATTGCTTGTACATGTTTGAAAATAGTATTGAACATATATATATATAATAGCGTAGGTGTAATATGTTATACTTTATTAACAAACGTACATATCACAAAGTAGGTGGTAGTTATGAACAAACTCCATTTTGTTTATCAACGGCAGGGTATATATCTTAAGACTTTTAAAACGCATTCAATGTTAAAAGCAGTTTTTCTCTTCTTTACTGTATTTTCTCAAATAAATTCCTCGTTGGCTTGTACTGATCTATTAAACATCAAAGAAACTTTAGGATCTAAACCTTTTTACTTATCGTTTTTCCTTTTAATCAATTTTTCGCTTCGCGTCTTCTTGGATACGTTAAATCAAATAAACATATTTTGAAGATTATTACAACTAAATATTTTGAAGCCTATTGAAATGGGTCAACAATAACCAATAACAGTAATTTTGTATTTTTCATTACTATTTAACAAAGAAAAAAGTAAATTCTTATTCCATATTGGATATTGCTTCGCTAAACGTTAGAGAAGTCGGGTTCAAACCTTTCAATCAAACAATGTATTTTGCCATCTACGAGTCTATATAATACCTTGCCAGTTGCATGCATTTATTCACTTTCAATCTCACGTTTTCGCATTGGCTTGTTTACTAATTTGCATCGTGTATTAAACATTGACAGCTGATATTACCCCGTTAAGATAAAATTATACTAGTGGTATGTTTTACTTCGCTTATCAGAATTAGTAAAAAACAGCTAAAATACTAAATGACATAGTTATGATACAATATACTCGTAATTTTACACTGTAGCGTAGCCAGAATTCGGGTAAGCGTGTTTTCGAGCATCGTAAACCCCTTTTAGAGTGTTAACTGTGAGCAATGTTTTATTCTTGTAAGTAAAAGTACAAAAACATTGTTACTATAAGTATAAAGGTTTACTTATTACATTTGCTCATCCAATAAGGATTTACTTATAACATTCACGCATACATTTTACTGTAACTTAACTGTACTGTATACATAATTTACATATCACGCCAGCTGAAGGTTAAATGTAAACATGTATAGCAAAGCTGGAGTAGTGCTAGTGCTTTGTGGATAATAGGCCTTTCCGACTGACAGGCAAGTGACTTGCAACGTGTAAACCTACCTAAACTATTGGACATATTTGAAGCTGCGTCAAACTCAACAAACTCTGTTCAAACCCGGCCTAAAGCGTCGGTTGTTTGTGAACAAGGTTTACATAACACAAGGTTAGTTTAGCTATCCAGGACTTTTGTACTGTTATAAAATTATTAACCACCTGATTCAACGTATCATGTTTAGTAGATTACACTTAACAATTGATAAGCTGGATTTGAATCAAAGTAATTATTAATTAAAGTAGTAGACTAATTAAAAAATCACTTTAACAATTTGTTTTCTATTATATGCAATTTTAAGGAATAATGACGTAAAATTATCTGGATATCGGAGAAAAGATTAAGGAGAGACTGTTTGTTATCCTCCCTAATCAGTCAATACCAGAAATAAACAAAATTAAATCAGACAAACTTAATATCTCTACCATTTCAGCCTTGCCTCGGGCTTTTGCCTCGGCTTCATAACCATTACCGTAGGTGCTATGGGGTTGTTCACACACATTGTCCTGCGACCTCAGCTGTACCTCTTGTATGATCACGATCGTTACGAGACTGTTCGCACATTCACTGCTTCCCTTTGCCCTTTAACATCCGCTTATCGTCTTATAATATCATTGTCTTTACAAGGCTGTTTGCTACGCTCACAGTATAGCTTCAGCCTATGGTTTTAAGATTTACGTTCTCGTTTAATAAACGTCGTGAGGAAACTCATTTTAAATATCATTAAAATCGCGCTACTAATTCTGCTGTTAAAGGAAAAAGTCCGTTTATTGGCGGCCACTTTTAAACGGACTGAATGGATAGTTTCTTTGAAAGCGAATCCCTCAACTATCGCAAATAATTACGTGTTTAAACTAAAGTCTTAATTTAAAAGTCATTCAAAGTTTTTTTCAAGTGTATACATTTTTTAAATGTGTGGTCAAAGTTATCGTTTGTGTTTTGCAGTGAACATACAACAACCAAATTTTTATCCCATACTGACCATTTTTATTTGATCATTGAGTGATACTTGTCTAGTGTATTAGGTGCCAATCATAGGGTGGCATACATAGATAACTGCGGGTAAGGTCTTCTAGTCTTAAAGTTTGATTGAAATAATAAGTAAAACCCAATACAGCCGTAAAAGGTTGTTATGATCTATAACTATTATTCCAAACCAAGTTAACAAACGGGTTTGTGATGCGGAGGATCACTATGAGATAGCCTATGACCGATAGAGACTAGCAAATAAAGCGAGAGTCTGTTTTATTCCTTACTTCGCTATAAGTGACCTCACGTCAAAGTCAAAGAAAGGTATTATCGGAAAAAGTAAGTTAACTCTCTTTGACCCTCAAGGCTTGGCCGGGCCTTTTACAAACCCACTCACCAGTTATCCAGCAGTTGTTGTTGTTGATGTTGACCCACCACAACTTCCTTGGAGAAGCAGAATAGGATATATTGTAATACACACGTTAATACTTTCAATATTAAAATAGAAACAGGACAGTTGCATGCACCATCGGACTTAAAATGCAATCGAACAGCTCAGTAGTGTTTTCTATCCTCATTTATTTATTAACATCAAATCTATAAATGTTCAGGCTTCAAAACCATAATGGTGTTTAAAGTAAAATTGCAGTAGTGTTCAAATACTATAACTGTATTTTGTTTTCTTATGTGAACTAAGACTGTAAATATTCTTTAAGGGTGGATTTGACATATTAAGGTGGTATTTTAAACATACCTTAGAGAAAACTATTCGCTTAAATATAATAAAAATGTTAACTATACTTATTTTGATAGGGTACTTTTAGACCTAGCTGACATACACAACGGTTTATCTTAATTTTACTTTGCAGGTATAAAGTTTGCTTCCTTTCTTGAGGATGGTTATATCTAAGGAGGTAGAAGGAATACACCATAGCACAGCTAATTAATAAGTTAATTTCGCATTGACATTAAAATCCTAAAAGATGTAAAAATGTAAAACTGCATGTGTAACTGCAAAGGATACAAAGGTACCCGACGCAGTGATAGTGTTAAAGTTATTAAGAAAATACTGATTTAAAGGGAAATGGAGTTCGTACAGATTTTAATAAGAAATGGGGCAAATTATATCGGAATTAATCCTGGCTTGATGTTCATTCGGGTTATTCCCAGAGAGCTTTTATTGAGTTCTTAATTAAACTTCTCTCAATTAAAAAATTAAAACTAATAAAATCTTTGCAATCCAGGTTTGTTTAATTTGGTACGATTAATTTATTTGTTGTTATTATAGTTCTTTGACTGCATTAATTAATTAGTCGTATTTGCTCAACGTTAAGTATAATATACTAACTGTTATCAATATTACCTTTTCGTCTCTAAGTTGAGTCTCATTATGAATAAATAAATATTCCTTCAGATTATCTGATGTTAAGATTGGAATTTGTGTGCGAGTTGTGATCATACTAAAATTAGAATTATTTGTTTATTCAGTTTAGTCACTATTTCATTTAAACAACAACACGGCCAAGCAATATTGCATACGTATAAAATGCAAATCGTAAGGACTAAAAGAAACTTAAAAAACATTAATATGACATTAGTATGTTTATAACATATCAAAACTACGAGTATTAGCATAATTCAAGAAAGTTTCTCGACAGTAAAGTGCAAGAGGCAACCAGGATCTTGACGGCGTTGCATGTTTAATACACAACATGTTTATCCCTTGAGGCTTTACATGCCGTATATTGAGTTTAGGGATGTGACAGGTAATCCACGGTTTGTGGATATTAAACGGCCAAAGTAGCTTAAACATTGAGTATCGGTGGTTGTGAGTGACCACGACCGGCCAGGCCCTAGCCACAAGCATCCACTAAACACCGCTCATAATTAACCAACATTGTACACCCGTGCTACGCTGCGGAACTAACATTGTACACCCGTGCTACGCTGCGGAACTAACATTGTACACCGTGCTACGCTGCGGAACTAACATTGTACACCGTGCTACGCTGCGGAACTAACATTATACACCGTGCTACGCTGCGGAACTAACATTGTACACCGTGCTACGCTGCGGAACTAACATTGTACACCGTGCTACGCTGCGGAACTAACATTGTACACCCGTGCTACGCTGCGGAACTAACATTGTACACCCGTGCTACGCTGCGGAACTAACATTGTACACCCGTGCTACGCTGCGGAACTAACATTGTACACCCGTGCTACGCTGGAACAACATTAACACCCGTGCTACGCTGCGGAACTAACATTGTACACCCGTGCTACGCTGCGGAACTAACATTGTACACCGTGCTACGCTGCGGAACTAACATTGTACACCCGTGCTACGCTGGAACTAACACTGTACACCCGTGCTGCGCGGAACTAACATTGTACACCCGTGCTACGCTGCGGAACTAACATTGTACACCCGTGCTACGCTGCGGAACTAACATTGTTCACCCGTGCTACGCTGCGGAACTAACCTTAGGCCTGTTAAGTGATACGTTTCTGATTTGTTGCCATACGGTTTAGTTGAAATGTATTTTAAGCCTGTATACTTTCTTATCCAGATACTGTGATGGGACTGAAAGAATTGTTACAAAACAAGGTAAAAGTATTATTTTAGCACACGTTTTATTCTTTCAGCTCTGTTGATTATCAAATGATATCAGCATACTAGGTTATAGTAACTTTGACAGTTTGTGAGCTTTTACTTGATCTTTTATTGATTTATTTAACTTTTATCGATTGCAATCAAGTTGTTTAAACATAGGTTTCAATTAAGTGCTCTTAGACAGTGAGTGCTCTTAGGTTACCCCATTATAATACCACTAAGGACACGTAGTTATCGGACAAAGCCTTCTGTCCCCCATTGTTTGAGGTGGTCATAGCTCAGTGGTACAGTGCATGCTTCGCACCAAATCAGCTCGGGTTCGAGTCCCAGGCGCATTGATATAACTTTTCATGATGGCCACTCCTCGTGGTTCCGAAGTCACGTTAAGCCATTTGTTTATTCAATTGGTCGTTGGGTTATTGATTAATGACCCAATCTGGGGAACAGACGGCCCTAGTTTGTAACAAGACTACAACTCATCATCCATCAAAAGCACCCATCACACTCACCCTTCATTCCATATTAACCTTAAAGTACCCTCTAAGAGTGGTCGGTGTCTCAAAATCAAAGTATCAAAGGTAGTTTAGAATTTAAAAAAGTATCAGTTACCATAAACAAACTCATCAATAATTATTTGTTTTGTTACGTGTTTCTATTAGCTTGATGATTGGGCCAACCACTAAATTAGCATAGTACACAGATTATATTGATTTGTGCAAAATGATAGCATATTTCAACCTGATTGATGGGTCCTTTGTTGATATACAAGCACTTCTGAAAAAACCGAAATGGTGGATACCGAATAGCTTTTTTTGGAAATCACTGCGTATACCACAAGTATTTTTATTTTGTTTGTATAACTAATCAGATTGTTATAACTTTCAATAACATTACCTTAAGTTTATTAAGAACAGTACTAAATTCATCTCATCTAATTCCACTCAGAAGGATATTCAATGTTTAGGTTAGAAAATCTTGAAATCAAAAAAGGTTTAAACTGCGTATTTGAACGTTGTTGATATAATTACTTGTATGTTTCAGCGGATACTTAACTCTCCAAAAATTAAACAACTGACCGGCTGTAAAAAGGCACACCAAAACCCAATTTTAGAGACTTTATCAATGTCACTTGCTCTTCGAGCTCGCAGGGTGGCTGCGGCTCGTGGCATTGTATTTGGGGGTATTGACAACTGTTTTTCCGCTATGATGCAAAATATCGGCTAAGTACAAGAGCAGAGTTTTAGACGCCATCTTTTTGGCTGCCAACTTGTTAGAGCCTTAAAAAAGGAATGTTTTTAGTTTTTCCCTAAAGTTTTACACCAGAGCTTAAAAAAAAGTATGTGATTGAAATGGCATGCCGAAAAGTGCCTAAACATTTACTAGTTCAGTCATCATTCACCTGTACAACCGATTTTATAGTATATAATTAACTTCGATAAGGTTAAAGAGGTATTGATACTTAAATTTATTTCACCTTTAATGAGGTTTCAGACAGTTAATGTTTGACTGCAATTGGATAAAGCCAGTTTAAGCATAGGTAAACAAACTCTAAAAAAGGTAACTGAAACCTGCATTAAATTGCAAGTTTACTTTTAAACTTACAATCTAGAAAGCAACATTCTGGGAGGTGACTAATATACAGAAGCAAGTTGACTATACAGTCTCTCAACAAACTTGTATCCCAAAATGTATTGTAAATCATTAAGATTCAAAGCGTATACCACCCAAAAATAGCCATGAGTTTTACTTGCCTCGGCAAAACTCGTATTACATACAAGGTATGTCAAAGGTACTTCCTCCTTCCTTAACTTTGAGACTGATAAAACTTATCAAACGCGCTTTGGCCCCAGTGGTGGCTGATGAACTTTACTTGATGAGTTCACAAGCTTCAACTTCGTACTTCCGAGAACTTTCAAAAGAATATTTAATATTAAAAAGGTGACTTGTTTGTCCTTTTTAGCGATCTGAACCAAACCATCGGTAGACACTTCTGAGCAAAACGTCTTACACGTTTTAGTCTTCTAATCAAGAACGGATCGTCAAAACATTTGCTGGAGGATATCGACGGTTTTGTATTTTATTACCTTTAAAATGAGTTCCACCGTAGAATTTCTTATATGCAAAGTTTTGTACTAACCTTTCGAAACCCATCTGGGGAGAGAACAAAACACCAATCACGTCTAAAAGTACTTATTACTCCCTTCATAAAATTTGGTACCAAAGCTTAGAAAAATGAATCATCAAACATTAAAATTGGCTCTGTAATTTTGGCTGATATAATAAAATGTTCACACGTTAAAATAGTCCTTTCTTACTTCTTCAATGAGTGTTTGAAAGATAAAAGTATTGAAAAGTACATCATTTACCAGAAATAAATAAAAGGAACAACACTAAAAACACTTGGGTGGTGACATCA
Source organism: Matsumurasca onukii (assembly GCA_018831715.1). Lineage (NCBI taxonomy): Eukaryota > Metazoa > Arthropoda > Insecta > Hemiptera > Cicadellidae > Matsumurasca > Matsumurasca onukii. Next base: position 23,153,696 of record CM032058.1, on the reverse strand, counting down.
TCAGAAGAATACATCAAATCAGAAAAAAGTGTACAATATAATGACAATTTAAATGTTTTATTAATTCGTTTTGTAATTGAAAAGCACAACATAAAACTAGCAATTTGTATCAAGGTACTTTGAGTTCCAAATTGTACTTTATTTGTGTTGAATCAGATCTTCCTATTTAATGTCATGTAGAAACTATTTTAAGAGTTTGAAAATTCTTGCATTACCGGCATTATACATTTATGAGACAATTGTATTTTGTGTTTCAAAATGTAAGTTATTACAGGGTCAAGATAACATTCACACAATACTCGATCTAGTGAAGTGTACAGGCAAATTAGCCACCGATTAAATATACATAACAAATTACCTATGCAAGCTGGTGTAAAATTACAAACTGCCTTTACTTCCATTCTTTGGCTCTTTCCATTCCACCTTGGCTGTCCACTCTGTTCATTTTATTCCTTCTTTAAAATATACTAGAACTCTCACTTCCTTATCAGTGGTTAATAACCATAGCACATTAATCACAGTCCTGTAATTCATTCATTCATTTCACCACTTTTTGTATCATCTTCACCTTGTCAACACAATAATTTATTGTTAATTGACAAATAAATGAAATAATACTATACCTACTTATGATATTATTTATAGGTACAGTTTTTGAAATGTATATTTTCTAAGCGAGCTTCTCCACTTGTTTTAAATTTGAGTATTACCTAAAAATCATTAAAACATTAAATAACGAATGTAATCGTTGTAAAACCTCATAGACTTTGTATCTAACATCTTGTCAATGAGGATTTAGATAAATAACAACTGTTTAAATGTTCATTGGTTCTTTGAAGTTTCCAATGTCATGAGTAAAAGCATATACCTTACAGTTTTTCCGGTAAAACTTCCTCTAAAAACGTATTAAACAGCTGAATTTGAATTAAAACATAACGTGGGGCAAGCAGCGCCTCGTGGATCGATTTCGTTGCTCGGTGATCTGGAAGTTAACGAAAAGCAGCAAACAGGAAATAATTCATCACTTCTGACAGCGTAACGAAACATAAGTCAGTCAGTTCATGTAAGGCTTATTCAGCTCAGGTAGTCAAATCCTCTAGTAAAAATATAACTATAAATTTGTTTAATATGTTTGTCGTACAACAGTAGAAGTTTCGGTTTTTTATTAAACGTTAAATCGATTTTAAATTTAATGTTTTAACTAAACGATTGGTGTATCTATGGTTTATGTAAGACACACAATTTTATCAATTGTATTAAGATAAGATAGTTAACCTTGAAGTTGGTTGGTTGTAAGAAACGCTGGCGTTTAAATACAATTTTAAAAACTTCAAGGGCAATGTAATTTTTTATTTTAACACGTTTAAATGCAGCATCCTCAATATTTGTATACTTTCATTGTAACCGACCTTTTATTTTAGTACGTTAATTAGTTTAAAAAATCGTTTACAGTTATTACTCCATGTTATAACCGATGCCTAGAGTGGGTCCTGCGGCCGCTCTGTCTGTTATTTAATAAAATATAATATTAGCTTTGAAGTTGTATTTATTTTATACTTTACCAATAGTGGAGCTCTTTAACCTATTTATTGGCGTTTAAAGTTCACAAATTCAGTTCTACAAGATATTAGGTAGTTAACTTGTTTTTATAAAGAAAAATGGCGAATAAATATAAATGAAATGTATTAAATAAATGAACATTGCCTTACAGAATGTAAGCTGCATAACAAAGAATACTTCTCAATATATTATTACTCTTTTTATAGAGATGGTTACAATTACCTAATCAAATGAAATGGGTAAAGATTTTCATACACGGGAAACATTTTCTAAGTGAAATATCCCGTTACTGTCATTACAATTTCCTAGGTGCTGTGCTATAAACTATATAGAAATGTAGAAACGCAAACAAGAAACAAAGTACGAGGGTGTTGTAACGTTGTCGATCTGCAAAGTTGGTAGACTGCAGTGGAACCAAACATTGACGAAGCTTTGCCGCAACGCACCAACGCCCAAATCCGACTCAATGTTTGCTCTCGAAGATTAAACAGACCGAGTTTCCAGGTTACTTCCTTATTTGCAACTAACTACCCGTACTCATAAACCAATTACGACTAAAGTACTTTACATAAAACGCATAATTTTTAATTTGCTGGTTTGAAACTTAAAATTGATGAAGCAGTTTGTCAAAATACCTTCAATTGCGCTGATGCCCGAGACATTTACAACAAGCCGTGAAAACTTGTTGATCATGGAAGCTTTTTATAGTCCATATGGGTTTATGGCACATGACCGGAATAACGGGAACCCATCGACTAACGAAAATAGATCGAGAATATATAAATCGATTAAATTTTGTGTTATTGAAAGAAATGTATGTTTGAAAGATATTTACATGTTAGAGTGAAAGCCAAATATTAGGTATAACAACGACGATTATCATGCACGTGTTGTTAACGTGATAACGCATTTACTGGGCTATTGAAGCCAGCAGAAAAAGAAAAAGACTGGCTCTGTTACGGAATCCTTGGGTCATCTGAAACTGTGTGTAAAATGTGTCACGTTTTCTTTCACTGTTTGAAGGTACGAGTAAGGCCAGTTCCACATTTCTGTGTTACGCCGTAAATAATTTGCAAGTAACACATAAATCTATCGTGTCTAGACACAGCTAGTGACATGACCCTAGAGACTCAGAGTTCTCTGCTACTTTGTACAACGTAAAGTTCGTTTACACAAATGCATTTCTTGTGTATTTCAACTTAACTCGCGGAGAATGGAACGAAACATTTCGAAGATGCCGTATATTTTAAATTGAAAACAAAGGGGTAATTCTAAGGACTATATAAATGGATGCTCTAAAGTTAAAAAATGTGTCGAAATATGTTTTAAACAAAACTAAAAAGTACAGATCTTTCAAGATTTTTGTTAAAGCTCATACTTTGTGTTACTATTTATTTTGTAATAGGGTTGTGAATTTTATTTATGAACAGCAGTATACCTCGGGTTATAGCTTGAACTGTTTAACCCTAAGGCATATAGGAAAGAAACCCCTACAAACCAATACTAACACTGTTAAATAATTTAAAAGCCAAACCTTCTCGATTTCTGCGTACAATTCCGTTCTGAATCGGACAAAATTATATGTTTTTTTAGCAAAAATTCACTAAAACAGTAATTATTTGTAGTCTTTTTCACGTAGGAAGATAGGCATAAGAGTTACAAAGGTATTTTGTAGGTACGCAGTTGGGTTTGGTAAAATATTGTGTGTACCAAGTTTCATTAAAATTGGATCATGCATTCTGTTTTAATAGCATAAAACTCTATTTTGAGGGAACCGCTCTACCAAAAGAACACTACCACTGTAAATTTATGGTACATCTGTATTAAAAAATATGAAGAATAAATTGTACTTTACAAAATTGCCAGTAAAGGTTGAAACTGTTTATGTACAATAACAAAATTCAACCTGTATTAACCTTTTGTAAAAGAAATTGTTTCTTATCTGCCAATATTTCCTGTAGAAGACTATTAAAAAATGAATTTAAATATTTTACAGAACTCTGAAGATGTGTTAAATATTTTAAGCTAAGGATAATCTATTTGTATTTTAATTGTATTTGAAAACCCAAACATGGATACCCTTATAAAAGATTATTTATCTTATTTTAACTACTCGTACTTTTTAGATAATGCCTAGTACATTCAATAAATATTATTTATAAGACTTCAGATAGTCAATGTAAACTTGTTGTTGATTTCAAGATCATTGATATTCAATGATAATGTCAGCAGGATTTGCTTGGGGTCAGGCTTATAAGCTTTGTTGTTTTGATGCGTATAAAACTATCAATACAGAGCGATCAAACTTTATTATTACTATAATACTCGTTTATCCCCAGTCCCAGTTAAAAGTTCATTTTGACTAAATCTGCAGTTAAACTAAATAAGTTGTACTTTTTGAAGTCCTCATGCGTTTTTTGTTTAATGTAAATAAATGCAAAATTATAAGGACAATATAAACCCAATAAAACAAGACAATAACACATGAAGAGGATACAATTGCTTTATTCCACCCTTTGTCGTTTCAGAAGGGTGTTTAGTCCATGCTTGTGGCTACAATACAGCTCAACCGTGGTCTCCCTCAACCACTGATATTTGATGATTAAGCTGTTTCGCCTTTGTTGTGTCCCTCAAACAGTATCTAAACCTGGTTGATAATAGGGTCCACATTATTTCACAACCATCAGTTTTCAACATCACTAAACAAATTATAAGTGTGAAGTCTCAAACCATAAGCCATTTCTATAAATCATACATCAGCAAAAGCTTCCTGTAAATTGAAATTTTAAAATAATTCAAGTTTAAGAACAAAATCTAATACATTTGTATTTTCTGGTGACATCTTTCAGAAACAATGTTTCCATATTTGGACCAAACATCAATGGACATTTTTTACGATACGGTATTGTTGAAGGTGGTTCATTCTTATTGAAAGCTGATTGGTAGCATACCTTCTTTTTCAATGAAAATAAAAATAGTTTTATTCGTATTGAAAAAAGTGTGCTGTCAATCAGCTTCTCAATAAGCAACATACATATATCGCCCCAAGTGTCATGCTTGCTGCTTGCACTCATGTCTAAAATGTATCTAAATGGTGACTCTTGTCCTTAGAGTCTGTTGGTAAGTTTTCTACAAACCCTGGTAAAGTCAAGTGGTAAAGTCAGACTTCACCTGGTAAGGTCAAGTGTTTTCAAATGCATACCAAATACGAGCTTTAGATTATGATAACCTCTTAAGATTGTCTTTGTCTTTGTGCTCCTTCTAGTACTCATCCAACGTATACGTTCATCATTTTAAAACTATAACTTTACTATTTGCCGTAGCTTATAATAAATTGACTAAATAATAGGGTTGCGATGGTCTACTGGGTAAGTCACTGGTCTCCGGAGCTTGAGATTGCGGGATCAATTCCAGGCGTTTGGACTTTGCACCTCAAGTAGACCTTACAGTCAACTCGGCTGCGTGAGGCCGGATACGCTAGTAGCGCACCCTGGTAGCGAACACTGTATATAAAACGGTATCAGGTCCACAGAGAACTAACTACTCAGTACAAACTTCTAAACACCGCCCAGTCCTACCGTGCCAAACCTCGAATTATTTTCACAACAGTAAACAGCGTTCCTACGAACACTTAGTCGAAACGTCGACATAAAATAACATGAAAATATAAACGAAAGCCAACTAAATGCCAACTCTTCACTGTTAATACACCAAGAGTGTTTGGTTTAGGCCTATCACATGTTGCGTACGTAGACATAATTGACTAACGAGGTTAGTCTAATGAATGGATTACCAAGTACTTCCAAATGGGTAAGCTTGTAGAGTCTAATGATCCTCGTCCATCACCGTTTGATTAGCGTTTGAGGTCATAAAGGCTCCATTTCATATAGGCCTACATGTTAAATATACGAGTATATAAGGTTAATGGTAAAGTAATCTGATTACTTCATATTCCCAAAAAGATTTAGAAAGATTTCGTGAAGGTTTGAAATTGTG